>CM077675.1:103736841-104336841 GCA_039707655.1 Elymus sibiricus | reverse complement strand
TTATGTTTTTTGCAAATGCATGATGTTTACTTTCTGCTGCTTAATCTCTAGATATGCATGTGTAGGAATCATTGGATGCAACTTAACTTGTGCAAAATCTGCCTAAACTTCAACTAAACTAAAAAATGTTCATGTGTCTTGTTAAGTGTCTATTCACCCCCCCCCCCCTCTAGATGCCTCTTCTCGATCCCACAACGCAACTCCGGCCGAGCTCCTCTCGTCCGCCCTCAATTTAAACGAGGCCAGATGCCGGGCAAGAATCGCACCCCTCTGTCGCTCCCCCATCTCCTTCTTCACCATTTTATCCACTCTTCCGATGGCTTCTGAAGAGTAGTTCTACGACATACAAGCCGGCTGGGTGGTCCTCCGAGCCTGCGGATATGAGCGACACAACTTTCTTCTCCGCCTCCGTCGCCTAGCCCAACGGAGCTATTTTCCTAGCCCGCCGGATACGAGCGAGGCAGCCCGACGGAGCCAGTTTCCGCTCCAGGCCAGCTCAATGAGAAGTGGCTAGTTGCTCCACGCCGGCACAGCGGGGAGCATGGCGACCACGCCTCCCGTTCCTGTGACCGCGCCATCCATCATCGATGCGCGCGTAGCCGTGCTAACCCACAAGTATAGGGGATCGCAATAGTCTTCCTGTGCAGTATTTCACCCTGATTTATTAATTCGACACAAGGGGAGCCAAATAATATTTATCGACCTTAGCAGTTGAGTTGTCAATTCAACCACACTTGGGATATCTCTCTGCAGCAAAGTTTTAGTAGCACGGCAAATAATAGTAACAATGGTAACAGTCGTAGTGACAGTGATGGCAGTAACAAATTTGTAGCAGTTGTGACAGTGGCAGCAGCAATAGTAACTTGGCAAGATTCAGTATATGAAAAGCGTAGGCACGTGGATCGGTGATGGATAATGATTTAGATGACATCAATCATGTAATAGTTACACACTAGGGCGACATAGAACTAGCTCCAATTCATCAATGTAATGTAGGCATGTATTCCGTATATAGTCATACATGCTTGTGATAAGAACTTGTATGACACCTTTTGTCCTACCCTCCCGTGGCAGCGGGGTCCTATTGGAAACTAAGGGATATTAAGGCTCCTTTTAATAGAGAACCGGAACAAAGCATTAACACATGGTGAATACATGAACTCCTCAAACTACGACAATCACCGGAAAGAATCCCAATTATTGTCACCTTGGGGTATGCGGATCAAGACACGTAATAGGTGCATACAACTTGCAAGATAGGATCCAAATCACTCTTATATTCATAAAAACATGATAGGTTCAGATCTTAAATCATGTCACTCGGGCCCTAGTGATAAGCATTAAGCATAGCAAAGTCATAGCAACATCAATCTCAGAACATAGTGGACACTAGGGATCAAGCCCTATCAAACATAACTTGATTACATGATCAATCTCATCCAATCTCATCACCGTCCAGCAATCCTACAAAGGAATTACTCACTCCTGGTGGTGAGCATCATGGCAGTGTTGATGAAGAAGGGTTGGTGATGACGACGGCGACGATTCCTCCTCTCCGGAGCCCCAAACGGACTCCAGATCAGCCTTCCCAAGGAAGAACGGGAGGTGGCGACGACTCCATCTCGTGAAACGTGATGAAATCTTCTCTCTTATTTTTTTCTCCGAAGATGTGAATTTATAGGAGTGGAATTAGGGTCGGGGGAGCTACGTGGGCCCCACAAGCCATCAGGGCGCACCGAGGGGGGTGGGCGCGCCCTGTTGGCTTGTGGCCCACGGGCAGCCCCCCTCCGGTGGATCTTCGCTCCATAATTCATTATATATTACAAAAATAATTCACAAAAAGTTTCGTCCAATTCCAGGAACTTTTATTTCTGCACAAAAATAACGCCAAGGTAGTTCTGCTGAAAACAACGTTAGTCCGGGTTAATTCCATTCAAATCATGCAAATTAGAGTCCAAACCAGAGCAAAAGTGTTTGGAAAAGTAGATACATTTGAGACGTATCAACTCCCCCAGGCTTAACTCATTGCATGTCCTCAAGCAATTCAGTTGATAAACTGAAAGTGATAAAGAAAACTTTTAGAAACTCTTATGTTCTCGTTGTTATACACGTGCTTAGCTAGTGTTCAAGTTTTCAGCATAAATCATAAGTAACCATATCGATGATAACAATTAAACATCATATTCACTCATGGCAATACATAACCAACTAGTGAGCAATAATAAGATATCTCACATGCCAACAATTTGTCAAAACAATCATGATATAATATGACAACATGGTATTTCGCTAGCCCTTTCTGAGACAGCAAAACATAAATGCAGAGCACCTCTGAGGTTCAAGCAGCGACTAAACATTATAATTCAGGGTATAAAAGATCCAGTCATGCTCACATTAACTAGACTCAATGCATAAGAATGACAATAGTGCTCTCCGGTCTGGTATTTTTAGTAAGAAGGTGATGACTCAACATAAAAGTAAATAGATAGGCCCTTCGCAGAGGGAAGCATTGATTTACAGAGGCGTCATTGCTCAAGGTTTAAAACAGGAGTGAAATTATAGTTTTTGGGTGGTGTACTTTTCCTGCCAACTTCATGACAAAGGATTTCAATATCTTCCATGCTAAACATATTATTGGCAGTTCCTAAGCGGAACTGTAAAGTTTACTCCCATCCACCATACATACACAAGCCATGACTGACTGAATCCACGGATGCCCTCCAACATTTCAACTATCCCAGGAGTTTTGTTTAATTAATTTTTGTTTTGCAAGCCTGGGCATCCTTTTTACCAGCCTCTCTCGTGCAATGACAGGCGAATAAATGCCCATCTTGGGAATAACCCACTTAGCATGGCAGATACTGACCGCCCCGTCGCTCCATGAGCGGTACGAGTGCACAAAACAAAAGTTTTATTTGATATTAGAGGTGGCACATGCAAATTTACTTGGAACGACAGGGTAATACCGTATATAGGTAGGTATGGTGGACTCATGTGGAATAACTTAGTTTAGGGATTTTGGATGCAAAAGCAGTATTCCCGCTTAGTACAGGTGAAGACTAGTAATAGATTGAGAAGCGACCAGCTAGAGAGCTAAAACGGTCATAATCATGCATTGCGAATAATTAACATTGAACATAGCATGAGTAGGATATGAAAACTCTGAATTTAAACATCATCAAGGTTGCATTGGATTTGAATCAACTACATGTTTGCACATGGGCCAAGTCAAGCCGCTCGAATTACTCAGAGGGAAATACCATACTACCATACTACATCATAACAATTTTAATGCATGTTGACACATAAGATAAATCATTATACACTCCTAGCTATTTAAGCATGGCATGAGAAACTATAATCTCTAATTGTTATCATAAACATGTTCACTCATGATATACTGAATCAAGATCGAACAAGCTAAACATATTTACAAAAACGGAAAATAGGAAGAGTGCATACCAGCTTCCTTTACCATGATCACTTCATCAAATATCGTCATTATTGCCTTGCACTTGCACGACCAAATGATGTGATAATAATAATAGTGCAAGAATGCCGTGGACTAAGCTGGAATCTGCAGGGTAGTTTTATACAAAGGAGAAGACATGGTAATATTGGCTCTTTGTTAGATCAACAATAAAGCATATGTGAGCCACTCAACATTTTCATTGTGGTCTTCTTCTTTCATGACTCAATAAAAAAGAAAAGAACTTCAGAGAAACACGCTGATTTTTTTGGAGTTTTTGTTTTTCTCAAGAAAACAAATAAACAAAGGAAAAACAAGAACGAGAAAAATATTTACACGGGAAAGCTCCCAACATGCAAAGGAAATCTTTTTGAGTTTTCTTTTTAATACTGTAACTAATTAAACGGGAAAGAAAAACCGAAAAGAAATGAGAAATGTTTTTGGGTTTTCAAAGTTTTTCAAACACACAAGAAAAAAACGAAAAAATAAAGCTAACATGGATATACAATGAAAGAGCATGAACACCGAAATTTATATGAAATGTATGAACATGAATGTAATGTCGATGAGAAATACGTACTCCCCCAAGCTTAGGCGTTTGCCTAGCTTGGTAATCACCACTGCTGGTCTGGATAATAGTTGAAGTGGTAACTCGTGGAGGCGTTCATTGCCGCCTCCTTCGCCAAGCGAGCGGCCTCTGCTTCAGTGTTGTACTCCTGCACCTCGTCCTCAAGAACATAGTATCTCTGTCGAGCCTGAAAATCAAAGAGGGCAGGCGTAGGCAACGTAATAGAAACAAGATTATATTTATAAAACGTTAGGTTGTACTCATAACCCTAGAACTGTCCATGATAAAGTCATGTCGATGCATGGCTTCAAAGTCTAAATATTTTTCAGGTAGCATAGGGTCATTAGGTTGGGGTGAGACTCCTAGTTTTGCAGCTATGCGGGCGACATAAATTCCTCCGTACAAATCACCGCTACCTACATTAGCATGCAGTCTACGGGCAACAATTGCACCAAGGTTATAGTGCTTTTCACCGGTCACCGCAGTGGGAATAAGGCTCAAGTCAGGAGCGCACAGTGCACTGCAGTCTTGCTTACCTACTACATATGTTCCATTAAACAGTGCAAAGTAGCGAATAGAGGGAAAATGAATACTTTTTATTCTAGCTTGTGTCACCCCTCTATCTTCTCCTACGCAAAGACTCTCAAGGAATAAGTTATAATCGGTTTTCTTTGATTTTTCTGGAGAGCCCCACAGTGGAAGTTTGCATGCATCACAAAATTCTTGTAGAGTCATACTAAAAGATTTATCATAAAGATTAAACAGCACCCTAGAAGTATGGGGATGATATCGAAATCCATGTGTGAATGAACGGGTAAGATTATAGTGTTGGGCACGCTTATCTGCAAGGAAGTTGACGAGGCCGGTGTTGTAAATGTACTGATCAAATTCCTGTTTAATACCGACTCCTCTCATGAACTCATCGCATGGCCAACGACATGATTTAGCGTCGGGCATGACTATAAGGCTTGTTCGGGGCTCAACATAAGCTTGCCATACCGAGCCCTCGCTCGATGATTCACCCAAAGTACGCCTTCTTGAGGATCTCCTCCTAAAGAAACTCATCTTCCTAAGCACAAATTTCTGAATTTTTGGGCCACAAAATTATGTTAATAAAATTTTGCAAGATTGATAGCAACTACTCATATAGGTACCTAGAGGCCATATCAAGCATTCATACTGCTTAGAACTCAAAGAATTCAACATGCAAGCTCATTTTATGTAGTACCAAGTGCAGCAAAATATGTAAAATATAAACCACTAAAGCAAGAACTAATTGGAGGAATGGGGGAGTCACATACCAACGAGCAATTCCTCAAAACAGTTTCGGAAATGGAGTTTCGAGCAAGGAGATAAAAAAAATCAGTTTCTAGAGGAAGAACGCGGGAGAGAGAGAGAGAGAGAGCGCTAGGGAATTTTTGCTGGAGGTAAGGGATGAGGTGAGCCGAAGGGATAAGGCAGGGGGCATGTGGGCCCCACAAGCCATCAGGGTGCGCCCAGGGGGTGGGCGCGCCCTGTTGGCTCGTGGCCCACACGTGCACCTCACTGATATATTTTCAGCAGCAAAATTTCTTAAATATTCCAGAAAATTCATGTTAAAATTTTGTGGCAATCTAAGATTTTTTATTTTTGGGTCATTTTTTATTGCACGGTAAACTCAGAAAACAGGATAATCATGGCATTTTACTTTATTCAACTAAAAATAACAGAGGGTAAACTTGGGATACAAAGAGTTGTGCATACTAAATTCATCAATCACATGTCTTTCAAAAAGGATCCATTAATAAGGTTGATCAAGTCTTATTAATAACCGTTTTCGATTGACATGAAACCAAAGAATTTGCGTATAACACTAAGTTACCTTAACGGGGATTTGCATCTCCCAAACAATAAGGTTATAATATTTCTTCTTGGCAGTAGGTAGATGGATTTTAAAATCTCCAATGATAACCGAGGCACTTAGCTGAATGACATTAATATTATTAACCAAAGTTTGGTTCTTCGGAAAATGCACGGTATGTTGTTTGCCATTGACGTGAAAAGTAACATTGCTTTTGTTGCAATCAATAACAGCCCCTGCAGTATTTAGAAAGGGTCTACCAAGGATGATCGACATGTTGTCGTCCTCGGGCATATCAAGAATAACAAAGTCTGTTAAGATAGTAACATTTGCAACCACAACAGGAACATCCTCGCAAATTACAATAGGTAAAGTGGTGGATTTATCAGCCATTTGCAAAGATATATCAGTATGTGTAAGCTTATTCAAATCAAGTCTTTTATATAGAGAGAAAGGCATAACACTAACACCGGCTCCTAAATCACATAAAGCAGTTTTAACATAACTTCTTTTAATAGAGAAAGGTATTGTGGGTATACCCGGATCTCCCAACTTCTTAGGTACTCCACCATCAAAAAAATAATTAGCAAGCATAGTAGCAATTTCAGTTTTAGGTATTTTTCTTATATTGGTAATAATATCCTTCATATATTTTGCATACGGAGGCATTTTCAATATATCAGTCAAGCGAGTGCGGAAAAGAACGGGTCTAATCATTTCAGCGAAGCGTTCAAAATCTTCATCGTCCTTGCTTTTAGAAGGCTTACGAGGGAATGGCATGGGTTTTTGAACCCATGGCTCTCTTTCCCTATCGTGTTTCCTAGCAATAAAGTCTCTTTTATCATAGCGTTTGCTTTTGGGTTGTGGGTTATCAAGATTTTCAGCAGGTTCTATTTCCACATCATTATCATGTTCTTTATTATCATCCGGTTGAGCATCTACGTGAACATCATCATTATTATTATCATTTTCATTATCACTAGGTGCATGTTCACTACCAGATTGTGTCTCAGCATCAGAAATAGAAACATCATTATGGTTGTCAGCAGGTTTTTCTATAACAGGTTCACTAGAAGCATGCAATGTCCTATCATTTTCCTTTTTCTTTTTCTTCTTAGATGGACTATGTGCATCATCATTAATTCTCTGAGAGTCATGTTCAATTCTTTTAGGGTATCCCTCGGGATAAAGAGGTTCCTGAGCCATTATACCTCCTCTAGTCATTACTCTAACAGCGTGATCATTCATATTATCATTTCTTGCAGCAAGCAAATCATTTTGTGACTTAGCAACTTGGTCTAGTTGGGTGTGAACCATATAAGCATGTTTACCTAGACCCGTAACATCATTAGCAATTCTGAACATCAAGTAACTTAAGCGATCTATCATCATGGCATTACGTCTTAATTGATCCTTGACATATTTATTGAAATGCTCTTGTTTAACAATGTAATTAGCAAATTCATTCATGCACTGACTAGGAGTCTTGGTATAAGGTATATCACTTCCATTAAAGGCACTGAGAGATTTTACCTCTACTGCCTGTGTCGGGGTGTCAAGTCCATGTATTTCTTCGATATGTGGTAATTTCTTGACATCTTCAATTTTAATACCTTTCTCTTTCATAGATCTTTTTGCTTCTTGCATATCTTCAGGACTGAGGAATAGAATACCTCTCTTCTTTTGAATAGGTTTCGGTGGTGGTTCAGGAAGTGTCCAATCATCAGCATTTTGCAATATGTTATTCAATAGTTCTTCAGCTTGTCCAACAGTTCTTTCCCTGAAAACACAACCAGCACAACTATCTAAGAAGTCCCTAGAAACATCGCTTAGTCCATTATAAAAGATATCAAGTATTTCATTTTTCTTAAGAGGATGATCAGGCAAAGCTCTAAGTAACTGGGGAAGCCTCCCCCAAGCTTGAGGGAGATTCTCTTCTTCAATTTGCACAAAGTTAAATATTTCTTGTAAGGCAGCTTGTTTCTTATGAGCAGGAAAATAGTTTTCAAAGAAGTAATATATCATATCCTGGGGGCTACGCACACAACCAGGAGCAAGAGAGAGGAACCATTCTTTAGCCTCACCTTTTAGTGAGAAAGGAAAAAAGCTTAAGGATAAAGTAGTAGCACATCTTTTCCTCACTAGTAAATAAAGCAGCAATATCATTCAATTTCATGAGATGTTCGACAACAGTTTCAGTTTCATAACCATGGAAAGGATCAGACTCTACTATAGGAATCAATTCAGGGTCTACAGAGAATTCATAATCCTTATTAGTGACAAATATAGGAGAAGTAGCAAATTTAGGATCACGTTTCATTTTCTCCATCGTAGTTTTTTCTTTCAGTCTGCATACTAGTTTCCTCAAATCATCTCTATTCTCACAAGCAAGCAAATCCCTGGCTACTTCCTCATCCATGACATAGCCTTCAGGTATATCAGGCAATTCATATCTATTAGGAGAGCGAGGTGTAACAGGTGATTCAAAATCTTCATCAGTTTCAGCATTCTCAAGTTCTCTAGCTTTAGCAATATGAGCATTAAATAATTCATTCAGTGGCACAGTTTCAGTTTCATCATGTGTAGCAATAGTATCATCATTAATTCAGAAGTAGCATCATCAAGTTCATGTGACATATCAGAACAAGCAACATGTGGTGGTGTTATAAGTTGATTCAAAACAGTAGGTGAATCAAAAGCAAAGCTAGATGGCAGTTCCTTACCTGCTCTCGTACGAGAGGGGACGATCTTAGTTCGAGTATCTTTCAGATTCTTCATAGTAGCAATTGGATATCCTCAAGTTAACACAATAAATATAGCTATGCTCCCCGGCAACGGCGCCAGAAAAAGGACTTGATAACCCACAAGTATAGGGGATCGCAACAGTCTTCGCGGGTAGTATTTCATCTTGATTTATTGATTCAACACAAGGGGAGCCAAAGAATATTTATCGGCCTTAGCAGTTAAGTTGTCAATTCAACCACACCTAGGATATCTCTCTGGAGCAAAGTTTTAATAGCACGGCAAATAATAGTAACAATAGTAATAGTAGTAGTGACAGTGATGGCAGTAACAAATTTGTAGCAGTTGTGACAGTGGCAGCAACAATAGTAACTTGGCAAGATTCAGTATATGAAAAGCGTATGCACGTGGATCGATGATGGATACTGATTTAGATGACATCAATCATGTAACAGTTACACACTAGGGCGACATAGAACTAGCTCCAATTCATCAATGTAATGTAGGCATGTATTCCGTATATAGTCATACGTGCTTGCGATAAGAACTTGTATGACATCTTTTGTCCTACCCTTCCGTGGTAGCGGGGTCCTATTGGAAACTAAGGGATATTAAGGCCTCCTTTTAATAGAGAACCGGAACAAAGCATTAACACATGGTGAATACATGAACTCCTCAAACTACGGCAATCACCGGAAAGAATCCCAATTATTATCACCTTGGGGTATGCGGATCAAGACACGTAATAGGTGCATACAACTTGCAAGATAGGATCCAAATCACTCTTATATTCATGAAAACATAATAGGTTCAGATCTGAAATCATGGCACTCGGGCCCTAGTGACAAGCATTAAGCATAGCAAAGTCATAGCAACATCAATCTCAGAACATAGTGGACACTAGGGATCAAGCCCTATCAAACTTAACTCGATTACATGATCAATCTCATCCAATCCCATCACCGTCCAGCAATCCTACAAAGGGATTACTCACTCCCGATGGTGAGCATCATGGCGGTGTTGATGAAAAAGGGTTGGTGATGACGACGGCGACGATTCCCCCTCCCCGGAGCCCCAAACGGACTCCAGATCAGCCCTCACGAGGAAGAACAGGAGGAGGCGGCGGCTCCGTCTTGTGAAACGCGATGAAATCTTCTCTCTTATTTTTTTCTCTCCGAAGATGTGAATTTATAGGAGTGGAATTAGGGTCGGGGGAGCCACGTGGGCCCCACAAGCCATCAGGGCGCGCCCAAGGAGGTGGGCGCGCCCTGTTGGCTTGTGGGCGCGCCCTGTTGGCTTGTGGCCCACAGGCAGCCCCCCTCCGGTGGATCTTCGCTCCATAATTCATTATATATTCCAAAAATAATTCACAAAAAGTTTCTTCCAATTCCAGGAACTTTTATTTCTGCACAAAAATAACACCAAGGTAGTTCTGCTGAAAACAACGTCATTTCGGGTTAGTTCCATTCAAATCATGCAAATTAGAGTCCAAAACCAGAGCAAAAGTGTTTGGAAAAGTAGATACGTTTGAGACGTATCAAGTCGCGCCATGCAGGTAGAGATAGAAGCCGGCTGCGCAGACATCGGCGAGGTGGCGGCCCGCATGTTCGCGTTTGTCGCCATCATCGAGGAGAAGTAGAACACGGGAGGCCGCCGTTGCTTTGGTCCCAAGAGGGCCACCGCAGACGAGTCACCGGCGTCCACAGCCGGTGTCTCGTCCTGCTCGTCGGCCACCGTCGTTCCCCGCCCCAAAAATAAGCACGGATCCGCGCTTCACGGAGACGGATGCAACCCTTCCACTCGGCCTGAAGCACCCTCTTTGCCACTTCGACGATCGGCGTAACCGTAGATAGGGAAAGGGGGAGGAATATACCTCTGGGGCTCCCGGCAGTATGGTGAGCGAACTGCCGGAATGGGGAAGACAAAGCGATCCGCCGCGGTCGGCCGTATACTAGTGTAATGTATCCGTGTCGTGGGAGTGGAGCTCCGCGCGACCGTATGTGCACATAGTTTTACCTTTTTAGTTAAAATATGCTCAAAATGTAAACGTTTTCGTCCGGTTTGTATGGAATTCATCATGTTTATATGAAATCCTGGCCGTGTTTGCATAAATTTCGTCTGGTTGGTTCGAATTATTGTCAAAATGTATGCAGCTAGTGTTGGATGTCGTTCTCCCGCATCCGTGTCCGCGGATTGGTCCGCCTGTTCACGGACGGATGCGGGAAGAAATTTGCGAGTTGCCGTTGAAGATGCCCTTAGGGCATGTACAATGATAATATCTTAGTGATGCTATGTCAGATAATTGCTTAGAAAAAAAAGAGAGGAGCGAAACAAAAAGGAAAACATATGAAACTTGTTGTATCCCGTATTAAATAACAGTGAAAGAAGATTTGGATGGCTTAGCATGTAGTTTTTACCCCAACTTGAGCATCTCCTCGAGCAGCTCCAAGTCAACCCCGTTGGACTCGGACTCTGATCTGGATCCGAACATGACCGAAGAGGAGATGGGAATGAAAGTGAGAGGTTAGGATTTGATGCGGACATGAACAGATGGGTCAGCACAGGTCAACATGGCGGACATGTTTGCAGAATCCAATATCCATCCAATATTTGGGCTGGGTTTGAAGCGATGGGACAATTTGGATAAATGGTTGGCTTTTGTGAGATATTTTTCGTCTGGACCAGGGTGGCCATGAGGAGGATGATTTGAGATGCTCTGATGGTGCGTAACTGGTTTTTAAACTTCAAGTTTGGAAATGGCCGTCGGCACTGGAATGTTGGTTGATGCTTATTCAAAGAATGAGAGTAGAATTTTAGATTTCGTCGCTCAATCTGAAATTTGGTAGGACACGTGAGCGTGTGATAAGCCCGAGCATGAGCTGACCTGTAAAACGGGACCAACAGCGCTGCCGTGCCTCGCAGCACTTGCAGCCAACCCAACCCGCACAAGTCGCGAGGCCCGCGTCTCCGTGTCCCCCAACCCAACCGAGTCGCGATCGCGATCTCCCCCACAGAAAAACAGAGCCGCGCACGCATCGTCGTGGGTCGACATCCCTCCCGCAGTTCCACCTCCGCCTCCGAGTCCGGCGACCGCAAGCAACCCAGCCGGAGACAACGCGATGGGGCTGTGCTCGTGCTGCTGCCGGTGCCTGGAGATCATGTGCGCCATCCTCCTCCCGCCCCTCGGCGTCTGCCTCCGCCACGGCTGCTGCTCCGTACGCCACCAATTCCACCTCCCCGTCCCCCTCCCTTTCTTCGCCGGCTAATCACCGTGTCCCTCTCTCCTCCTCGTTTCCGCTGCAGATGGAGTTCTGGATCAGCGTGCTGCTCACCATCCTCGGCTACCTGCCGGGCGTCCTCTACGCCGCCTACGTCATCTGCTCCGTCGACCCCGACCGCGTCCGCCGCCGCGGCGACAGCGACGACGACTACATCTACGTCGCCTGAGCCGCTGCTCCTCCCCTCCGTCCCCCCGCCGTCTGGTCTCTCTATGGGATTAGGTTAGTGGAATGAACCAGTCCTGTTCCTGCTCCCCTGTATATGTATATGCACACTGTGGATGACAGATTATATACCTGAAATTGGATCCAGATTCACTGGTACCGTGGAATGCAGTTACTTCTTACTTTCCTGGCTCAGTTGTGGTTGTTGGTTTATGAGTATTTCGTCTTGGTTCATTTCAACTTTGCTGTGATAATACTTTAGATATAACAGATTCTATCCTAGATCCATTTCGGAAAACGTTGAGTTCCGACAAAATCGATTCATAAGCTAGAGGATCAGACTTCCAATAAGCTCTTATATGTGCATGTGGACTGAAGAAGGTATCAGTGATCAAAGTGAGAGATACAACTACGCCCTAGTGTTTCATCTTGTAGTACAACACAAAGTGGCACATGGTTTTCCAGGTATCACATGGATGCCTTTGCGAATTGTGAGAATCTTGATCTGCTGTCGTTCATAAGAACCTCTGGGTTTCCTTCTTCAACCTATAAATTTGGAGGAAAGAGTTAGATAATATGCTAACAAGGTGAGCGAAGGGCATTTTTAATGATTTGAACATAGTATAATCACGCTGCTGCAGATGTCCAACGAAGGGCATCTGATTCACGTTGCCGTTTGTTCATTTCAGTGAAGTATTTTGTTGCATCTAGATTTTGACTCCAAGGGTATATCTCATCACTAAGAAGTTACAAAAGCATAATGGCATGACTTACCAGTTTGCCTTGATCAAGAACTAGAATATTGTCCATCTTCATCACCGTTGAAATGCGATGGGCTATGGTGAGGACCGTCATGCCTTTGCACTCAGCAGAAATAGTTTCCTGTAACAGGAATGCTGTCTGATTGTCAACATTGGCTGTGCACTCATCAAGGCAAAGTACCTGCAAAATTATTAGCAAATTTAACTTCTTTGAGCAATTATGAGGCACACACCTTAATATCACAAGCTTTTGCTGCTGCGAAACTTGCAAAAGGTTCCGAGATACCAATGTACTACGGGTACCGTTGCAATAGTCAAGTAGTTTACCTTTGATGATTTTAGGATGGCACGGGCGAGACATAGGAGTTGTCGCTGGCCTACTGAAAAGGATCCACCACTTTCTTTCACATGGACATCAAGTCCTCCTATTGATTCTATCTCTGCCTTCATATGACATTTTTCAAGAGCTTCCCATATCCTGACATCTGTTGTTAGACCGAAAGGGTCTAGGTTTTCTCTGTTTATCAACTGAAAATTAGAATGCTGGACATAGGTTTCTCTGTTTATTTAAAATAGTAGTAGAAGCCACAGAAGAGAGAAATAAGGGCAACTAATAGTTTACCTCAAAGAACCATCAAACAAAAATGGACTCTGGGGTACTACTGCAAAATGTCCACGAAGATCTCGAACAGCAACTTTGGCCACATCAAAACCGTCTACTAAGATGCGGCCATTGCAGATTGGAGTTAAACGGAAAAGAGCATTCAGTATACTGGATTTCCCTGCTCCGGTCCTTCCTATTATTCCAACCTAATAAACCAGGGCAGTTTAATGCTAGTTTTCTGAATGATTCAACAAGAATGTGCGGACAGTTACCATACCTGCATGCCAGATGGAATATGGAATGAGATTTCATTCAAAGCCGGTGGTAAATCCGGTTTGTACCTTAGAGTTACATGCTCAAACTCGATCTTCCCTTCTGTTGGCCAACTTCTATCAGGAGATTCTGATCCCTGGAGTTCTTCTTGAGGTATACCGACATACTGCAAAGCATAATTGAATTATTATAGCAAAACATGCTTGTCACTAACAGACAATTATTTTTTCTTTGGTTTTTACCTCAACAACCCTCTCAACAGAGATCATCTCCTTTTCCGTCTCTGTAAAGGTGGTTAAGAAACTATTCAACAGTGATACAACAGGTGCTGCATACGATAGCGCCAGGCCCACCTGCAATGCATTTTCTTTATCTTAATTTCTATATAGTTAAAAACTTAAAATATAGCAAAATTTTCAACAGTAACAGAAATGTAACAAGCCTGTCGTGCTACCTACCAGTCCAGGTGTTCCGAAGTTAACAGGAGAGTTGCTATGGAAGCCAACAACGGACATCACGGCGATGAACAGAATGATCAACCCTGCCAACAACTAAAGTGATCTGCTAGTTATTACATTAACTGCACAATCGGCCTAACTGATAGCGAAAGATTCAATATTTCATAACAGGAGATGAAGTTACCACAGAATTATACCTGGAGTCTTAATGAGAGCCATAGACTAGCAGTAAGTTCAGAGTAGGATGTTTTCTGATATAGTGTCAGATGTTGGATGAATCTCTCCAAGAAAAATCCCTGTGTATTTTACTATCAGTATCTTGAACAAACCACATCAACACAAGTCACTTATGGTTCTAACAGCTAAGTTCAAATCAAGGTAACAGTTCTGGTATCATTAATGTCATTTTCCATAGTCTTAGCGTAATTAACATACCTCCTTTTGGAACGCTCTTATCGTTGATGAACCATCAAGTGTCTCTGTAAAAGATGAATAGATAGGTGAACGAGCAACACTGTCAAGTCGTCTTACTTCACGTGATGTCGACCTGTAATAGAACTGCACAGAATGTTAATTAGTTTCTCCAGTAGTATATCATATATACAGTGCGATAAGACGTCTTATATTACTTTACAGAGGTAGTACCAACTACAGAAAAATAAAGTATAAGCTTCCACAACGTGAATGTATTTAGGCTAACAAGATCAAGATGAATTATGTACAACTACACATGAGCTCCTTACGGTCTGTTTTCAGTTTTGTGGAAGGATCTCCTGAAACACATGCTATGCACTAGAGTTTGATAGTTGATACCATAAGAGCCAATCAGTTTATCACTACATAACATGCATCAAGATTGTTCGAATAGGACCAAAGCCTTAGTGGAAAAAAGGACTAAAACTAAGGAAATGGATAACAGTACCTGCACTTTGCTGTAGATAAGCCAGAGAGGAACTAAGATGAGTAGGAAGGTAACCTGTGTGGGAACCTTTATGAGTTAGTTACAAGCTAAGTGAATTATTTTGTTTGAATATAATATGGCTCGCATTAGAGTTATAGTACAACTATTGCATATTTACCTGTGAATAACACAAAACAACAAGAGTGCCAAGTAAGCTGAAGAAGTTGGCCACAAATATATTGAGGATAAATGGAAGAGAATCATCAACAGTGTAGAGGTCTGATGATAATCTGGAAATTCATAAAGTTCATCAAGGGCATTTCTATGTTGCAGAGCTTACTGAAGATTGCAGACATGCTAACCTATTCAGTATTCGGCCGCTGGGATTTTTGTCAAAAAAGGAAACTGGGGCACCGATTAGACTGCCAAGAAGATCAGCATGTATCTGAATTGCTGCGCACAGACCGCCATATGCAAAAGAAAATGCCCTTCCCAATGTGAAAAAGGAGTTGATTATGCCAAACCCAGCAAGGATAGTCTACAGAGATCAAAATCTTGAATCAGCATAAATGCACATCAGATCTTATTTATTTCACACACTGTCTTCTGTTCTGAGTGACCAGATATAGATAACATATGATAATAACTGTTCAGATTCAGTAGACTTAGATAGAGAGCACTCTTACCAGATAAAATCTTGTGTTATTGGTGCCTGAGCTGCTATCCACCCAGCAAGTCAACCAAAGATCATTGCCATTACGAGATGATTGCATTAAGAATGCACTCACAAATATCAGAAATACCATTGACCACCCTGCAAGTGTTGCATATTTTCTGTGGAAATAATCATTTCGGATTAGCTGTAGTAGGAAGTTTAAGAAGCTTCCACTATTCAATGCAGTAAATCAACAATAGTGCAAAACAACTCACTTGTACACAATAATCTCAACCATGCCTTCTTTCCTGCCCTCTGCTTCAGTCTGATCTCTTTGTTCCTCCTGATCAACCACTGAACCATTGTCAAGCACATCTTTAGTCTTGAATTCAGAGGTGCTTGGTCCTTTTTCTTTCTGTGAACTTGTTGCTGAGACAGCAGATGAACTATCTGGATTAGATATTCTTGAATATGGAGTTGCCAAGTAACTGTCCAATGTCCCAAACCACTTGACAAATCCATTAGCCATGACCACAATCATATCTGCAGCATAAATAGCCTGAAGAAAAAAAAAGGAAACGCTGTTGTTGTTTTCGCAGAAGCTATCTTCATTTTCTTGCTATCAAATCAAAATGCGCGTTTCATGAATATAGTTAGTTGGTGCCAGGTAGTGTCGTAAATCCGATATAGATATTTATATTTAGAAACAACATGCTGCAATCTGTTTAGGTGAGATCAAAAAATCATTACCTGGAGATTGTGGGTGCTTAATATTCGTGTTTTTCGCTTCATTTGTGGTCCCATAATGGACTTTTCCAGGATCCATGAAGCAACCTGTGAGTCAACTGCACTAAGTATATCATCAAACAAGTATATATCAGAGTCATGATACAAAGCCCTGCAAGTATACGACCACGGTGTTAGTACACAAACTTTTGGACTTCCCAATCTCAATGGCACAATGTTTTCAGTATGACCTTGCTAATGCTAGACGGGCTCTCTGTCCACCAGATAAGTTGAGACCTTTCTCTCCAATGCGTGACATATCTCCCCCAACCATTGTTGAGATATCAACATCAAGGGTACATGCTTGTATTACTTCTTCATATCTGCATAAATGCTCCAACACAGAATAATAATTAAAATAAGACACAATAAACACCAGGTAATTCAGCTTTTAAGAAAGAAAAAAAGCACCACCGTTAGCAGAACAAGTGATTCTTATTAGTAAAGCTAACATTTAAGTATTCTACCTCCTTGTGTCAAATCCTTTTCCAAGCAAAATGTTATCCCGTAAAGACCCAGATAATATCCAAGGTACCTACAAAAACCAATGAAAATTTTAAGTTTTATGCAGTTCAACTGGCGAATCTTAAGCCATCTCTAAATCATAAAGTACAACCTGTGGTACATATGCAATTGAACCGCATGAGTTAATAGAACCACTGATGAGAGACATTTCTCCAATAATAGAGTTCAGCAAAGATGACTTGCCTGAACCAACCTGAAAATGAACATAATATTATTATTTTTCCAATTGACAGAAAATAACTGCAATAGCCACAACACTCTACAAGAGTGGTTATTTTTACTCCTCTTGGCAAATTAAGGTGCTTAATAGAAAGCCTTGTGAAAGTTCCCTATCCAACTATCAGTATCCAAATCAAACACAAATTTGCATTATAGAAGTGTCAGAGAATCGATGAAGCTGGAGAAAAAAAAAGTGTGGCAATCAACATTTAAGAAGGTTTCACTGTTAACAGTATTGCAAATTCAAATTTTCAGCAGTAATAGTATCCCCAAGGTATTCTTTCACCAACTAAAAGAACAATATTCAAGATAAATACACTATTACTGTAGTAGGATAATACAATTTTAAAAACCACCTCGCCTACAATTGCAATGAAGAGGCCTTTCTGTAGCTGCAGAGATATGTCTCTGAGAATTATGTGGGGCTCAACAGTGGAGATACTAGACCAAGAACAACATAGGTTCCTGATTATAACAGCTGTGGGATCATAGATTGTTTCAGTATTTCTGTTGAAGCCATCCTTTACAATGTCAGTTGAGATAGTCAACTCGGAAGAGCAATGCTCTGGAGTAGACAAATAGTTGTGCAGTCTTCTGCTAGAGATAACAGACTGCAATACCAGAGAATACAGATAAGGTTACAGTAGTAGAGGTGCATCTGGCATTACAATAACAGATGGAGATCATCTAACTTACATCAATCATCCCATTGATAATCCATGGCAGTGAGTTCAAGGGAGATATTAATGTGTTAAAAAGTGCGACACAAGTGAAGACCTGTAAGAAGAATCCATTTATGGAATTTTTGTCACACCTGAGGCCTGAGGGCATGTTTCAAACATATAATTCAAGATATTTCTTTACCGTGGCGGCATCCAGTGAGTGGCCCATTATTGCAAATATGGAAAAGGTGAAAAGGGAGAACAATGTTGGCGTGGTTGCCCAGAAATAGACACACCACGCATCCAGATATTTTCGAGTCTATCAGGAAAAGAAGCACGTGTGAGTTTCAGTGCTAAAAATGCAACTTACTATAAAAGAAATTAAAATTGCAAACAAGCAATTGCTCACTGCAAGATGCTTCACTTCTAATGCTCTTCTTTCATTCAAGCGTTGAGTGAATAGTTTGTCCCAGCTGTACATCTTCACTGTTCTAATGTGTGCTAAGAGTTCTCCCGCACAGCTTATCCTGTCCACAGAAAAACAGCAATGGGCATTTTTGCGCAATTACTCAAAATTCCTTTTCCATTCATAATTTTTGCTAATGAAATATATCTCATGGTGTTCTAAAATATTTCAACGGGGAGAAGGAAACAATATGAGAACATAACCAAGAAAAGCATTGTTTCGTTGTTCCACAATAGTAAGAGAGGAATTGCTTATCTCACCTCTCATCTTTTTGCTTCATCATTTTCTGTGTGGCAGTAGCAATCCTTGTAGAAATCCATTTGTTCACTGCATAATATGGCAGTGTTTTAATGACATAATTTGAACATAAATCTTGAAGTAATGAGTAAAGAAAGGCCCAGCATGACATGATGCAATATTTATGGAATCACGGTTGCTTTAAGATGCACATTTTTATGTGTTAGCGCTAAAAGGATATATGGATGAAGTACGAGGCCAAAGAATGATCTACAAGTTACATGAAAAATGGGATTTATGACCTGGCAAGTCTCTCGAGATATACGGGAACCCAGTTCACATTAAACTTTAAAAAGATAGCAATACCTGGTATCAGTATGATTGTTATTGCAAGTCCAGATAGAAATGCATAATTGACTTGTGTGTACAGTAGGTAAAGAGCAAGTCCAATCTGCAATGGGAAGCTAGACAAACACCAAAGCGTGCAATTCCACAATTAATTAAGGCCACACAAGCATACAATTTAAGTCCGTGATAGCCGAGAATTAGTAGAGAATGAAATACCTCCAAGCATCATGTAGATTGTTACATATGTTTACAGTGCGTTCAACATCAACAGACATGAAGGTCTGAATCTCTCCTTCAGAAAACCTAGAACGCTCAGATAGACTGAGACATAGACACTGTTTTTTAAGGTACATACAAATTGAGAAGGGACAAAGGTAAGTCAAGTAATGTTTGAATGATGCTTCAAGTCTATTGGAAGTTGTTACAAAATTTGTTGTTGAATTAGAAGAACAATAAAGTGTTCTACAGCAGCAGCCAGCAATAGAAGATATGCTACAGATGTAAATTTCACATGATTGGTCTAGACTAGCATGAGCTATCATACAAACTACTCGTTGGCTCCGTATTGAATGGCAGGAAATCTAGATGCATTAGGTGACCTAGCATCCTAGATGATGATTTCTGTCATTCTTGGGAAGTGCATAATAGGCAATGTGCATAAGAACATCTTAGTAGTATGTGCTCACGACCAATTTAATTAAGTATTGTACAATGCAAGCAGACTGCAATGTTCCTTGCTTCATTTTTTTTCTTTTTGACAGAATGATAGTAACAATATATTATGGTTGGGCATACCTTCCGGTAAACTATTCCCATCATACTTGATCGCAACATCAACTTGAGTTTGGCAAGACGAAAGGAGTACTGAGTATCTAAAAATGACCTAGAGAATGGGAAACAGAAATTGAATAAATTTAGCTACTAATGAGTTTTGGAAAGATACAATTTGGAAATAATTGTTCAGCATTTACGTATTTTCACTGTTTAGCTTGGTCATTACAACAAGTAAAAACCACACTCATAATACAACAAGAGGTTATAAATCATAACTGGTAAAGTCATCTCGCTGAAAAAAAACTGATAAATTCATCTTTATTATCATACTTATTCCCATTTACTGCAAAACCAATTTAGCTAAGTAGCAGTTAAATGAACATGTGGCATCAGTACAAGTGTACGACATGATGCAGCATTCTTCAGAAGATAATATGAGAAGACCACAATTCCTATCACATAATCTGTCTATCAGTGACTAAAAGGCTTGAGGAAATTGCAATTTTTTAACTGAAAGTTTATTTCATTAAAAACGTAATTGAAGACTTGCTGTGGAGCTAACTGTGACTATCTTACCACAAATTTCACTTATAACTCATCAGTATCTAAAACTTGGTTAAAAATAATGTCTAGACTTTCAAATAAAAAACACCTTAAATGGGCTCAACACTCGAGGTGAAGTATCAAAATAAAATTTCCATTTTCATAAGTCGTACTATCTTTGCTGCAAATTTCACTTGTAAATCATCAGTATCTAAGACTCAGTAAAGTATAATGTGTCTAAACTTCCAAATCAAGCAGGGTCCATGGAGATGCAAAGGCATAAATAATTGTTGGTGAGAAGATTTACTTGATAATGGAAGTCAATCCTAGGGAAATGGCAATAATATATCCATCCATGCCAACAGAACCTGATGAGAAAAATATAGAAAAATACCAGAAGATGTAGATTGGTAAGTTTATACATTCCTAAGGAAGCACAAATAAACCAGTATGTATAGTGGATACTACTTTGATAAGCATTTTAAGCACAAGTAAATTTTTAGTACAAAGCCTTGTAGACTTTTAGGAAACAACACCTTCTTGAATTAATCTTATGAACTTGTTCAGTAGCAGTGGGCTTACAAAACTGATACTGTCATTTATCACCTGCGTAAATAGAAATTAATATAATGTATTAGAAAACAAAACAATCTGTGAACATGTAAGGCTTCATTTGGTGATAATCTTGCCAGCATTCATTCAATAAGACAGAAATTATGACCTCCAGGATACATATCGAATTAATAAAATCCAACCTGGCTTTTTGTACATGGAGATCCCAATAGCGGTTATAATCAATTTTTGTTAACTTGGTTAATCTGGTCATGTATGCGAGATGGCTATAGAAGGAGTATGCAGAAAGAGATCATGTACTTCTGTATCATAAATTCCTCACCCTCTTTTATAAAATTACAAGCCTGCACAATTAATTCACATATATGACATGCATTTACTCAACTAATCTATAATAATTTATAAAGGTACCTTTAGTATGCCCAAACGTAAGTAGGACCATCCATAAGTGTAAAACATAGCTCTAAGTAGAGATGATTCGGCATGGTAAGTTTGTTGTTCAGCAGTCCAGGAAGACAGAAGTTTCTCATAACAGGAAGCAGGTCTGAGCTCAGCAGGTAATTCAAGTAGATCTGTGAAGTCAAGTTGTCTTCTGATACCGATGTCCATCATTGGATTTACAGACCTAAAAGTTAATAGTTCCCAGATGTTGGGGTGCTTGTTTACCTGAGAGAACAGGACATAAAGCATATAGAGAAACTTAGAACCTGAACTACGTAATTTTATTAATAGAAACCAGTGTTCAAATTACAAATAATCAAAGTAAACACATCTGACACTCTGTAGCCCAAGAAAGTTGTGCATATTTGTTCCCACACCTAAGGTTTACATAATCTATTGACATGAGTTTTCGATGAACATGTTTGCAGGTCTGGATTATAGGTCTGCATAACCTTAATATTGATTCGACTACTCCTGCCATGTCAGCACAAATGTACAATCCAGCCAATGTAGCATTGCAATTGTCAATTGGAGTTTTCAGCTGTTTGGGGTTTTAACACCTGCGCTCAAAACAGGGATGCCATTTGTATTGCACAAATCACTTGTCCTCAAAACAAAGATGCCATACATTGTCGTGACAAGAAAACTAGACATTAACTTTACGAATTCAGAAAAAAAATATATGCATTAATAACACAACAAACAGAGAAGTATGAATAAATAGAGTGAAATTGCACAAATCCTGAATGTACAACAGGAACCCGAAAAGGTGATTACAAAAACGTCTTACCAAGTCTGCATTTTCATCCTCAGAATTTTCATTGTTCGGAATGAGGGGAGCTTCGATAGAGTTTACCTCTCTGAAAGAGAATAACAGAAGACACAGCTTTACAGGAATTCTGAGGAATAGGCACATTATGCTATATAACGACGAATAACAACAGAGTAAGTTATCCACCAGAATAGCTAGGTTGCTGCGCTTGGCAAAAGAGAAGTCTAACATGCCTAGATTAAAGGTAAATCATTGAACTAAGAAATGCAAGAGGAGTGGAGGATGCAACCTGCAGACATCCAAAATAAATTACAGTTGCAGTGTGACTTTGCCTCATTTAGCAACTATGCACATAAAATGGAGCATGGTAACATTAAAACTAAGCACACGAGCGTACTAATAAAAATGACTAACAAAAGTTATTTATACATGATATATCAGCGACTTAGGTTGCATTTTGAAATAAGCAACATGGCTAGCTCCAAGTATAACTCTAATTTTCCTAAAGCATGAAAATCTTACGTTAACTTCTAACAGAAGTTTATTTTCCACTTTCAGGTTAAATTGGCACTTGCGCTAGTATTTAACTTCAGCAGTTACTAAAAGATAAAAACCCGATTTAAAGCATGAAAAAGGATAATGTGCTGTAGGTGATTTACAAACCAGTTACCTTTTGTTGCATAATTTGCGTACTGCAGTTATGACAATAAGACAAAGTCCAAAGGTAATTGATGTAGAGAATGAGATGATCTCCGTAACATATTCCATTGCCTGTAATGAATACCAAAACAGAGCATAAACTAGATGCTTCTTTTTGTGTAGCTGCCATTTCATGTCAATTTATATGCAACTTGCAGTAGCATGCCAGCTAAAGAAACAGTAGAATGGACTGAGAAGTTATAGGTTATCATAATACAGCAGAGAATCGTAGAGAAGAGTGTCATAACTGGTATCCATAATAAAGAAGCATCACACAAAGGGAGGAAAAAACGGCAGATTGTGTGTGAAATGGAATACCTTCATTTCTGTAAGCGTGTATTGCAAATGAGGTATCTCTAGAAGAATCTTCAACATCCAGCAGATGCATATGATTGGGTTGCATAGTATTTCGGACCAAGGGCCATTTGCAGAGATAAGAACAGCTACCTATTCAAAGGACAGGCTATAATGGTCGGCTGGAAAGGAAGAGCATGCAGTTATTGTAATGAACCTCTTACCCATGCAAGAAACTGGGAGCATCTGAAGATTGATTCATGATTTGGGACATCTATCCCTTCAGCTTTCTTCTTAACAAGCACAATTAGTCCAAGCAGAGAAAGGCAGGCTGCAAAGCTAGGTACCCCAAACACAAACAACTTCTCTGGTAAACGTCTCCTGAAGTTCTGGAGCAGTAAGCCAAATTGTAATAGTTAAAATAACATGGCAAAAAGAAATAACAGCGTGTAAAATTGAATAACGATGCTAATTGCAGTCTAATTAACCGTCGTTGCAAACAGGACATATTTGATGATTAAACTTCTGCAGTGTTGAAGCAACTCTCAATCCTCGACTTGTTCAAACAGGACATGTTTGTTCTCCAACCAGTAACATCAAAAAGATTATTAGATTGAAATTTTGAGTTGAGTACTACATTTGGTATAGCAACCGCCAGCAAAGACCTTCAGTGAGTTCTGAAGTACATGCAAGTTGCATAGTACCCGAAGGTGGACCTAGCAATCCATCGTTTGGCATATTATTAACTGAACCCCAATTTCAACCAATTGTTTTTTAGAAAGTAAACGAAAGATTTTAGATTAGTAGAAGTGCACAGATCTCTGCCTACAGAAATAGCTGTCAGCATCAAACATTCCTATAATAACAGACAATAACACCTTGAGAATGACAGGTCCCACCAATAATCCATATATGCTGTCTCTGTCACTAGTTAACTGCTTCCATGCTTTAGACACCCTGAAACTCAAGAGGCCCAAATGCAAGCAAACGGTACTAAACTAAACTTGTATGCGATTTTGCTGGATGCCGCGATGCCTCACTAGTAAATACTAATAACTTGGTGTCATCAACCATATATCCACTAAAGTTATTGGTTAAGAATTAGGATGCATTTATTCTGATACCAACTAAGTTACCAGAGTGTGTAATCAGTTGGGGGCCAAATTTCATAGTACCTCGCTTCTGGGCGCGCTCCTCCTGACGATGAGCAGCGAGATGACGGCGACAGCATTCCCGCCGACCCCTAGCACCGTGCGACGCAGAGGAGAATTAAGGAACGGCAAAGCCGGAAACGATTTCCGATCGTCGCGAACTCAACTGCAGAGCCGCCCGAACAACGAAGAGGGGAGAGGGGGAAAAAGGATATGAATCCGCGAAGCACGGGGCGAAACGCCTCCCGTCCCAGACCTGCATCGAAATCGCTCACACAAATCACCACGGCGCTCTGATCGGAGCGCGCATTCGGCCCTTCCGGAAACGGGAAATCCCCGGCGCGCGCGAGGGGTTTAGGGGCCGTACCACGGGGTCGCCGGGGCAGAGGAAATCCATGGCGGCGGCTTCGAGTCGGACCAGGCGGCGCGGGCGGAGGGGCGGTGACCGAGGGCGCTGTCAAGCGGAGCGGAGGAGACCTCTCGGGCGTACCGTCGCCGTCGTCGTCGTCGTCCTCCCGCACATTTAGTGCGCCGTGGAGCGAGGGGGTTTTGGGGCGACGCTTTTCCCCTTCGCTCTGCTCTACGGTCTGCACGACCGAGCCGCCGTGGGGTCGCCGCGGGCATGGGGCCCGCGTGTCATGGAGAGTGAAGGTGGCTTTGGCTCGCTATAGCTGCGTGGGCGGGGAAAAGCCGGAAAGCCACGGCCGCACTAGCGCGACGCGAATGGCGTGCGCGCACGCGCGGGGCACGCGGACGCCGGTGCAGATTCCGCTGCTTTGCGGGCAGTGGGTGGGTGGGCTTCTTGTCAGCTTTACGCCTTTTGGGCTTTGGATATCCTACCTTTTGCTTCCCACTTCTCCTCGTGTGTGCTGCTATGTGGTGGCGGGGATATTATTTGGCGAACATTTTCTGAACACACGAACATTTTCTTTGAATATTTTTTGAATACACGAGCATCTTTAAAAATTCGTGAATATTTTCACAAACATTTTTTTGAAACTCGTGAACATTATTTTGGAACTCATGAACAATTTTGAAATATATGAACATTTTCTAAATCACGAATATTTTTTGAATCCGGAAACATTTTATGATTTCTTGAATATTTTCTGAAATTTGAGAACCTTTGTGTAATCCCGAATTATTTCAAAGCAGAATAAAACAAATAAAACAAAAAATAAAGAAAAACAGGGTGCGTCCAGCCCCGCAAATGGGCCGGTCCAAAGTGACGCGCCAAGGAAGGGAGGGTGCGCTCTGGCTCGTTTGCCAGCGTGCACGGCGCTAAATAGGAGCACTATAAGCCCAGAACCAAACTTTCGCATGAGCGCCCCATCAGCCCAATGCGGAATTCCCTATTGGCCACATATTTGCGGCAAACTGTGGTTCCTATTTGGTGGGGACCTAGCGCATAAGCGAACATTTTTGAATAATTGAGCTTTTTTGAAAATTAGGAAGAATTTCCTAAATTTGGGATTTTTTTTATTTTTTATCATTATTTAGAAAATTCATGGACATTTTCTGAATTCGTGAACAACTTTTCGAATTCTTGATTTTTTTTATTTATCGAACATTTTTCAGAAATCATGAATATTTTTGAATATGCGTACATTTTTTGAATCTGTTAACATTTTCTGATTTCCCGAACATTTTTAAAAATCATGACCATTTTTTGAATTCACAAAAAATTAAGATTTCTCAAATTTTGTTTTTCATTTTTTGCTCTTTTGTAAAATTGGATTTTTTTTAAATCCAAAATTAATTTAAAGAATAAAAAACAAAAACTGACAAGAAGAAGGAAAAAGGAAATAAGAAAATGAAAAAATAGGGGGCGTCCCGCACGACATGGGCCGCCCAGAAACGCTTGCGGGGTATACGTGTTTCCTCCCTATTTGGTGCCCGTGTCGCCCAATGGGAGTCCCGCGGCAAACTATCGACGCTTCGCATAGAGCGAGAGGTTGAGCAACATGATGGCCGACCCATTTGTGTATATAGCCTAGGTACTATCCCATCCACAAGGATTTGAGAAGAGAATTGGCTCCCTCGAGAGTCGTCGATGAGGCCACTGGTTTGACTGTCACCAAATGGCCCTAAGTTAGTAAGTGCATTCATTGATAACATGAAGACATCTTGGCGCAATGATTTACTAGATCAACATTTTTTGCGAGTGGACGCATCGATAATCAGAAGCATACCATTATGCACCCGTCAGTTGGACGATATCTCATCATGGCCATACGAAATAAAGGGATGCTTCACAGTTCGTTTGACATATTGTCTGTTGGTCACGACAAGCAATAGGAGAGAAGAGATACTTCATGGCAGAGCTTCATCATCAACTACAACTGCCGAGGAGAAGGGTTGGACTACCACGTGGAATGTTCACATTCCTGCGAAAATAGTAACTTTCTTATCTTGCGAGGCACCCACTCCCAACGCAAGATGTGTGTCACCATCGAAATACGAGCTGAGATGATCATTGCCAGTTTTGCGGTGTAATTGATTCATGGAGACACTCCTTAGTTGAGTGTATGGTTGCAATGTGTGTATGGGCTTTAATGGATGAAGATCCAATGAAGCAGATTGTTGAGATGAGAGAGTCAAGTGCAAAGCATTGGCTATTCAGGATGATGGAATCATTATCGCATGCTAATTTTGTAACATTATTGATAACCTTATGGACGATTTGAAATGAAAAACATTTGTGAATTTTAAAAAGTGTTTGTGTTTATTTTTATTTCAAAAAAATTGTGTTCATAAATTTTATTTTTTGGTGGAATTCTAATTTTTTCGTGTTTTTCAAAAATTGTTTAAAATGTTTTTATAAAAAACCAGAACTTTTGAAAAATGGTTTGGGATTTTTTTTCATATTTTCGAAATAGTTCACCAACTTCAATTTTTTAATGTTTTTAAAAAATAACAGCAATTTAAAAAGTGTTGCAAATTTAAAAAATATTCTTGTTTTTAGAATTTGTTTTGGGGGGTTTCAAAATATGTCCGCGTTCCAAAAATTGTTCCTATTTCCAAAATTTGTTTTGGAATTAAAAATGTTTTGTTTTGAAGAAATATTCGTGTTTTCAATTTCTTTTTCGGGAGTTTCAATAATGTTCATGTTTCAAAATTTTCTTCATGATTTCTGGAAAAGTTTTCCCTTTTTTGAAAATACTTCAGTTTTTAAAATTCTATCAAGAAAATTCGAAAGTGTTTGTCTTTCATGTGGCATTCATGTTTTTATTCATAAAATACTTAGCATTCGAGATTCCATAAATATCCAGATATGCGTTGTGGTTAATACTTTTGCGGTGCTAAATAATCGGAAACGCTCCCTAGCTCAATAGGTAACAGCACATCATCTCTGCTACAGGCTCGTGATATAGTACTCGTTCTCTAATGGTTGCTAGCTTCATGGGCCGGTCCACTCATAGAGCGGCCTATGCGTGCGGGCGACAATTTGCCACAGAGAGCGGCTCCCGCCCGACGCCCCCTAGCTTATGTATTATGTCGCTTGTTTGCCACCCGTGAGCGTCAAACTTTGGGATGAAGCGAAGCGAACGACCAACGCGACACAGGGCGACCCACTTCGAGCGAGCAACCGAACCATTTTTTCCTGTTTTGTTTTGTTTTACTGGTCAGTTTTCTTCGGTTTTTTCATTTTTTGTTTATTTCTTGCTTTTATTTTATTTTCTAATTTTTCTATTTTTCTTTTTTCTAAATTCAAATTTTACAAAAAAGATTCAAAATTCCAAATTTTGCTTAAATTTTCAAAAACTATTTGAAATTCTAAATTTTTACAGCTTCAAAAATTGTTCACATTTTTAAAAGAAAATCAAGCTTCAAAAAAAGTTCGAAACTCTAAATTATGATGCTTTCAAAAATTGTTCACTGTTTTGAAGAAAATTGTTCACCGTACAGTGAAAAATGTTCACTGTGTATAAAAAATTGTTCGTAGTGTATAGAATATTTGTTCTGCATGCATTTGAAAAAGAAGTTTGATTTTCAGATGGTGGCCACCAACGTCTTCCGGCATAGCCCTGCAATTTCCCAGTCGCAGATTAAGAGTGTTCTTGGTACCCACGGTGATGTGGAATACTAGTAGCGGCATCGAGCATAGCTTACGACGTGTTGCCGGGATGTGTAGAAGGAAGATGGTCATGGCTTCTCAAAAGAGTTGATTATAATTTCTACTTTCTTTGGGATTTTGCCCTTATAGTTGGATTATTTTGGTACATGGACATTAGCTTTCGCAAAGAAAAAACTTCTATTAGTGATTCTTCAGTTGTTTTCCCTTCCTCCCGCCTAAAATACTTAATCATAATATCTCCTCATGTACAACATGCATTCCGATGAGGTGGTAACACCACCAATTAGGAGAAATCAGTGGGTGATGGAGCAAGGAGGGGCGAATACCTTTTTTTTAAAGAAACCAGTCGACATTGGCAAATTGGCAAACTGTTAGCTCTGAATGTTCACATGTCCTCTTAAAATCATTGCATTAGAATGTCCAACGATATCTATCTATCTATCTATCTATACACTATGCTCCATAATTTTTAAGGCCCGGCAATCAATTGAGGTCTTCAAATTGGAATTGGGTCATCCGACTTTGATCCGCTTAACAATTTCTCAAGGAGATCTCTCATTAATTTATATTCTATCAATACACTATGCTTCCTAATTTTTAAGGCCCGACAATCAATTGAGGACTTCAAATTGGAATTGGGTCATCCGACTTTGATCTGGTCAATAATTTTTTAAGGAGCTTTCTTATTAAATTATTTTCAATCACTATGTTCCCTAATTTTTAAGCTCTGCCATTCGATTGAGGTATTAAATTCTGAATTTGGTTCACGGTTTTGACCGGGTCAAAGATTTTCAAATCAATCATTAGCAACCAGTCTATAAAAATATATAACCCAGTGCAGCCTCTCACCACTAAGAAAAAAGAAGTGTCAACATGTAACATTGTATCACTAATGTAGTACACGCAACATCGATGCAGAAAAGTTCTCCAAATAAGTATGAGTTGATTAATTAACAGTTAACACCAAATCACAGAGTGGAAGACCCACCAAAACACCGCATTACAAAATAAAAAGAAAGCACACTCCTTCATCTTCCCAACTCGCCAGACCAATTACTTCATCAGTTTCAAAATATAAGGTATATTAGTTTTTTGACAAGTCAAGTTTCTTTTAACTTTGATCAAGTTCGGAGCATAAAAAACATCGACATCCATAATACTAAATAAATAAATAAATAAATATGAAAATTCATTTCATGATCAATCTAATGATAGCGATTTGAAATTATGTATATTGATATGCTTCTCTACAAATTTGGTCAAATTTAAAAACATTTGACTTTTCAAAAAACTAATACGCCTTATAATTGGAAATAGAGGTAGTAATTTTTTTATGAAAACCCAACGATTCAGTAAAGCGCGTCCAACCCTTCTAGTATACATATGCATGTCCTCCTTTCCCGTTTAAAAGGCCTTCATGTATCCCTAGATCGCTACTTCGACCAATGAAATTCAAAATTTATATCGCAAATATTGTATCATTACAAAATAAAACATTTGAAGTTTACAATGATTTAAAAAAATGTAAAACCGTGTTATGTTAATTAAATATACATAAACCTAGGAATAAATGTGGGTCTTTACACCGGAAAGGAGGTAGTGTTTCCTAAAAAAAAAGGAAAGGAGGTACAGTGGAAAGGAGGTACTCCCTCTGATCCACATTACTTGTCACAATTTTAATACAAAAGTAATATTGATCGGAGGGAGTAGTATTCCTAAGTAAGAAAAAAAAGGAACAGAGGTACTAGCGCTGAAAGGAAGCAAATTCACACAAGTATTTATTACCATGAACACGGAAATGCTAATCTTTTTTTTGTGGGGACACGGAAATGCTAATCCGCGTGCTTATTCTGCCGTCACCTGGCATATGGCCATGCTTGCGAGACAATAATCAACAGTCCTTTCGAGAGTTAATAAAAAAAAGAGGAAATTTTCTCGTATCACCACGAGTCTCGAAGTTAATAATTACCCGGAAAAAAAGAGTTAATAATATATCACCAACTTTCCAACGGTTCACATCATCGCCCTCTACTCTACTCACTGTTGCGTTTGCGTTCGTTTTGCAATCATGTACGTCCTCCGTTTTATACCACTCATGATTTGGAGAGTCTTAAAGCTCGGGCAACACAAATACAAGCCCCATGTTCTTTTTTTGAACAATCACCGGGGGAGAGCATCCCAGCTGAATATATTATTCAAACCCCATGTTCTAAAAAAAAATGAACTTTCACGACTGACCACCAACTTTCGAACACATTGCTCACAACATCATCGCCTACTCACGTCTGCTCTACTAGTGCAGAGTACTACCTCAAATCATACTCCACACGTGCTGATCGTGATCGATATCTTGGTCGTTTCCCCAGCCACGCACGGTCTGCGGTGTGAAACTCGTGCCACACAATCGCCAACCCCGTCGTCTTTCTGTACGCGAGAGGGGTATCAGAGTATCTACAGCCAGACCCCTTATGCACCTAAACCAACCCACACGGATGTCCTAAACATGCCTCAAATGCCCGGTCTGATCGACACCCCTCATATCCAACCCAAATATGGGACGAATATGGGAGGCTGGGCGCGCCCACCTGACAGGCCCAGCCCATCACCGACCCCACCGCCACGTCAGTCCTGCCCACCACGGACCCCACTAAATACCCCAATCCGGAAACCCTAGACATTCGGCAATTCACTCTTTGTCCACTCTATTTCCAATCCCCCACCCTTCGATCCGATGGCCGATGACGGAAGCAGCTTCGACGGATCGAACGTCGATGTGAAGGAGGTGGCCCTCCACATCACATTGAGCCGGTCGTTGCAGGACCAAGGCGGCCCCGACGGCGGTGGATTTGCATCCTCTGGACCCGTCGCACGCCGACGAAGCGCCAGCGACGTCGCAAGCCGTTCCCGCGAGGCGCGCAGCTCCGGTCGCTCCCGCTCCGGCCGGTCCGCTCCAGGTCAGGTACGCCGCCCACCTCCACCACCTTCTGCCCCCGAAGTGGTGCCCGGCCACCGCTGGATCCTCATGCCCGCGTCGGGGATGGGGCGCACGAGGACGTCGGAGTCCGTGGCGCGTGCAGCCCAGCGTGAGCGGCATCGGGCGTGGCAGAGGGGGGAGACGCTGGACGCGCGGCGTTCGACCTCGAGCGCGCCGGTCGACCCCGAGGACGCGCTCCTCGCGGGCGTCCTGCATCGCTCGCTGACGACGCCGGAGAAGGATGCGCGCCGCCTCCGCCGCAAGAATGCCGACGCGCTCCGACTGGCCATCCAGTTATCGAAGCGCAAGGCGGCGAAAGAGGCCGCGGCGAAGGCAAAAGAGGCCCGGCACGCGGTGCAGCTCCGACGAGGACGACAGCGATGCCTCCACCTCTGGCTCCGATGACGACGACGATGACGCTCCACCGCACGCTGACGCCTACACGGAGGAGGAGCACAGCCGCGTGGACGACCGGAAGGGAAAGGGGCTGGTGAGGAAATGGTGATTTCCTCAGCTCTACGCCCTTGTGTTTATATTTTATCTATGTTTAAATTAGTTTGCACTGTCCGCCGTTGAACTATGACGAACTATGCTTATTTTATCCGGCGATGAAATGTGTGTGATGATCGACTTTTACGTAGCGTTGCATGGGTTTGTATGGTTTTGAGGGTTCGGATACGAGGGATGCGGATATGAAAGGTATTATTTGAGATGCGCCCGGTCCGTGACCGCGGACGCGGCCGGACGCGTCCGCGGACGTATGAGTGGCCATATTAGCAAGTTCCGGGTATAGATGCTGTTATACTAATTTAAAGATCCCCGAGCCCTTCTAATTTGCCCAGACGAAAGGATTAGCTCATAAACCAATGACCCAATCTATACGATCATCTCGCTTTTAAGCAAAATCCCGTCTTTTCCTCGTCCGGCAAGAGCAGGACACACATCAAACATCACGCACCAGCAAGGTCAAATCCACACTATTCCCTTCTCCCTCTATAGAAAAAAAAGGCAAGGTCAAATCCGCGACGGTGCGTCGTGGATATATTGCTGGCGTGTAAAGGCCAATCATGCTCAGACACAACGACAAACCATCCAACTTTTCTTTCAGAAAAGCTGGCAGAATTGAACTGAACTGACCAACGGCCAAAGCAAACAGCGAATGGTTTTGGTGCAGTACGTAGTACTGGTGAATTTCTCTCGTGGCCGAGCGACAAAAGTTGGCGCCTGCCCGCAGTGCTAGGCGCTGTTGCTTTGGAGAAAGAGTCCAGCTTTGGCTGTGCAGGCGATGGTGTGGTGTAGTGTAGCGAGCTCTTTTTGTCTCTTGCTGGCGCGGCAGCACTGCGCTGATGCACCCCGAGTGGGGAGGCACGGGAGCTGGCCTGGTACCACCAACATGCAGACATGCAGTAACGCATGCACCACAACCTACTTCCTCCGTTTCTTTTTAGTGCACATATAAAATCTGATGTCAAACTTCCTAAAAATTACTTCCTCCGTTTCTTTTTAGTGCACATATAAAATCTGATGTCAAACTTCCTAAAAATTTGACTAACTTTGTATGATTGTTATTTTCAAAATTCACGATACGAATTAAATATCATTAGATGCATCATGAAACTAATTTTCATACTATATGTTAGAGATACGACGCGCAATCGATACGATGAAGAACGAAATCAAGCAAAGGGACACGAGATTTTAACGTGGAAAACCCCTCCAACACGAAGGGGAGAAAACCACGGGCGCCAGCCAGCCAAACTTCACTATGATCGGGAGAGGTTACAAACGCCGGGGATTTACAACTGATCGACTTATCCCGTGCGGCGGCTTCAGACTTCGCTGCGCTCCGCTTCGGCCCAAGCCTACCGGCAACGGGCCTCGCTCCGCTCGCTCGTCAGAAGTTGGCCTTTCTCTTTATATTGGGATTTGGAGCATAACATAACACTATATAACTTCAGTATTGTAGATACTGGTATTTTCTAATATAAATTTGGTTAAACTTTACGTAATTTGACTTCAAATAAATCTAATATGCATAGTAGAAAGAGATAGATGGAGTATGTCGTTTGTACTACGATCCTCTGCTTCCCGTTTTCATTTCAAACATCATGGAGAATGAATAATAATGTGAGCCGCACTTCTGTGACAAGCAAACATGTTTGCTCCATATGAACTTTCTTTTCCCGGAAAATTCCGATCTATTCATCATTAATCATGGTAGTACAACAAACATCAAAAATAATAAAAATTATATTCACATCCGTATATCACCTAGTGACGACTAGAAGCACCGAAGCGAGCTAAAGGCGCACCGCCATCATCGGCCCTCCCTCCCGGAGCCGGTTAAAACTTGTTGTAGTAGACAGTCGGGAAGTCATCGTGCTAAAGCCCTATAGAACCAGTGCATCAAAACAGTAACCGCCACCGATGAACGTGTAGGTCTTAAGGATCCAAGCTAAAATCACAAGAACGTAGATGAACGGAGATCGGATCCGAGTAAATCTACCAAAGATAACCACCGACCGAATCCTGTGAGATCCGCCGAAGACACACCTCCACACGCCCTCCGACGATGCTAGACGCACCAGCAGAACGGGGGCTAGGCGGGAAGAACCTTATTCCATCTTCAGGGAGCTGTCGTCGTCTCGTATTCCTGACCAGGACACAAACCCTAACAAAACCAAAAGAAACATCTAAAAATAGAGCCCTCTTGCCGGCAAGGGCCAAGATCCACCGCGCCCCATCGCTCTATGGCCACCGGAGATGAGGCGGACCGACGGCGGCGCCGGCGGGAGATAAAAGAACCCTAGCTTTTTTAGGAGGAGGAGGCAGCGGCTACGTGTCCGTGTCTTCATGTGAATTAATACAAGTCACACAAGGTTTATTTTTGTACTGTGTTCAAAAAAACAAACAAAAAAAAACACAAGGTTTATTTTTCTATCAGGGCTTTCCTCTTTAGTTCGGTAAATTTTGGAAATGCAAAAATACGAAAAGCATGGTATTAGGATGTCATGCCATACTAATACTAACTTAAATTACCCGCAAAAAATACTAACATAAATTAAAGACAATGGCTTCCATACATAATATAAGTTGTTTGATTGCACCAGGAGTAAACGAAAAAAAGTTCGTAAGGGGTCACGCATATGGCAAGGTTGTCATAGAAATGGAGGAATGTTTTCGAGAGGTTGAACTCGATGAAAAAATTTCCCCTTACCTTAGTAAAAAAACTTTAATTTCTTTTTTGCGAGCAAAGTGCATCATTACAGTGAAATTCATGTAGAGAAAAGATCTATCAAATCTATAGAGAAAAAATCTATCAAATCCATATGGAGCACAAGAGTTCTATGAAATCTACATGGTGCACAAGAGTTCCACGCAGGTTCCGAGGAGGAGGCAGCTCCGACGCACGTATCTTTCTCGGAGAGAAGAAGACTGTCCTAGCTCTCGTTGCAGCAAGCGGCGTGCTTGATTGTAGAAAAGCTTGCACGCATCCGCGTCATCCTCTCGCCCTTTTTACCTTCCCAGAGCCAGAGCGCACCAGACGTGCCACTGCCAGCCAAAAGCCTCCTTCACTTTCTACGGCTGACGTCGCAGCATGCAGCAGCTGGCTGCCCGCGCCAAGATTCGCGTACGTACCCACGCCCTCGCGTGCAGACACAGAGAGAGAGAGAGAGAGAGAGAGAGAGAGCGCGGGAATCTCATCACGGAATACGGGTTTTGCATTGCATGCATGCATGGGTGCCTGCGTTGGTGGTGTCGCAGGCTTTGCCTTGCTGCTCTGGATTTCGCCGTGCCGTGCCATGGCGAAGCACACCTACGTACAGTACGTGCGTGAATGTCTGTCTCTGCTAGCTGCCTCACCCGAGATCGATGCTAGGCCCTATGCAGCCATCTGTTTTTTGAGGGCCCCTATGCGTTGCACCCATCTGATATGACCTGAAACCTGATCGCGCGCGCGTTGCCAGATGCCAGTGCGTGCTGGTGGTGCCGAAAGAGCCGCGTCGTCATCGATCGTGTGCGCGTGTGTGCATGGCATGCGTGGTCGCCTCGTATCTATGGACGGAGGCAGGCAGGCAGAGGCAAGGCTACCAGCAGGCACCAATCCTTGTCGTGAGTTTTTTTTGGAGCATTTTGTCGTGAGCTTATTGCCTAGGCATAGCTCACTATGGTCATGTGAGACGATTGCATGGTCACATAGAACCTATGCTCCATAAGGGCATGGGCATCTTCAACGGCGACTCACAAATTTCTTTCCGCATCCGTTCGCGAACAGGGAGACCGTCCGAAGACACGGATGCGGGATGCCACCATCTAACGCTGCATGTATAAATTTCAACCCGCATTTGAAATAAGCTGTCGAAATTCACGCAAACCGGCTGATATTCATCAAAGTTCGGAAAAAAAAATAGCACGAATCATCCATACATAGCATGTAAATTAAGTCTGTTACAACAATGTCTCAAATTCGACTAGATTAACCAGATGTCTAACAAGTTTTTCATCAACGGATCATGCCCTCCCACACATACTCCACATTCAGCTTCATCCAACAGTGTGTGTACGTAAATGACCGTCTCTCTGTCCTGTGGCATCACGACAACATGTGTGGGCTACATAATGTGTAGACCAACAATGACTAAACGAATCAATCAACAAGTTGAGCAAGAGGACGCAAAACTTACGATCTCGTCCACTACTGCCAGCTGACGAACCATGTTACAAAACTTGGTGACGCTGGTGTGGATAGCGTATCAACGATACGATAACGACCTCACATTGCGTGCTTGAATGATGTACTACCGCAAGCAGCAACATGTGGATGGGGGGAGCGCCACCGTCCCTGCCGTGAGCAGCTGCACGCAGAGGAGGCGGCACAGGAGTGTATATGGCTAAAAATGTGTAGCTCGTATGAAGTAACATGTCTATAGTGTTTTTCTAGTAACCTCGCATAAATAAGAAACCATATTTGCCAATGTATCATAATAAAATAAGCTCCGACTACAAGAGTACTTACATCTCTATTTTTCTTTTCAAATTCAGAAAACACTCTATTGTATTATTACTAACTGCAATTTTAAATTAGCGAATAACAAGAAATAGTTAGTACTAACATAGAGAAATTACAGTACAAGAAGACTACAAATATTTTTTGTTATCTTACTTGACATTATTATGGAATACGACTTAGAGGCTTAATCTAGACTGTGTAGACCACGAGATCAAAGTACCCACCTAGCCCTTCAAGTAATTATGAAAAAACAACACGTCAAACAAAATTTAATATAATGGGAGAATAGAAATTTTAGAAAAAAGTAGGGCGCTGATATGCGTCGGCCGACGAGTCTTTTGAAAAGATCTGTCGCCTCGCGAGCCGTCGGATCTACCGGATTGAGCGGCCGAGCATCATCTCTACCATTGCAACAAAGTTCATGTTGCAGGAAATTTCTGCAAGACGGGCCATGTTGTAGAAAAATGTGCAACATAGGTCAAGTTGCAATTTCTTCGCAACGGAGGTCTTGTTATGATTTTTTTGCAACAAAGGTCTTGTTACAATTGTTCTGCAACAGAGGTATTGTTACAGTTTTTGTGCAACAAAGTTCTTGTTGCAATTTTTTTTTGCAATAGATATATCATTGAACCTTATTTTTTTTTGACAAAGCTCTTGTTACAGCTCTTTTTGCAGCAGAGGTATTGCTGCAAAAACTCATTCTAGCGGATAGCGATCAGCAAGCAGTGACACATGTCACACGGATTAGATGGCGAATGCTTGCGTGCAATCCGCCAGAGTGCCACTTACAGATCGAATCAGCGAATCTTGAATTTTATCAAGGAGAGGAGTGGAGTTTGAGGGTAGCCAGAGTGGCTGCTGTTCACGCGAGCAGAGGGCCGAGGGCGATGGCGGATCCTATTTGTAAGGGAAGAACGAGCAGATGAGCGACAAGAAGTAAACATGATCAAGAGATCCACATCAGAACATCGATCTATTCTGGGGGTGGACAGTGGGCCTGCGTACATCGTGCTTTTTGAGCTACCTTATGCCAATGTCAATAATGATTTAGAACATGACATTTTTAGTGGTTAGACCATGGCAATTTTTATTAATTAGACCATGCCAGTTTCTTATTTTAAAGCATGAAATTTTTAATAATTAGACCAAGGTTATTTATGTTAGTATGACACTTTTAATTAGATCATGGTAGTTCTTGGGAACTCATAATTTTCCCATGGCACTTTTATTATTTAAAAAATGACATCTTTATCAACCAGAAGATTTGTAGTTTACAATAGATAACATGACACTTTCATTATTTATTTAGAACTTGGTATTTTTAGTGGTTAGACCATGTAAATTTTTATTAATTAGACCATGGAAGGTTTTTATTTTAAAGCATGGGTAATTTTAATGACTAGACCATGGTTGTTTATTCTAGCACGACACTTTTATTAGTTTAGATCATGGTAGTTTTACTTTTTTGTATGTAGTATGATACTTTTATGAATTTCACCATGACATATTTTATAATTAGACCATGGTAGTTTTATTATAGGTAGCATGGTACTTTTTTATGTCTATTATACATATATGTAATTGTTTTTATCAATTAGACCCCGAGCACCAGTGTCTCTGCTGCCAGATCTGCCATGGACACAACCGTGGCTTCTGGGTCTGGGCCGTCGTCGAACTAGGCTGTCATAGAGGTCCTCAAGGTCGGCACCTCTATGCGCTTCTTCTCGGGAGAGGAGGAGGGGCGCCATTGCTTCCTTGCCATGGAGGATCTGCTCCGGATTTAACGCCGCGCGCAGTCGGCCGTGGCCAACCTTTCTTCTGCGCGAGGAGAGAGCTATCTGCAGCTCAGCTGCTATGTGCTTCTCCGACCCCTAGTTTCAACACCACTATTCTTATAATCCCCTTTGAGGTTCATATGATCACAAGATGGTGGTCTAGCTTCTACTACCAGTTGGATAACACGGTCGTGTGGTTCGTGTTAGATTTTGTAAATAGTCTGCAAAAGCTTAGTCATGGTAATTTTCAGATTAGGTGTGGAGGTAGTTTCTACAGAAGCTTAGACATGAAAATTCTCATTAGGAGTGTCTCTCCATTGCTATTCAAACATGAGAAGACATAACTTGTTTTAGGTGTGCATGGTTGGCAATTTGCACATTAATGGTACATGAATGTCAGTTCACATTAGATATTCAGATTAGGTGTGCATGTAGTTTCGTAGGAATTTTATTACTTTGATCTTGGCAAATATTATTTTGGGTATTTTATATGAATGAGAGAACTAGCCATGGCAGTTCATAGATGACTGTTAAAAAAGACTTGGCATTTTGTTAATTAGTGGCATGGCAAATTTTACTAGGCGACGTGGCAAAATTCATAACATGGCATTTTTGACATTGTTTTTGCCATGGCAGTTTTGCATGATTTCTTCCCAAAACATGGCATTTTTGTTAGTTAGCGGCATGTCACTTTCCCACACTGTGTCTCTAGATCATTGTGTCTTTTCGTTGCCATGGCAAAAATCACAGTTTCTTTGCCACGATAGCTCCATAATTGCTGTGACAATAACTTTGTATGGCAAAGTGTATACTCCCAGTTATTAAGAGCATGGCTTTTTTACTATTAAGATTTAAGGGCATGGTATTTTTATAAGTAAGGTCAAGGCATTTCTACTATTAAGAGCATGGCATTCTACTTTTTTAAAGCATAACATTTTTATATCACAAGAATGTCATATTTTTTGCTAAGAGCATGGCATTTCTACCATTGAGAGCATGGAATTTTTGCTTTTAAGAGCATGTCACTTCTACTATTAAGAGCATGGTATTTTTGTTAAGACCATGGCTTTATTTTTTGAGAGAATGACATTTTTATTATTAAGATCATGGCTTTTCTACTATTAAGAGCATGATATTTTTATTTCAAATAGCATGGCATTTTTATTTCAAAGAGCATGGCATTGCTATTGCAAAGCATGGCATTTTTATTATAAATAGCATGGCTTTTTTGGTATAGAGCATGACATTTTTAATTTTTAAATAGCATGTCATTTTTTATTGTAGAGCATCACACTTTAGTTTTAACGAGGATGGCATTTTTTATTATTATAGAGAAACCTGCATATTTTGTAGACCATGGCAATTTTGTTATTAAGACCGTGGTACTCTTTTTAATTAAGGAATGACATTTTTTATTCTTTTGTATAGCATAGTAAGTTTATTAGGACGAGCATGGCAATTTTTATTTCTAAGAACATGGTATTTCTATGCTTTTTGTATAGCATTGTATTTTTTAGAATATCATGGTAATTTCTTCTTGTATGACATTTTCAGGTCCAAACATCACAGGCACCTTTTTTGTGTGCATAAGATTTTTATTTTTTATATATTTATGGCTAATCTATTAAGTTTATATATTTATGGCTAATCTGTGATTTTGCAAAAGGATGTTTTCCGCACATGAATTAAACTTTGTGAAATTTTTTGTATTTCATTTTCTAAATTAATTTGTAATTTTTCGACATACTCCCTCTGTTTCTAAATATAAGAATTTTTAGAGATTTTCAATACGGACTACATACATATGTATATAGCATATTTTAGAGTGTAGATTCACTTATTTCGCTCCGCGTGTAGTCGATATTGAAAACTTTTTCGTTCACTGGATCGCTCCTTCCCCGTCGGTTGTTTTGTTTGCTGGAGCCCCCTCCCTCGCCGACGATCGCCATATATTGGTGTCATAAACCCATTTTTCAGTCCTCCCATGCAAAAGTCACTCCTCCGGAACTACTTGTCCAAGTGAGTGAAACGTTTGCGTAACTTGGAGGCATTGTCTCTACGGGATTGGATGAACCATTTAAAGTAAATGCAAGGAGTATAGGCTGCACGACTATAATTGCATGAATGTACTACACTGACTCTACTTCTGCTATGGGTATGTGCGTTCGGTGGTAATCTCTTAGCAGTTCCTGGTTTATGCAACATACATTTTTAATTTGCGTTAGTGTAACTTACCATATCTTACACATTTTTGCATGACTACGACTCAAGTCTGTGTGCCTAGAATTTGACTTTGTGCCAAGTTGTAAGGCCTCTTCGAAACACGTATTTTTAAACCTGTGGGACTGTAATATCATGCCCTATCAAATCGTTCAAGATTTATATTTCACCAAAGTTTATCACTCCAGGACAAGTAACAATGGATTCTTTTCAAGCAGTTTTGAGTGGATGAATAAATTCTATAAATTTAATTTAGAGGAAAGAAATGCTTAGGAAAAGAATCATATAGGAGCCAATCCTAAAAATATATCAACAAACACAGGAAAGGATACCAATCCTCCCATATGGTTAAGTAATTATTTTAAGTAAAGCGACATTTACTATGTCACTTGTGTGGGGTTAGAATACTGACAAAGGAACTTCAAGTGGTTCTCGTTCGCAACTGTCCACTCTTTATTTATAAACACTCATCGAATCTATGATCGTAGGTATGGAGGTGCAATATAATTAATGGAGTTTCTTATACAAAGCTTCTCCTAAAATAATTAATGGAGTTTCTTATACGAAGTCTTATATGATATCATGCTCCAAATTCACAAAAATAAAACTTTGAAGTCTGCAAAAATTCTGAAAAAATTATGGATGTTCATCACACATGTTTACACAATCTCCAAAATTTTGAAATTCCATTTTGATCTACAATAGAGAAAAAAAGGCAAATATGGATGTAAATAGTGTCTTTTGTGTGTTTGTCTTTTTGTGCCATTATTCATGTTGGATTTATCCCTTTTATTTATTCATGTATATAACACATTTGGATTTGATTTTTTTAGGGATTATAGAGACATATGCCGCAAACACCCACAATTTATTTCAGAATGTTTGCAAACATTGAAGTTTGGTTTTTTTTTTGTGTTTGGAGCATGTATCACCTAAGCTTTGGGAACACTAGATATTTTCCCATAGACGGACGAGAACATATCTAGATACAATGATACAAACTAAGAAAAAAGTGGTACAATGTATAAGAAACAAATGTAGATTATTTCATCATTGACATATAATCAATCTACTATTTCACATAATTTCGAAACAAAATTAAATCTAAAATATAAAAAGAAAAAATACAAAATCTAGTGAAAACAAGTGAGAAAATAAAAATGACAAGTAGATCAACTGTTCATATAACATTTGTATTTTTTTGCACATGTGAATGTAGATCTCAATTTTAGTTCAAATGTTTCATATTCGTTCACCATATCATTCTCTAGCTATGTGAACTATTTTTTAAAAAATAATCATGATTATTTACACTCTTTTTTTTTAGTTTGTATCATGGTATCATGTAAAGTCTAGCATTAGGTACTCATGACTTTATATTTTAGGTAAGTTCACGTTAGTTTCAAATGATTTAGAGAAAGAGAGAATTATAAATCTAGGCAACATATAGTATTGACATTGATATAAGATTGTGTGAAATTCTAGAAACCCTAAGCGGTACTATTTGTTAGTACTCCATGGACCGAGCTCCAAGATATTTAGGATGTTAAAATGGAGGTGGATCTGGTTAATTAATTTTATAAATAGACATGCATCAAGCTGCAAGATGTTTAAGGCCATACGTACTCAATAATATGTTTGTATTGCAAAACTATGCATATATGTGTATGATTTTCTCTTATATAGGCTTCTATTGAAGCAAAATAATTTAAGGGGCTCAAACTAATTAAAATAACTATAAAAAATATTATTTTAATTTAGCGCATGTGTATTTGCAACTATGACATGCAATTTTATAGCAAAGAATATTCTGAGCTACTATTTAGCAACATACACAATATACTATTTTTTATGTATTTGCAACTATGACATGCAATTTTCTAGCAAAGAATATTATGTGCTACTATTTTAGCAGCATACATAGTCTAGTTAATTGTTTAATGTTTAGTAGGAAAAGTTAATAGTAGTTTTGATCATATTCAAAAGATATGAAAATAAAAATGTTTAGTATAAATAATAGTGGACCATTTTAAGTTCAATATATTTGATGTATTTAGATTTAAAGTAAAACACTTACATTTGTAAAACTCTATAGAAATTCTGAAGAAATTAGAGAAAGAAACAATTAACATCATCGCATTGAAATTTCACTTGTACATGTAGTTAGCCCGAAAATACCACCAGAAAACTATAGTTAACCCCAACAATATCATGTAACCAAATCTAGATATTAGAACATATTTCTGCCATAAATACTACTCTCTTCCCAAGTAAGGGGAGTTGTGAGGCGCCGAGTAAAGCTCTCAATGACAATGTACTATACATTTTCCACATTTGCGCTTCTCTTGCTGCCATCATTCTCCACTTCCACTTGGGGTTGTACATCATCATTATTTTTGCTGCCAATGAAAGTTCAACCAATTAGTGTATGAACAAATGAAAACAATTTTTTGTCATCCAGATTAGTGTATACCTTTGGTCCTTTCTTGGTTCCAACAACATGTTTAGTTGCCTTGTGCTTGCCCTTGGGCAACTTATCAAGACAAGTTTTCTTTCGCTTTGAATTTTTGGACCGGACCTCCTTTTTCTTCACTTGAACAACTCTTACCAAGTCATCTATTTGTTGTAGATTTGGGTCAACATTTTCTGGATCATCACTTGGTTCATTCATAACACTAGTAGATGCATTGAGTTTTTTCCTCCAACTGCGGACAAACGTAGTCAAGTGCATTTTCTAATAGCACACAACATTCTATAGAGTAGGCTATTTCAAATGCCATATTGTGAAATTTATGAGATAGTTCCTTGTATCGAAGTATGGCTTCCAATTCTTGATTTTCGAACACATTCCTTCCTTGCATGTCCAATATACTTCCCTTGTGTGCTTCCCTAGTCCATCTCTTCAAGACATAATGTGTTGGCAGTGTTTGTATGTTCATCAAATCAAGTATTTTCAATCCATGACCACAATACTCTTGCCCTTTCAACCGTTCCATAAGTGCATGTTGTTGTTTGGTTCAAAGGATCGCCTATCACTATGCACTCATCCTTAGAAGTTAGATCGACATGCAAACTACCAATAGCAACAACATATTTGTTTCCATCCAATACTCTACTACATGTAGCCATGGATCTTTCATACCCACTTTGGAAAGCTTAAAAAAATTGGAGTGTACGCTTTGATTGCTTGTACCAGCATAAGAGTGTTCATCTTGATTTTTGGTATGTTTTTCCACGCTTCAAATTCAGATTCCAGCTCTTTGTTTCTTTATTACTTGTACTGGCCTTTCAAAATGCTTAAAAATATAACAATAGGAAAATCATATTTCAAATGGTTCTTCAGTGAATTTTTGAAGCTCTCACTTAATTGTGTACTTCTCACTTCCAAACTGAAGATATCTCATAAAACATATTGATCGGTATAAGTAGTTCTAGGTTGGCTTCCATTATGCGTACATAGGAAAGTTTCATAGAGCTATTTGAATGAGGCTAATGTTTTCTAAGACATTAGTGCAACACCAAAAATAGTAGTCTCCCTAAACTGATTGAGCCTAGAAAAAACACCAAGTGGCACATATTCCTTGTTTGTGCCAAAAGTAGTGTCTAATGTGACAACATCGCCAAAGTGTCCATAGTCTTGCATCATTTTAGCACCAGTCTAGAGAATGTTTGATACATCCTCCTCACAATCTAATTGCAAAGCATATAGAAGTGATGGATTTTTAGAAACTACTTTACGAAAGTACTTTAACATGATGCATGCTTGACCAAAAGCTAACTCTCGTTGCCTCTTGCTTTGCAAAAGATTTATATGGTCACCAATAGTGTAGCCGAGATTAAGTGGTTCGCTAACTTGTCTAGTAGGAAACTCATATGCAGCTTTAGGACAAATTCCAGAATCATCCACAACTTCAATTTCATATGCTTGAAAATTTGAAAATTTCCTTCGGGACACCATGAGGTGATGGGTTTGTGGAAGTGAAGAAAGTGATTATGTTTAAGAACTACATCTTGTGACTTCCAATTTTCCAGACCGTCAATCCAATGTAAGAGTCATTCAAGCTTTACAATCACTTCCTATCTCAGCTCTAAATCACTTTTGAATGGATTCTCTTCGCGCTTTTTCCAATGACCTTCATTGGAACAAACATATCTACACAAGGTCACCATACCATCAAATCGCCCCCATGAAGTGAATCCTATGCATTGGATGTGGAATGAGGGTGATGTATGGGGCTAAGGTGCACGAGGCTAACGTGCTGCATGACTTCACTTGACAAAATCACTAAAGTTGCGCCCCACAGATACGTCTCCAACGTATCTATAATTTTTGATTGTTTCATGCTATTATATTATCAATCTTGGATAATTTATATGCAATTATATCCTATTTTATACCATTTTTGGGGACTAACCTATTAATCCAGTGCCTAGTGCCAATTCCTGTTTTTACGTGTTTTTGAATTTTCAAAAATCAATACCAAACGGAGTCCAAACACGTTGAAACTTTACGGGGGTTATTTTTGGACATAATGAGAACCTAGAAGCTTTGGGAGGAGACAAGACGAGCCAAGAGAGAGCCAAGAGCTCGCACGGCGCGCCCTGGGGGTAGGGCACGCCATGCAGGCTCGTGACTCCCTCGCGTGCCCCCTGACCTAATTCAACTTCTATATATTCCCAAATACCCCAAAACCAACAGAGAGGCACCTACCACCGCAATCCTCTGGTCTTCCATGATCCAATCTAGAGGCCATTTTCGGTACTCTGCCGGAGGGGGAATCGATCACGGAGGCCATCAACACAAACCTTGCTGCCTCCATGATGATGCGTGAGTAGTTCACCATAGACCTACGGGTCCATATCTAGTAGCTAGATGTCTTCTTCTCTCTATTTGATCCTTAATACCATGTTCTCCTCTATCTTCTTGGAGTTCTATCCGATGCAATCTTCTTTTGCGGTGTGTTTGTTGGGATCCGATGAATTGTGGGTTTATGATCAGATTACTAATTGAGTAAAATCTGAAATTTATTATGCATGATTGTATAGCTTTGTATTTCTCTCCGATATATCCATTTGGTTTGGCCAACTAGACTGATTTATCTTCAGTGGGGGAGGTGCTTTGTAATGGGTTCAATATTGCGGTGCCCTATATCCAAGTGACAAAGTAGGGGACAAGATACATATTTGTATTATTGCCACTAAGGATAAAACGATGGGGTTTATTCATATTGATTGGGTTTACTTTGTCTACACCATATCATCTGGCTTCAAGCATTACTCTGTTTGTCATGAACTTAATACCTAGAGAGGCAGGCATAGAAGCGTTCTCGAAGTGGAGCAATAGTAGTAGATGCAGAATCGTTTCGGTCTACTTGTCATGGGCGTGATGCCTATATACATGATCATTACCATAAATAAAATCATAACTATGCGCTTTTCTATCAATTGCCCAACAATAATTTGTCTACCCACCGTATGCTATGTGTTCGAGAGAGAAGCCTCTAGTGAAAACAATGCCCCCAGGGTCTACTTAATCCTATTGATAAAAACCAAATTACCTTGTTGCAATTTTCTTACTTTCTTTTTACTTTTTTTTATCTATATATCACTATTAGAATTAATCCTTGCAAGTAATGCGTGAGGGAGTCCAGTACTAAGGGGTCCTCGGGCCGTCGGCTCATCTCTCATGGGCCGACTTGTCGGGCTACTCTGTCAAAGGCCAAACTATGAATAATCCTATGTCCAAGGAGGAAAGTTCTGGAGAATGGCGTGGCCTCCAAGTTCCGAAGATATAATCTGTGTATCTGTTCCTTGTGCATGGTCGGTGGCGTGTAACCCTAGGGACCCCCGGTGTCTATATAAACCGGAGGGTCCTCATTCGTAGAGGGCAGGTGAACTCATCTAGGGTTTAGCTTAGACGATCTCGAGGTAGATCAACTCTGTAATCTCCATATACATCAATACAATCAAGCAGGACGTAGAGTTTTACCTCCTCACGAGGGCTCGAACCTGGGTAAATACTGTCTCCTTCGTCCCTTGTTACCCATCGATCTAAGGTCCACAGTTCGGGACCCCCTACCCGAGCTCTGGCGGTTTTGACACCGACATTGGTGCTTTCATTGAGAGTTCCGCTGTGAGATCGCTAGAAAGGTCGATGGGGCGTCCAGTCGTCGGCGAAGAGATCTGCGGCAGGGACAGCCAACTCCCCGTGCAGGACACCGCGCTCGATGGCATCAACCACCACAACAACCCGACCGGTCTCCTCGGTCGGGTCGAAGGCTTCACCCCTGGCCAGGAGTTCAGGTTCGGGAGCCTCGAGTTCACGGCTGACCCCCAGGGGAACCTGGTGCTCGCGAAACCCCTGGCTCTTTTTGCACAGACCATAGGTCCTAAGGCCCCTGATGCGGGGCTTTCAAGCCCCGATACTAGGATGGGCGTCATCCCCGGTCCGGCCCTCAAGCCTGGCCTGTCCGGCATACCCCGATCTGCCCCGGCCGAACTTAACTCGGAGGTGCCCTCGGGGAACCCTAGGGGAGTAGTATCTCGTAGTGACTCCGAGTATTGGAACAACGAAGATCCCACCGAGATCCCGCTCTTGCGCGGGCTGCTCGGTCAGATCCAAGCCATGAGCATGGTCAGTGACCAGGCTACGATCTATGATCGGGTCGGACTTAGATCCGATGACCGGGAAATCCGTACCCCGCCCGTCACGCATCTGGTCGCCACCGTCGAGTGCCCGGCTGGGGGCTGTCCGCCCCAGCCACCGGAGCTAAGAACGGTTTACACCCCAGTCGCCGATCACCCGTGCCCTCCTGAGAGCCCAGAAGCTAGAGCTGGTCCCGATATTCAATCGGCACATAATTCAGAACCATCGCCACCAAGTCCTATGGAGGCCTCGAATCCCGAGCCAACCGCATTAAACCCCACTAGGACACGGTGCGCAACCACCGAAATCACGGATTTACATCCGGGTGGAATACGAAATTCTAGCCCGCCCACCACCCAAATCAGGCGCCCTTCGATAGACGCTGCAAGGTCCGGCTCAAGGGGCCTGCTAGAGGTCAAACAACGGCCGGGGGAATCAGTCCATCACTTCTGGGCCAGATTCCTTCTTAAGAAGAAAGCGGCAAGGGATTGCAGCGAACAAGACATAATCAACGCCTTCCAACATAACTGTTGTGATGAGGGAATCCTTAACGCCCTAGCCCGGCGCCGAACTCATACTTTCGCCGCGCTATCTGACATGGTGCACAAATATTGCGCCATGGAGAGCACTTGGCAACTACAGCGATTGAGCACGGAGTCATTCCGGTCCGAACAACATGAAGGAATCCGGAGAAGCCGCGCACCTCCGCGATGGCCGGCAACATCCGAGCCCGCAGAGAAGAGGAATAAAACCCAGACACGAGTTAGAACGGTCCTCGACGGGCTACTGGAAAGACCATGCCCAATACACTCGGTCAGGCTAAACACAAACCCGACCCACAACCTTCGGGAATGTTGGGTCATCAGACAAGTCGCGAAGAGAGGAGAAAGCATACTAAGGGCTCCAATTCCAAACACTAGGTCGGCAGCATTACCCGAACATAATGCCGAGGTCTTAACGATCTACGAGACGTTCTCTTCGAAGAATCAACGGAAAAGGGCACTTCGAGAGCTCCACCATATTCACCATGTGGCAGCCGCAAACTCATGGGCTGATACTCCAATTACCTTCGGTGAAGCAGACCAACCGATATCCAAAATAGACCGAACACCTGCCGCCCTGGTTTTAAACCCCATAGTAGGCGGGTTCAGGTTGAACAAAGTACTAATGGACGGCGGCAGCGGCCTAAACCTCATCTACGAGGACACGTTGGACAAAATGCAGTTTGATAGATCACGCATCGAATGCAGCAACACCACCTTCCGAGGGATTGTCCCGGGAAGAGAAGCACGTTGTACCGGACGAGTATCACTCGATGTAGTGTTCGGCTCACCCGAAAACTATAGATCCGAGGAACTTCTTTTCCACATCGTGCCCTTTCACAATGGCTACCACGCCCTCCTAGGACGTGACGCCTTCACAAGATTTCAGGCAGTACCACATTACGGGTATATGAAACTTAAAATGCCAGGACCGAACGGCGTGCTCATAGTCATCAGCGACCCCAATAGAGCTCTCCGGGCTGAAAATAAAACAACATCCCTCGCCCTCGAGGTACTAGCCGAGACTCTCGCCGCTGAAGAACTAACCACGCTTCGCTCCATTATGGACAAGGACGACGTGGTCCTCGGCAAGCGACCGAAGTCTACCCCCTTCAAGCCGGCGGACGAAATCATCAAATTCCAGGTCAATCCAACGGACCCCAACAAAACAGCGTCCATTGGAGCCCAGCTAGACCCCGAAATCGACGATGCACTACGCACATTCCTTTGCGAAAACTGGGACATATTCGCCTGGCATCCCTCAGATATGACAGGAATCCCACGGGGCCTGGCAGAACACAGCATGAATATAATGGAAGGTTTCAAGCCTGTCAAACAGACCTTGCGCGGATTCTCCGAACCAAAGCGTCAAACTATGGGCGAAGAACTCGCCAAATTACTCGAAGCCGGATTCATCAGAGAAATCAAACATCCTGAGTGGTTAGCAAACCTAGTCATGGTGCCCAAGAAGGACAAATCTTGGCTGCTATGCGTCGATTTCAAAGACCTCAATAAAGCCTGCCCTAAAGATCCCTTTCCGTTACCCCGTATAGACCAGATCATTGATGCAACTGCCGGACATGACTCGCTATGCTTCCTCGACGCCTACTCCGGATACCATCAGATAAAAATGAAGGAATCCGACCAAGCTGCAACCGCGTTCATCACCCCTTATGGGCCATTCTGTTTCAACACAATGCCTTTCGGGCTAAAGAACGCAGGCGCAACATACCAGCGCATGATTCAAACATGCCTAGCAAAGCAAATTGGCAAACAGTTGAGGCCTACGTGGACGACGTGGTCATCAAGACCAAACACACTAGTCAATTGGTCGATGACCTCAGACAAACATTTACCAGCCTACGGGAATACGACATACGACTTAATCCATACAAGTGTGTCTTTGGAGTCCCGGCCGGGAAACTACTCGGGTTTATCGTCTCACATAGGGGAATAGAGGCCAACCCCGCTAAAATTCGAGCCCTATCCCAACTCGCTGTCCCAACAGAGCTAAAGCATGTCCAAATATTAGCAGTATGCGTCGCGGCCTTGAGCCACTTCATCTCCCGACTTGGAGAAAAAGCCATGCCCCTCTATAGGCTGCTCAAACGGACCAAGAACTTCGAATGGACCGACGAAGCAGCAAACGCCCTGGAGGAAATCAAAACGCTGCTTGCCAGCAACCCCACCCTAGCAGCACCTGGCGCTGGGGAACCGATGTTGTTATACATCTCAGCCACCAACCAGGTTGTTAGCGCGGTCCTCGTCGTATAACCGGAAGCCGAGGGTCACAAACTCCGAGTACAAAAGCCGGTCTACTACGTATCCGAGGTGCTCACTCCATGCAAATACAGATACCCGCACTATCAGAAGATAACATACACGGTATTTATGGCATCACGCAAGCTCCGCCATTATTTTCAAGAGTGTGCGGTCACCGTGACATCCGAGGTACCCCTCAATGACATAATCAACAACAGAGATGCCACCGGCCGTATAGCCAAATGGGCCATCGAACTTCTTCTGTTCGAAATGACCTACAAGCCACGCCGAGCTATTAAATCCCAGGTGTTGGCCGACTTCCTCGCCGAGTGGACAGAAGCCGAACTCCCTCGAGAGTACAGCACTTACGCCCACTGGGCAATGTAATTCGACGGATCTAAAACCCTGGTCGGACTAGGGGCTAGAATTATCCTCACATCCCCCACTGGAGACAACATCCGGTACGTGCTTCAAATCATGTACGCGGACTCAAACAACGCGGCAGAATACGAAGCACTACTGCATGGATTACGTATGGCGGCGTCAATGGGGATACAACGTCTTGAAGTACAAGGAGACTCGAACCTCGTTATATCACAAATCAATGGTGAATTTGACGCTAAAAATCCCAAAATGGCGGCATATAGAAACGTCATACTAAAAATTTCCGCACGATTCGAGGGGCTAGAGTTCCACCACGTCTCCAGAGACAGCAATCAAGCCGCCGACGTCCTCGCCCATCTGGGCGCAAAGCGCGACCCTGTCCCCAAGAACATATTCCTAGAGAGGCTCTTCAAGCCATCCGTGGTATGGCAGGACGGGAATACCAGCACAGGGACAAACGTTGCGGAACAGGTGGCCCCTCCCACTCCCGAACTGGACGAGCAAATAATCGGTGGGTCTACCGTCGAAGAAACACCTTCGGCTCATGAGGTCATGGCCGTAATCGCACCATGGACCGAGCCCTTCCTGGCCTACCTTCTGCGTAAGGAACTCCCCGATGACCAAACTGAGGCACGACGCATAATTCGTCGATCGAAAGCCTACAAGGTGCACGAGGGTGAGCTATACAAGAAAAGCACCACGGGGGTACTTCAACGGTGCATCTCTGAAGAAGAAGGGAAGGAGCTTCTGGCCGAGGTACATGCTGGCATGGGAGGCCACCACGCGGTAGCAAGGGCCCTGGTAAGCAAGGTCTTTCGGGCCGGGTTCTTCTGGCCCACTGCCCAAGCAGACGCCCGAACACTCGTCCAGCATTGCGTGGGATGTCAGCTATTCGCAAACCAAAGTCACATGCCCCCAACAGCTCTTCGGACAATTCCGATCACCTGGCCTTTTGCGGTCTGGGGGCTAGACATGGTCGGACCACTTAAAGGGGGGACCAAGAAAAAGAAATACCTCCTGGTTATGGTCGACAAGTTCACCAAATGGATTGAAGCAAAACCAGTAAGCTCGGCCAAATCTGGACCGGTCATCGACTTTATATCCGGAGTGGTACACCAATATGGTGTACCCCACAACATAATAACAGACAACAGGTCAAACTTCACAGCCCAGGAGGTAAAGGACTGGTGTGCTAACTTGGGCATCAAGCTCGACTATGCCTCAGTGTATCATCCGCAGACCAATGGGCAAGTCGAACGGGCCAACGGTCTCATCATGAGCGGTATCAAACCCCGCCTGGTCCGATCTCTCGAAGAATCCGACTGCCATTGGGTGGAGGAGCTCGACTCCGTACTATGGGGATTACGCACAACCCCGAACAGATCAACTGGGTACACACCATTCTTCATGGTATACGGCGTCGAAGCGGTCCTACCGTATGACATCATTCACGACGCTCCTAGGGTGCGCATGTACGAAGAAAAGGAGGCCGAGCTGGATCGGCAGGACGACTTGGACGCCTTGGTGGGGGAGGGCGACATAGCCCGAGCTCGGTCCGCCTTCTACCAGCAACAAGCTCGATGATATCAAAGCAGGGAGGTACGGGCGAAGACATATAACGTGGACGAACTGGTGTTATGACTTCCCGAGAAGCAGAAGCATAAACTCAAACCCAAATGGGAGGGACCCTTCGTAATCGTCGAAGTGTTGACAGGAGGGGCTTATCGCCTCCACAACCCGCAGGATGGCCGCCTCGAGCCAAACCCATGGAACGCAGCTCATCTTCGACGCTTCTACGGATAGACCGATGTCGCCCCCCCTTCACAAAAACCCCTGTACCCACACTTTTATAAGTTTTTCTGCTTTCTTCTCACAGGGTTGCTTAGATTCTCCTAAGTTATGACTGGCTTAACCGAACTATAACTAATTCTCTGTTGATATATGACTATCACACCCGGCAATGCCTGGGGGCTTCTTTAAAAAGCCAACCAGTTATATTTTTACATCATACGCAGTCTTCCATGATCGTCCGTACGCCACTATATGCATCAATTGTACTTAAGTTTCTTGCCAAACCGGGTTGCCTCGCTCCTGTGATTACCTTCTACGTTCCCGAATGTTTGGCTAGAAGGTAAAGGGAGCACCTCTGCGATTGTTACGACTGGGTCATCCAGGCACGTACCTCAGACGGGTGAAGCCAAAGGTTAGCACTCTTAAGAAGCAATTTGATCGGCTATGACGAGGAAAGCTGCGATAAGTGGTCTCCACCGCCAATCTCGATTTCTCTCATGATACCACTCCTACTTGCCCGGTTTCAGGTACATAGCTAGGACATCTGCGATCAATGCGGAAACCTGAAGAAAGGAACCCATTAAGGAACTATTTTCTCCGGAAGATGTTTCTTACGTTAAACAGTAATATAACATACCCCTCCAGTGTGCGTTTCGTCTGTTCAAACCACATGGCCGGATTGCCTAGTTCCCTACCAAAAAACAATCTCCTGCTACTCCAGGACATACAACAAGGAACACTCCCCAGTCATTGACAGGGGAGGCAGAAGCCGATGGCCAGGTCAAGACAACGTTTATAACACGGACGAAACTAATAAGGTGTCAAGTACATAGGTACGTAGAACCAACATATTAAGCAGTTCGGTCGAGACCGTCTATAAGGATGTCCAAAGAGCAGTCCTCTTGAGGGAGACGAGCAGCTGGCATGACTTGATCATAGACCAACCCGGGCCAGGTGCTCTGGGTTGAGCTTGGTGAAGCGGGTCTTCACCATGGCCCACGCCCCCCGAGCTCCCTCTCGACAGGCGGACGTCTTCCATAGCTCAAAACGGCCTCGAGCTCCCCTAAACCGCTCTGCGGGTTCAAGCATCCCTTGTGGAGGTGTCTCTGCCGGCCAGAACACCCTTATCATGCACCTCATGGCCTTCCTAGCTCGCTCGTGCACTACGGCCAGCTCCTTCAACCGATCCCCACCAAAGGAACCGATCTCTTCTTCTGGATGACCAGTTAAGAGTCCTACGCATGACAACGGGCACATTACTTACACGCCACATCAAAGGATAAATTTCTGGCACTCGAGGTTAGAAATTTACTTACAGAACACGCCGCCTTTCAGTCTCTGGTTTTCCTCTTCGGCCTATTCCAATTGATTCTTCAGGCTCTGAACTTCTTGGGTTTGGCGTTGGTTTTCCCCTTTGAGCTGGCTCATTTCCTCACGACATCGCTCCAACACGGGGACATTCGCCTCGAGCTGAGACTCGGCATACCGCTGAGCCTCACGAGACGCATCAAGATCCTTTTGCATCTGGCCTAGGGATTCAACTATTACACCACAAAATGTCGTTAGAGACGGCATTCCCATTGTTATCAGCACCTAACAAAGCACACATTTTACTTACAATGTGCTTCTCTGGTGAACTTTTTCACCTCCTCCAGTTCGGCTTTCACAGCCCTCAGCTCCGTCCGACTGGATTCTAGATCCTGGGATAAATTCTCGTTTTGCTGTCTTAAAACCTGCACAAAGCAGCACAACGTTTAGACCCTTAATTCGGTCACGCCGACCAAATCAAGGTCCGGGGGCTATGGGGTTGGGACCTATATTTGGTTGTCAAAACCAACCACTTACTTGCATATTGGAAGACATTATTCGGGCAGCTCCAAGGTGAGCATCCACGGAACTAAGAGCATTGAACTCCTGATCAGAAAATGCCGTATGGCGCAAGGACTCTTTCCGATGCCGATGATTCATCGCCTTCTCGACCTCGGAATTGGTAACTGAGACTCCCCCGGAGTCTTCGGGAAGTTGTTCTACTACAAGGACTTCCGCTCCAGCTCTTGCGGGGACCGAGGGTTCGGGGGGATTGTGGTCGCCGGCCACCCCGATGACGTCTTCGGGATGATCCGCTCGCCTCCTGAGTATCCCGGTGAAAGAAATTATAATTAATCGTGGCAACAATAGCGAAAATATGGAGCTGGATCAAATACCTTTTGGTGGGGGGCGCGGGCGAGGCGTTTTCCGATGTCACCCCCCGTTTAGGTCTGCCGCCCGCGTTTGGCGGGGAACCTACAGGGGCGGTCTGGGAAGATGTCCGACGCATATTCCAACGACCCTTGGGGGTAGTGGTCGGCATGTTCGGAGTGGCAGGAGACTTACGTCCCTTCTGGGATGAGGATTTCTTCTTGCTCGTGGTCGAAGGGCAAGGCTCCGGGGTAATCGGCCATAAGGGCCACTCTGTGTTCTTCAACGCTCTCCTGATAATAGACCCCGTCCTCAAAGATCATTGAAGTCTCCGGGTCATCATGGAATCCGGGATCATCATCCCGATCATAATTCTCCGGCTGGGGAGCGGGACAATTGACTGTCTCGACCCAACGCCTCCAACTCTATTAAATAAAACGGAAGGTTTCCGATGTTAGAATCAAGAATAAGCGTCTGGAATTCAGAGGTTTAAGTATAGCCTACCCATTCGATGGGGTTGTGGCTGGAAAAGCCTTCTTTGGCTGTGAGGCGGGCGAATTCTTCTTTCTCCCCTTTAAAGAGATCGGCCAGGATGACGGCCAGGGCCTCCTTATTATCCGGTCCTTGCCGACGGCAACGGGTGGTATCGTTAGTTACGTTGTAACACCACAGGGGGTGCGTTCGCTGTTGGAGTGGCTGAACGCATCGGGAAATCGCCGTGGCCATCACGTCAATGATGGTCAGCTTGTTGTGCGCCAGCAGCTTCACCTTGGTTGACAGGCGTTTTACCTCGGCGCTTTCCTCTTGAGAGGAACTCCTAGGTCGCCAGTTGAATCGCTTCTTTTAGGGGGCCTCGGAGTACTCGGGTAAACCCCTCCGAGCTGGATCAAATAAAGTCACGTCCTCAATATAAAACCACTCCGAAGACCACTCGTTGGCCTCTTTCTTCGGGGTCCCAATGGGGTAACCCGTCCCGACTATGCGCCATACCTCGGCTCCGCCCAATTCCCGGATAGTCCCTCCCCTAGTTCAGGGAACGAGGCAAAAATATTTCTGCCACAAATCAAAGTGAGGGTGGCAGCCCAGAAACATCTCACAGAGGGCCACGAAGCCTGAGATATGGAGGATTGAGCCAAGGGTGAGATGATGGAGCTGAAGACCGTAGAACTCTAGCAGGCCCCTCAAGAAGGGGTGGATGGGGAATCCTAGGCCTCACAAAAGGAAAGAGATGAAACAAACTCTCTCATCCCCTTGAGAGGTGGGGAAGTTCTCCGCGAAAGCCTCGCCGTTTGCGGAAGTTAACCCTGCACGGGTGGGTGTCAGATCTGAGTGGGGAAGGTACCCTTGAACCTCGAGGTCGCGCAGTTGAAGATGGGAAACGGAGCAGCTCGCCCAGTCCCCTGGGAGGGGACCGAAAGGACGCGAAGATGAGCCTGGAGCGCTCGCCATATCTCTGAGCTCACGAGCTTTAGGGTTTCGCGGTGGAGATACGAGGGAGGATGTCACCTATGAAGGACACGGACTATTTAAATAAAGGCTTTTCTAGTCTGCTCGAGGCGGTTTCATAAAGGACTGCTGGGTCGCCTTTCTTTATTCTGCGCGGGAATCGAGGGCTGCCATTGGACTCCGTGAAGAAAAACTAATGCCGTGGGCCCCGTGACGCTTCGACAGCCATAGGTTATCGGCGGCCGCACTGTTGTCCTACCATACCGCCAAAGTTAAAATCTGCCGAACATAGAAGGAACTCACCTTTCAAGCCGAATACCATGGACACATGAAGCTGCCGAAGACTGCATTCCTCGGCATTGAAGGCTAGTTTGGGGGCTACTGAGGGAGTCCAGGACTAAGGGGTCCTCGGGCCGTTGGCTCATCTCTCATGGGCCGACTTGTCGGGCTACTCTGTCAAAGGCCGAACTATGAATAATCCTATGTCCAAGGAGGAAAGTTTTGGAGAATGGCGTGGCCTCCAAGTTCCGAAGATAGAATCTGTGTATCTGTTCCTTGTGCATGGTCGGTGGCGTGTAACCCTAGGGACCCCCGGTGCCTATATAAACCGGAGGGTCCTCATTCGTAGAGGGCAAGTGAACTCATCTAGGGTTTATCTTAGACGATCTCGAGGTAGATCAACTATGTAATCTCCATATACATCAATACAATCAAGCAGGACGTAGGGTTTTACCTCCTCACGAGGGCCCGAACCTGGGTAAATACTGTCTCCTTCGTCCCTTGTTACCCATCGATCTAAGGTCCACATTTCGGGACCCCCTACCCGAGATCTGCTGGTTTTGACACCGACAATGAGTTCAAGGGGATTGACAACCCTCTTGCCCGCGTTGGGCGCACATGTTTGCTTTTGTGTGTGTTGTTGCTAAAGACAGGATTTTTCGTGATTCTCCTATTGGTTCGATAACATTGATACTATATCAGCTACTATATTGCTTCACCCTTCCTCTTCGGGGAAAATCCCAACGCAACTCACAAGTAGTACAAAGAATTTCTGGCGACGTTGCTAGGGACACATCATCAAATTATCATCAGGTTCCTACATACAAACTATCGTCCACTAGTTCTACTTTTTATTTGCCCTTTTAATTGCCTTTGCTTTTGTCTGTCTTTTTCATCTCCCTCCACTTCTCTAAAAAAAATAAAAAACACAAAAATATTTTTGTTTGCTTTTTTCTTGCTTTGCCGCTATGGCTAGTTCTTCTTTTGTTGCTATTCTCCCGAGAATGAAGTGCTTAATTTTAAACAAAGGGGAGGAGAAAGTTTATGAGATGCCTTGTATAGGATTTGGGATGCTCAAAACATATTAACTCATAAGTAATCCACTACCGTTCTCCTTCACAGTTTCTATGTGGGTGTTACTACTTGGTATAGATTTGTGCTTGACACTATTACCGGAGGCAATCTCTTGAGTAGTGACCCCAATGATGCTTTCAATGCTAAGGGACATTTAGTGGGATCCCCACCTCTTACTATTAATGAAACTGCATTGACGTTAGCACAAGTTATGCGTAGGTGAGAAGTTGTTGAAAGTAAGATGCCTACCGTTGAGTGATACGTCCATTTTGCATCATGATTTCCTACTGTTATTTACTTTGTTTTGTTGAATAATAATGCTTTGGGGGAGTGATTCTAATGCCTTTTCTCTCATAATATGCAAGGTTTACACAAAGAGGGAGAATACCGGTAGCTGGAATTCTGGACCCAAGAAAAGCACGTCAGAGATACCTATTCTACACAACTCCAATGAAGCTAAAACTTTACGAAGATTATTTTTGGAATTAATAAAAAAATACTGGAGCAAAAATCTACCGGAGAGGGGCCACCTGGTGAGGAGCACCCACCAGGGCGCGCCAGGCATCCCCTGGCGCGGCCTGATGGGTGGTGCTCACCCTGGCCCACCTCCGGAGCCCATTTTCTGGTATAAATTCCCAAACAACCTAAAAAAATTAGGAGGAGGACTTTCGGGATGAAGCGCCGCCGCCTCGAGGCGGAACTTGGGCAGGAGCACTTTTATCCTCCGGCGGAGCGATTCCGCCGGGGGAACTTCCCTCCCGGAGGGGGAAATCGAAGCTATCGTCATCACCAACACCCCTCTCATCTTTGGGAGGCCAATCTCCATCAACATCTTCAACAGCACCATCTCCTCTCAAACCCTAGTTCATCTCTTGTGTTCAATCTTTGTACCGGAACCTCAGATTGGTACCTGTGGGTGACTAGTAGTGTTGATTACCTTGCGTAGTTGATTACTATATGGTTTATTTGGTGGAAGATCATATGTTCAGATCCATTATGCTATTCATTACTCCTCTGATCTTGAGCATGATTATTATTTGTGAGTATTTACCTTTGTTCTTGAGGTCACGGGAGAAGTCATGTTGCGAGTAATCATGTGAATTTGATATGTGTTCGATATTTTGATGATAAGTATGTTGTGATTCCCTTAGTGGTGTCATGTGAACGTCGACTACATGACACTTCACCATCCATGGGCCTAAGGGAATGCATTGTGGAGTAGTTATTAGATGATGGGTTGCTAGAGTGACAGAAGCTTAAACCCTAGTTTATGCGCTACTTCGTAAGGGGCTGATTTGGATCCACATGTTTAATGCCATGGTTAGACTTTGTCTGAATACTTTTCTCGTAGTTGCGGATGCTTGCGAGGGGGTTAATCATAAGTAGGTTGTTAGTTCAAGTAAGAACAGCACCTTAGCACCGGTCCACCCACATATCAAATTATCAAAGTAGCGAACACGAATCAAACCAACATGATAAAAGTGACTAGACGAAATTCCCGTGTACCCTCAAGAACACTTTGCCTATTACTAGTGATTGTTCTGGCCTGTCCTTTGCCTCAAAAGGATTGGGCTACCTTGATGCACCTTGTTTACCGTTATCTTTACTTGCTCGTTACAAATTACTTTGCTATCAAACTATCTATTACCTACAATTTCAGTGCCTGCAGAAATACCTTGCTGAAAACCGCTTGTCATTTCCTTCTGCTCCTCGTTGGGTTCGACACTCTTACTTATCGAAAGGACTATGATTGACCCCCTATACTTGTGGGTCATCAAGAATCTTTTCTGGCGCCGTTGCCGGGGAGTGAAGCGCACTTGGTAAGTGAAAATCGGTAAGGAAAAACTTATACTACGTGCTGAAATTTATTGCTACTTGCTACTATGGAGAACAATCCTTTGAGGGGTTTGTTCGGGGTATCTTCACCTCGACCGGAACCACAATTAGTTACCCCTCAACCAACAACACCTACTGAAAATGTTGCTTATGAAATTCCTTCGGGTATGCTAGAACACTTGCTTGCTAAACCTTATGCAGGAGATGGAACTGAACATCCTGATATGCATCTCTTATATGTGAACGAAATATGTGGATTATTTAAGCTTGCAGGTTTACCCGGAGATGAAGTTAAGAAGAAGGTTTTCCCTTTATCTTTGGAGGGAAAAGCATTGACATGGTATAGGCTATGTGATGACCCTGGATCTTGGAACTGGAATCGTTTACAATTGGAATTCCATCAAAAGTTTTATCCTATGCATCTAGTTCATCGTGATCGGAATTATATATATAATTTTTGGCCTCGTGAAGGAGAAAGTATCGCTCTAGCTTGGGGGAGGCTTAAGTCAATGTTTTATTCATGCCCCAATTATGACATTCCGAGGGAAGTTATCATTCAGAATTTTTATGCTCGGCTTTCTCATAATGATCAATCCATGCTCGATACTTCTTGTGCTGGTTCTTATATGAAGAAGACTATTCATGTCAAGTGGGATCTCTTGGAAAGAATTAAACGCAACTCTGAAGATTGGGAACTCGACGAAGGTAATGAGTCAGGTATAAAGCTTGAATTTTATTGTGTTAAATCTTTTATGAATACCGATACTTTTCACAAGTTTAGCACTAAATATGGACTTGACTCTGAGATAGTAGCCTCTTTCTGTGAAGCATTTGCTACTCATATTGATCTCCCTAAGGAGAAGTGGTTTAAATATCATCCCCCTATTAAAGAAGAAATTAAAGAACCGGTCATAGCTAAAGAAGAAACTATCTTTTACAATGTTGATCCAGTTGTGCCTACTGCTTATATTGAAAAGCCACCTTTCCTTGTTAGGGTAAAGGAACATGCTTTGGTATCAACCGTGGTTCGTAAGAGTAATATAAGAGCACCTAAACCCCCTGAGCAAATTAAAGTAGAACCTAGTGTCGCTATGGTTAAAGATCTCTCGGAAGAAAATATTGATGGGCATGTCATTTACCTTTGTGATGAAGCTGCTAGAATTGCTAAGCCTGATAAGAAAGATAAGCATAGACCTATAGAAGGCTTGCCCGTTGTCTCAGTTAAAATAGGAGATCATTGCTACCATGGTTTATGTGATTTAGGTGCTAGTGTGAGTGCTATCCCTTTTACCTTATACCAAGAAATTATGAATGAAATAGCACGTGCTGAAATGGAAGATATTGATGTTACTATTAAACTTGCTAATAGAGATACTATCACACCACTTGGGATTGTTAGAGATGTTGAAGTCTTGTGTGGGAAAGTAAAATACCCTACTGATTTTCTAGTTCTTGGTTCCCCACAAGATGACTTTTGTCCCATTATCTTTGGTAGACCTTTCTTGAGCACCGTCAATGCTAAGATAGATTGTGAAAAACAAACTGTCGGTGTCAGTTTTGGTAATGTGTCTCATGATTTTAATTTTTCCAAGTTTAGTAGACAATATCGTGATAAAGCGTTACCTAGTGAAGATGAAATAATTGGACTTGCTTCTATTGCTGTGCCTCCTACTGATCCTTTAGAACAATATTTGCTCGACCATGAAAATGATATGCACATGCGTGAAAGAAATGAAATAGATCAAGTTTTCTTCGAACAACAACCTCTCTTGAAACACAATTTGCCTATTGAAACTCTTGGAGGTCCTCCTCCACCTAAAGGTGATCCCGTGTTTGAATTGAAACAATTGCCTGACACTTTGAAGTATGCTTATCTTGATGAGAAAAAGATATATCCTGTTATTATTAGTGCTAACCTTTCAGAACATGAAGAAGAAAGATTATTGAAAGTTCTAAGGAAGCACCGGGCTGCTATTGGATATACTCTTGATGATCTTAAGGGCACTAGTCCCACTCTATGTCAGCACAAGATCAATATGGAACCTGATGCTAAACCCGTTGTTGATCACCAACGGCGGTTGAATCCTAAGATGAAAGAAGTGGTAGGAACTGAAATATTAAAGCTTCTGGAAGCACGTATAATCTATCCCATAGCTGATAGTAGATGGGTAAGTCCCGTTCATTGTGTCCCTAAGAAAGGAGGTATTACCGTTGTTCCTAATGATAAGAATGAACTCATTCCAAAAAGAGTTGTCACTGGCTATAGAATGGTAATTGATTTTAGAAAATTAAATAAAGCTACAAGAAAAGATCATTACCCTTTGTGTTTCATTGATCAAATGCTAGAGAGACTATCTAAGCACACACACTTTTGTTTCCTAGATGGATATTCTGGTTTCTCTCAAATACATGTGTCACAATCCGATAAGAGAAAACCACCTTTACTTGCCCATTTGGAACTTATGCTTATAGACGTGTGCCTTTTGGTTTATGCAATGCACCTGCTACCTTTCAAAGATGTATGACTGCTATATTCTCTGATTTTTGTGAAAAGATTGTGGAGGTTTTCATGGATGATTTTTCCGTTTACCGAACTTCTTTTGATGATTGCTTAAGCAACCTTGATCGAGTTTTGCAGAGATGTGAACAAACTAACCTTGTCTTGAATTGGGAGAAGTGCCACTTTATGGTTAATGAAGGTATTGTCTTGGGGCATAAAATATCCGAGCAAGGTATTGAAGTGGATAAAGCTAAAGTTGATGCAATTGAGAAAATGCCATGTCCTAAAGATATTAAAGGTATTTGAAGTTTCCTTGGTCATGCTGGTTTTTATAGGAGGTTCATTAAAGACTTCTCTAAAATTTCTAGGCCTCTTACTAATCTTTTGCAAAAGGATATTCCTTTTGTTTTTGATGATGATTGTGTGGAAGCCTTTGAAACACTCAGGAAAGTCTTAACCTCTGCACCTATCGTTCAACCACCTGATTGGAACTTACCTTTTGAAATTATGTGTGATGCTAGTGATTATGCTGTTGGTGCTGTTCTAGGACAAAGAGTTGATAAGAAATTGAATGTTATCCATTATGCTAGTAAAATTCTAGACAATGCTCAACGAAACTATGCTACTACTGAAAAAGAATTTTTAGTAGTTGTGTTTGCTTGTGATAAATCTAGATCCTATATTGTTGACTCCAAGGTTATTGTTCACACCGATCATGTTGCTATAAAATATCTTATGGAAAAGAAAGATGCTAAACCTAGACTCATTAGGTGGGTTCTTTTGCTTCAAGAATTTGACTTACATATTGTTGATAGGAAAGGAGCTGAGAACCCCGTAGCTGATAACTTGTCTAGGTTAGAAAATATTCTTGATGACCCACTACCTATTGATGATAGTTTCCCCGACGAGCAGCTAGCTGCACTAAGTGTCTCACACAACACACATTGGTAGCTGAATATGCTAATTACATTGTTGCTAAATATATACCACCCAGTTTCACATACCAACAAAAGAAAAAATTCTTCTATGACTTGAGAGATTACATTTGGGATGACCCACATCTTTATAAAGAAGGAGTAGATGGTATTATTAGGCGTTGTGTACCTAAGCATGAACAGGAACAGATCCTACGGAAATGTCATTCCGAAGCTTATGGAGGACATGCTGCGGGAGATAGAACTGCTCATAAGGTATTGCAATCCGAATTTTATTGGCCTACTCTTTTCAAAGATGCTAGTAAGTTTGTTTTGTCTTGTGATGAATGTCAGAGAGTTGGTAATATCGGTAAGCGTCAAGAAATGCCTATGAATTATTCTCTTGTTGTTGAACCATTTGACGTGTGGGGTTTTGATTACATGGGGCCTTTTCCTTCCTCTAACGGGTACACTCATATTTTAGTTGCGGTTGATTATGTCACTAAGTGGGTAGAAGCTATTCCAACTAGTAGTGTTGATCACCACACCTCCATTAAAATGCTTAAAGAGGTTATCTTCCCGAGGTTTGGAGTCCCTAGATATTTAATGACCGATGGTGGTTCACACTTTATTCATGGTGATTTCTGTAAGATGCTTGCTAAATATGATGTTAACCATAGAATTGCATCACCCTATCATCCTCAATCTAGTGGTCAAGTAGAACTTAGCAATAGAGAAATAAAATTAATATTAAAAAAAACTATCAATAGGTCTCGTAAGAATTGGTCTAAGTAATTAGATGATGCACTTTGGGCCTATAGAATAGCTTATAAAAATCCTATGGGTATGTCTCCATATAAAATGGTGTATGGAAAAGCTTGTCATTTGCCTCTAGAACTAGAACACAAAGTATTTTGGGCAATTAAAGAACTCAATTATGACTTCAAACTTGCCAGTGAGAAGAGGCTATTTGATATTAGCTCACTAGATGAATGGAGAACCCAAGCGTATGAAAATGCCAAGCTATTCAAAGAAAAAGTAAAAAGATGGCATGACAAAAGAATCCAAAAGCGGGAATTCAAAATAGGAGATTATGTTCTTTTGTTCAACTCTGGTTTAAGATTCTTTGCAGGAAAGCTTCTGTCCAAATGGGAAGGACCATATATTATCGAAGAGGTTTATCGTTCTGGAGCTATCAAGATTAATAATGCCGAAGGTACTAACCCGAAGGTGGTCAATGGCCAAAGAATTAAGCATTATATCTCAGGTACGCCTATTAACGTTGAAAGCAATGTTATCCAAACCATGACACCGGAGGAACACATAAAAGAAACCTTCCGGAACACTCCAGAATACTTAAAAATAGGAGGTACGTGATACGGTAAGTAAACGGACTCCGAAAAATCTGCAAAAATATTTTCTGTCAGTTTTGGAATATTTTAGAATTTTAGGAATAAAAAAAATAAACCGGAAGGTGATCGAGGTGAGCACGATACACCAGGGCGCGCCCTGGTGGGTGCTGCCCACCTCGGATGCCTTCCTGACTCCGTTTTCCTTCCAAATACTTGTTTCCCAAGAATAAACATTCTCTATATATACCGCCGACTGTTTTGACGACCGCATCACGGAAAAATCCTTTGTTCTTGTTTCTTGCTGTTTTCTCGTTAGATCTAGATTTCCATGGCTCCACCAAGCTCCTCCAAGGACAAGTTCTTCGGGAAGGTCATCAACCCGTATCTGCCGGAGGTGATGAAGCACCCTCAAGCCATTGAGATGCGTGAGGGGGTGCTTCACATCCGCGATGTTCAAGGACCTAAGAAGACCGGGAGCGTGGAGGCTAGGCTTGAGGCGGTGGAGCAGGAAATCTTCAAGTGCCAGAAGATGGTGGAGCGTGGACTTAGTGCCAACCACTCCATGATCACGGAATTCACCCGTGATCAGACGGTGGATGGACGGTCTGTGAAGGACATCATCTCCGCCCTCAACGAGCAAATTAATTTTCTGCAGAGCCAAGTTTATGATCTTCAAAACCAAGTCTTCGAATATGAAGCAAGATTTAAAGGTATGAGTTTAGCTGCCAGTTGCAGGACTCAGGGGACTCTCGCATCAACCTTTGATGGGGATCCCCTACCCTGGAAGCTGGAGGACAAGCTTACTACATCAACACCTCCACCTTCTTCATCACCACCACCAAAGGAGACTTGAGTACATGGGTGGGTATGGGCACTCCCCTTGGCTTGAGCCAAGCTTGGGGGAGGTTCCCCGGTATCGTATCACCACCACTTTTATTCGCCTTTACCTATTTTAGCTCTATCTTTAGTTTCCCTTTGCTTTAGTTGAATAAAAGTTTAGCGTGATCTATTTTCGTGTGTTAGTTTTGTGGCCTACCTATCTATGTAATCGAGTGAAAGTTATATAATAAAGTTTAGTTTGAGTTTTGCTTCTCTACTTTCTTGTTGCAATCAAATAAAAGAAAGACAATAAATGAAAAGAATCATATGCTAGTCTTATGGTGAGTAGTGACATCACATAAGGAAAAGTATAAGTAGTAAAATTTATTGGAGATCGACAAACATAGCATTGGTCAATGATGCAATTCATGAAAGAATTAATTAGGGAAGAGAAGATTCACATGCAAATACACTATCTTGGACATCTTTTATGATTGTGAGCCCCCATCAAATATTACATGTCAAAATTGTTGACGCTGGACAAGGAAGACAACGTAATGATTTATGTTTGTTCATATCCACATAGAAGTTATATTGTCATAGATCCTTTAACATGTGGTGCTTGCTCAATATCTTTGCTAGCCAAAAATTCCGCACTAAGTAGAGATACTACTTGTGCATCCAAAAACCCAAACCCAAACTCTTTCCTTGAGTGTCCACCATACCTACCTATGGATCGAGAAAGATCCCTCAAGTAAGTTGTCATCGGTGCAACAAGGCAATAAAAATTGCTTCTAAAAGTGTTTTGATCAATTAGTGTAAGAGAAAATTGAGCGTTATATGAACTTATGATGGCAAAGTAATAAAAGCGACGGACTACATAATAAAGGTTGCTATCATAGGGGGCAATACAGCGTGACGTTCTTTTACATTAAGGGATTGGGCATACAAACCAATAAGCGCATGACAACCTCTGCTTCCCTCTGCGAAGGGCCTATCTTTTACTTTTATGCACTTACTTTTATGCAAGAGTCAAAGTATTCTTCTCTATTCCGTTTTACTTTTTCCTTTGCATGCATCATGTGGTGAGGAAAGATCTAGGCACATATACCCAGTTGGATATGGGTGGGCATGAGTTATTATTGTTGACATCACCCTTGAGGTGAATATGTTGGGAGGCAAAACTATAAGCCCCTATCTTCCTATGTGTCCGGTTGAAACTTCTTGTTCATGGGTATGCCGTGAGCGTTAGCAATCATAGAAGACTAAATGATGGTTGAGTATGTGGACTTGCCAAAAGGCTCCGACATGAGACCCTTCCTGAAAATATGATGAATTGTAGTTGCAAAGTTGACTGAGAACACAGTTTGTTGGTTTCCAATAAGGTTTATGCTTCATACTTCTATGTTGTGATGAATTGTTACTTGTTCATGAGAAGCTTTATGATAAAAATATATTGAAATAAGTTCTTATGTTAGAGTTTGTTGCTATTATGTTAATAAGCATGATGCTTCTATGTCCGTATTTTGTTTTTATCGACACCTCTCTCTCAAACCATGTGGACATGCTTTTCATTATCGGCTTTCGCTTGAGGACAAGCGAGGTCTAAGCTTGGGGGAGTTGATACGTCCATTTTGCATCATGATTTCCTACTGTTATTTACTTTGTTTTGTTGAATAATAATGCTTTGGGGGGTGATTCTAATGCCTTTTCTCTCATAATATGCAAGGTTTACACAAAGAGGGAGAATACCGGCAGCTGGAATTCTGGACCCAAGAAAAGCACGTCAGAGATACCTATTCTACACAACTCCAATGAAGCTGAAACTTTACGGAGATTATTTTTGGAATTAATAAAAAATACTGGAGCAAAAATCTACCGGAGGGGGGCCACCAGGTGAGGAGCACCCACCAGGGCGAGCCAGGCACCCCCTGGCACGGCCTGGTGGGTGGTGCTCACCCTGGCCCACCTCCGGAGCCCATCTTCTGGTATAAATTCCCAAAAAACCTAAAAAAATTAGGAGGAGGACTTTCAGGACGAAGCGCCGCCGCCTCAAGGCGGAACTTGGGTAGGAGCACTTTTGCCCTCCGACGGAGCGATTCCGCCGGGGGAACTTCCCTCCCGGAGGGGGAAATCGAAGCTATCGTCATCACCAACACCCCTCTCATCTTTGGGAGGCCAATCTTCATCAACATCTTCAACAACACCATCTCCTCTCAAACCCTAGTTCATCTCTTGTGTTTATCTTTGTACCGGAACCTCAGATTGGTACCTATGGGTGACTAGTAGTGTTGTTTACCTTGCGTAGTTGATTACTATATGGTTTATTTGGTGGAAGATCATATCTTCAGATCCATTATGCTATTCATTACTCCTCTGATCTTGAGCATGATTATTATTTGTGAGTAGTTACCTTTGTTCTTGAGGTCACGGGAGAAGTCATGTTGCGAGTAATCATGTGAATTTGATATGTGTTCGATATTTTGTTGATATGTATGTTGTGATTCCCTTAGTGGTGTCATGTGAACATCGACTACCTGACACTTCACCATCCATGGGCCTAAGGGAATGCATTGTGGAGTAGTTATTAGATGATGGGTTGCTAGAGTGACAAAAGCTTAAACCCTAGTTTATGCGCTACTTCGTAAGGGGCTGATTTGGATCCACATGTTTAATGCTATGGTTAGACTTTGTCTTAATACTTTTCTCGTAGTTGCGGATGCTTGCGAGGGGGTTAATCATAAGTAGGTTGTTAGTTCAAGTAAGAACAGCACCTTAGCACCGGTCCACCCACATATCAAATTATCAAAGTAGCGAACACGAATCAAACCAACATGATAAAAGTGACTAGACGAAATTCCCGTGTACCCTCAAGAACACTTTGCCTATTACTAGTGATTGTTCTGGCCTGTCCTTTGCCTCAAAAGGATTGGGCTACCTTGCTGCACCTTGTTTACCGTTATCGTTACTTGCTCGTTACAAATTACTTTGCTATCAAACTATCTATTACCTACAGTTTCAGTGCCTGCAGAAATTACCTTGCTGAAAACCGCTTGTCATTTCCTTCTGCTCCTCGTTGGGTTCGACACTCTTACTTATCGAAAGGACTACGATTGATCCCCTATACTTGTGGGTTATCATTGAGCATATTGAAAGTTTTGTCAAAAAGGTCCATAATCAAGTTACCCAATTTGGTCTGAAAGTGAGAATTACTTTAAAGATTCTAAAAGATAAGGAGCCAATAATTAGTGAAAGAATAGAACAAAGTCCTTGTAGAATTGATAAGTTGGAAGAGATCATTAATAATTTGGGTTCTGCTTTTTCTTCCGTTAAAACTATTGAGAAAACACCTCCTGATAGGAGATCCAAGTTTATGTATGTTCCTAAAAATAGAAGTGCCACATCTAGTGAAAGTAATGAATATCTTAAAATGATTACTGTGCACCCCAAACTTCATTGATATGATAAAGGAACCTATTTTTGAAAACAATTTTCTCCACTTTGTTCCTTGGATTGTGATCATTAAGAACTTGTTAGTCAAACCTACTACGAATCATGGTTTTATAACTGAGGAGCTGGATATGAAGGATGACAATACTTGAAACTATGCATTATGCCTAGCTAGGGGTATAAGACAATATCGCTTGTTGGGAGGCAACCCAATAGTTATCTTAATTTTTTTCTTTTACTTTATGTTCTTCTTTGTTCACACAATTATTACTACTGTAATAATTGTGTTTTAATGTTTTAATTAGTGTTTGTGCCAAGTAAAGCCTTTGGGATGATTTGGTTGATAGTAGAATTGATATGATGCAAAAAATGAATCTGTTGTGCCCAGTATTTAATTTTTGGGTTTTTACTCAAACGTCATAAATTGCTGAAATTTTTACATAGTGGTGATATAAAAATTTCCCAGGCTATCCTAATGTTTAAGAATTTTTGGAGGTCCAGAAGTATGGTTTTAGTCCCGTTCATTACAGACTGTTCTATTATAGACAAATTCTGTTTTTTTGCTTGGATAGTTTGCTTGTTTTAATGATGCCATGGATTATATCGGGGGGTATAAGTCATGGAGAAGTTATACTATAGTGGGTAGTATGCATTAATAAAATATGAATGTGTTTATAACGGTACCTAAAGGTTCTGATATGTTTATTATATACTTACGGATCTCACGAGGTTTCTGTTGAGTTTTGTGTGCTAAAGTTTTCAAGTTTTGGGTGAGACAACGATGAATGAAGGCATAAGGGGAGGCAAGACCCTAAGATTGGGTATGCCCAAGGCACCCCAAGGTGATATTCAAGGAATACCCAAGCGTTTAAGCTTGGGAATTCCCCGGATGACATCCCCTATTTCGTCTCTAATCCATCGGTATGTTATTTGGAGCTACATTTTTATTAATCACATGATATGTGTTTTGCTTGGAGCGTTTTGTATTTATAGTTTGTTTTATTTTTAGTTTGCCACAATCATTGTTTGCTGGTTACACCTTTTGAGAGAGGGACACACCTTTATCATGATTTATTAGAACACTCTATGTACTTCACATCTATCTTTTGAGCTAGGCAGTTGCTCCAGTGCTTCATTTATATCTTTTGGTGCACGATGGCTGTTATATTTTATAGAAATTATTACACTCTCAAGCTTCACTTTAATCGTTTTGAGGGTATAAATAATAGTAATGATGATATGCACGTGTTATAAGACTAGTCCAAAAAGGATAGGTATTCAAGGGGGGGGGGGGTGATGAAAACTTTCATGTTGATCACGAAATATGAACGCATATGGTGTAATTATATTGATGTTATAATATGAAAGGGTATTGGTTCATAATCATTGGTTAGTAGAAATACACGCATTTAAAGTTTGTTGTTAACTTATCATCTCAGTGTTTGTCATGGCATGGTGATGAAGTGTGAGCATTTTAATTTCTGAATGAAATCCTTGTGTGATGTTATAATTGGATGCGCGCGATGGTTAACTCCTACCAACCAAGTCCCTATGGGCATCCGAGGCTGATAACCCACAAGTATAGGGTATCGCAATAGTTTTTGAGGGTAGAGTATTCAACCCAAATTTATAGATTCGAGACAAGGGGAGCCAAAGAATATTTGCAAGTATTAACAGTTGAGTTGTCATTTCAACCACACCTGGAGATTAAATATCTGCAGCAGAGTGATCAGTAGCACAATAATATGATAGTTTTGATAGCAGTAGTAACAATAATAATAACGGGAACAATGCTAGCAATGATTTCGTAGCAAGTGTAATAGTAACAGTAGCAATAGTAACTTAGCGAGAACAATATGTGGAAAACTCATAGGCATTGGATCGGTGAATTCGTTGGATGATATTCATCATATAACAGTCATAACCTAGGGCGACACAGAACTAGCTTGATACGTCTCCAATGTATCGATAATTTATGAAGTACCTATGATTGCCTATGTTTACAATACTTTTATATGGTTTTGATGCACTTTACATGATTTATTTAGAACTAACCCGTATTGACGCTGTTTTCAGCAGAACTACCGTGTTGTTGTTTTTTTGTGCAGAAATCAAAGTTCTCCAAATGCAACGAAACTTTTTGACAATTTTTTTTGGAAAAAAGAGGCACTAGAAGCTTCATTGGAGGGCCAGGAGACCCACGAGGTGAAAACAACCCACTAGGGCGCGCCAGGCCCCTCTCGCGCGCCTTGGTGTCTTGTGGTCCACTCATGGCCCAACTTCACGTGAAACCGACGCCCAAAAATCCTATATATTGAGAAACCTCCAGAAATAACCCTAGATGAGAAGTTCCGCTGCCGCAAAGCCTCTGTATCGGCGAAAAACCAATCTGGAGAGAAAATAGTACCCTGTCGGAGAGGGGAAATCATCTCCGGTGGCCATCTTCATCATCCCGGCGGAGGCCATGACGAGGAGGGAGTAGTCCAGTCTCGGGGCTGAGGGTATGTACCTGTAGCTATGTGTTCAATCTCTCTCTCTCGTGTTCTTGAGATGTCACGATCTTGATGTATCACGGGCTTTGTTAATATAGTTGGATCATATGGTGTGTTTCCCTCTCTATCTTGTTGTGATGAATTGAGTTTTCCCTTTGAGATTTCGTTATGTTGGATTGAATATTGGATTTGAGAACACTTCATATATGTCTTGCAGGTGGATACCCGTGGTGACAATGGGGTGTTCTATTGATTCACTCGATATATGTTTTGGTACTCAACTTGCGGATTCCCGAGGTGACATTGGGATAATCTATGCATAGGGGTTGATACACGTTCTTGTCCTACTTTCTTCGGTAGAAATCTTGGGGCACTCTTTGAGGTTCTTTGTGTTGGATTGAGTATTATGAATCTGAAATTGTTTGATGTGTATAGTATAATTAACTCATGGATACTTGTGGTGACATTGGAGTATCTAGTTGACATTAGAGTTGGTTGATGCGTATCATATGGTGTTATTTTAGTACGAACTCTAGATAGATTGATCGGAAAGGATAACTTGGTCTTATTTTAGTACGAACTCTTGGATAGATCGATCGAAAAGGATAACTTTAAGGTGGTTTCGTACCCTACAAACAATTTCTTCTTATGTTCTCCGCTAGACAAGAACTTTGGAGTGATTCTTCGTTGCACGTTGAGGGATGGTTATGTGATCCAATTATATTAGCATTGTTGAGAGATTGCACTAGCGAAAGTACGAACCCTAGGCTTTGTTTTCAAGCATTGCAATACCGTTTTTGCTCACTTTTGTTACTTGCTACCTTGCTGTTTTTATATTTTCAGATTACAAAAACCTATATCTACCATCCACATTGCACTTGTCTCACCATCTGTTTGCCGAACTAGTGCACCTATACAATTTGCCATTGTATTGGGTGTGTTGGGGACACAAGAGATTTCTCGTATTTGATTGCAGGGTTGTTTGAGAGAGACCATCTTCATCCTACACCTCCCACGAATTGATAAACCTTAGGTCATCCACTTGAGGGAAAATTGTACTGTCCTACAAAACTCTGTGCTTGGAGGCCCAACAAAGTCTACAAGAATAAAGTTGCGTAGTAGACATCAAGCTCTTTTCTGGCACCGTTGCCGAGGAGGTGAGTGCCTGAAGGTATATCTTTAAATCTTGCAATTGAATCTTTTAGTTACTTGTTTTATCACTAGTTTGGTTTTATAAAAGAAAACTACAAAAAATGGAGCTTAGGTTGCATCATTTGTATCATCTTTATAATGTCTTTCGTGAAAATGATGGTTCGGAAAATTGTGCTCAATTGGTAGAGGAAGAATTTATGAAAATAATTAATGAGAATTCCTTCAATGATGAGCATAATAGAAATATTTCTAGTATGAATTCTCTGAATATCCATGATGCTAATGATATGCAAAGCCACAAGCTTAGGGATGCTATGTTTGATGAAGATGATATTTTTAGTCCCCCAAGTTTTGATGAGCAAATTTATTATGATGATTGCATGCCTCCTATCTTTGATGATTATGGTGATGACATGTATGATATTAAAAGTGATAGAAACTTTGAAACTTGTCATCATGATTTTAGTATTGAATGTGGTTATGTCAATCAAGTGTCTTATGATAGTTATTTTGTTGAGTTTGCTCCCACTACTATGAATGAGAAGAAAATTGCCTATGTGGAGAGTAATGAAAACTTTATGCTTGTAGATCATGAAAAGGATGCTTTATGTGATAGTTATATTGTGAAATTCCTTCATGATGCTACTGAAAATTATTATGAGGGAGGAACATATGCTTGTAGGAATTTCAATAATATCAAGTTTCCCCCCTATGCGTTCAAATTTTTGAAGTTATGCTTGTTTTGCCTTCCTATGCTAGTTGATTCTTGCTCCCATAAATTGTTTGCTCACAAAATCCCTATGCATAGGAAGTGGGTTAGACTTAAATGTGCTTGTCATGAGATTCATGATGCTCTCTTGCATGTTTCAATTACTATTCTTATGTGAGCATCATTGAAATCATCATGCCTAGCTAAAAGGCTTTAAAGAAAAGCGGTTGTTGGGAGACAACCCAACACTTTTACTTTCTGTTTTTGTGTGTTAACATGATTAAGATACTGTAGTAACCATCTTTTGTGTCTTTTATTTCAATAAAGTGCCAAGTAAAGCCTTTGGGATGACTCACAAGATGAGTAGAATTGATGCTGAACCAAAACAGAAACTTTTGACTCTAGTACAGGAATTTTCATTTTATACTGCAGCGTGATAATGATCTGAAATTTTTACACACTCTTTACATACAAATTCTTCAGGTTTTCCTAAATTTTAAGAATTTTTAGAGACAGGGAAGTATGGTTACAGTACAGATCTTCACAGACTGTTCTGTTTTTGACAGATTCTGTTTTGCATGTATAGTTTGCTTGTTTTAGTGTTCCCATAGCTTATATTTAGTGGAATTATGGAAATGGTAGAATAAATTAGGTATCATGTGGGAGCAATTATGAATCTTGTCTTGACAGTACCTAAGCGAATGATCTATCTTTATTATACTAACCCATCTCACGAAGTTCCGTTAAGTTTTGTGTGATTGAAGTTTTCAAGTTTTGGGTGAGACACCGATATGAGGAGAATAAGGAGTGACAAGAACCTAAGATTGGGGATGCCCAAGGCACCCCCAAGGTAATATCCAAGGAATACTCAAGCGCCTAAGCTTGGGGATGCCCCGGAAGGCATCCCCTCTTTCGTCTTCAACATTATCGGTATATCTTACTTAGAGCTATATTTTTATTCGTCACATAATATGTGCTTTGCTTGGATCGTCATTATATTTTGTTATTTTCTGTTAGGTGTTATTTATAATCTTGTTTTTCAATAAAAATTTCCAAGAATTGCCTTAGGATGCTTGCATTGCATGTTTGATGTGTGCTGTGTAAAAACAGAAACTTTTGCTGTAGTGTTTGAATTTTCATATTTTACTGGGACGTGGAAAGTTTCTGAAATTTTTACACAGTGTTGTCATATAAATTATTTAGCATATCCTAAATTTTCATAATTGTTTGAGTTACAGAAGTACACTGGTTTAATAGATTGCTACAGACTGTTCTGTTTGGACAGATTGCTGTCATAGTTTTGTTATCTACTTATCCTATAGTTTCCATAGCCTATATTGGTAGATATAAATTGTGGAAATGATAGTAAACAGTAGATGATATTTGAAATTATTATGCAACTTGTCTTGGCAGTTCATAAAGAGTTGATTTATTATTATGTGCACTAACCTATCTCACGAGTTCTTTTCAAGTTTTGTGTGGATGAAGTTTTTGAGACTTAGGTGAAACCGGGATATGAGAGGATTGAACGAGATACAAAATCTCAAGCTTGGGGATGCCCAAGGCACCCCAAGTAAATATTTCAAGAATTTTCAAGCACCTAAGCTTGGGGATTCTACGCATCTCACCTCTCTGCATCAAACAAATATCGGTTAGCCTATGTTGAGCCTAAATTTTTATTTGTCCACATAATATGTACTATTCTTGGAATGAATTTTTATTTAGTTTGCTGTTTGAATAAAATACTCAGATATGAAAATATTTATTGAGAGAGAGTCCTCACATAGCTACTTAATTGTTTGACTACTCATTGATCTTCACTTATATCTTTTGAGAGTAGTTTGATGTTTACTCTTGTGCTTCACTTATATCCTATGAGTAAATTGTGAATGAATTGAATATCATAAATTTGAAATTATTAATGTGCTTTATGCTTAGTAGTAGTTTCACATCTGGTTTATAAAGTAAAATCTATTGAAGTTTGACAATCATCAAATTGGTCATACAAGCAATTCATGAATGATTAGTATAAGAAAGAGAAATTTCACATACAAATATATTATCTTGGACATCTTCTATGATAGTGAATACCCATTAATTCTTTTCAAACTTGAGCAAATTAGTTGAAGTTGGACAAGAAAGACAACGTAATGAGTTATGGTTGTGTATATTTGCATAGAAGTTATATTGTTATGGATCCTCCAACATGTGGTGTTTGCTTAGGATCTTTTGCTAGCCAAAAATTCGTACTAATTAGAGATAATACTTGTGCATCCAAAAACCCTTAAACCTAGTTTCTTGCCATGAGAGTCCACTATATCTACCTATATGCGGTATTACCTTGATGTTCCAAGTAAATTTGCATGTGCCACCTCTAAAATTTCAAACGAGCATCTGTTTTGTGTGCCTGGACCGCTCATGGAGCGACGGGGGGCGGTCAGTATCTTCCATGTTAAGCGGGTTATTCTCATGATGAGTGTTTATTCACTCGTCCTTGCACGAGAGGGGCGGTAATAGGGATTCCTAGTCCTGAAATAAAAATAAATGCAAATAATTAAACAAAACTCCCCCAGGAATGTTGTTGGTATGGACGGTACCCGTGGATTCGGCTAGCCGTGGAGTGTGTTTGTTGGTGGAGGGGGAGTAAACCTTTACTTTTACCGCTTGGGAACCGCCGCTAATGTGCTTAACATGAAAGATATTTATAACTCTTGGTCGTAATGTTGACAGGAAGGGTGCACCTCCCAAAATTATATTTATCTCTGATTTAAGCTTTGAGCTCTGGCACCTCTGCAAATCCCTGCGTCCCTCTGCGAAGGGCCTATCTTTTACCTTTCAGTATTTACTTTTATGCAAGAGTCAATAGTATGCATTCTCATTTCAACCTCAATTATTCTCTAGTTGGCAAGCATCATGTGGTGGGGAAAGATCTAGACACATATGGCCAGTCAAATATATTTGATCACGACTTATTATTGTTGACAATTATATCTATGATAAATTAGTTGGGAGGCGAAACATTAAGCCCCTATCTTTCTCTATGTTCGATGGATGCCATTTGTTCTAAAAATATGCTTTGAGTAATAGCAATCATAGAATACTATATGATGATTGAGTATGTGGAGCTCTTACTTAGACTTTGTTGAGAATAAGTTGAATTGCAATTGTTTGGTGACTAAGAACATAGGTTGCTAAGTTTCAAGAGAATTCATTGTTTGAACCATAACATGTGAATTGGTTGCTACTCTATCATGATGATTTTTATGAGAAAAAGTTGCTGGTAATGATGCTAAAAAATTGACTGAAATTATCAATGATCAAACTTATATATTATGCTAGCATTCACACTTCATAAATTAGTTCTTTTATCATTTACCTACTTGAGGACGAGCAGGAATTAAGCTTGGGGATGCTGATACGTCTCCAACGTATCGATAATTTATGAAGTATTCATGCCATGATTGCCTATGTTTACAATTCTTTTATATGGTTTTCATGCACTTTACATGATTTATTTAGAACTAATCCGAACTGACGCTGTTTTCAGCAGAACTACCGTGGTGTTGTTTTTTCGTGCAGAAATCAAAGTTCTCCAAATGCAACGAAACTTTTTGACAATTTTTTTTGGAAAAAAAGAGGCACTAGAAACTCGTGGCCCAACTTCGCGTGAAACCGACGCCCAAAAATCCTATATATTGAGAAACCTCAAGAAATAACCTTAGACGAGAAGCTCCGCCACCGCAAAGCCTCTCTATCGGAGAAAAAACAATTTGGAGAGAAAACAGTACCCTGCCGGAGAGGGGAAATCATCTCCGGTGGCCATCCTCATCATCCCGGCGGAGGCCATGACGAGGAGGGAGTAGTCCACCCACGGGGCTGAGGGTATGCACGTGTAGCTATGTGTTCAATCTCTCTCTCGTGTTCTTGAGATGTCATGATCTTGATGTATCACGGGCTTTGTTAATATAGTTGGATCATATGGTGTGTTTCCCTCTCGATCTTGTTGTGATGAATTGAGTTTTCCCTTTGAGATTTCGTTATGTTGGATTGAATATTGGATTTAAGAACACTTGATATATGTCTTGCATGTGGATACCCGTGGTGACAATGGGGTATTCTATTGATTCACTTGATATATGTTTTGGTACTCAACTTGTGGATTCCCGAGGTGACATTGGGGTAATCTATGCATAGGGGTTGATACACGTTCTTGTCCTACTTTCTCCGGTAGAAATCTTGGGGCACTCTTTGAGGTTCTTTGTGTTGGATTGAGTATTATGAATCTGAAATTGTTTGATGCATATCGTATAATTAACTCATGGATACTTGTGGTCACATTGGAGTATCTTGGGGACATTTGAGTTGGTTGATGCGTATCATATGGTGTTATTTTAGTACGAACTCTAGATAGATTGATCGGAAAGGATAGCTTGGTGTTATTTTAGTATGAACTCTTGGATAGATCGATTGGAAAGGATAACCTTAAGGTGGTTTCGTACCCTACAAACAATTTCTTCTTATGTTCTCCGCTAGACAAGAACTTTGGATTGATTCTTCGTTGCACGTTGAGGGATGGTTATGTGATCCAATTATATTAGCATTGTTGAGAGATTGCACTAGCGAAAGTATGGACCCTAGGCCTTGTTTCCAAATACTGCAATACCGTTTGTGCTCACTTTTGTTATTTGCTACCTTGCTGTTTTTATATTTTCAGATTACAAAAACCTATATCTACCATCCATATTGCACTTGTATCACCATCTGTTCGCCGAACTAGTGCACCTATACAATTTGCCATTGTAGTGGGTGTGTTGGGGACACAAGAGAATTCTTGTATTTGATTGCAGGGTTGTTTGAGAGAGACCATCTTCATCCTACACCTCCCACGGATTGATAAACCTTAGGTCATCCACTTGAGGGAAAATTGCTATTGTCCTACAAAACTCTGCGCTTGGAGGCCCAACAAAGTCTACAAGAATAAAGTTGCGTAGTAGACATCATAGCTCCGGTTCATTAATATAATGTAGGCATGTATTCCGTAAATAGTCATACGTGCTTATGGAAAAGAACTTGCATGACATCTTTTGTCCTACCCTCCCGTGGCAGCGGGGTCCATAAGGAAACTAAGGGATATTAAGGCCTCCTTTTAATAGAAAACCGGAACAAAGCATTAACACATAGTGAATACATGAACTCAAACTACAGTCATCACCGGAAAGTATCCCGACTATTGTCACCCCGGGGTTTATGGATCATAACACATAGCAGGTGCAAATGACTAGTGTCGGATTTCGGGCTCCGCAAAACCCTCAAGGTTCGAACACAGGGGCGTGTGCGAAGATCCCTTGCAGGCTCGCCCTACCTAGCTCGCTACTCGATGGCTAAGACGATGAACTCGCACGATGACGAGGAAGAAGATGAACACGGTGGTTTACCCAGGTTCGGGCCGCTGCGAAGCGTAATACCCTACTCCTGCTTTGGTGGATTGCCTCTCGGGGAGGTGTGGTGGATGAACTAGTACATTGTTTAGGAGCCTCGTGAGGGCACTCCTGAGGTGTTCTTGGCCCTCTGCTCGGGTTGTGGTGGATCGATTGGTCGCCCCTCTCTACGGTGCAGCCTAGCTTCTATATATAGCGGTGGCCCGGGTCCTCTCCCCTTATCGCAATGGCGGGAAGGGATCCCACAACGGCCAAATTTGAAGGGGGACAGGAGTACATCCCCGCCCTGTCCAAAGGCGATCTTCGCCTGCAAAGTAGCTGTCGATGATGCAGAGGTGGGCTCGGCGATGACATCCGTCCTGCGGGGCTCGTGGTTGTGGTCTTGTTGCACCGGAATGGAAACCTTTGGGGGGTGCTTTGGGAACCCGCCTACGTCCTTGCTCCCTTTGCACCAAAGGGGAAACTGCACCGCCTGGCGCGCTGGCGCCCGCCTGTCCTTCCTTGCGTCATCTTTGACTCCTGAGGCCAGGCTCTGCATAGAGATCTCCGGCGCTCCGGAGGGGGCATGGGGAGGCCCATCCCCTGCCGGTCTTGATGCTCCTCGTCCTCGCGAGCCTAGGGTCCTCGCGAGGGCCTTTTCTTGAGTGGGGCTGCGTCTGGTTGTGATTGGCTGGCGAGGTGGGTCATGTCCTGGGCCGCAGGCAGGCAGGTCTGTTTACCCCGGTTCCTAGAACGCCGACAGTAGCCCCCGAGCCCAAGGCGCGCTCGAGCTGGCTTCCGGGCGAAGCTTTGTGGTCGGCCCGAAGCGCCGCGGGCCCCAAACGCCTGCGGGCCAGGCTTTACACGCGGCAGACTCTGAGAGGCCATCGCCCCCTCTCCTCCACGCTGGCACGGCCATTGCCAGGTTTGTCAAATTGCCCGTCACTCGCCACCATGCCGCCTTTGTTCCTCATCAATTTCGCCGTCTGTTCTCCCCTCTTCCGCGGCTCTCGCCCTTTCCGCCAAATCCCTGCGCGCGCGTCGCCACGCCCCCTTGTCATGGCCCCCAAGAAGGGAGAGGGCGAGGGCTTGAGGGCGCCGATGACCGCGTCGGCGCCTAAGCCCGCGCTGAGCCGGTCATCGGTGGTGAACTTGGAGGGGTTGGAGAAGGTTCAGCTGGTGGTCGCCGCTGGCTCCAATGAATGGGGGGCAACCAAGATCTGGCCGGGCTCGCGGCCTCGGAGCGAGCTTGAGGCCCCCGCCGTCCCCCTTCATATCCACGCCCTTCTCTCGGGCGTGTTGCCGCCATTCTCAGGCTTCCTCCCCGCCGTGCTTTCGCATTATCAGATCCACATGCTCCACCTTGACCCCGGTTCCCTTGTCCTCCTGTCGGCCTTCACGTTCCTGTGCGAGGCCTTTGTTGGTGTCTTCCCCTCCGTGGCCTTGTTGCGCCACTTCTTCTCCCTTGAGTTGGTCTCGGGGGAACAGTGCTCTGGGTGCGTGTCCCTGAGAGCAGCGGACATATCGGCCGGGGGGGCCCTCGATGCCGGACTCTCTTCGGAGGCAGAAGGGTTCCAGCGGTAGTGGGTGTATGTCAACGCCGCTGGGGCCGACCCTCTGTTCCAACCCCCGCTGGCCCCCGTAGTGCCGAATCGCGGGTGGAGGCACGAGGAGCTTGCCGACCCGAGGTTTGCGCGGGTCCTAGCCAGGCTGGCGAGGCTGAAGAAGGCGGGCGTGACGATGGCGATGGTGGTCCGGGAGTTCACATGCCGACGAATTACTCCTCTTCAGTGCCATTCCCGCCTGATGTGGGCCTTCACAGGCCCCCGCGATCCCATGAGAATCCAGGTCCCGCCTCTTTCCCCCGACGTGCTGCGCGAGCTGCTCCGCCGCCTGACCGGTGGTGAACCTGACGAGCTTCCCCGGGGCGGCCTCCCCTTGTACAACTACAAGGACCGGGAAGCCCTCGTCCTGAAGATGCCGCGTTTCGATGAGTGGGGGATCCTTCCTCCGGAGGAGGCGCGTCCTCAGGACACCCCTTTCTCAGGGGCCCTGACCCCCGGGAACTCTGAGGGCGCCGACCTTCCCGTGGCCGAGGTGGAGCGCCCTTCGCTGCCCGCTTCTCCGGTTCCCGCTTCGAGTCAGCCCGGGGCCGAGGGTGACGCCCCATCGATGATGAAGGTCGCCGTCTCCGCCGCTGAGTGTCAGGTGCCGGTCGTCGGTTCATCGTCCCCCGGTCCCTGCGCCGGCCGGAAGAGGAAGGCGCCCAGGGGCGGCCGCTCCTCGGTGCCGTGGGCGCCGGTGAAGAGGAAGTGGATCGCCGTGGATAAGTAAGTTCCTGCGCCCCCTCGACTTTCCCTTCGGCGCCCTCCTTCTGAGCTTCTGTTTCGCAGGCTCCCCACCGGTGAAGGAGGAACCGGGTCAGCACCGCCCACTCCTGTGGCCGCCGAGCTTCTCGCGGTCTCGTCTCCCGTCGACCGCGGGGTTCTGGCCGCCAGAGCGCCCACACCCGAGCCTGTTCGGCCGTCAGGAGGCCCCGAGCGCGAGCCCCCTGCGGTCTTCTTCGCCCGTGGCCTCCAGCTCCCTAGGATGGGGCCGCTTCCCCTGCTAGTGGCCTTCCCAGGAGGCGTGCCGCGCTGTGTCCTTGGCCCCCCTTTGCTTGGTGATGTGGGGCCCCAGGAGGCGCGTCCTTCTTCCAGAGTGGTTACGCGGGAGCCCCCAGCCCATGGGCACGCGTCCGGGCTGGGTGGCCCCTCGCGTACCTCCCCCGTTCATCCTGGGGAAGGTGGAGGTCCTGGTTGGCCACTTGAGCTCGCAGGTGACCGGAGCGTCGCGCGGTGGGGTTTGCTCCAAACCGCGGCGGACGCGCTAGGACAACGTCAGTCTGGGTTAGTTTCGTTCAAATCATGCAAATTAGAGTCCAAAACAAGCGAAAAAGTGTCAATTGCCCAATAGTAATTTGTCTACCCACCGCATGCTATGTGTTCAAGAGAGAAGCCTCTAGTGAAAACTACGGACCACGGTTCGGCTTAATCATATTGCTAAAAACCTATTTACCTTTGCTGCAATTTTACTCTTTTGTTTTTACTTTTCTTTTATATATTTATCACTATCAGAATTAATCCTTGCAAGTAAAGAGTTCAAGGGGATTGACAACCCTCTTGCCCGCGTTGGGTGCAAGTGTTTGCTTTTGTGTGTGTAGTTACCGAAGACGAGAATTTGCAACCTCTCCTATTTTTGTCAATGATAAGGATTATCAATTCCCCGTTGATCCTGGACTTATTACCTTTGTAGAATCCAATCCTTTTCATGGCTATGCATCTGAAACTATTATAGCACATCTTACTAAGCTGAATGAAATTTCCAACCTATTTACTCACGAGGAAAATATTCTCTACTAAGATATTCTCAAGTTATTTCCTTTCTCGTTATAGGGTGAAGCTAAAGAGTGGTTCAGTACTCTTTCTCCTGGTTGTGTGCGTAGTCCCCAGGATATGATATATTACTTTATTGAGAAGTATTTTCTTGCTCATAAGAAACAAGCTGCTTTATAGAAAATTTACAACTTTGTGCAAATTGAGGAAGAGCATCTCCCTCAAGCTTGGGGGAGGTTTATCAAATTACTAAATGCTTTGCGTGATTATCCTCTTAAGAAGAATAAAATACTTGATATCTTATGTAATGAACTTACAGATGCTTCTAGGGATTACCTAGATAGTTGTCCTGGTTGTGTTTTTAAGGAACGGACTTTTGAACAGGCTCAAGAATTATTGTATACGTTATTGAGAAATGCCGATGATTGGACACTTGCTGAACCATGACCCGAACCTATTCCGAAGAAAAGAGGTATTCTATTCCTTAGTCCAGAAGATATGCAAGAAGCAAAGAAATCCATTAAAGAGAAATGCATTACATCAAAAGAGGTTAAAAATTTACTACCTATCGAGGAAATATATGGACTCGATGCCCCATCATAGGTAATAGAGGTAAATTCTCTTTGTATATTTGATGAAGGTGATGGTCCCTTTAATAAGCCTCCTAGTCAATGGTTGGATGAATTTGATGACTTTATTCTTAAGCAAGAAAATTTTAATAGATACACAAGTAGTCAACTGAAACGTAATGATATTATGATTGATTGTTTGAGTGATATAATGTTTAGAATTGCAAATGATGTCAAAGGTTTATGCAAACATTCTTCTATGGTTCATACTCAACTATAACAAGTCTCTAAGTCACAAAATGACTTAGTTAATGAGATGAACAATAACATGAATGATCATGTTGTTAGAGTACTGACTAGAGTTGGAAAAATGACTCGGGAACCTTTGTTTCCTGAGGGACATCCTAAAAGAATTGAACAAGATTCTCAAAGAGTTAGTGAAAGTACACCCAGTTCACCTAGGAAGAAAAAGAAAAAGCGTAAACCTTCACATGCTTCTACTCAGCCTATCATAGAGAAACCTCCTGAGAATCCTAATAATGTTTCTATTTCCGATGTTGAGAAACAATCTAGTGATGCTTGCCTAGTGATAATAATTATGATGATGCTTATTGTCGGTGCAATAGTACAGGGGTACCCAGTGCCCCTGACTTATGCACAGGCGGTAGAAGCAAAAACCTGGCCAACAAACAAGACGAGACTCCAGCAAGCTCAACGCGGCAGCCCAAGCCTGGACTGCGACGCACCAAGCACGTCCCCGACACTTGCCGGGGACCAAGACATGCACACCTCCCAGAAGACCCGGCAAACCACTCCCCGGCAGGCGTGAGCCACCCAGCCACCGCTCCACCGCATCACTACGCCTGTCACTTATCGATGCGGTGTCGAGCCCTCGGGTGGCTAATTAGCTCTCGCTAAGCACGTGGCGACACATTGGAAGGCAAGTTACGCTCTGTTGACACCCGCCCTGTAGTGTGTCAAGATCTTAAGCAACGACCGGCCAAGCGGTGGCAAGAGCTTGCTGGGGATGCACCCCCAAGCGCCACCTAGGCAGGTAATCATGGCATTTTGTCCTAAATGCCAGAGTTAGGTATGATAACTCTGCTTAGCTATCTAATCGATACATAATGTCTGTTTTGCCATTGTGGTAACCCCTTGTACTATAAAAGGAGCCCAAGGCAACCTAGCTCAAGGTTGGCAATCCGAACCCCCGAACACTTGTACTCGCATAGCCGCTCCTTCCCTGACAGCAATCCAATCCTTGCCGGGGGTAGGCGCTCTACGTTCTTCGTGTTCCTCCAATCAATCCACCAAAAAGCAGGAGTAGGGTTTTACGCTTAGCAGCGGCCCGAACCTGGGTAAAATGCCCGTGTCCTGATTGTCGCGCCGTCTCATGCTCTCCGCTCTTCGTGCAACGTGACCCCCCTTGCCGAACCACAAGGGACCTCTGGTCCCATAGGTGATCATGAGCATCCGTGCCCTGACATCTTTGGCGCGCCAGGTAGGGGGCGTGCATCATTTGCGCGAACCCGAGTTCGTGAATGACGAATCGGTCTACATCATCATCTTCTTCAACAATGGCTCCGAAGAAGAAATCCAGCATGGCCACACATCCCTCTACTTCGAAGGCTCCCTCGCACGCGGTCGCCGGCGCCGTAGGCGCTGCAGCGGCTGCGGGCGAGGCGAGCATCGTGGACGACGCGGTCGGCGCAGGAGGCGCTCCCGTCCAGCCCTTCGTGGCCGGAGATGGAGGAGGAGGCGCCGGAGAGGAGCAACTACAACAACAACGTGGCGAGCTCGGTCCCGACACCACGGACGGAGGGAACATCTGTTCATCGCCTCCCCGGCGTGCGAATGGCCGAGGCTGCCCCAGTGGCACCCGGTCCGGCGCGAGCCGTGACCTTCCGGCCTCGCCCGTCACCAGCGAGATTGCTGGGCGTGCACCTCGTGTGAAACGAGACGGGGCGCCCAGCGGAGCCGCAGCCCCATAGGATCGTCCCACGACCCGCCAGAAAGCTCCAACAAGTGGCGCACGACATCAAGGACGTGGCGACGCTTCTCTTGGTCCTACCAAGAGTCGAGCAACGTCGCGGTCCGCCTCATTCGCCATGCCGGGCACCACAGAGGAGGCCATGGCGAGAGTCCAGATGCTGCTCAACTTCATGCCAGTGGCTGATAAGATGGATGAATGGAGAGCCACCATTTAGAGTTTGATTTCCTTCGTTGAAGCCAACAAGACCCAGCATGCAGAGCCGTCGCGACGTACGCGAACAACAGCGGCGGTCCGGGGCGGCAAGCGCGTTGAAGGGGCCACCCCAACGGTGCAGTCTCCTCTGCGACAACAGGCCCAGAGGCAGCCGCATCAAGCTTCACATGCCGACAACCGCGACGAGGCGTCCATAGTCTCGTCTGGCCCGCGCGACCTCCAGGATCAGCGGCATGTCCTTGAAGATCGGCGGAAAGAAGACATGCGCATCACCATCGAGTGACGCTGGGAAGCACATCGTCAATCCAACAAGTACAACGGTCCAGACGTCGGCGACCCCGCGCCCAGTGTTGGCGGGTACCTTCCTTACGAGGTTGGTTGCCCTGCCTTCACTAGCGAGCTGCGACGGGTCCGCTGGCCGTCGACCCGAGCTTTCAAACCTGAGCTACAGGAGAAATACGACGGGAAGCTGAACCCCGCGGAGTTCTTGGGCATTTACACGATAGCTGTGCAAGCCGCGGGAGGAAGAGATGAAAAGGTGCTCGCCAACTATTTCCCTTTGGCACTCAAGCCAAACGTGAGATCATGGCTGATGCACCTGCCGAAGAATTCCATTTCCTCTTGGGCTGATCTGTGCAACGAGTTCGTTGGTGCCTTCACCGGTGGTCATCAAGAACCAGGACAGCCCAGCGATCTCCAAGTCCTCCCACAAAAAGAGGGAGAAACCTTGAGAAAGTATACCCAGAGATTCAGCCGAGTGCACCGCAACATCCCAGAGATCCATCCGGCAGCGGTGATTGCCGCGTTCCACTCGAACGTGCGGAACAGAAGGATGTGAGCCAAGATGAATGTCAAGCTCCCCAAGACTGTGAATGAGCTTTACACCTTGGCGGATAAGTGTGATCGAGCTGAAGAAGGGAGGTGACTTCCCGGAGAGGAGGCGGGCATCGAAGTGGACTCTGATGATGACGACGATGCCCCCGACCCGAAGGGAAGGAACATGAAACGCAACAAGAAGCGTAAGGGAAAAGCAGTATTGGCTGTCGAGAGCTCCGGAGACCTCAGTGCAGGCAAGAAGGCGAAAGCGAAACCCTCGGCAAGGGAGCTGCCGTGTGCGCTGATTGCCGGGAGACTGTTGCCGCTGAGAAGACCGGGAAGTCCGACGGGCCATACTGCAAAATTCACCGTAGTAAGGGTCAGGATCTCCAGGAGTGCCGACAGGTCGAGCAACTTGTTGAGAAACCGAGGGCTGAGTATGAGAAATGCGACAAGGTAAAAGGCTAGGACGGCGCTGTCGGGAGAGGCCGTGGCGGCAGGGGAGGTCACAGTGGCAAAACCCCGCAACAAAAGGAAAAACCTGCCAGAGGCCAAGAGAAGAAGGAAACAGATGATATGAGTGAAGATGAGGATGCTGATGAGGATTCCAGTGACAGGGAGTTCCAGAAAGCAACTGAAGCCATGTACGTTGACGGAGGTGCGTCCTTGAACTCCTCTCGCCGCCAGCTCAAGCAGTGGGCACACGAGGTCAATGTTGTTGAACCAACTGCAGAATCTAGGAAGCCACTCAGGTGGTCCCGCACGCCTATCATCTTTGACGAAGAGGATCATCCTGACCATACCACTACGGTTGGGTGTTTGCCATTGTTGGTTTCCCCGACAATCCGCAACCTCAAGGTGTCTAAGATGTTAGTTGACGGTGGGGCCGGATTGAACTTGATCTCTCCTAAAGTGGCTGAGAAACTGCAGTTCCTTGATGAAGAGCTCGAAGTCACGGGTACGTTCCAAGGAATCAATCCCGGCAGGAGCCGACCCAAGGGAAAGATCACTCTGCCTGTGATATTTGGTCGGGAGTTGAAGTTCCGAACAGAAAGGATAGTGTTCGACGTCGCCGAAATCCCACTGCCTTACAACGGAATCCTCGGTCGCCCAGCTCTGGCAAAGTTCATGGCGGCATCCCACTATGCCTACAATACCTTGAAGATGCCAGGGCCCATCGGGGTCATTTCCATCCCGTCCGACAAGAAGAACGTAGTTATCTGCGTGGACCAGATGTATCGCGACGCGGTAGCAGCTAAAGCCACAGAAATCCCAGCTCCCTCCAAGGGCACAGAGAAAATGAAGAAGGTTGGAAAGAACGCCGGCAAGGACTCCGGGAAGCGCGCCTCTTCGGAGTGCGTCGCACGTGACGATGACCTGCCGGAGAGTTCCGCTAACAAGAAGACCAGGGTCACCTATCCTGAGACGAAGAAGGTCCCGGCAAGGGAGGATGGCACTAGTGGTACCTTCACCATCAGTGCTACCCTTACTGACAAATAGGAAAGCGCGCTCGTTACTTTCCTGCGGGAGAATGTCGAGGTGTTTGCCTGGCAACCATCTAACATCCCCGGTGTTCCCAGGGAGGTAATTGAGCACCACCTTGCTGTCTACCCTCATGCCCAACCCGTCAAGCAAAAGGTTAGGAAACAGGCCTTGGAGCGGCAGCAGTTCATTGCCGAGGAAATCAAGGAGCTTGAAGCAGCTGGTTTGGTCAGAGGGGTGCTGCATCCAACTTGGTTGGCAAACCCGGTGGTGGTACGAAAGGAAAATGGGAAATGGAGATTTTGCATAGACTTCACCGACTTGAACAAAGCTTGCCCAAAGGACCCTTTCCCCTTGCCGCGCATAGATCAAATTGTTGATTCCACCTCCGGATGTGACTTGCTCTCCTTTTTGGATGCCTACTCCGGCTACCACTAGATATTTATGAACAAGGAAGATGAGGAGAAGACCGCATTTATAACCCCCTGTGGCACGTACTGCTTTGTATGTATGCCCTTCGGGTTAAAGAGTGCTGGCTCAACCTTCGCCAGGGCTGTTCAAATTGGTTTTGGACCTCAGTTGCACAGAAATGTGGAAGCCTACATGGATGACATCATGGTCAAAACCAAGGATGAAGGCACTCTCATTCAAGATCTGGAGGAAACTTTCGTAAACTTGCGCAAGATCAACCTAAAGCTCAACCCTGAAAAGGGTGTGTTCGGTGTCCCATCCGGCAAGTTGCTTGGGTTCTTCGTATCTCAGCGAGGAATAGAAGCCAATCCCGACAAGATCAAGGCAATCGAGCAGATACAGGCACCCAAGACCATCAAAGATATTAGACGCCTGACCGGATGTGTTGCCGCGTTAAGTAGGTTCATCTCCAAGTCCGCTGAGCGTGCCTTGCCGTTCTTCAAAATCCTGAAGAAGGCTGGCCCAATGAAGTGGACCCCGGAAGCAGATGCAGCGTTGCAAGACCTAAAGAAATACCTATCCTCTGCTCCCACCTTGGTCACTCCTAAACCACAAGAGCCGTTGCTGCTATATTTAGCGGCAACGAATCAAGTGGTTAGTGCAGCGCTGGTGGCACAGCGGGGGGTGGATGAAAATTCAGCAGCCGCTGCTGATGCTGCCGGGAGCGAGAAAGAAACATCCGCGGCAGGGCTCGACACAAGTCAAGGGGGATCTCAAATAGTTGACAGCGAATCCAAAGAAGTGGCAAAGAAGAAAATGGTGCAGCGGCCCATATACTTTGTCAGTTCCCTACTGCAGGGGGCTAGGTCAAGGTACTCCGGGGTGCAAAAGCTGATCTTCGGCCTCATCATGGCCTCGAGGAAGCTGCGCCACTACTTCCAAGCCCATGAGATAACAGTTGTCACCCGTTTCCCATTGCAGAGCATACTGAGAAACCCCGATGCCACTGGCAGGATAGTTGAGTGGGCACTGGAGTTGTCAAGCTTCGGATTAAAGTATGAGAGCGCTTCCACCATTCAAAGCAGAGCGTTGGCGGAGTTTATTGCAGAATGGACACCCACGCCAGATGATGAAGCTCCGGAGACAATCCTCCCCAGCAAAGAGGCACCCAAGGATTGGATCATGTACTTTGACGGTGCTTTCTCACTCCAGGGGGCTAGAGCAGGCATACTCCTCATCGCCCCGACCGGAGAGCACCTCAAGTACATCGTCCAAATGCACTTTCCCCGGGAGGAAGCCACCAACAACACCGCTGAGTACGAGGGGCTCCTTGCCGGACTTAGAATCGCAGTGGAGTTGGGAATAAAAAGGCTGATCGTCCAAGGAGATTCTCAACTTGTGGTAAAGCAAGTCAACAAGGATTACCAGAGCCCGCTGATGAATGCCTACGTGGAAGAAGTGAGGAAATTGGAGGAGCACTTCGATGGGCTGCAAACAGAGCATGTGCCACGAGCAGAAAACAGCATTGCTGACTACCTATCGAAGTGCGCTGCACAGAAGCTTCCTGTGGAACCAGGAGCCTTTGTTCTCCGTCTCACCCAACCATCAGTGTCCCCATCTGCGATGTCCAAGAAGAGAAGAAAGCTGAACTCCGGCAAGCATTTCCCGGCAGAGCTTCTCGAAGCCGCTGGTAGAGAAGTTGCCGGGAAAAATTCCGTTCCGGTTGCTGAGCAGCTTCCTCCCGTAGGACCTCAGGGTCTAGCGGTTGGGATAAGCGCTCCCGGAGATGAGGAAATGCCTTTAGTCCTTGTTGTCGAGCCATGGGCTCCGACCTGGGTGCAACATATAGTCCATTTCCTTCAAACAGGAGAACTCTCCGAAGAGCAAGAGGAAGTCGAAAGAGTAGCCCGTCGGTCAAGTATGTACCAGTTTGTCGATGACACCCTGTACAGAAGGCGGCCGAACGGTGTGAAATTGAGGTGTATCTGCCAGGAGGATGGACTGAAGCTGTTGGCGGAGATTCATGGAGGAATATGTGGTTCCAACATTGGATCAAGGGCCCTTGCCGGGAAAGCTTTCCGACAGGGTTTCTATTGGCCCACTGCCCTCCAGGACGCTATTGAACTGGTCACCAAGTGTGAAGCCTGCCAGTTCCATTCCAAGAACATCCATCAACCGGCGCAAGCCCTGCAAACAATCCCTCTATCCTGTCTATTCTCGGTCTGGGGGCTCGATATCCTGGGCCCCTTTCCCCGTGCCGTCGGGGGCTTTGAGTTCTTGTTCGTGGCAACCGACAAGTTCACAAAGTGGCCTGAGGTGGAACCAGTGAGAAAGGTGACCGCACAAGCAGCTATCAAGTTCATGAAAGGACTGGTGTGCCGCTTTGGAGTGCCTAACAGAGTGATCACCGACAACGGCACCCAATTCACGAGCTGCGCCTTCATGCAATATATCCAAAACCTTGGAAGCAAAGTTTCCTTCGCCTCTGTTGCTCATCCAAGAAGCAACGGGCAAGTCGAGAGGATGAATGCTGAAGTGCTGCGAGGACTCAAGACAAGGACTTTCGATAAGCTGCAGAAGAGCGACAGGCGCTGGATAGATGAGCTACCGGTGGTTCTTTGGTCCCTCAGAATGACACCAAATTGAGCTACGGGCTAGACGCCCTTCTCCCTAGTGTACGGGGCGGAAGCAGTGCTCCCCACAGAACTCATGTACGGGTCCCCTCGAGTGCTTGCCTATGATGAAGTAGAGCAACAGCAGCTGCGGCATGACGATGCCACGCTCCTCGAGGAAGACCGTCTTCGGGCTGCTGTGCGTGCTGCACGTTACCAGCAAGCTCTGCGCTGCTACCATAGCCGCAGGGTTCATGCCCGGAGCCTTGAGGAAGGCGACCTTGTCCTTCGGCATGATCAGTTCGCCAAGGGTACAAACAAGTTGACGCCGAAGTGGGAAGGCCCTTACCGGGTAGTACGAGTCACCAGACCTGGCGCAGTCCGTCTGGAGACCGAAGATGGCACCAAGCTGCAGAACTCATGGAATATTGAGCATCTTCATAAGTTCTACCCGTAAGGCGCGGCTGCCGGGCTCAGTCCCCGACAGCCACCTTTGTACAAGCCTTGCCGATGTTGCATGTAACCCTTTGTACAAAGCCAGACGCAGACCCTGTGCAACAATAATAAAGCTAGGCATTGCATCATATCATCATCCTTACATGCTCATTACGCATTTTTTATGACTGCGATGTTAGCACTTTTAAGTTATAGATATTTGCTAGAATGCTTAACGAACCCGTAGTCTTTGTTACTGTCCTCACCCTACATGTTTTACCATCGAGAAAACAGGGAAGGGAAACAAGGAAACAAAGATGGCGGTCCATGATGCTCAAAAAGAAGATACTACCTGGAAAAGATAAGTATATCGCATATTTCCAGTTCAGTACTTCTCATTTTCTCAAGGAAACCCTTAGTACATTCCTTACTGCAAGTTGTGGAGTCACCCACGTGGTGAAAACCCTTGTCGGGACGAGCTGTCTCCCTGTATTATAAGGGTGACAAGCGCCGATACCGACAAGGAGCTCTACCGGGGAACAACGCCAACCTGTTGCCAGGGGCTCGTTCCCCCACTTTGACACTCGTGGTTTGAATGATGACCCGGCAAGTAGCTCTGTGCGGCAAAGACAAAACGTACTAACGCAGTACAAATAAGGAAAGGAAAATGATAGTACTTGCAGGAAGAAAATGTCATTCTATTCTCATTCATTTTCGATACAAGTTGGATGAAGATTACACGAGAGGGCACCTCTTTCTAATAACTCTTTATTTGGCTTTCTCCCCTAGGGGCAGATTACAAAAAGAAAAAGAGCAGAGGGAGGCCCCCAACAGAAGCCCGGCCTGACCCCGTCAGAACCAGCATTGCGCGGACGACAGTCCCACCGGAAAGGAAGACGAAGCCGAAGTCCACGAGACTGCCGAGGTCCAGCTAAGAAGAAGAGGCAGCGCCCAAGTCAAGAACCCCCCGGCAAATCGCTCTGCCAGGAGGAGGAGGAGGAGCGCGATGACGGTGATGGTGCGGCCGGCGATCGGCTGGAACCCAGGTCGTCGTACTCCGACTTGACGGCCTGGGACTCATCATCGTCGTCGTCTTCACCGACACTGTCCTCCTCGTCGCTATCGCTCGAGGAGGAGCTTTCAGCATCGCTCGAGATCTCCTCGCAGCAACCAAGACGGGTGCCCGAACACCCATAAATCTTGATGGAGAGCAGATCGGCCTCCATCATCTTGAAGCGGAGGACGTGCCCATCCATGAGGTTGTGGGCGCGGGCGAAGGTTTTCCACCCACGCCTGAGAAGCATGATGTGACGCTCAGGGTACTCGACATCCACCCGCGCAGCGCCATTATAGCAACCATGCGCCCGCAGCCACAGGGCATGCGGCTTGTCAACCTCCATCACCCTAGCAAAAGGGTGAGGGAGGCGCAGGTGGCCTCAGAGAGGACCACGCAGCTTGATGACGAACTCCAGCGCTGTTCCCTCGGCATGGGTCTCCTCAAGGGGAGGATCTGACAACGGAGGAGGAAGGGAAGCGACGCTCTGACTCCCCCGACGACGGGCTCCGCATCGACTACGGCCCCTCCCAGCTCCTCCGCCGCGCGCACTCGAGCCACCCTCCTACTCCGCGGCTGAAGCGGTGGCATGATCCTGATGGGAACCCCTCGCCGTCGAGGCGGAGGCCGGAGGCCGCCCTCATCCCCTAGGCATGCTAGCGGCGGGCGTAGATCAAGACAAAGAAGCAGGAGAGCGAGCTCTGTGGGTTTGCACTCGAGGAGGAAGAAAGGATGGATGAGCATCGCCCCTCGCGACCCCCAATTTATAGGGGAGAGCGCGAGGGCTGGCTCTCCTCCACTCCAAAGGTCGCCGCCCATCTCCACCAATTCCATCGCCCACGATCACGGACGAACAGGTAACCGCCCCATTGCTCCATTCCATGGTGCTGCGGTTGCTGCCATGATCAGGACTTTAAGTCACGCGCGCCCGTCGCTAACTCCCCGCTATGCATGTGGCGCGCATGGCGGAAATGGTCTGAGGTGGTGGGCCAGTGCTGACCAATAAATTGGCAATTACTCCCTCACATTGCGTGCCTGTGCATGAAATTTGGGCCTGACCCAACGACACTTGGCAAGCACGTGTGGGCCAGTCCCGGGGGCTCCTGTCGGTGCACTAGTACAGGGGTACCCAGTGCCCCTGACTTATGCATAGGTGATAGAAGCAAAAACCTGGCCAACAAACAAGACGAGACTCCAGCAAGCTCAATGCGGCAGCCCAAGCCTGGACTACGACGCACAAAGCACGTCCCCGACGCTTGCCGGGGACCAAGACGTGCACACCTCCCAGAAGACCCGGCAAGCGACTCCCCGGCAGGCGTGAGCCACCCAGCCACCGCTCCACCGCATCGCTACACCTGTCACTTATCGATGCGGTGTCGAGCCCTCAGGCGGCTAATCAGCTCTCGCTAAGCACGTGGCGACACATTGGAAGGCAAGTTACGCTCGGTTGACACCCGCCCTGCAGCGTGTCAAGATCTTAAGCAACGACCGGCCAAGTGGTGGCAAGAGCTTGCCGGGGATGCACCCCCAAGCGCCACCTAGGAAGGTAATCATGGCATTTTGTCCTAAATGCCAAAGTTAGGTATGATAGCTCTGCTTAGCTATCTAATCGATACATAATGTCTATTTTGCCATTGTGGTAACCCCTTGTACTATAAAAGGAGGCCCAAGGCAACCTAGCTCAAGGTTGGCAATCCGAACCCCCGAACACTTGTACTCGCATAGCCGCTCCTTCCCCGACAGCAATCCTTGCCGGGGGTAGGCGCTTTGCGTTCTTCGTGTTCCTCCAATCAATCCACCAAAAAGCAGGAGTAGGGTTTTACGCTTAGCAGCGGCCCGAACCTGGGTAAAATGCCTGTGTCCTGATCGTCGCGCCGTCTCATGCTCTCCGCTCTTCATGCAACGTGACCCCCCTTGCCGAACCACAAGGGACCTCTGGTCCCATAGGCGACCGTGAGCATTCGTGCCCCGACACATATGATGATCACAACGATACTCAACCAGACAATGATAAAGAAGCTGAGAATGATGTAGAAATAGAACCTGCAGTTGAGCTTGATAACTCACCTCCTAAAACAAAAAAGGTATGACAAAAAGGACTTTGTTGCTAGAAAACATGGTAAGGAAAGGGAACCTTGGGTTCAAAAATATATGCCATTTCCTAGCAAGGCTGTGAAACATAAACATGAAGATGCTTTTAATCGCTTTGTGAAATTGCTTAGACCCTTGTATCTTCCCACACTTTAGACTGAAATTATAAAAATGCCTCCTTATGCTAAATACATGAAAGATATTTTCACCAACAAAAGAAAAATACCAGAGACTAAGATCTGTACTATGCTTGCAAATTTCTCTTTCAAAGGAAAAGTACCTCAGAAACTAGGAGATCCAGCGATACCTACTATACCATGCTCCAGCAAAAATAATTATGTTAGAACTGCTTTATGTGATTTGGGAGCTGCTATAAGTGCTATAAGCAGCGACTAAACATTGTAATTCATGGTAGAAAAGATCCAGTCATGATGCATCCAACATTAACTATACACAATGCATGAGGATGACAATAGTGCTCTTAGATCTGGCGCTTATTTGAGAAGGTGATGACTCAACATAAAAGTAAATAGATAGTCCCTTCGCAGAGGGAAGCAGGGATTTGCAGAGGTGCCAGAGCTCAAAGCTTAAATCAGAGATAAATATAATTTTGGGAGGTGCACCCTTCCTGCTAACGTTACGACCAAGAGTTATCAATATCTTCCATGCTAAACACATTAGCGGCGGTTCCCAAGCGGTAAAAGTAAAAGTTTACTCCCCCTCCACCAACAAACACACTTCACGGCTAGCCGGATCCATGGGTACCGTCCATACCAACAACATTCCTAGGGGAGTTTTGTTTAATTATTTGCAATTTTTGATTTTGGGACTGGGAATCGCTATTACTGCCCCTCTCGTGCAAGGACGAGTGAATAAACACTCATCATGAGAATAACCCGCTTAACATGGAAGATACTGACCGCCCCCTATCGCTCCATGAGTGGTCCAGGCACACAAAACAGATGTTCATTTGAAATTTTAGAGGTGGGACATGCAAATTTACTTGGAACGGTATTGTAATACCGCATATAGGTAGATATAGTGGACTCATCTGGAGTAACTTTTGTTTAAGGATTTTGACACACAAGTAGTATTCCCACTCAGTACAAGTGAAGGCTAGCAAATAGGTTGAGAAGCGGCTAGCTAGAGAGCGAAAACGGTCATGAACATGCGTTATGCATAATCAACATTGAATACTAGCATGAGTAGGATATGAACACCATGAACATAAATATCGTAGAGGCTATGTTGTTGGTTTTGATTCAACTACATGCGTGAACATGTGCCAAGTCAAGCCACTTGAAACATTCAGAGGAGGATACCATATCATCAAACTACATCACAACCATTTTAATGCATGTTGACATCCAAGATAAATCATTATCCACTCCTAGCTACTTAAGCATGGCATGAGCAACTATAATCTCTAATTGTCATTGCAAACATGTTTGATCATAATATGCTGAATCATGGATACTAGGTTAAACACATTTACAAAAACAAAAACAAGTTGAGTTCATACCCGCTTCTCTCTGCCACAGTCACTTCATCAAATATCGCCATTATTGCCTTTCACTTGCACGACCGAATAATATAAAAAATAATAACAGTTCAAGAGTGTCGTGGACTAAGCTGGAATCTGCAAACATTTTATTCAAAAGGAGAAGACAAAGTAATTTGGGCTCTTTGTTAGATTAACAATTATGCATATGAGAGCCACTCAACATTTTCATCGTGGTCTTCTCCTTGGTACGACTCAAATAAAAGAAAAAGAATTTCAGAGAAACACACTGAAATATTTTTTAGAGTTTTTGGTTTTTCTTTAAGAAAGAAAATCTAAGAAGGAAAAACAAAGACGAGAAAAACTATTTACACGGGAAAACTCCCAACAAGTAAAAGAAGAAACAAGAAATATTTTTGGGTTTTCTTTTGCTACTATAATTAATTTAAACTAGAAAGAAAAAGCAAAAAGAAGCAAGAAATATTTTTGGATTTTCTCAAAGTTTTTCAAACACGCAAGAAGAAAGCAAGAAAATAAATCTAGCAAGGATAATACAATGAAAAAGTGTAGACACAAAGAACTGGAATGAAATGTGTGAACATGAATATAATGTCGGTGGAAATACGTACTCCCCCAAGCTTAGGCTTTTGGCCTAGCTTGGTAATCACCATCCGTTGCCTGGGTAATAGTCAGAGTGGTAGCTCTCCGAGGCTCTCCTCCTCGAAGAACATCTAAAGAATTGCATTTTTATTTGCGAACAATTTCTGAAAAAAATTTGGGACACAAAATTTTGTTAACAAAACTTCGTAAGATTGATAGCAACTACTCCTAAGGATGCCTAGAGGCCATATTAAGCATTCAAACTACTTAGAACTCTAAGTATTCAACATGGAAGCCCATCTACAGCAGCACCAAGAGTAGCTAATTATTCTAAAAATAAAACCACTAAATCAAAAACTAATTGGAGTAATGGAGGAGTCACATACCAAGTAGCAATCCCCCAAAACTGTTTCGGAAACGGAGCTTCGAGCAAAGAGATCGAAATCCGCGGGTTTGAGAGCAAGAACACGAGAGAGAGAGCTAAGGTGATATTTTTCTGGAGGTAGGAGATGGAATGGGCTAAAGAGATAAGTGAGGGGACCCACGTGGGGACCACAACCCACCAGGGCACGCCTGGGGTTGCCGGCATGCCCTGGTGTCTAGTGGACACAAGGTGCATCCCCTCTGATGTTATTAGCACCAGAAATTCAGAAATATTCAGAAAAAAATCGTGTTAAATTTTTAGGACATTATGAGAACTTTTATTTTTGGGTCATTTTTATTGCACGGAGAAATTAGAAAACAGGATAAACATGGCATTTTATTTTATATGACTAAGAAGAATAGAAAACAAAAGGTGGGAGCAGAAGGTTGTGCCTACTAGATTCATCAACTTCATACCTCTAAAAAATGATCCATTAATAAGGTTGATCAAGTCTTATTAACAACCACTTTCGATTAGCATGAAACCGAAGAATTTTCGTAAATCACTAAGTTACCTCAACGGGGATATGCATATCCCCAACAATAAGTATGTCATATTTCTTTTTGGCAGTTGGTAGAGGTAGTTGAAAACTTCCAATAGTGAGTGTCGGAGATTTGTCAATAACATTTATACCATTCACTTGGAATTGTTTCTTCGGAAAGTGCACCATATGCTCATTACCATTGATATGAAAAGTGACTTTGCTTTTATTGCAATCAATAACAGCCCCTGCAGTATTCAAAAAGGGTCTACCAAGGATAATCAACATGTTGTCGTCCTCGGGCATCTCAAGAATAACAAAGTCTGTTAAGATAGTAACATTTGCAACAACAATGGGAACATCCTCACAAATACCGATAGGTATGGTAGTTGATTTGTCAGCCATTTGCAATGATATTTCAATAGGTGTGAGTGTATTCAAATCAAGTCTTTTATATAAAGAGAAAGGCATAACACTAACACCAACTCCCAAATCACACAAAGAAGTTTTGACATAATTTCTTTTAACGGAGCAAGGTATAGTTGGTATTCCAGGATCTCCAAGTTTTTTAGGTACTCCATCCTTAAAAGAATAATTAGCAAGCATGGTGGAGATTTCAGCTTCAGGTATCTTTCTTTCATTAGTGATGATGTCTTTCATGTATTTTGCATAAGGGGCCCTCTTTAAAATATCAGTTAAGCGGGTATGCAAGAAGACTGGCCTGATCATTTCAGCAAAGCGTTCAAATTCTTCATCATCCTTTTTCTTAGATGGTTTAGGTAGAAAAGGCATGGGTTTCTGAACCCATGGCTCTCTTTCTTTACCATATTTTCTAACCACAAAGTCTCTCTTATCATATCGTTTATTTTTAGGCTGTGGGTTATCAAGATCAACAACAGGTTCTATTTCAACATCATTGTCTGTTTCTTTATCATTGTTCGGTTGAGTATCTTCATGAAAATCATCATTATCATTTTCATTATCACTAGGTGAATGTTCATTACCACATTGAGTTTCAGCATTAGAAATAGAGACATCATTATCTTCAGGAGGTTTTTCTATCTCAGGTTCACTAGAGGCATGCAAAGTCCTATCATTTTTCTTTTTCTTTTTCTTTTTAGAAGGACTAGGTGCATCAGTGTTAATTCTCTGAGAGTCTTGTTCAATTCTTTTAGGGTGTCCTTCAGGATAAAGTGGTTCCTGAGTCATTTTACCTCCTCTAGTTGCTACTCTAACAGCAAAATCATTCATATTATTATTCATTTCATTAAGCAATTATCTTTGAGATTTAGCAACTTGTTCTAACTGGGTTTGAACCATAGAGGCATGTTTTCCTACACCTCTAACATCATTACTAATTCTAAATAACAAGTCACTCAAGCGAGCAATCATATCAGAATTATATTTCAATTGTTTCAGAACATTTGCATTGAAGTGATCTTGTTTCCTAATGTAGTTGTCAAACTCCTATAAGCATTGACTAGGATGTTTATTGTATGGGATATCACCTTCATCAAACTTTAATAAACAATTTACCTCTACCACCTGTTGAGGTGGTGGTGTGTCAATGCCATGTATTTCTTCAATAGGTGGTAAATTCTTAACATCCTCAACTTTAATACCTTTTTCCTTCATACATTTCTTTGCCTCCTGCATATCTTCAGGATTGAGAAATAAGATACCCTTGTTCTTTGGAGTGTGTTTAGGTGGTGGTTCAAGGAGAGTCCAATCATCATAATTATTCAATATATTATTCAATAGTTCCTCAGCTTGTTCAATAGTTCGTTCCCTGAAAACACAACCAACACAACTATCTAGGAAGTCCCTAGAAGCATCAGTTAGTCAATTATAGAAGATATCAAGTATTTCATTTTTCTTAAGAGGGTGATCAGGAAAAGCATTAAGCAATTGGAGAAGCCTCCACCAAGATTGTGGGAGACTCTCTTCTTCAATTTGCACAAAGTTAAATATTTCCTATAAGGCAGCTTGTTTCTTATGAGCAGGAAAATATTTTTCAGAGAAGTAGTAAATCATATCCTGGGGACTACACACACAACCAGGAGCAAGAGTATTGTACCATATCTTAACATCACCCTTTAATGAGAACGGGAATAATTTGAGAATATAGTAGTAGCGAATCTTCTCATCATGAGCAAAAAGGGTGGCTATATCATTCAACTTAGTAAGATGTGCCACTACAGTTCCATTTTCATAGCCATGGAAAGGATCAGATTCAACCAAAGTAATTAACTCTGGGTCGACAGAGAATTCATAATCCTTATCGGTAACAAAGATAGGTGAAGTAGTGAACTTAGGATCACATTTCATTCTAGCATTCAAAGTCTTTTCTTTATACTTGCATAATAATTTCTTAAGATCATCTCTATCCTACAAGCAAGGATGTCTCTAGCTACTTCTCCATCCATAACATAACCCTCAGGTATCTTAGGCAATTCAAATCTAGGAGAGCTAGGTCTAATAGGTGTTTCATAGTTCTCAGTTTCAAGGACTTCATCAATTTCAGTAATTTCATCAGTTTCAGTAATTTCATTCTCTTTAGCTCTTGCAATTTGTTCATCAAGAAATTCACCTAGTGGCACATTATCATCAGGCATGGTACTAGCATCATCATACGCATCATTCATAGCAGAAGTAGTATCATCAATAACTTGCGACATATCAAGATTAATAGCATGTGGTGGTGTTGCAAGTTTACTCATAACCGAAGGTGAATCAAGTACAGAGCTAGATGGCAATTCCTTACCTCCTCTCGTTTTAGAGGGAAAAATCTTGGTTCTTGTATCCTTCAGATTCTTCATAGTGATAAATTGATATAAATCCCAAGTGACTCAACAAATATAGCTATGCTCCCTGGCAACGACGCCAGAAAAAGGTCTTGATAACCCACAAGTATAGGGGATCGCAATAGTTTTCGAGGGTAGAGTATTCAACCCATTTGTATAGATTCGACACAAGGGGAGACAAAGAATATTCGCAAGTATTAGCAGTTGAGTTGTCAATTCAACCACACATAGAGATTAAATATCTACTGCAGAGTGATCAGTAGTACAATAATATGATAGTTTTGATAGCAGTAGTAACAGTAACAGTAACGGTAACAATGATAGCACTGATTTCGTAGCAAGTGTAACAGTAGCAGTATAATAGTAACTTAGCAAGAACAATATGTGGAAAACTTGTAGGCATTGGATCGGTGAATTCATTGGATGATATTCATCAGATAACATTCATAACCTAGGGTGACACAGAACTAGCTCTAGTTCATAAATATAATGTAGGCATGTATTCTGTAAATAGTCATACGTGCTTATGGAAAAGAACTTGCATGACATCTTTTGTCGTACCCTCCCGTGGCAGCGGGGTCCATAAGGAAACTAAGGGATATTAAGGCCTCCATTTAATAGAGAACCGGAACAAAGCATTAACACATAGTGAATACATGAACTCCTCAAACTACGGTCATCACTAGAAAGTATCCCGACTATTGTCACCCTAGGGTTTACGGATCATAACACATAGCAGGTGCGTATGACTAGCAAGATCGGATCAAGAACATAGATATAATGGTGATAACACAAACGGTTTGGATCTGAAATCATGGCACTCGGGCCCTAGTGACAAGCATTAAGCATGGCAAAGTCATAGCAACATCAATCTTAGAACATAGTGGATACCAGGGATCAAGCCCTAACAAAACTAACTCGATTACATGATGAATCTCATCCAACTCCTCACCGACCAGTGAGCCTACGAAGGAATTACTCACTCCCGGTGGGGAGCATCATGGAATTGGCGATGAAGCAGGGTTGATGATGACGAAGACCGAAGATTCCCCTCTCCGGAGCCCCGATTGGACTCCAGATCTGGCCTCCCGATGAAGAACAGGAGGTGGCAGCGACTCCGTCTCGTCAAACGCGATAAAACTTCCTCTCCTATTTTTCTCTCTGAAAATAGGTATTTATGGAGTTGTAATTAGGGTTAGGGGGGCAACGAGGTGACCACAACCCACCAGGGCACACCTGGAGGGGGTGGCGCGCCCTGGTGTATCGTGCCTAGCCAGGGCACCCCCTCCAGTGGCTCTTGGTTCTAGTATTTTTCTTTTATTCTGAAATAAATCTCCAAAAAGTTTCGTCCAATTCCGAGAACTTTTATTTCTGCACAGAAACAACACCATGGTAGTTTTGCTGAAAACATCGTCAGTCTAGGTTAGTTTCATTCAAATCATGCAAATTAGAGTCCAAAACAAGAGCAAAAGCATTAGGAAAAGTAGATACGACGGAGATATATCAGAGGCCTCCGCCGGTAATCTGTCGGAGGGGGAATCAATCATGGAGGGCGTCTACATCAACCTTGCTGCCTCCATGAAGATGTGTGAGTAGTTCACCACACACCTACGGGTCTATAGTTAGTAGCTAGATGGCTTCTTCTCTCTCTTTGATCTTCAATACAACGTTCTCCTCGATCTCCTTAGAGTTCTATCTGATGTAATCTTCTTTTGCGGTGTGTTTGTTGGGATCCAATGAATTGTGGGTTTATGATCAGATTATTCATTGAAAGTAGTTGAGTCAAATCTAAACTTTATTATGCATGATTGTTATAGCTTTGTATTTCTCTCCGATATATCTGTTTGGTTTGGCCAACTAGATTGACTTATCTTTAGTGAGAGTGATGTGTTGTAATGGGTTGAGTCTTGCGGTGCTCTATATCCCAGTGACAGAAATGGACAAGACACGTATTTGTAATGTTGCCATTAAGGATAAAACGTTGGGGTTTATTCATATTTATTGGGTTTACTTTGTCTACATCATGTCACATTTCTCCATGCATTACTCTGTTTGTTATGAACTTAATATCTAGAGAGGCAAGCATATATATAAGCGCTCTCGAAGTGGAATAATAGTAGTAGATGCTGAATTGTTTTGGTCTACTTGTTTATGGACGTGATGCCTATATACATGATCATTGCCGTTAATAACATCATAACTATGCACTTTTCTGTCAATTGCCCAACAGTAATTTGTCTACCCACTGTATGCTATGTGTTCAAGAGAGAAGCCTCTAGTGAAAACTACAGACCACAGGCCGGCTTAATCATATTGCTAAAAACTTATTTACCTTGCTGCAATTTTACTCTTTTGTTTTTACTTTTATTTTATATATTTATCACTATCAGAACTAATCCTTGCAACTAACGAGTTCAAGGGGATTGACAACCCTCTTGCCCGAGTTGGGTGCAAGTGTTTGCTTTTGTGTGTGTAGTTACTGAAGGCGAGAATTTGCAACCTCTCCTATTTTTGTCAATGATAAGGATTATCAATTCCCCGTTGATCCTGGACTTATTACCTTTGTAGAATCCAATCCTTTTCATGGCTATGCATCTAAAACTATTATAGCACATCTTACTAAGCTGAATGAAATTTCCAACCTATTTACTCACGAGGAAAATATTCGCTACTACTATATTCTCAAGTTATTTCCTTTCTCGTTATAGGGTGAAGCTAAAGAGTGGTTTAGTACTCTTGCTCCTGGTTGTGTGCGTAGTCCCCAGGATATGATATATTACTTTATTGAGAAGTATTTTCTTGCTCATAAGAAACAAGCTGCTTTATAGAAAATTTACAACTTTGTGCAAATTAAGGAAGAGCATCTCCCCCCAGCTTGTGGGAGGTTTATCAAATTACTAAATGCTTTGCGTGATTATCCTCTTAAGAAGAATAAAATACTTGATATCTTATGTAATGGACTTACAGATGCTTCTAGGGATTACCTAGATAGTTGTTCTGGTTGTGTTTTAAGGAACGAACTTTTGAACAGGCTCAAGAATCATTGAATAAGTTATTAAGAAATGCCGATGATTGGACACTTCCTGAACCATCACCCGAACCTATTCCGAAGAAAAGAGGTATTCTATTCCTTAGTCCAGAAGATATGCAAGAAGCAAAGAAATCTATTAAAGAGAAAGGCATTAAATCAAAAGAGGTTGAAAATTTACCACCTATCGAGGAAATACATGGACTCGATGCCCCGTCACACGTAATAGAGGTAAATTCTCTTTGTATATTTGATGAAGGTGATGTTCCCTTTAATAAGCCTCCTAGTCAATGGTTGGATGAATTTGATGACTTTATTCTTAAGCAAGAAATTTTTAATAGATACACAAGTAGACAACTGAAACGTAATGATATTATGATTGAATGTTTGAGTGATATAATGTTTAGAATTGCAAATGATATCAAAGGTTTATGCAAACATTCTTCTATGGTTCATACTCAACTATAACAAGTCTCTAAGTCAAAAAATGACTTACTTAATGAGATGAACAATAACATGAATGATCATGCTGTTAGAGTAATGACTAGAGGAGGAAAAATGACTCGGGAACCTTTGTTTCCCGAGGGACATCCTAAAAGAATTGAACAAGATTCTCAAGGAGTTAGTGAAAGTACACCCATTTCACCTAGTAAGAAAAAGAAAAAGCGTAAACCTTCACTTGCTTCTACTCAACCTATCATAGAGAAACCTCCCGAGAATCCTAATAATGTATCTATTTACGATGTTGAGACACAATCTGGTGATGCTTGCCTAGTGATAATAATTATGATGATGCTTATGATGATCACAACGATACTCAACCAGACAATGATAAAGAATCTGAGAATGATGTAGAAATAGAACCTGCAATTGAGCTTGATAACCTACCTCCTAAAACAAAAAGGTATGACGAAAAGGACTTTATTGCTTGAAAACATGGTAAAGAAAGGGAACCTTAGGTTAAAAAATATATGCCATTTCCTAGCAAGGCTATGAAACATAAAGATGAAGATGCTTTTAATCGCTTTGTGAAATTGCTTAGACCCTTATATCTTCACACACTTTTGACTGAAATTATGAAAATGCCTCCTTATGCTAAATACATGAAAGATATTGTCACCAACAAAAGAAAAATACCAGAGACTAAGATCTATACTATGCTTGCAAATTCCACTTTCAAAGGAAAAGTACCTCAGAAACTAGGAGACCGAGGGATACCTACTATACCATTTTCCAGCAAAAATAATTAAGTTAGAACTGCTTTATGTGATTTGGGAGCTGCTATAAGTGTTGTGCCTTTCTCTTTATATAGAAGACTTAATTTGAGTAAGTGATATGTCTCCAACGTATCTATAATTTTTGATTGTTCCATGCTATAATATTATCATTCTAGGATGCTTTTTGGGTATTTATTTATCAATTCATATTATTTTTGAGCACTAACCTATTAACCCATTGCCCAGTGCCAGTTGTTGTTTTCTGCATGTTTTTGGCTTTTCAGGTTTACAGTACCAAACGAAGTCCAATTGCCACGAAACTTTTTTATGATTTTTTTGGACCAAAAGAAGACGTGGAAATTTCGGGAGGAGACCGGAGGCTGCACGAGGAAGGGAACCACACATCAGGGCACGCCTAGGGGGGGTTGCCGCGCCCTGTAGTGTGGTGGCTCCCCCTAGCGTCTCCCGATGCCCCTCTCTGGCCTATAAATTCTAATATTTCCCAAAAAATCCTAGAGAGCCTCCCGAAACACTTTTTCCGCCGCCGCAAGTCTCTGTTCCACCGTGTGCCCATCTGGGGCCCTGTTCGGGAGCCTGTCAGAGGGGGGATCGATCACGGAGGGCCTTTACATTAACCTTTCTGCTCCCATGGTGATCTGTGAGTAGTTCCCTACAGATCTACGAGTCCGTAGTTAGTACCTATATTGCTATCTCTCTCTCTCCCTCTCTCTCTCTTGATCTCGAATACAAAGTTCACGGTAATCTAGTCGATGTAATCACTTTGTGTGGTGCGTTTGTTGCGATCCGATGAATTGTGGGTTTATGTTCAAATTATTCATGAAAAAGATTTGAGTCTTCTCTGAATTCTATTATGATTCTTATTTTCATGATTATTATAGCTTCGTAAATCTCTCTGATCTATTGAAATAGTTTGGCCAACTAGATTGATATTTCTTCAGTGAGAGGGGTGCGTTGTAGTGGGTTCAATCTGGCGGTGCTCTATATCTCAGTGACATAAAAGTCGAAGACATGTCTTTGTATTGTTTACACTAAGGATAAAACGATGGGGTTAATTCATATTGACTGAGTTTTCTTTGTCTACATCATGTCATCATTCTCCAAGCATTACTCTGTTTGTCATGAACTTAATACTTAGAGAGGCAAGCATAGAAGCGCTCTCGACATGGAGTAATAGTAATAGGTGCAGGTAGGAATCAGCCTATTTGCTTATGGACATGATGCCTATATACACATGATCATTGCCATGAATAAATATTGCATAACTATGTGCTTTTCTATCAGTTGCCCAATAGTAATTTGTTTACCCATTGTATGCCTACTACACGAGACATGCCCCTAGGGAAAACTATGGCACCTGGGTCTATCCACTTATATATTTACAAAAGCTTTCATTACCTTCCTGCATTTATTTGTTTACTATTTATTTTGAAATTTACTTTATTCATCTATCATCTACACACTTCATTTGCTTGCAAATAACGAGTCCAAGGGGATTGACAACCCTCTTGCCCGTGTTGGGTGCAAGTGTTTACTTCTTTGTGTGTAGTCGCTGAAGACGGGGGTTGCATGCTACTCCTATTGGTTTGATAACCTTGGTTCCCACTGAGAGAAATACTTATCTATCATGTGCTACATCACCCGCTTCTCTTCGCAGAAAACCCAACGCACATCACAAGTTTCAGGAAGGAATTCTGGCGCCGTTGCCGGGAAGTATCACCAACCTACTATAAAGTACCTTTGCACAAATTATCATTCACTTGTTCTACTTTTTATTTGCTGTTATATTTTGCTTGCTTCATGAAAATCAAAAATACAAAAATATTTATCTTTGCTAGTTTACTTGTTTGCTTGTTTTGCTTGCTTGAAAGTTGCTATCATGTCTCAATTTGAGAAAGTTATTGTTGAAAGTGCTAGCGAAGATAGTGCTAGTGACTCAGAGGAGGAAAGACCAAAATTTGTTGATGCTACTCATGATCCTCCTAAAAATCATGTTCCTAAAAGTAATACTCACACGGTCTTAAAATCTAAAATATATGATGTGGGTAGTGGGAATATTATTGGAAAACATGTTATTCAAGAATTTTTTGAGTGCTCGGGAGCTATTCCTTTTACTAAAGGAACCATACTTGATGAGACAAATTGTTATGTGGATGATATTACCATGCTAATATTGAAGCTAGAAATAAAGTTTGTGCATCTCCATCCTATGCTTCAAAAGATATTTTTGGGACTCCCGAGTATACGTAATCCCAAGATTAAGAAAATTGCTACCATTATCCTTATGCATGAATTAGATTATATAGTGAGGGAAGCAAGAGACATATTTGCTTTCTATAGAATAAAATCGTAAGCTTCTCCTATAGAAGTGATCTTACATAACAAAGATGCTTTGCGTATATTGGAATCTAATAATGGCCAAAGTTTTAGTGAGAATATGAGGAGGAATATCCCTCCCGAAGAATTAAAGAAAGACTTGTTCCTCCACACTTGTGTGAATTTGAATGAATTGCTAAAGGAATTAATGAAGGGTTTAGTGATGACTGGCATGAAAATACTATTATGGAACCTATCAATGATGAAATTCATGTCTTATATGAAGATCCCTATGATGATGTTGATGTTAGTGATGATATTATAAATCCTTTTGAACACTTGAGACCTTCAACGAGATTTTAGAAAGGTGATTTTTTAATTAAGATTTTGTAAGAGCTAGTCTTGAAGGACATGAAGGGGTTCAACACTTGAAATTATGCAATATGCCTAGCTAGGGGCGTAAAACAATAGCGCTAGTTGGGAGGCAACCCAATAGTTATCTTTAATTTTTTGTTTTTAATTTATGTTTGTTTTTATAACATGATTATTGCCTCTGTAATTTTTGTGTTTTTATGTTTAAATTAGTGCTTGTGCCAAGTAAAGCCTTTGGGATGACTTACATGATGAGTAGAATTGATACGGTGCAAAAACAGAAAATTTAGCGTCCAGTGCAGAATTTCTCTGATTTTACTGGAACGTCTTTTTAATATGAAATTTTTACACAGTATTTATACAAAAATTATGCAGGTTGTCCTATTGTTTTATAATTTTTTGAGTTACATAAGTATAGGTTCTCTATATATCATTACAGACTGTTCTGTTTTAGGCAGATTCTATTTTTGCTTGCATAGTTTGCTTGTTTTGATAATGCTATGGATTGTATCGGGGGGTATAAGCCATGGAGAAGTTAGAATACTGTAACTTATGCAATAATAAAATAATAATAACAGTAACTAAAGTATTTGTATGTTTACTATAGTAACAGTAACGGATCTACTACGCAACTTTATTCTTCTAGACTTTGTTGGGCCTCCAAGCGCAGAGTTTTGTAGGACAGTAGCAATTTTCCCTCAAGTGGATGACCTAAGGTTTATCAATCCGTGGGAAGTGTAGGATAAAGATGGTCTCTCTCAAATGACTCTGCAATCAAATACAAGAAGTCTCTCGTGTCCCCAACACACCCAATACAATGGCAAATTGTATAGGTGCACTAGTTCGGCGAAGAGATGGTGATACAAGTGCAATATGGATGGTAGATATAGGTTTTTGTAATCTGAAAATATAAAAACAGCAAAGTAGCAAGTAACAAAAGTGAGCACAAACGGTATTGCAATGCTTGAAACCAAGGCCTAGGGTCCGTACTTTCGCTAGTGCAATCTCTCAACAATGCTAATATAATTGGATCACATAACCATCCCTCAACGTGCAACGAAGAATCACTCCAAAGTTCTTATCTAGCGGAGAACATAAGAAGAAATTGTTTGTAGGGTACGAAACCACCTTAAAGTTATCCTTTCTGATCAATCTATCCAAGAGTTCGTACTAAAATAACACAAAGTTATCCTTTCCGATCAATCTATCTAGAGTTCGTACTAAAATAACACCATATGATACGCATCAACCAATTCTAATGTCACCTAGATACTCCAATGTCACCACAAGTATCCATGAGTTAATTATACGATACGCATCAAACAATTTCAGATTCATAATACTCAATCCAACACAAAGAACCTCAAAGAGTGCCCCAAGATTTCTATCGGAGAACGTAGGACAAGAACGTGCATCAACCCCTATGCATAGATTACCCAATGTCACTTCGGGAATCCGCAAGTTGAGTACCAAAACATATATCAAGTGAATCAATAGAACACCCCAATGTCAGCACGGGTATCCATATGCAAGACATATATCAAGTGTTCTCAAATCCAATGTTCAAACCAACATAACGATATCTCAAAGGGAAAGATTCAATTCATCACAACATGATAGCAAGGGAATAACAACATATGATCCGGCTATATTAACAAAGCCCGTGATACATCAAGATCGTGACATCTCAAGAACACGAGAGAGAGAGAGAGAGAGAGAGAGAGATTGAACGCATAGCTACTGGTACATACCCTCAGCCCCGAGGGTGGACTACTCCCTCCTCGTCATGGCCTCCGCCGGGATGATGAAAATGGCCACCGGAGATGATCTACCCTCTCCTGTAGGGTACTGGAACGCCTCCAGATTGGTTTTTCGTCGATATAGAGAGTTGTGGTGGCAGAACTTCTCATCTAGGGTTATTTCTGGGGGTTTCTGAATATATAGGATTTTTGAGCGTTGGTTTCACGCGAAGATGGGCCACGAGTGGACCACAACCCACCAGGGCATGCCAGAGGGGCCTAGCTCGCCTTGGTGGGTTGTGCCCACCTCGTGGCTCTCTTGGCCCTTCAACGAAGCTTCTAGTGCCTCTTTTGTTCCAAAAAAAATCGTCAAAAAGTTTCGTTGCATTTGGAGAACTTTGATTTCTGCACAAAATACAACACCACGGTAATTCTGCTGAAAATAGCGTCAATCCGGGTTAGTTCCAAAAAATGATATAAAGTTGCTATAAAATGATTGTAGAACATCCAAGAATGATAATATAACATCATGGAACAATCAAAAATTATAGATACATTGGAGACATATCAGCATCCCTAAGCTTAATTCCTGCTCGTCCTCGAGTAGGTAAATGATAAAAACAGAATTTTTGATGTGGAATGCTGCCTAACATGTTCATCACATATTCCTTTCTTTTGTAGCATGGACATTTTGACTTTTAGATGGTTCAAAGCAATAGTCTACTTTTGACATAAAGACTTTAATACTCAAGCATGCCAACAAGCAACCATGTATTTCAAAATATCAACACTAAAGAAAGTTATCCCTAGCCCATCATGCTCAATCATTGATCCATTCATAAAACACACTCAAATATTAGCTACATCCAATGCACAAGTATGATCATAGTGCCCCCTAGTTGGTGCTTTATAAGAGAAGATGGAGACTCAAATAAAAATAAAAATTGCATAAAGTAAATAGATAGGGATTTGTAGAGGTGCCAGAGCTCAAAGCTTAAATTGAGAGAGAAAAATATTTTGGGTGGCATGCCTTTCCTGTCAACGAAAACGACCGAGTAGTTATCAATACTTTCCATGCTAGATACATCATAGGCGGTTCCCAAACATAATAAAGTTTATTCCTTTTTCCACCATTCCTTCACAATCCATGGCTAGTCGAATCAACGGTTGCCTTCCATACCAACACTTTCCAAGGAATTTATTATTTGACAACATAAAGTATTTTTTTTCATTTCGGGACTGGGCATCCCTATTACCGCAGTACTCTCGTGCAATGACAAGTGAATAAACACTCATATTGAGAATAACAAATCTAGCATGGAAAAATATTGGATACCCCCTACCGTTTCATGAGCGTTACGAGCACACAAAAAGGAATTTTATTTTGAAAATTAGAGATGGCACATACAAATTTGCTTAGAACGGCATGGAAATACCGCAAATAGGTAGGTATGGTGGACTCATAAGGCAAAACTGGGTTTAAAGATTCTGGATGCACAAGTAGTATTTCTACTTAGTACAAGTGGAGGCTAGCAAATACATTGAGAAGCAACCAACTAAGAAACGAAAATTCACACAAACGGGCATTGAGCATAACTAACAACGAATAATGCACCATAAGTAGGATGTAATTTCATTGCATAACTATTGACTTTTGTGCTTGCATAGGGAATCACAAACCTTAACACCAATATTCTTACTAAAGCATAATTACTCACCAACATGACTCACATATCACTATCATCATGTCTCAAAACTATTACAAGGAATCAAGTTTAATTTGTCCAATGATCTTCCTGAAAGTTTTTATTATATCCTCCTTGAATATCTATCACTTTGGGACTAGTTTCATATATTGCCATTGCTTTTGACAAGCTCAAACAAATTTAAGTGAAGAACATGAGCATAAAGATTTCATCTCTCAAAATAATATAAGTGAAGCATGAGAGAATTTCTTCAAAAATTTACTAACTCTCATATAAATCTAAGTGAAGCATGAGAGTATATGACAGGCTACTCCAAAAAGATATAAGTGAAGATGAATGAGTAGTCAAACAATTAAGTAGCTACGTGCGGACTCTCTCTCAATAAATATTTTCAGATCTGAGTATTTTATTCAAACAACAAACTAAATAAAAATTCATTCCAAGAATAGCACATATCGTGTGGACAAATAAAAATTTAGGCTCAACATAGGCTAACCGATATTTGTTTGATGAAGAGAGGTGGGATGTGTAGCATCCCCAAGCTTAGATGCTTGAGATTTCTTGAAATATTTACTGGGGGTGCCTTGGGCATCCCCAAGCTTGAGCTTTTGTATCTCGTTCAATCCTCTCATATCCCGGTTTCACCTAAGTCTCAAAAACTTCATCCACACAAAACCCAAAAAGAACTCGTGAGATAGGTTAGTACACATAAGAATAAATCAACACTTCATGTACTGCCAAGAAAAGTTGCATAATAATTTCCAAACATTATCTACTGTATACTATCATTTCCACAATTTATATCTACCAATATAGGCTATGGAAACTATAGGATAAGTAGATAACAAAACTATGACAGCAATCTGTCCAAAAAGATCAGGCTGTAGCAATTTATCAAAACAGTGTACTTATGTAACTCAAAGAATTATGAAAATTTAGGAATTGATAAAGAATTTATATAAAAACACTGTGTAAAAATTTCAGGAATTTTCCACGTTCCAGTAAAATATGAAAATTCAAACACTACAGAGAAAGTTTCTGTTTTTACACAACACACATCAAACATGCAATGCAAGCATCCTAAGGCAATTCTTGGAACTTTTTATTGAAAAACAAGATTATAAATAACACCTAACAGAAAATAACAAAATATAATGACGATCCAAGCAAATCACATATTATGTGACGAAAAAAATATAGCTCTAAGTAAGATATACCGATAAAGTTGAAGACGAAAGAGGGGATGCCTTCCGGGGCATCCCCAAGCTTAGGCACTTGAGTCTTCCTTGGATATTACCCTGGGGGTGCCGTGGACATCCCCAAGCTTAGGTTCTTGTCACTCCTTATTCTCCTCATATCGGTGTCTCACCCAAAACTTGAAAACTTCAATCACACAAGACTTAACGGAACTTCATGAAATGGGTTAGTATAATAAATAAAGATCGTTCACTTAGGTACTGTCAAGAGAAGATTCATAATTGTTCTCACATAATACCTACTGTATTCTACCATTCACATAATTTATATCACTGAATATAAGCTAAGAGAACACTAAAACAAGCAAACTATGCATGCAAAGCAGAATCTGTCAAAAACAGAACAGTCTGTGAAGATCTGTAGTATAACCATACTTTCCTTTCTGTAAAAATTCCGAAACATTAGGACAACCTGAAGAATTTTTATGTCAACACGGTGTAAAAATTTCAGATCATTATCACGCTCCAGTAAAAAATGAAAATTCCTGGACTTGAGTCAAAAGTTTTTGGTTTGGTTCAGCATCAATTCTACTCATCTTGTGAGTCATCCCAAAGGCTTTACTTGGCACTTTATTGAAATAAAATACAGAAAAAATGATTACTATAGTATCTTAATCATGTGAACACTCAAAAACAGGAAGTAAAAGTGTTGGGTTGTCTCCCAACAAGCGCTTTTTCTTTAATGCCTTTTAGCTAGGCATGATGATTTCAATGATGCTCACATAAAAGGTAGTAATTGAAACATATTGGGAACATCATGAATCACATGGTAAGCACATTTAAGTCTAACCCACTTCCTATGCATAGGGATTTTTTGAGCAAACAATTCATGGGAGCAAGAATCAACTAGCATAGGAAGGCAAAACAAGCATAACTTCAAAACTTTGAACACATAGCACTACTGGAATTTGCTACTTTGCCATCTGCCAGCTCTTTGCCGTCTGCTGGCAGACGGCAAAGAGCTGGCTGATGGCAAAGAACCTGATTGCCATTAGCCAATTCTTTGCCGTCTGCCAGAAGATGGCAAAGAATCTTTGCCATCTACTGGCAGACGGCAAAGAGGTGGGTGGGGTCCAGTGGACGCCAGCGCTGTAACAGCCCACCAGCCCCACCTCTTTGCCGTATGCCAGCGGACGACAAAGAATCTTTGCCGTCTGCTGACAGACGGCAAATAGGTGGGCTATCTTTTTTTTGTGGGTCGGACTTATTACATGCAAATTGCCACCGCCCAGTCCCGCACAGAACCGCCCACGAACAGCCTCGCACTCGATCCCCTCCCTCCCGCACTCTGTCGCTCCCCTAGGGTTCCTCCCGTCCGCCGCCGCCGGCCCTCCCGTCCGCCGTCGGCCCTCGGGAGCGTCCCCTCCGTCCAGCCGGTGGAGCCCCACTCCCGTCCGCCGCTGCCGGCCCTCCCGTCCGCCGCCGGCCCTCGGGCGCGTCCTCTCCCTTGGCCGCGTCCCCTCCGTCCAGCCGGCGGAGCCCCACTCCGGCGGACCTGCTACTCCGAGGCAGGAGGATCCCCGTTCCCCATCCCTTCCTCCTGGCCGTGAGCCACCAAGGTAAGCCGCCGCCGGTCCATGTAAGGCTGCTTGTTTTCATTGGCTGTTACTTACTGCTTACAAGTACAATTCTAGACTTTCTACTACTGGTTGTTATGCCAAATAGTGGTTCAATTTATGAAATGAATTGTTGGCTATTGCTCAATTATGAGCAGCCTACCACTAGCATGGGGACTAGCTTTGTGTTCATGAATTTATGGCCACTGGATTACTAAAGAAGAGGAACTCATGTTAGCTTTCACCATTTGTGACCAGTGGATTAGTAAACAAGAGGAACTCATGTTAGCTTTCAGCTTAGCTGAGCTTCAGATAAGTTTCTGAGCTGAATTTAGTTTTTCAGTTGTTAGGGGCCGATGAAATCTTAAACCTTGGGCCTTGGTTTCGTTGTTGTTAAATGTTAACCGAACTGACATTAGTGAACTGAAGTATTTTATTATTTACCATATCCTGCAGTATAATTTAGTATTTACATAAGTAGTTTATGGTTATAATTATGAAAGTCTAATCTATACAGAGTTCCATGGATCAGTGGTACTGATATAACATGGATCAGTGGTACTGATATAACATAATGAAAAATTTAGTATTTTATTTTTAAAAGATCCGCCACCTCGCGAGCCGTCAGCCGGTTGAAAGGTAACGTTTCCCTTTATATAAGTAGTTTGGATGTTTGTTTGCTCAATAAAGAATTGCTGAATACTCTGTATATAAGCTGAATTATTATCATTGCTTTCTACTTTCTTACTTGCAATTCTATGCACCAACTCTATTCTACCTTCTCGCGGATCCGCGGCTTGTGTTTGTGTTCTTGTGTCTTACCTGATATGCAAATATGGGGACCAAACTGATGGCAAGTTTTGCCTCTGCAATATTATAAACTCTAGATTGCAGTGGCACTATAAAGCTATGTAAACTCTAACTGCAAGGCCCCTGCAAGTTCATCTTTATAAAGAATCTTTCCACCTATGAAATAGAGATATTTGAGTTTTCCTTGTTGGTTTGTCAACCCGCTATTTTAGTTTCCTCTGTACCAAGAATCTTGCCACTTATGAAATAGAGATATTTGAGGTTTCCTTTTAGGTCAGTCAACCCATTATTTTAGCTTCCTTTGGCAGATGATGCACAAGCTACAAGAGGACCAACCCATGTTGCCCAGTTGTGTATCAATCAGGTTATTCCATTTTCGTTCTTTCCTTTTGTGTTTAGCTATTGACATTTTCCCTCTGTCGTAGTGGTTAGTAGTAAACTAACTGAAATGAATATATGAGTACAATGCAATTTCTTTTTAGTAGATATCACAGATTCTGTCGTACTTGCATTCTTGCATAGTAAGCTAAGCATGCTATACATAATATCAGTGGCATAGAATTGGAAGTGGCCTTCTCAGTCTGAGGGAGCTGAAGCATGGAAATCTGCTTGATTCGATGCGGCATGCTGATGATGAAGAGGATATCAATGAAGTTTTAAGGTGGTACATTTAAACACAAAATTTTACACCACTTTTTGCTGTTTCTTTGTATGAAAAAAAATATTTCCTCTGCAACTTGTGAGACACCAAACATTTCTGATTTTTGGTAGGTATTTCTCGTCCGAGCATTTCTATGTCATATACTACAGGTTCTGGGAACTAGATATGGACCATGCTTTCTTTATTGATAAAGAAAATCTTATTAAGTATGGAAACCATGTGTTGATATATAGGATTGTGGATAGAATTTTCTTGGAGGTTGGTTTTCTGTTCGTTCTGCCATTTTCAGATCATTCAAGTTTCTGCACTTTCACTGTATTTTTTACATGCAAGGTTACAGGAAAAATGTGCTATGAAGATTCTGTTCACTTTATTTTGTCCGAAGACGATAAATCATCAGAACCGAGTCAAGATTATTGGTAGGTCCAGTTTTTGTTTTTTCTAAAATTCTTCAGTTAAGCTATGCTCCAATTATTTTGAGCAGCACTGTAATGTTTCATTTTGTCGCACATACTATTGTACATTACCTAAAATCTAAGCCACTGCCAGTTTATCAATCACCAATTGTTATGATTCCCATGTCTAAGCCTCTTCTATAAACAAGTTTCTCTACATCACTATTAGATCTTTCTTTCTGAGGTAAGACATTTGCAAAGCTGATAAACCTTGGATTAGAGGATGTTTTATTACAGTAGGTCTTTGTAGCTTTGTATTAAAAAAGAGGCCAAAGGGGGAGGGGCCCCTCAGTTTTTTCTGTAAGAACCGAGGACCTCAGCTGCATATTTGCCCTTGTGGGTTTCTACCGTGTATCTAAACGCTGGGCCTGAGACTGACTGGTTTCATTCTCAATCTATGCTAAGTAGAATTCTTTAGTTGCTTAGTCTGTGAAATGACTTGATAGTTACAAACCACACAAGGAATTAAAAAATGAATGTGTGGTTTGGTAGACGTTTATTGAAATTTTTCTAAACATGGGTATTCGGAAAAGCAAATCTACAACTAAGATCATAGGAAGTCTGTCTTAGGAGAAGCATCCTGACTGGGAGATCTTCAAGGGGATTTCTTGGAATAGCCCTCTCATCATGTTTTTTCCCAAAAAAATTAGATGGAAAAATACTCACCATACAAAGTTCTTTCTCCAATTTTATTGTGCGCAACTATGATATATTTTCCTATTCATTGATTGTACAATTTAATCTATAGACACGGCATGGCGCTGATCAACACAACCTTGTCCCAGTTCTTCTTTTACATTTCTACTCCTAACCCATTCTCTCTTTCTTAGTGTTTTTGTTATGCAGGTTGGAAGAAAAGAAGAAGATCCAGAGAAGATCTTAGTAATAAGATAGTTTTTAGGAAAATAGATATTTAGTTTTAGGTCATTTCTTGTAATTTCCGAAATGTAAATTTAATTACTTATCATTTCCGATTCTTTATAATATGACTTTGTATTACCTATTCCAATTATTAATAAAGTTTTTAACTTACATGTGTTCATGACTATTGGTAATATGTGTTGGATATGCTATATTGGTCATATATATAATTTTCTGTGAAAATGAATTGATATAAGAAAAAACAGGGGCTATATAGCCACTTTGGCCTATTTGGCCTCTTTGCCGTCTGCTGGCAGACGGCAAAGAAGCAAGCTCTTTGCCGTCTGCTGGCGGACGGCAAAGAAGCAAGCTCTTTGCCGTCTGCTAGCAGACGGCAAAGTGGCCTTTGCCGGCACCAGTTCAGCCGGACTGTTGGCCGTCTACTGGCAGACGGCAAAGGCTTTGCCGTCCGGCATTCATGCCTTTGCCGTCTGCTATGGCAGACGGCAAAGCAGCTGATTCCTGTAGTGTAGAGAGGAAACTTGATATTATTGCAATTCCTACAAGCATATGTTCCTCCCTCATAATAAATTTCAGTAGCATCATGAAGGAATTCAACAATATAACCATCACATAAATCATTCTTTTCATGATCTACAAGCATAGAAAATTTTATTACTCTCTACATAAGCAATTTTCTTCTCATTCATTGTAGTGGGAGCAAACTCAACAAAATAACTATCATGAGATACATGATTATCGGTGCACTAGGACTGGGGTACCCAGTGCCCCTGACATATGCACAGGCAATAGTAGCAGAACCCATCAACATGCATACAGTCAAGACCAGTCCAAACCAGAGAAGCCGCTCTACGTGAGATCAAGGAGCGCATCAAGAAGATGAAACCAGCATTCAAGACCAAGACTCCGGCAGAAGCAACCTACGCTGGCTAAACAAGCCGACAAGGTCGATGCAACAGCCTAGGACGGACCCGCACCGCGCCAGTCACGTCCCCGGTGCCTGCTGGGGACCAAGGCGCACCCATCTTCAGGAAGACCCGGCAAGCCATCCCCCGGCAGGCGCGAGCCGATCGGCCACCGCTCCACCGCATTGCAACACCAGTCATTTGTCGGTGCGGCGTCGAGCCCTCAGGTGGCTAAGTAGCTCTCGCTGAGTACGTGGCGACGCGCTGGGAGACATATTATGCCCATTTGACACTCGTATAGAGGCGTGCCAAGATACTAAGCAATAGTTAGCCAAAGCGGTGGTAAGAGCCTGCCCGGGGATGCATCCCCGCACGCCACCTAGGCTAGCATTTATGGCATTTTGTCCTAAATGCCAGAGTTAGGTATGATAGCACTGTTGGCTATCTAATCACTAGATAATGTCTGTTTTGCCACTGTGGTCGCCCCTTGAGCTATAAAAGGAGGCCCAAGGCAACCTAGCTAAAGATTCGGACCTTTGGACACTTGTACTCGCGTAGCAGCTCTCCCGAAGGTAATCTTGCCAGGTTTGATCTCCGCGTGTGCTTCGTGTTCCCCCGATCAATCCACCAAAGCAGGAGTAGGGTTTTATGCTTCTTAGCGGCCTAAACTTGGGTAAAACACCAGCGTCTCGTCATCGTGCTGCCTCACCACCTCTGCTCTTTGTGCAATGTGACCTCACCCCCGCCAAACCACAAAGGGGCCCGTGGCCCGACATCTTTGGCGCGCCAGGTAGGGGGAGCGTCATTTGCGCGAACCAGAGTTCGTGAGCAACGTGTCGATCTTCATCACCGTCTCCTTCCTCAATGGCTCCCAAGAAGAAGCCCGACGCGACCACACATCCCACCACTTCGAAGGCCCCCTCGCACATAGCTGTGGACGCTGTTGGCGCCATGGCGGCGACGAGCGAGGTGGGCGTCATGGGCGATGCGACTGGCGCAGGCGGCGCCACCGTCGTGTCCCCCACGGCCAAAGTTGAAGCGGGGAACGCCGAAGAGGAGCAGCAGCAACAACATTTTGGCGAGCTCAGCCCTAGTGCCGCGGAAGGAGGAAATGTTCAGTCTCCACCTCCCCGCCGCACTGGTGGATGCGGCCACAACAGCGGCGCCCAATCTGGGGCAAGCCGTGATCTTCCAGCTGCGCCTTCCACAGGCGCGGCTGCTGGGCGCGCGCCTCGCCCAGGGCAAGACGGAGCTTCGAGTGGGACCTTAGACCCACAAGTTCGACCTCCTCCACATCAGACCGCCCCGGCGATCGGTGCACGGCGACAAGAATGCGGTGACGCCCCTCTTGGTTCCACCAGGAGTTGAGCGACGTCGCGATCCACCTCTCTAGCCATGCCGGCCACGGCAGCGGAAGCAATGGCGCGGGCCCAGCTGCTGTTAAACTTCCTGCCGGCAGCTGACAAGATGGACGAGTGGAGAGCCACCATCCAGAGTTTGATCGGCTTTGTCGAAGCCAGCAAGTCGCAGCTTGCAGAACCGTCACGACGACCGCGGACGGCGATGGCAACCCAGGCTAACGGTCGTGTCAAGGGGGCCGCACCAACGGTGCAATCCCCTCCACGACAACAGGCCGAGAGGCAGCCATAACGAGCTCCACATGCCGATGAGCCTGACGAAGTGTCTATGGCCTCGTTCGGCCAGCACGATCGCCGGGACCATCGGCGTGTCTTGGAAGACCGGCGGAGGGAAGACGCACGCATCACCATAGAGCGACGCCGAGAAGCACACCGCCAATCCGACAGGCGTAACGTCCCAGATGCTGGCTACCCCGCGCCTAGTGCTGGCGGGTACCTGCCGTATGAGGTTGGGTGCCCTGCCTTCACTCGCGAGCTGCGACAGGTCCGCTGGCCATCAGCCCGAGCTTTCAAGCCTGAACTGACGGAGAAATATGACGGGAAGCTAAACCCGGTGGAATTCCTAGGCCTCTATACAATAGCCATTCAAGCTTCCGGGGGAAGGCCACCAACAACACCGCTGAGTATGAAGGGCTCCTTGCCGAACTCAGAATCGCGGTGGAGTTGGGAATAAAGAAACTGATCATCGGAGGAGATTCTCAACTCGTGGTGAAACAAGTCAACAAAGATTATCAGAGTCCGTTGATGGAAGCATGTGTGGAAGAGGTGAGGAAGCTGGAGGAGCACTTTGATGGATTGCAAGTAGAGCATGTACCACGTGTAGAAAACAGCATCGCTGATCATCTATCAAAGTGCGTCGCGCACAAGCTTCCTGTGGAACCAGGAACTTTTGTCCTCCACCTCACTCAACCATCAGTATCCTCATCAACGATGACCAGGAAAAGGAGAAAGCTGAACTCCGGCAAGCATTTCCCGACAGAGCTTCCTGAAGCCGCTGGTAGAGAGGCTACCGGGCAAAGTCTCGTTTCGGTTGGTGAGCAGCTCCCTTCTGCAGAACCCCGGGTTCTTGCGGTCGAGGTAAGCGCTCCCACGAACTAGGAGACGCCTTTAGTCCTCGTTGTCGAGCCACAGGCTCCAGCTTGGGCACAGCATATAGTCCACTTCTTTCAAACAGGAGAACTTCCCGAAGAGCAAGAAGAAGCCAAAAAAGTAGCCCGTCGGTCAAGTATGTACCAGTTTGTCGATGACACTCTGTACAGAAAAAGACCAAACGGTGTAAAATTGAGGTGCATTCGCCGGGAAGATGGACTGAAACTGTTGGCAGAGATTCACGGAGCCATGTGTGGGTCTCACATAGGATCAAGGGCCCTTGCCGGAAAAGCCTTCCGGCAGGGTTTCTATTGGCTCATTGCCCTCCAGGATGCAACTGAGCTAGTCACCAAATGTGAGGCCTGCCAGTTCCATTCCAAGAACATCCATCAACCAGCGCAAGCTCTCCAGATGATCCCTTTATCCTGGCCATTCTCGGTCTGGGGGCTCGATATTTTGGGCCCCTTTCCCCGCGTAGTCAGGGGCTTTGAATTCTTGTGCGTGGCAATCGACAAGTTTACAAAGTGGCCTGAGGTGGAACCAGTGAGAAAGGTGACCGCGCAGTCAGCTGTCAAGTTCCTGAATGGACTAGTGTGCCGTTTCGGAGCGCCCAACAGGGTGATCACCGATAAATGGCACCCAGTTCACGAGCCACACCTTTATGCAATATATCCAAAGCCTGGGAAGCAAGGTCTCCTTCGCCTCTGTTTCCCACCCGAGAAGCAACGGGCAAGTCGAGAGGATGAATGCTGAAGTGTTGCGTGGGCTCAAGACAAGAACTTTCGATAGACTGAGAAGAAGCGGCAAGCGCTGGAGAGATGAGCTGCCGGTGGTTCTTTGGTCCCTCAGAACAACACCAAATCGAGCTACCGGCCAGACGCCCTTCTCCCTAGTGTATGGGGCAGAAGCAGTTCTCCCCCACGGAACTCATATACGGGTCACCTCGAGTACTTGCCTACGATGAAGTAGAGCAAGAGCAACTATGGCATGACGATGCCATGCTCCTCGAGGAAGATTGTCTCCGGGCCGCTGTGCGTGCTGCATGCTACCAGCGGGATAATTGATGATAACCCCCTCTGTTCGCGAATCCTTTCTCACAGGCCCCTTTTCGCTGTCACTGACATGTGGGGTTTAAGTGACCTGGGGGGTTATCATCAAATCTCCCGCTACTAGCAAGCCCTGTGCCGCTATCATAGCCGTAGGGTCCAGCCCTGGAGCCTTGAGGAAGGCGACCTTGTCCTTAGGCGCGTTCAGTCCGCCAAGGGTACCTACAAGTTGACGCCGAAGTGGGAAGGCCCTTACCGGGTAGCGCGAGTCACCAGACCTGGCGCAGTCCGTCTGGAGACCAAAGATGGCATCAAAATGCTTAACTCATGGAATATTGAGCATCTTCGTAAGTTCTAACCGTAAGGCGTGATTGCCGGGCTTAGTCCCCGGCAACCACCTTTTGTACGAGCCTTGCCGCAGTGCATGTAACCCTTTGTACAAAGCCAGGCGCAGACCCTGTGCATGCAATAATAAAGCTATGCATTGCATCATACCATCAAACTACATGTTTACTATGCATTTTTATGTTGCAATGTTATCACTTTTAAGTTTTAGAAATTTGCTAGAGTACTTGATGAGCCTATTATCCTTGTTACCGCATTCTCTCTCGCCAGGGGACAGAGGCCTCTTGCCCTACATGTTTGACCGTCTGGAAAACAAGGAGGGAGGGCAAAGAAACAAGGACGATGGCCCGTCGTACTCCAGAAAGGGATACTGCCTGAAAAGATAAGTCTAAGCACATATCCCAAGCTCGGTGCCATTTGCTCCCTTAAGGAAACCTTTGCTATCCTTATTTGACTGTGTACAATGGAGTCCTTCACGCAATGGAAGCCCTTGCCGAGACGAGCCGTTCCCCAGCTCCTGTCGCTCATCAGCCCTGGGGGGCCACGCCGATACAGACAAGGAGCCTTGCCGGGGAATGATACCAGCCTGCTGCCGGGGGCTCGCTCCCCCTTGGCGCTCGCGGTTAGTACCGACCCGGCAAATAGTTCCGCGCGGCAAGGACAAACAAGCTAACGCAGTATAAACAAGAGGAGGAAGGGATAGTACTTAAGGAAGAGAAATAGCATTCTTTCATTCATTTTCGGTACAAAATGGATAAAGATTACATTATGATTAGCTAAAACTTGGCAAGCGCCTACATCTTTTGATTTATAAAAAGATAAGTGCCCCGTAATGCCTTTCTTGTCCCTCTCCTCCTAGGGATCAGGTGGAGAAGAAAAAGAGGGCAAAAGGAGCGCCTGGCTGGGATTCGGCGCCTCCCCGCCAGGCACAACGGGATGCGTCCCCTGGAGGATCATCGGGATCCTGCCCCTAGGCAGGGCGAACGAAGCCGGCAGGGAAGGAAGAAGACAGAGGGCAGGTGCGGATGGTGGTGCTGCCGTAGCACAGCTGGTGATGATGGTGCTGCCGGCAATCACGACGCGTCGGAGCTGTCGTCCCCGCTCTTGAATCGTCGTGGGTTGCCGCCACTGTCTTCCTCATCGCCATCGCTCGAGAGGACACCTCCGCCATCGTCCGAGCCCTCGACGCGGCAGCCGAGGCAAACGCCAAGCCTCCCGAAGAGCCTCACAGAGAGCATGGTCGTCCCCGTCGACCCGAGGCAGGGAAGACTCCCTGCCCTTAAGGAGTGCAAGCAGGAAAAAGGCTCCCACCCATGTGCAGAATACATAGTGCCATGGGTGGAGAACTCTGCCACGACCCATGATGGACCGCTGCTGCGACCACTTGCGCGCAGCCGACGGCCGTACGGACGATCTTTCTCCGTCGCCTTGAAAAAGGAGCGCAGAGACCGCAGTCGACCACAGCACTGCGTCTCCGCTATGGACTCCAGCGCGGTGTCATCCATGCGGCGTTCTGCCAAGACTGAAGCAGCGGGCGACGCAATGGCAGGTGCACCACCGTAGCTGCCCCTGGCGCGGCCGCTGCGCCTCTCGCTTCCCCGTCCAAGGCCCCTCGCGCCAGCTCTCAGTCCAAGACCATCGACCCAAGCCGGGGGCTGGGCACGGACACAAAAAGAAGACCCTGTGGTGGCGGGCGCGCTCGCCCAACCCTTCCCCTTGACCATCAGGAGCCAAGGGACGGTCCAACGACCAGAGAAGAAGGGCAAGCTATGTGAACCTGAGATTGAGGAGGAGAAGGGAATGGATGAGCATCGCTCTTCATGACCCCCCCCCCCCAATTTATAGGGAAGGGCACAGGGGCTGGCTCTCCTCCGCTCCAAGGCGGCCGCCCATCTCCACCAATCATACTACCCAAGATCACGGGCAAACAGGTAACCGCCCCATTGCCCCAATCCCTGGCGCTGCAGTTTCTGCCACTTCCACGCCTTTGAGCCATGCGCATCCACTGCAAACTCCTCGCAATGCATGCGGCGCGCGTGGCGGAAACGGACGGAGGTAGTAAGAAAGTGATGGCTTAAAAGTCGGTAGTTACTCCCTCATATTGTGCGCCTGTGCATAAATTTTGGGCCTGACCCAACGGCGCTGGGCGAGCGCATTTGGGCCAGACCCGGGGGCTCCTGTCGGTGCACTAGGACTGGGGTACCCAGTGCCCCTGACTTATGCACACACAGTAGTAGCAGAACCCATCAACATGCATACAGTCAAGACCAGTCCAAACCAGAGAAGCCGCTCTACATGCGATCAAGGAGCGCATCAAGAAGACGAAACCAGCATTCAAGACCAAGACTCCGGCATAAGCAACCTACGCTGGCTAAACAACGCCGACAAGGTCGATGCAACAGCCTAGGACAGACCCGCACCGCGCCAGTCACGTCCCAGGTGCCTGCCGGGGACCAAGGCACACACATCTTCAGGAAGACCCGGCAAGCCATCCCCCGGCAGGTGCGAGCCGATCGGCCACCGCTCCACCGCATTGCAACGCCAGTCATTTGTCGATGCGGTATCGAGCCCTCAGGTGGCTAAGTAGCTCTCGCTAAGTATGTGGCGACGCGCTGGGAGACAGATTATGCCCATTTGACACCCGTCCAGAGGCGTGTCAAGATACTAAGCAATAGTTAGCCAAAGCGGTGGTAAGAGCCTGCCGGGGATGCATCCTCGCACGCCACCTAGGCTAACGTTTATGGCATTTTGTACTAAATGCCAGAGTTAGGTATGATAGCACTGTTGGCTATCTAATCACTAGATAATGTCTGTTTTGCCACTGTGGTCACCCCTTGAGCTATAAAAGGAGGCCCAAGGCAACCTAGCTAAAGATTCGGACCTTTGGACACTTGTACTCGCGTAGCAGCTCTCCCAAAGGCAATCTTGCCGGGTATGAGCTCTGCGTGTGCTTCGTGTTCCCCCGATCAACCCACCAAAGCAGGAGTAGGGTTTTACGCTTCTTAGCGGCCCGAACCTGGGTGAAACACCAGTGTCTCGTTGTCGTGCTGCCTCACCACCTCTGCTCTTTGTGCAACGTGACCTCACCCCCGCCGAACCACAAAGGGGCCCGTGGCCCCATAGGTGATCGTGTGCATCGTGACCCAACAATGATTGACATAACCAAATTGAAAATTAAAATCATGATGATAAGTTTCATGGTTACTACCACTCTTTATAGCATACATGTCATCATCATAATCATCATAGATAGGAGGCATGCCATCATCATAATAAATATGCTCATCAAAACTTGAGGGACAAAAAATATCATATTCATCAAACATAGCATCCCCAAGCTTGTGGCTTTGCATATCATTAGCATCATGTATATTCAGAGAATTCATACTAGGAACACTACAATCATGCTCATCATTCAAGGAATTCTCATTAAGTATTTTCATAATTTCTTCCTCTACCAATTGAGCACAATTTTCCGAATCCTTATTTCCACGAAAGACATTATAAAAACGATACAAATGATGCAACCTAAACTCCATTTTTTTTGTAGTTTTATTTTATAAAACCAAACTAGTGAAAAACAAGAAACTAAAAAATTCAATTGCAAGATCTAAAGATATACCTTCAAGCACTCACCTCCCCGGCGACGGCACCAGAAAAGAGCTTGATGTCTACTATGCAACTTTATTCTTGTAGACTTTGTTGGGCCTCCAAGCGCAGAGTTTTGTAGGACAGTAGCAATTTTCCCTCAAGTGGATGACCTAAGGTTTATCAATCCGTGGGAGGTGTAGGATGAAGATGGTCTCTCTCAAACGACCCTGCAATCAAATACAAGAAGTCTCTTGTGTCCCCAACACACCCAATACAATGGCAAATTGTATAGGTGCACTAGTTCGGCGAAGAGATGGTGATACAAGTGCAATATGGATGGTAGATATAGGTTTTTGTAATCTGAAAATATAAAAACAGCAAAGTAGCAAGTAAAAAAAGTGAGCACAAGCGGTATTGCAATGCTTGAAACCAAGGCCTAGGGTCCGTACTTTCGCTAGTGCAATCTCTCAACAATGCTAATATAATTGGATCACATAACCATCCCTCAACGTGCAACGAAGAATCACTCCAAAGTTCTTATCTAGCGAAGAACATAAGAAGAATTTGTTTGTAGGGTACGAAACCACCTTAAAGTTATCCTTTCCGATCAATCTATCCAAGAGTCCGTACTAAAATAACACAAAGTTATCCTTTCCGATCAATCTATCTAGAGTTCGTACTAAAATAACACCATATGATACACATCTACCAACTCTAATGTCACCTAGATACTCCAATGTCACCACAAGTATCCATGAGTTAATTATACGATACACATCAAACAATTTCAGATTCATAATACTCAATCCAACATAAAGAACCTCAAAGAGTGCCCCAAGATTTCTATCGGAGAACGTAAGACAAGAACGTGCATCAACCCCTATGCATAGATTACCGCAATGTCACCTCGGGAATCCTCAAGTTGAGTACCAAAACATACATCAAGTGAATCAATAGAACACCCCATTGTCACCACGGGTATCCATATGCAAGACATATATCAAGTGTTCTCAAATCCAATGTTCAATCGAACATAACGATATCTCAAAGGGAAAGATTCAATTCATCAGAACATGATAGCAAGGGAATAACATCATATGATCCGATTATATTAACAAAGCCCGTGATACATCAAGATCGTGACATCTCAAGAACACGAGAGAGAGAGATTGCACACATAGCTACTGGTACATACCCTCAGCCCCGAGGGTGGACTACTCCCTCCTCGTCATGGCCTCCGCCGGGATGATGAAGATGGCCACCGGAGATGATCTACCCTGTCGGGTAGGGTACTGGAACGCCTCCAGATTGGTTTTTCGTCGATATAGAGAGTTGCGGCGGCGGAACTTCTCGTCTAGGGTTATTTCTGGGGGTTTCTCATTATATAGGATTTTTGAGCGTCGGTTTCACGCGAAGATGGGCCACGAGTGGACCACAACCCACCAGGGCGCGCCAGAGGGGCCTAGCTCGCCCTGGTAGGTTGTGCCCACCTCGTGGCTCTCCTGGCCCTCCAACAAAGCTTCTAGTGCCTCTTTTGTTCCAAAAAATTGCCAGAAATTTTTGTTGCATTTGGAGAACATTGATTTCTGCACAAAAAACAACACCACGGTAATTCTGTTGAAAACAACGTCAGTCCAGGTTAGTTCCAAAAAATGATTTAAAGTTGCTATAAAACGATTGTAAAACATCCAAGAATGATAATATAACAGCATGGAACAATCAAAAATTATAGATACATTGGAGACGTATCAATAAATATTGGATAACTATGCGCTTTTCTATCAATTGCCCAACAATAATTTGTTTACCCACCGTATGCCTACTACATGAGAGATTCCACTAGGGAAAACTATGGCCCCCGGGTCTATCCACTTGTATATCACAAAAGATTTTATTACCTTGCTGCCATTTATTTATTTTCTATTTATTTTGCAATTTACTTTATTCAACAATCATCTACACACTTCATTTGCTTGCAAATAGCAGGTCCAAGGGGATTGACAACCCTATTGCCCCGTTGGCTGCAATTGTTTGCTTCTTTGTGTGCGGTCGTTGAAGGCAGGGGTTGCGTGCTACTCCTATTGGTTCAATAACCTTGGTTCTCATTGAGGGAAATACTTATCTATATTGTGCTGCATCACTCCTCTTCGCGGGAAACCCAACGCAGATCACAAGTATCAGTAAATTGACGCCCACTGAAATTTCTTTGCGAATGGCATATAAATCAACTGCTATACCTATTGGGATTTTTGAAGATTTTCCGGTTGTAGTTGCTAATGTTACTATCTTAACAGAGTTTGTTATTCTTGATATGCCCGAGGACGACAATATGTTGATTATACTTGGTAGACCTTTTTTTGAATACTACATGCGCTGTTATTGACTGCAACAAGAGCAAGGTTACTTTTCATGTCATTGGTAAAGAACATACGGTATATTTTTCGAAGAAACACAACCAAATGAATAGTATCAACTCCACTGAAGAATTATAACACACTTGGTATTGGAGGTTTTGAATTGATTCTTCCAGCTCCAAAAAGAAATTATCAAGGGAAATGCATATCCCCGTTGAATTAACTTAGTGTGATACAAAAATTATTCGATTTGATATCATTCGGAAACGGTTTATTAATAAGACTTGATCAACCTTGTTAATGGATCCTTTTTGAAGGGCATATGGTTGATCAATTTAGTAAGCACAACCTTCTATAATTATAGTTTGCTCTTTGTTATTTTTATTTTAATAAAAGTAATACACTATGATTAGGCTGTTTTCTGAATTACCTATGCAAAAAAAAAGTCCCGAAAATAAAAGTCCTCGGAATGTCCTGAAAATTTAGGATGCTTTTTGCTAGAATATTTAAGAATTTTTGGCACTGAGCATACCCCGGGGGGTGCACCTATGAGCAACAAGCTCACAAGGCACGCCTGATGTGGTCACCTATTAGTGGTAGGGTCATGGACTAGACATTTAGGGCCCACCTAGGGCCCCACACATTCATTAAAGTCTCTGGACTATGGATGCATTCAGATGCATACACCGGGTTCACTCGGACCCATGGAGTCACTCAGACGTCCTTCAGTCAGTCCGCTAGACATCAATACTCGAGCGAGGGACGATGTGGGAGCTGCAATGGCCGAGGGACTTAACACCATACATGAAGTGCAGTCATGGCTTCGTTACCTATAACTACTGTAGTTAGGGCTGCCAATTCTAGTAACTCCCATAGTTACTCACATTAATTACCTTCGTAATGGCGCTCAACGGGTCTAGGCATACTCTATGTAAGCCGACCTAAAGCTCTGTGACAAGGGTTCAACACCCATTGTAATCATACACCCCCAGAGAAAACACAAGCCTCCGGGCACGAGACGTAGGGTCTTTACATCTCCAAGAGGGGCCCGAACTCGCTAAAGCTGAGTGATACACCTGTGTCATAGCTAGGCTCCGCCCTCATTCGTACCCCCAGTACTATTGTCAGGATTGTTCCCTCGACAGCACCCACCCCCCAGGCGAGCCATGTGAGCTTCTGGGGCCCTCAGAGACCCACTCCCTTACTGCACTGGCCCGCTGCTTCTCCTACCTCCAGAAAAAATCGTGTTTGCCTCCATTCCCGTGTTCTCGCTCATTTTAGTGAGATTTTCGATTTCTTTGCTCGGAGCTCCGATTCTGAAACTGTTTGGAGGAATTTCTCCTTGGTGGTATGTGACTCCAATGCTCCAATTAGTTTTTGTTCTAGTGGATTGTATTTTGAGTATTTTGCTGTTATTGGTGACTAAGAATATGAGCTTGCATGTTGAATTTGCACTACTAGAAAAAGGCCTGTTAGTGGCGCACCTATTTTTGCCATTAATGGCGCACTATAGGTGCGCCACTATTACCACGCCACTAGTAACAAATACTAATGGCGCACCTCTGGTGCGCCATTAGTAATCCAGATAGTAGTGGCGCACCACCTGGTGCGCCATTACTAACCATACATGTGCGCCACTGGTAAGATGAACAGGTGCGCCACTGGTAAGATGAACAGGTGCGCCACTACTAAAATTTTGAAATCTGGATCTGGATTTGGTACGATTTTTTTTTTGCAATTTTTTTCGAATTTTGTTCTGGATCTGGTACGTTCTTTGTGCCGGGGAGCTCCACATGTGGCTGGAAGTAGAGGAGGGAGGAAAGGAGGGAGGAGGAGGGAGGAGAGAGGAGAGGAGGAGAGGAGGGAGGAGGAGGGAGGAGAGAGGAGAGAGGGAAGAGGAGGAGAGACCGTGAGGAGGAGGGAGGAGGAGGTCGCCGGAGAGGAGGAGGAGGAGGTCACCGGAGAGGAGGAGGAGGAGGTCGCCGGAGAGCCGTGAGGAGAAGGAGGAGGTCACCGGAGAGGAGGAGGAGGAGGAGGTCGCCGGAGAGCCGTGAGGAGGAGGGAGGAGGAGGTCGTCGGAGAGCCGTGAGGAGGAGGGAGGGGCATGGTGGAGGGGAGGAGGAAGAAGAGGTAGGTAGAAAAGGGAAGAAGTGATGGAGGGGAGGAGGAAGAGGAAGAAGAGGTAATATATATAGTGGTTGTGGCGTTACAGACTTAGTAGTGGCGCACCATGGGTGTGGTGCGCCATTACTAGTTTTGAAATTTCAAAACTAGTAATGGCGCACCACACCCATGGTGCGCCACTACTAACTTTTTTTATTTTTTTGAATTTGGAAGGCGGGAAAATTACTAATGGCGCACCACACCCACGGTGCGCCACTACTAATTTTTTTTATTTTTTTGAATTTGGAAGGCGGGAAAATTACTAATGGCGCACCACACCCACGGTGCGCCACTACTAATTTTTTTTATTTTTTTGAATTTTTTTGCCTTCAGATCTTACAAGCCCCGTAACTTTTTTTCTGTTAGGTTTTTGAGGATTCTAAAAATCTTCAACCGAGTTCCCCCAGTTGAATTCGGATATAACTTTTCGAGTAGATGATTTTTCATATAAAAAACTTTTTCATCGGAGTTCGTATGCAAAAGTTATGCCCATTTTACAAATTCTCGAGAGATTTTGCAAAAAAAATCGAAAATTCATGTTTGTAAATTTTGCTAACAACTAGACCACATATCACATGGGAATCTTATTTTCTTTTATTTTTTTGACATTTCTATCATTTTCTTTTATTTTTTTTGAAACTGAAAAGGCGGTTCACGGGGGGGGGGGGGGTGCATTTGTTGAATTTTGCTAACAACTAGACCACATATCACATGGGAATCTTATTTTCTTTTATTTTTTTGACATTTCTATCATTTTCTTTTATTTTTTTTGAAACTGCAAAGGCGGTGGATAGGTGAGAGGGCAAAAGAAAAGAAAAAGGCGGGCCGGTCGGTGCAGCACATAGCAATGACGCACCACCCCCTGGTGCGCCATTGCTATGTGCTGCCAAAAATGCCCACCTCCCCTGGCTTACCAATGGCGCACCTTTGCCAGGTGCGCCATTACTACCTAAAATAGCAATGGCGCACCTGGCGAAGGTGCGCCATTGGTAAGCCTGGGGAAGGGGGTGGACCCGGGGGAAAAATAGCAATGGCGCATTGGACTAAAGGTGCGCCACTACTAAAAAAATAGCAATGGCGCACCAGCTTCTGGTGCGCCACTGCTATATAGCAGTGGCGCACCACTACCATGGTGCGCCACTAATAGGGATATTGGCTATAGCCATTTTTCTAGTAGTGTTGCTTGGTTCTAAGTAGTTTTGATGTTTGATATTGCCTTTAGGCACTTGTGCAAGTAGTTGCCATCAATCTTATTGAGTTATATTTACTTTTATTTGGGGGACTAAAAACTTCATAAAATTTTCAGAGAGGAAAATGATGAGAAAGGTTTTCTTTGGAGGGTCTTCAAGCAAAAGTTCTCCAAAGCCTGCATATTGTGAACCTGACCTCGAAAACCCTAGGGAGGCCATTGTGAAAGCTTGTGAATGGCCTTCTCAAACCTTCATGATTAGTGCCGGTATCAAGAAAGAATTCGATATGTATGTACAAAATGCCAAGTTGACTGATTTCCTATCAGATAAGTGCATGCAATACCGTCATCTTACTATGTATGATCCGAAATGATTAATGGCATGTACTGTGGATGAATGCTATTTCTTATAAGCTCTTTGATTTATTTTTCTTTTCTTAGAAGCATGATCTATCTCACTTTTTTGTAAGATGATTTTGCCAGTTATGCAAAATGCACAATCCAAGATAGCAATGATGCATGCACGGGAACTTACGACACAAGAGATGATATATATTTGTATGCACATAATTTTCAAGTATGTATCTCATCGCTCATCTCATGATATTGTTTTCAATCTGTATGACAACTCTTTCCGCATGAGCATCATGGATTTCTGCGCTACATGAAAAATTCCCAATTGGGGAACTTGTCTTGAACCGCATAAATATGATTGGAATGATTTTCTCTTGAGCATTACCCGTGGGGAAACTAGATGCGTAACGCAAGCTAGAATTGGGAGCATTCATTTTCCTACTATTCATTATGTTTCCCTGTTCATAGGAAGATGCATAATCGGTAAGCATGACCTCAGCACCACTTGCGCTCCTGACTTGAGTATTCTCAAAAGTGCTATACCGAGAGAGATAGAAAATTTAATCTTGGGGCTGTAATTGCACGCCGTATAAACAAGAATTCTTTCAATGGGGATCTCTATGGGGGGATTTACGCCACATGTGTAGCTGCTTACCTTGGAACACCTATTAGGGACAATGATCAGGAGTTGCCTGTGAGTTGTATTGATTATGATGCCATGGTACACCATAGATTTCGCAAAGCAGAAGACCTGGCATATCGATACAGGATAGTCTTTGATATGAGCCGTGTTATCCAAGTTACTTTGCTTGCTCCTGTTTTCTTTAACTTTCACGAAAAACAAAGATATTATATACATGAGGAGGAGCCGGAGTCTTATAGGGTGGCAAGAGAGGCTGCTCGACGGAGCGAAGCTACCCAACAAGCGGTAGCCGCTACACTCGAGTATAATCCCGACTACTGCTATGAGTTCTACTGATACCAGCAGTTGCCCTAGAGCAAGTTAGGCCCAAAAACTATGCTTGGGGGAGTATGTATTCTCATCGACATTACATTCATGTATCACACATTAATTCTAGTTGTCAGTGTTCATCGTTTTCATTGTATATCCATGTTTGATTTTTATTTTATTTTCTTTTGTGTGTTTGAAAAACTTCAAAAATCCAAAAATATTTATCGCTTCTTTTGTTTTTTCTTTCTTGTTTAACTTGTTTGTAGTATTAAATAAAAAACAAAAATACTTCTTATTCTTCTTCTGTTTGTTGGGAATTATCGCTTCTTTTGTTTTTTCTTTCTTATTATTCTTCTTCCCGCGTAAATGGTTTCTCTCGATTTCTTTTTTTTATTTCTTTCGCTTTCTTGAGAAAAAAACAGAAACTACAAAAACTTTTTAGTGTGTTTCTCTAAATTTCTTTTCTTTCTTTGAGTCGTCGTAAGGAGAAGACTTCGTAAAAATTGTCAAATGGCTCATATGTTCCTTCTTGTTGATCCCATGAAGAGCCAATTATTATTTTTCTTTTCCTCTGAATAAAAGTTTGTAGATTCCATCTTAGGCCATCGCACACTTGCACTATTATTATTTTTATCACATCAGTCGATCATGCAAGTTCAAGGCAATTATGATGATAATTTGATGATGTGATTGTGGTGAAGAAAAGCTGGTATGAACTCTTCTTGTTTACGTTTTTTAAATATGTTTAGCTCGTAGTACTTGATTCAGGATATTATGAGTAAACATGTTCGTTATGACAACTAGAGATTTTAGTTGCTCATGTTATGCTTAAGTAACTAGGAGTGGATAATATCATGTTATGCTTAAGTATGTTAGGATGGTATCCTCCTCTGAAGTATTCAAGTGGCTTAACTTGGCAGATGTTCACACATGTAGTTGATTCGAAACCAATGTCGCCTTTATGATATTTATGTTCAGAGTGTTTATATCCTATTCATGCTTGTATTCGATGTTAAATATCTGCAATGCATGATTATGACCGTTGTCACTCTCTAGTTGATCGCTTCTCAATCTATTTGGTAGCCTTCGCATGTGCTAAGAGAAAATACTGCTTGCACATCCAAATCCATGAAACCCAAAATTATTCCAAAAGAGTCCACCATACCTACCTATATGCGGTATTACCCTCCCGTTGCAAGTAAATTTGCATGTGCCATCTCTAATCATTCAAATAAACATCTGTTGTGTGTGTTCGTACCGCTCATGGAGCGACAGGGCGGTCAATATCTTCCATGCTAAGTGGGTTATTCTCACAACTAGAGTTTATTCACTCGTCCTACACAAGAGAGGCTGGTAAAAAGGACGCTCACTCTTGCCATAATACAAAAATTAACAAAAAAAACTCCCCCTATAAAGTTGACTGTTTGGAGGGCACTCGAGGATTCAGCTAGCCATGGAATGTGTTTGAATCTTGGAAGGGCGAGTAAAAGTTTCAATTCTGGTTGGGAACCTCTATTAATGTGTTTAGCAAGGAAGATATTGAAATCCTTTGTCGTGACGTTGACAAGAAAGGCACACCACCCTAAATATATCCATCTCTGTTTTAAGCTCTGAGCTCTGGCACCTCTGCAAATATCTGCTTCCCTCTGCGAAGGGGCATTATATTTATTTTAATGTTATTTGCTTTTGTTATTGGGTCATCACCTTCTCATCCAAAGCACCAACATAGAGAGCGCTATTTTCATTCTCATTTAACATGCATTGAGTCCAGTTAATGTTGGATGTGAGCATGAATGGATCTCTTCTACCCTGTATTACAATGTTTAGCAGCCGCTTGAACTTTGGAGGTGCTCTGCATTTATATTTTGCGGTCTCAGAAAGGTCTAACGAGATACTATTTTATCATATTATATCATGATTGTTTTGATAAGTGTTGGCATTTCAGATACCTCATTATTACTCTCTAGTTGATTATACCATTGACATGAGTAAATATGAGAGCTAAGGGTTATCATTAATGTGGTTAGTTCATAATCTTTGCTGAAAACTTGACTATTAACTAAGCTTATATATGGAAACAATAACAAAATAGTTTGTAAAAGTTTTTCTTTGTCACTTTCAGTTTATCAACTAAATTGCTTGAGGACAAATGATGAGTTAAGCTTGGGGAGTTAATACGACCTAAACGTATCTACTTTTCCAAACACATTTGCCTTGTTTTGGACTCTTATTTGCATGATTTGAATGAAACTAACCGGACTAGCGTTGTTTTCAGTAGAACTATTTTGGTGTTGTGTTTGTGCAGAAATAAAAGTTCTCGGAATTGGACGAAATTTTACGGAGATCTTTTCTGGGAATATATAAAAATGCCGGTGAAAAGATCTATCGGAGGGGGCCCACCATAGAGCCACAGGCTGAGGTGGTGCCCCCCTAGGGCGCACCACCTGAGCTTGTGGACCCCTGGGGACTCTGTTTAACCTACCTCCGGTCTTATAAGTTGCGTCTGGTCCAGAAAAAATAGTGAAGTAAGTTTTGTCGCATTTTACGATACAGAGCCGCCTCCACCTCCTTTTCTTCATCAGGAGGGCAGATCTAGAGTCTGATCTGGGGTTCGCAGAGGGGGGATTCGTCGCCATCGTCATCAACAACCCTTCTCCATCAATAACCCCATGATGCTCACCACCGAGGGTGAGTAATTCCTGCGTAGGCTTGCTCGACGGTGATGGAGTTAGATTAGATTTGTTATGTAATCTAGTCAATTTGTTAGGGCTTGATCAAGAGTATCCACTATGTTCTGAGATTGTTGTTGCTATGACCTTGATATGCTTAATGTTTGTCACTAGGCACGAGTGCCATGATTTCAGATATGAACCTATTATGTTTCCATGAATATGAGAGTGTTTTGGATCCTATCTTGCAAGTTGTGTGCACCTATTATGCGTTATGATTTGTAGACCCCAAAGTGACAATAATTGGGACCCCCTCCGGTGATGACCGTAGTATGAGGAGTTCATGTATTTACAATGTGTTAATGCTTTGTTACGGTTCTTTATTAAAAGGATGCCTTAATTACCCTTATATTTCCATTAGGACCCCGATGCCATAGGAGGGTTGGACAAAAGGTGTTATGCAAGTTCTTATTATAAGCACATATAACTATATACAAAATACATGCTTACATTGAATTGATGAATTGGAGCTAGTTATGTGACACTCTAGGTTGTGACTGTTACATGATGAATATCATCCATACAATTATCCATTGCTGATCCAATGCCTATGCTTCACTTATGTTGTCTTTGCTAAGTTACTATTACTGATGCTCCTGTTACAACTACTACAAAACTGCTACTATTACTGCTGCCGCTACTATCAAACTACTGTGCTACCAAACACTTTGTTGCAGAAACATATCCTCCCAGGTGTGGTTGAATTGACAACTCAACTGCTAATTTTCAAAAATATCCTTTAGCCCCCCTTGTCTCGAATCAATAAATTGGGTGAAATACTACCCTTGAAGACTGTTTCGATCCCCTATAATTATGTGTTATCAATTCCCATTGGTAGGTTTCCATGTTTCATATCGTACCTGTAGGTAGTTTAATTTCTCATGTGACGTTCAAATACACATGCAATAGCAAACATGAACATAATTAAGCAGCTACGGGAGCACACTTCTTTACTGGTTACAAGAATTAGTGAAGGCCATTATAATATCTCCGTGTCATGTAAATTCCTACCTACTTAAAGCAACATGCCTAGGGATGATATGGCGAGCTGACCTATGTGCTGCATGCAACGCGGAGAAGCAGACTACACGTAACTTCTAACAATAATGTTCTATTGTCGTAGATGACTAAACTTCCAACGGTGATGACTTCCGTTATGGCTTTATTTATCAGTTAGGGATATGCATTTTCTTCGATATATATTAGATTCAAGAACTTTGGAGGAAGGTTAGTGATGGTGTCCTGGACTAGGGGGTACTCACCATGTCGTCTCCCGACCAGTGGGTCAGGCCGAGGAGCCCTAGGGCGATTCACTAATGGGCCACTTCGGATAGCCCATGACATATATGAGGAAGATTCTACAAGACTTGGTGATCAAGACAAGGACTCCTCTCCACCGATGTAAACGACTAGGACTCTTGTTATCCTACGCCTCTGGTATATTATATAAGCTAAGGCCAGACTAGTGAATAGACAATCTCATATTCATAAGAACCATTACTCTGACTCATCTAGTGTTTAGTTCAACTGATGTCGTGGTAGATCGACACTGTAATCGTCATACAACCATCAATACAATCAAAAGAAGGACGTAGGGTTTTACCTCTTCGAGAGGGCCCGAACCTGGGTAAAATACTGTGTCTACATTCCTTGTTACCCATCCATCCAAGATCTACAGCTCAGGACCCCCTATCCGAGATCTGTCGGTTTTGACACCGACATTTGTGCTTTCATTGAGAGTTCCGTTGTGGGATTGACGGAGGATTGATGGCTAGTCCGCCATTGAGAGTTGTTTTGCCATCCCTGTTTCCTCAAGAGTTTCTCCGACGATTGCTTTCGTGTAATTGTGTGGAATTGAATCTACAATAATCCTGCAAAATTTCGTCGCGTTCCGATGGAGGAATCTCCAGCAATCTCCGATATACCGGAGCCGTGTCAAATCTTGACGAGAATCTGGACGAGTTTAGGGCGTGGAGTCCAGCGTCCTGCTCGGACATCATTTGGAAGATCCCACCGTTCATCGGCTGAAGAATTCTTATATCGATCACCCCTCAAAATTTCAGCTCGATCCAACCGTTCAAACTCCCGAAAACGTCCGATGAGTACGGCAAATTTTCGGATCTGTGTTCCGCGCGAAAACGAATCCGACCCGAGTTCATCTTTTTCATGAACGGGTTGTCGGACGTCCTTTTTGAAGGAAATTTTCCCATCACCTCGGTGATCGACCAAGAGTTCGGCATCGCGAGGGCCAAACTATCATCAACAGAACCTCGTCACCCCATGGGTTGCATGGTCGGGCGTGTCGTTGCTTCATCAAGCCAACATTGGCCGCGTCACAAATTCCGACCTGCGTCAGCATCGTGCGCCGTCGATTCTTCTAGCCGACGTACATCACGCTTACCTGCTTCGAAACGTCGGCTGACATGGGGCTCTAGTGTCACCTTACCAACCTGCTCCGTCACCGCGGCTAGACCGGGGGCTCTGCCATCTCTTAATCAACCTGCTCCAGTGACTTCGGCGTCACCAGCCGACCAGCTTCGTCATGTTAGCTGGACCGGGAACTTCGCCTCGCCCCATCGACCGTGCTGTGTCGCCACTTCATCAAGCCGAGCTCTTCGCTCAAGCACCTCGGGACCGGCTTGGGGGCTGGGACCTCGACCCGCTACAAGCTCTGACCACGTCATCAACACCGAGCACATTAACCAGCTAAGTCGCTTTCATGCCCACCTTTTTTTCAATTTTTAATTTTTGTGCGGTTTAACCAAGCATTATATTTGTGTTAAAAAAAGTTGTTTGTTAAAAACTTAGCTTGTTAAAAGCGTTGTTTGTCAAAAACACTTCCTTTTCCCATGTTAACTGGGGGCTTTTAAATTTATATGAGCCGTTTAATAATAATTTATTTCTTCTTGGTCATTGCAAAGTCTTTTTCTACTACTTTTTCCGACGCGAGTGTGTGGTCAATAGCCGGGTAGCCTGGTTTCTTTCTAAAGCTGCTCAAGTTTAGTTCGCTAAATATGCCTCGGAGAAACACTACGCCTTCGGGATATGGAGGTTGAAGCCGAAGGCTGGCCCGCTTGAAGTGTGGAGATCGGATGTATCATGTTAAAGCACGACGGAAGCACAAATTAATTTTAAGACCAATTTTTGGATTGGCACCAAGAAACGTGATTTAGTTCGGACGGAAAGTTTTTGCAAAAGTTTTTTTGGTTTTCCGAGCTTATGGCACCTTTTAACCTATTTTTATGCTTTTCTTTCAGGAGGCAGGACATCCTCTTGTCCGGGGTGTTATGCGTGGTGGTTCTGCTCGGAAAATTATTCCCGACCCACAGTTCGGCATCTTTCCCGCCGAGCTCACCTCGGCGTTGTCAAAACGTACACAACATTTGAACAAGTTTCCGAGGAGATACGATCCTAGGGTCGGCCATGTTGCCCAACCCAAGTCTCGGGGCTACTGGATATACAACTCGTCATAGAAGAAATTGCACCAATAGGAAAAATCCACAAAAATCAGCCCACGACCAAGGTGGTGCACCACCTCAGAAGCAGTCTGGCATAAATCTCGGATGCCGAACAACGTTGGACTCGGCTGCAAGAAGACACCTCGGATGCCGACCAACGTTGGAGCTCGGATACAAAAAGACACCTCAGATGCAGTTCGACGTTGGAGCTCGGACGCAAGAGGACACCGCCGCATGGGAAATACTCCAAACCCAAGGTGTGGCGTAAAAATAACAAGTCAATAATAAAGGCCGATAACTTAAAGGGGCTCCTCGGATGCTCGATGTGTGAACTCCTTGGATACACCTTGACGATTCTCAAGATCAAAGATGGGAAGATTTGTTGAACCAGTTTTCAAGACCGACGACCAAAGATGAAGAACAGTTTGGAAGAACCGAGGAGCGTCCCCAACTTGAAGACCGGTTCAGGAGGCTACTGATGTTGTCTTGGACTAGGGGTACTCACCACGTCGTCTCCTGACCAGTGGGTCGGGCCGAGGACCCCCAGGGAGATTCACTAATGGGCCACTTCGGATAGCCCATGGCATATACGAGGAACATTCTACAAGACTTGGTAATCAAGACAAGGACTCCTCTCCACCGACGTAGCCGACTAGGACTCTTGTTACCCTAGGCCTCTGGTATATTATATAAGCTGAGGCCAGGCTAGTCAATAGACAATCTCATATTCATAAGAACCATTACTCCGATTCATCTAGGGTTTAGTTCATCTAATCTCGTCATAGATCGGCTCTGTAATCGTCATACACCCATCAATACAATCAAAAGCAGGACGTAGGCTTTTATCTCTTCGAGAGGGCACGAACCTGGGTAAATACCGTGTCTATGTTCCTTGTTACCCATCGATCCAAGATCTACAGCTCGGGACGCCCTACCCGAGATCTGTCGGTTTTGACACCGATAGTTAGCTTAAGTACCATGATATTGTTTGTGATTTTTTTTTCATGAACTAGGGATGATGCTTTGGCTTAATAGGTCACAATAGTTGTTTCATGTATAAAACTACAGGAGATTGTGGAATTTTGACTTCACTCATTCACTTGGACAATATTATGTTTCTCTATCTTCATGTGAAAATAACTGTTTTATTAGATAAACATTGAATTTAATACATCCCCTGAATGATAGAAGAGTTTGACATGATTTTCATCAGATTGTATAACCTTTAGGCTAAATTAAATAAAACATTGCATTTTTGTATCTTCATTAACAAATAACTGCTATTTTAGACAAATATTGAATAAAAATCGGAAACTATCCAGAGTTTGGCACAATTTTAACCAGGTTAAGAGAAAGTAACATTGGGTATACAGTATACTCATCTTTATTTTTATCATGTTATATATGTATGATAAAGTTAGTTTTTGTACTCCCTTTAGGCTAAATTGTAGATTGGTTAATTTGGCACATCAATATAAGATATCTACTACATCAATAGAATGGGTCCATCAATACTATGGACACATCAATAGAAGCGCCTTAGTGCATATAATGAAGCACACACAGTTTGGCCTTCCCAGTTTTGTAGGTTATCAATGATGGTTTAGCCTTGCATTTTATAACATCATTTTCTTCGGCAAAAAAGGGTGAAACAGTATTCTTCACAATGGGAAATGCATGGGACTGTCTAGGACACTCTCTCCTGCATCAGTGATGGTTACTCTTGCATATTTCCTAATTTCTTCTCAGAAAAAGTCTATATTATTTGCAAGGGTTTGATATATATTCCAGAAGTGTTTACTACATATTATATGCATGCTTATCAGCCATGTGCCCTTACTGATGCTATTTTTATCTTTTGCATCGTTTCATTACTACCTTTGGTTCTATCTTCTATCCCTACTTTCTTGATTCTATCTACAGTAATAGTTGCATTCAATTTTTACAGAGGAATTCTTAAAGTGTGCGACATCAAGCGAAAAAATGAGATCATAAAGGAAAACTAAATCCATGTATACGACTGAGTAGGTATACTATACATTGCATAGTTCAAACAAGGATTCCAAATTTGTAATTAGTGTCATGATCAGCCATAATTCACATTAGATTGTCGAGTGATAACACAACTGTAAGGACATATTTCTACCCTAGTGGTTTTGGTGATTGATGACAATGCATTTGCAGACTAACCGTGTGCATTAAGCTTTCAGAGAATATCAGGTGGCACGAGACGGTCATTTTTCCCCTCCGGTGGCTAATAGAGAAGATGGTTATTTTCTGACGATTTAGTGTTGGTGGACCCGAGTCATAGGAAAATCCGTACTATCAAGAGGTGGCCCGCATTTGGAAAGGTTGGGTGGAATCAACACGTACACATATGCACCCCGTCTTTTCTCGGCAATATGGAGCTTCTGCCCTGTGCCTTTGGCTGCCTCTAAGTTGCCTGAGCGATAGTACCGCTATTTTGAGCGGTAGAACCGCTCGATGGCTATGGCACCCAGCACGGGGCACCGGACATGTCTGGGGTGCCGCGCCGCCAGCACAGTAGTAGGGGCAGTAGTACCAAGCGGTACTACCGCTGCCCCCCTACTACTGCTGGTGGGGTGACTCGGGCACCCGGCACGGAGGACTAGACTCCCTCGCGTCCGGTGTCTGATGAACCGCGCCACTGGAGCGGTAGTAGGGCGGTAGTAGCAAGTGGTACTACCGCTGCCCTCCTCCTACTACTTGGATTTGCATCTCCTACAGCGCTAGCGGTAGTACCGCCCCGGCGGCACTACCGCCTCCCTGAGTGTGTCAGCTGTGGCTTGCGGGCAGATCTTCCCCAGAGCGATACTACCGTTGATGTGTGGCTGGTGGGCACATAACGGGCAGATTCTCTCCCCACTATATAAGGGGGGTCTTCTTCCCCAAAGAACCTCACCTCTTATCCTTCCAAAAGCTCAGTTGTTGCCCCCAAGCTCATTTTCACCCGATCTCTCTCCCTAGCCAACAAAACTTGTTGAAACTCAAGGGTTTGGTTGAGAGGGCCCCGATCTACACTTCCACCAAGAGAAATTTGATTCCCCCCACAAATCCCTTGCGGATCTTGTTACTCTTGGGTGTTGGAGCACCCTAGACGGAAGAGGTCATCTCGGAGCCATATTCCATTGTGGTGAAGCTGTGTGGTTGTGCTGGGAGCCTCCAATTAAGTTGTGGAGATTGCCCCAACCTTGTTTGTAAAGGTCTGGTTGCAGCCTTCAAGAGCACCACTAGTGGAATCACGACATCTCGCATTGTGTGACAGCGTGAGGAGAATACGGTGGCCTTAGTGGCATCTTGGGGAGCACTGTGCCTCCACACCGCTCTAACGGAGACGTACTTTCCCTCAAAGGGAAGGAACTTCATTAACACATCCTCGTCTCCATCGGTTCCACTTGTGGTTACTTCTTACCTTTACTTTGTGCAAGCTTTACCTATTTTGTATCCTTTGCTTGCTTGTGTTGTTATTTTACCTATTTGTTGCTAAACCTAATTTGCTAAAGAAAAGTTAAAAACTGGTAGTTGCCTATTCATCCCTTCTAGTCAACCATATCGATCCTTTCAATTGGCACTAGAGCCACGTCTCTTTATTAAGGGTTTTACCACACCAAGAGTATGGTTAACGACGGGGTTCGGGTTGTGGATTCACTCGAGGCCGGGGGCTTGAGCACGGTCTCCCGAGAGGATTTAAATGAGGCAATGCCCTCACTTAAATCTTCTATGACGAGCGAGGTCAAGTCCATGTTTAAAGATTTCCTTGATAGTCTCAGACTTTCTACCGATCCAACACAAGTGGTTAATCCCACTAACTCGACATCGGATGTCCACTCCAGTAAGGAGGGGGCTGGCACTGACAAGAACAAGTTACCTCAAGGAAATAGTGGATCAGGTACCTTTGCCTCGGTACCCCCTCCCGTGGTCTATGGAGGACTGCTGCACCCACCTCATATAGTTAATCTTGGTCCTACTCCTAAACTAGTTAAGAATGATTTTGCTAATTGGATTTTTTGTTTCAAGTCTCATTTGAATCACATCTCAACTCAACTTTGGAGAATCATTGAGCAAGGATACTACCCGCATGATCCAAACAACCTCACCCCAAGAGAAGAGGACGACAATCAAGTCAATCACTCCGCCTTGTTCATTCTTCAAGCTGCAGTCCCTCTCAAAGATCTAGCTCACTTGCGTCCCTTCACTCATCCTAAGGATTGTTGGGAAGAAATTGTCTCTTTATACAAGGGCAGCACAAGCATTCAACGGTCCAACTTTGAGGTAGTGCTTGATGCATTTGTGATGAATGAAGATGAGGACCCTCGTGAGCTTTACTGGAGAGTGACCACTCTTGCCGTCGCTCTTCAAGATCATGGAAGCAAGGATACGGATGACAACTGGATCAAGCGCAAGTTTCTCAAGGCCATCATGCCATTCAACAAGGCCATGTCGTCCGTTATCTGTCAAAGACCGGACTTCCATTCTCTGTTGTCAAGCGATGTGTTGGATGAGTTTATTGCAATGAACATCTTGAACAAGACCGTTGACAACGCTCTAGCTCGTGTTCAACGATCAAAGAATTCATCACCCAACCTTCAATTGAAGGCCAAGATTATTTAAGAAGAAGAAGAGGAGGAGGAAGAGGAGGGTTGCCCCGAAGACACCAAATATGCTTACCATGAGCACATGGCTCTCGCATCTAGGCAATTTTGGGGCAACAAGAGAAACTCAAGGCCCAACTTCTCAAAGAACAACTCAAGTGGGTCAAAATGCAAGCACCGTGTGAGGACTTGCTACAACTGTGGCAATGTGAGTCACTTAGTGGCGGATTGCCCATATGAGAAGAGGGAAGATAATAGTCGGGGATATAACTTTACGGTATAACCCGCCCTATTGGGCTGGGTTGATATATTGATAGATCCACGGAGAAGTTTAAGATGGGCCATGTCATGGAGACAAGGCAAACAAAGCGGTGGCTGACTAGAGTCGCCAGGCGGCCCAATACTTGAAGATGGCAGCTCAAGGCCCATGAAGCTGAAGACGCCGGCTGGATTTACTTAAGACGCAAGGCAAGTTAGAGACATTATAGGTCACGGGTCACGATATGACCCGGACTCTATTGTAAACCCTAGGGCTTGGCATGTATATAAAGGCAGGTCCCTAGGGCCAGAAAGACTCAAGTTACAACCTCTCGATAGCTAGGTTAGCGATTCTGCACCCTTGTAATCGAGATCTATCAATCAAATACACACAAAGCAGGACATAGACTATTACCTCCATTGGAGGGGCCGAACCTGGGTAAACCCGACTCTCTCTCTCTCTCTCTCGTTCAAACCCCTTCGAGTCGCCACCTAGCGGCGATGGCCTCACACCTAATTCCTTTTACGAGGACATCTATCAGGTTGACAAAACCACGACAATAATGGTGGCAAGCTCATCCGCAAAGATAAGGCCAAGTACTTCCCCAACAAGAACAACTTCACCAAGAAGGTGCCTCACAAGGTGTTGGTGGTTCAAGAAGAGTATGCCTCTGATGATGATGTTGATGACGAAGATACTAGTGGTGAAGGGATGGCAATGGTTACAATGGCAATTGCATCCTCTACCCCAACCAAGGTGTCACTCTTCGATGCCCCCAATGAGAATCACATTGCTAGGTGCCTTATGGCCAAAGGTATCACCAAGGTAACCCCCAACGTCAAGACCTCAAACATTAAAACTTCCATTTCTACCACTCCTTCTTTGTTGGATTGTGTGGATGAACATGAGGAGGCGAAGGAGGGTGAGAATGAGTTTGACAAGTTCTTGGGTAAACTCAAAGGCAAATCCAAGAAGCACTTTGTTGCTCTCTTGGAACAACTTGCTGAGGCCAATGATATCATTGAGTCTCAAGAGGAATCCCTCGAGGAGTTGAAGGGGCATAGTCATGATTATGCCAATGAGATAGCTGATCTTTCCATTGCTCTTGAGGAAGAGCGAGGTCTTCGTTTGGCTCTTGATGAGTCACAAAACGTTGACCTTGCTAAATTTCGTAAAGATCATTATCATGCTATTGTTCTTAATCGTGTGCTCAAATCTGATAAGGTTGCACTTGGGGTTGGCCATGATAGACTCAAAGGATAGCTTGACGCACTTGACAAGGCTCACAAGGGTTTGAAGGGTGCTCATGGCTCTCTCAAGGAGTCTCATGATCAACTCCAAGTAAAACTTACTGAGGAAATAGCCACATGTCCTCCTTTTGTGTTAATTGATAATGACATTGCTACTAATCCTTGTTGTGAGCATGCGCACCTTGTGGAGGAAAATTCCAAGTTGAAAGAGCAACTTGATAAAGGCCTTGTGACATGTGTCCAAGATGAGAAGGATCTCAATGACCTTTTGAGCAATCAAAAGGGAGTTGTAGCAAAGGAAGGGATTGGCTTTGCACCTAAGTCTAAGAAGAAGAAGAAGTTGTAGACCAAGCAAGCTCCCCCGCTCAAAGAAACCTTTGTCAAAGTAGGGAAGGTCACTCGTGAGAATAAGAAGGACAATGTTGTGGGTGGTAGTGCCAAGAAGAGCAAGACCACCTCCACCAACAAGGCCGGCGATTTTAACCCCTCTTATGTTTTATGTCGTGCTAGTGATGGGCATGTTTATGTTAAATATGTTGGTTCTTCTTATGAGTAAATTGAATGGTCTATTTGGGTTCCTAAGACCCTTGTTACTAACATGAAAGGACCCATTAAAGAATGGGTACCTAAATCCAAGCATTGAGCTATTGTAGGAGTTTGTTTCCGGAGGGCTGTCATGGTTGCTTGATAGTGGAGCAACAAATCATATGACCACAAGCAAGGACTTAGTGGTGGACATTCGAACCGATGAATCTTTTGCCACTCAAGTCTCCTTTGGCGATGACACAATTTCAAAGGTATTAGGTCTTGGCAAGGTGATTTTCTCTCCGGAGTTAACCATTGAGAGAGTCATGCTTGTTGAGGCCCTAGCATACAATTTACTTTCCGTTTGTCAACTTGCACTCATGGGTTTTAGTACCTTCTTTGGCATTGATACCGTGACCCTTTTGTGGAGCAAGACTCTTAAAGTGGCCTTTTGAAAGCACATATGCTCCCTTGGTGGTTTTGATAATTCATGACAACATACATTGTATCTTTGACTAATATGTCTACCTAGTTTATTTCAAGTTTAGTCCACAGAGAGTGTTGGCAAAAGGGTGTGAGGAGATACCCCAAGATGCAAGGAATGGATTGGCAAAGCTTCAAGCTAGAAGATTCTCTTTTTACTTTGTGAGAAATCATTTTGAGTCCATTGGAAAACCAATACTATTAAAAGGGGGTAAGGTATTGTTGGTGAACAAGTTGCTCCACGTGCACAAGTGCCAGCCACCAAAAACACGCACAAGCTCTCCCACAAAAACACTTTGTCAAAACCCTAATCCACAAAATCGGTGCCACCAAGTTTTCATCCGGCCCTACCGATTTTCTACACAAGACAGAACCCTAGCCAAATCCTAGAATTTTGGTACAACCGAGACTGCATCGGTGCAACCGAGTTTTGGTGACCACGGTTCGGGTGACTGATTTCATAGAATCGGAAATTCTGAGTTTATGCTTCGGTCTCACCGAGTTTTGGGAACTGCCCTCGGCCACTCGTTTCGGTACCACCGAGATTTTGAAAGTTGCCACATTTTGAACAGATCGGTACAACCGAGTTTTGCTTCGGTTTCACCGAGATGGCCAATAATGTTGTAACGGTTGGATTTTTGGAGATGCCTATATATACCCCTCCACCACATCCCACTCGAAACAGAAGCACTCAGAATAGTTCCCCACTTCCCATATCCAAATTTCTGAGAGAGAACCACCTACCCTTGTGTTGAGATCAAGATCATCCACTCCAACCATACGGATCTTGATTTCTAGCCTCCCCAAGTTGCTTTCCACCCAATCAATCTCTTCTACCAAGCCAAATATGTGAGAGAGTGATTGAGTGTTGAGGAGTCTATCATCTTGAAGCACAAGAGCTAGGAGTTCATCATCACTATCAAGCCTATTACCTTTTGGAGGGTGGTGCCTCCTAGATTGGTTAGGTGTTGCTTGGGATCCTCCTACTTCGTGTTGTGGAGTTGAACGAAGAAGTTTGTACGGGCAAGGAGATCGCCTACTTCGTGAAGATCTACCCATAGTGAGGCTAGTCCTTTGTGGACGGAAGCCGTTATGGAATAGTCAAGGTTGCTATTTCGTGGACCCTTATGGGTGGAGCCCTCCGTGGACTCTCGCGACCGTTACCCTCCGTGGGTTGAAGACTCCATAAACGTGGATGTACGATAGCGCCACCTATCGGAACCACGGGAAAAATCCTTGCGTCTCCAAATTGCATTTGATCTTCCTATCTCTACTCTCTCTTACATGTGCTTGTCTTACTTTTTGCTGCCATACTTGTTGCCTAGCATGTGTAGGGTGCATTAGACTTGTTATAAGTGCTAAATCTGCCCACCAATTAACTTGGGAAAAGGTCAGGTTTTAATTCTTGCAAGTAGTCTATTCACCCCCCTCTAGACGTCTCTTCTATCGATCCCTTTAATTGGTATCAGAGCTTTGGTCTCTGTCGTGGTTTTGTCACGGCAGATGTCCTTGTGAAAGGACTTAGGTTCGAGGCCATCGCTAGGCTAAGCTCGAAGGGGTTGATCGGAATCGAGAGACAAGAGTTACCCAGGTTCGGCCCCTCGGAAAGAGGTAAAAGCCTACGTCCTGCTTTGTGTTGTATTGATTGGGTATCAATTACAAGGGAGCGAGTTCGCTTGACCTAGTTCTCGATTAGTTGTTTCGTGGCCTAAGCTGCCCAGGTAACCCGCCCTTATATACACGAGTCAAGGCCCTGGGCTTACAAGAGTCCGAGGCCGGGTTATAATTGACAACCGACCTCGCCTCTAACTATACATGCCTTATCTAACAAGTCGCCCCCGGCGGCTCAAGCCCGCCGGGTTACATCCTGTCTTCTGGCTCTGGGCCTCCTGTCCCATCTGATACACTTACTCTTCGTCTTGTCGTAAAGCCACCAACCGTATGACCCGGCCCCACTTGGGCGGGTCTCACCCTGGGGTTATATCCCCAAAATTAGACCCCAGATTGATTTGAACCGGTTCATGTCAATCTTCAAGTCTTTTGGTTGGCGAGTCTTGCTTTCTCTTATAATCTTTATGACCCGCCGAAAATGGGCGATCGTTGCGTCTTACAAGCTTTCATGACCCGCCGTGACATCATCAGAAAAATCAAAAAAGATTCCTCTGACGTCAGAGCGGATCTTTCGTCATTAATATGACCAGCCCAAAAATCGAGGCGTCTTCTTAGTTTAATCATCATCGTGCTCCCTCGATTCCCGCACCGGACCATTTGAAAGACAATTATACCCTTATAAATAGGCACGGGGGGTCATCGTTTTCATTTTCCCTCGCCTCCAGCTTCTTCTTCTTCCTCTGAACACCCGCGCCGCCGAAGCTTGTCGCGCTGCTCGATCTTTGTCGTCTTCACCGACCTTGGCCGCTGCATCAACCTGAGACGAACCAGAGCTCCCGCGCAGCCGCCGCACCTTTAAGGTTCCAATCCTGCCCCTTGCAGATCTGCACTAGGGTTTCTTTGAATCCATAGAGTTCGTCGGTGTTCATCATCATTCGCGGGAGCGCTCTTCATCGATTGGTGGAAAACACCTTCTTTGAAGCCTCGCGATACTGCCGGAATCCCGCGGCCGCCTGATCCGCACTTATGCCGCACTCATTGTAGATCTGTAGCTTGTTTGAATCGGAGTAATGGCCACCTGTTCTTCCGCTAGTTCTTTCAGGTCTAGAATATTTTTCTTTTTTCCTCTCCCGTAGATCTTGGATCCGTAGCCGTAGTTGCGGAAGTTGTTTCTCAACACTTAGTCATTTTCTCAATATGCGTGGATAAACTTGACCCGCCAAAAATGCTGCCGGCTCACTTTGTCTCGCCACAAGTATCTTCGGCGGCTCACAATTTTTACTGACCCGCCCAATGTTATCACCATTTATAGCTGTAGCAATCTTGGTCAAAATGTATTTTTAAGCCGCCGAATATTCATGCCTTCCCGTAGCTTCCTAAGCCGCCACCATGTCGAAGACTCCATCCACGTGCAATTGGGTTAAGTCTGGAGTGACCGAAGAGTCTCTCAAGGAATTCGTCACCATGGGGGTTCTGCCGGCTCAGGACGTCCTCCATTGGCGGGTTCCAGGAAATGAAACCATCCCTAAACCCAAAGACGGGGAGGTCGTTATCTTTACAGATCACCTTCTTCGGGGCTTTTGCCCGCCCGGATCAAAATTCTTTCGGGATGTCTTACACGCGTTCAATCTGCACCCCCAAGACATCGGCCCAAATTCTGTGACCAACATGTGCCAATTCCAAACCTTCTGCGAAGCCTATCTTCAGGAAGAGCCGTCGGTTGACCTTTTCAAGGAATACTTTTACATCAATCGCCAGACGGAAATGGCAGATGGGTTAAGCCTTGAGCTCGGGGGTGTTACTCTTCAGAGGCGGAGAGACATACTCTTCCCAGCGGCGACTCTGCCAATTCACCCCAAGGAGTGGAACAAGACTTGGTTTTATTGCCAAGACACTTCACCAGAGGGGGAGAATCCGCTGCCGGGTTACGGTCCTTACCGGCTTAGCACAGATACAGAGCTTCCAGACAGAATGTCAGCCGCCGGGTGTGTTCAATATGCCACCACCTTCTCGAAGGTCAGGGCCCTGTTGGCCAACGGATTGATGGGTGTTGATCTAACCCGCTGTTAGGTCTCCTGGAGGATTCTGTCGCTAAGCCGCCGTGGCGCTTTAATGTGCCAGTACACCGGTAGATCGGATGACCCTCAACGCTTCACCCGGACCCCTCTGAAGGACCAGGATCTTAACACCATCGTCAAGTCTCTGCCGGGGGAGACATTAGCTGCCTGCAGCAAGACTAGCCTACACCCCTTTTCTGCACTTAACCCGGCTCCGGATGTAAGTCATTTCATCCTGGCCTCTATCCATTCTTTTGTTGTTGTATTTTACATTCTTATTGAACCTTTCTCCTGCCAATATGCCTTGTCATACATAGACCAGCTCTTCCTTCTGGAAAAAGTTGTTGCCTCCGACTCTCAAGAAGAAGAACAAGGTCCCAAAGGCATCAAAGCCTAAGGCGCAGACCCGCAAGAGGAAACAGTCAACAGAAGAGCTATTTGACTTGGACGATTCAGAGGTAGAACTTGACTCCCTTGGCCTTCTCTTTATGCAACTTATTGACGGCAATCACTCACAGGAAGAAGCTGAAACAAGTCATGCCGACGTTGCCGAGGTAACCATTGTCTCCTCTGACTCGGATCTTTCACCAATAAAGAGAGTACGGCGAGCTGTACGGAAGGTAAAGAGTTCCCGTCCTTTTGCTTACTTGAGTCATAACTTTCTTTTGAAGAAACAGCAAGATGATAGCAAACGTCAGACCCGCAGCGCCGGCTCTGGAGACCTTTTAACCGGCTTACCAAATGAGCCGGCCCCTCGGAAACAACGCCCCGAGGTATTTCCTTGCCCTAAACTTGCTCTGTCTGTACATTATCCTTGCAGCTTATTGACTGTTACGTAATGCTAACTTTTTCCAGGACTCGCCTCCTTCTTCTGGCGATTCAACCGCCTCCAAGCTGCCCCCTCTCATTATTAACCCGGGGTAAGTATTTCTATATCCCGAAATGTGCTTTAGTGTCTGACACTTATCATGACATATCCAACATTGTCTTTGTTCACAGGGCTCAAGCCAAACGAAGGAAAGGGACCGGGTCATCCTCCACTCCTGATGTCCAAGACCCGGAGATCTCGATGCCCAATATTCTGGATTCTCATATTGAGCCTTCTGAGGCTGCTAAAGACACCCCTGACAAAGCTCCTCCACAGGCTGAGCCGGCTGCTATGGATATTGAAACTCCTAAAGTCCATCTAGAGTCTGCTCCTAAGCCGCCCAGTCCCCGGCCGTCAACTGAACCCATGGCTTCTCATGAAGAGGTCGTTGTTACCGGGGCGGCTTACAATCCTCCAGGTCCTTCACATGCACTATCAAAACACATCAAGGAAGACGAAGCAGCTCCCTCCAAGGAAGAGAAGACTTCTTCTGATCTTTCAAACTTGGATAAACTCACTGCTGATGAATTACACTCCGGCTATCTGAGCCGTCTGTTTACCAGCTGAGACATAGAGGCCATCCTGGTTGCCAAGATGAAGGCAAAATATGAGGTACTTCACCTCCCTTGCTTCTTCATGCATATACTTATGTAGCCCCCAAGGGCCGGGTCATTACCTAAGTAATGAGCCGGCACTCAAGAATAGAGTAAAAGCCAATCTGTAGCCCCCAAGGGCCGGGTCAATACCTAAGTAATGAGCCGGCTCTATAAGAAAGAGCTAAGATAAAATAAGAGCCAATCGTAGCCCCCAAGGGCCGGTTGAACTGTCAAAAGGTCAGCCGGGTCTTGTATTAAGTTGACCACCTTTTAAAAAGACATCAGCATGTGAAACATATATTGAATGCCAAGTGTAGCCCCCAAGGACCGGGTCATTACCTAAGTAATGAGCCGGCACTCAACAATAGTGTAAGAGCCGATCGTAGCCCCCAAGGGCCGGGTCATTACCGAAGTAATGAGCCGGCACTCACTCATAGAATAGGAGCCGATTGTAGCCCCAAAGGGCCGGGTCATTACCTGAGTAATAATCCGGCACTCACTCGTAGAGCAAGCGCAAATCATAGCCCCCAAGGGCCGGGTAATTACCTAAGTGATAAGCCGGCTCTAGGAGTAAAAATTGAGACACATTAGCCCCCAAGTGTCAAGTAAATTGCCTGCAATCTGCTTGGGACTTGCAATCCTTGTACCAACTTTTGGCATAAACTGTGTGAGCCGGACTAGTGGCTTAAAACTGAGAACTTTGCTCTGTCATGACTTATTATATGCAGGAGTCTTTGAACGCCGCTGAGTTGATCATGATAGATCTGAAGAAGAGCTTAGCAAAGCAACAAGAAGGGCGAGCCGAGTATGATGCTAAATGTCAGATAGCTTTGACTGAGCTGGACGTGGTCAAGGACGAGCTCAAAACTTTGAAGAAAGAAGCCGAATCGGTCCAAGCCGCCCTGACCAAGCGTGCTGAAGATGCAGAGGGCCGGCTCAAAACTGTGACTGATGAGCTGAACACCCTGAAGGTCCACATAACCCGTATGATAGGAGATGTGTTTGGTAAGTACCTTTAACCGTAAAAATACTGCTCAATACCTTTCCCAGGCGGCTTATAAAAATTTCTGACTTGTTTGTAGGTGAGCGGAGCCGCCAACTGCCCAGCGACAGCCTGCTTAAGCTCAAGGCCTTATACTCTCTAACAGAGCAACATTATGCCAGGTCTCTGATCACCATCAAGGCCGTCATGTCTAAGAGGGGCATTCCAAAGTTTATGCAGGGCGTGCTGGAAACCATGTCCACTATCCCAATGCAGCTTCAAGAATTGAAAAGATCAGCCGCCCGCAAGGGTGCAATGTCTGCTTTGAGCCGGTCGCTGGCTTATGCCCCGGAACTTAACCCGGACGAAATGATGGATGGCTTCCCGGCGCTGAAGGACGACGGCTCTGAGTTTACGCAAGAAGACTACACCCGTTGCCATAAGGCGTCCCGGATCCTGGCAAGCCGGCTGGCCGTAGAAGCTGACTTATTAGTGTACCACGCGGCTTACTCTGCAGATAACAAGCCTATTTGAGGCCGACTTTTGAAGCCAAGAGCCTAGTTCCCCAACGCCGTAAGCATCTCTTCGCTCCTGATGTTGACCCGTCTCCAATCATGCACGATGAAGCTATGTTTGAAGCTTTGACAAATTGCAATTGGGATGTGGACAACCTCCAGATCGAAGAAATCGAAGACCCGACGCAGGATGACCCGGCGACGAGCTAAAGAAAAACCTTGCTTCATGTAACCCGGCCTTGCTTATTTCACCGGATTAAGATTTGTTGAAAAACTTGAAGTCTTCAACGCTTGGGGCTTTTGAGTAGCCTTGTAATAGTTATAGAAAACTCTTAATCTGCATGTTCTTGCACCTTTGTTGCTATGGTTGAAAGCTCTGCTGGCGATTCATCTTTTGATATGCAATCACTTGGACTGTTTTTAACTCGCTGGGCGGCTTATACTCCATGGACCAAGCCGGAAATTTTCCAAAACTTAGAATCTTACCATGAGAGCACCTGCAAGAACAAACACTTGTATGTCTCATCCTATAAGCCGGCTTTAAAGGCACGACAGGACAAGATAACTCTTGTTTTTATGAAAACATTTTGTTTCCGAAGAAACTAGGCGGCAAGCCTGAAAACTTGTAAACCGGGCCTCACATGACATAAATCCGTTGTTTAAACCTTAGCAAGTTCAGGGTCTTTTAAAAGATTAACATTGCTAAGAGTACAACAGGCCACATAGAGGAGGGGGTACGGTAGACAAGACGAGTTTGTCCTCGCTCACTGTAAGCCGGCTCTCTCGTGACAAAAGCCGCCGTTTAAACCTTGACCAGTTCAGTGTCTTTGTGCGAGAATAACTTAAAAAAGTTCAGGGTCTCTTATCAAGAATAACTGTCAAGAGTTCGGCGGGTCACATAGCGGAGTAGCAAGTTGCAAACAGGCAGGTTTAACTCGGACATGGCGGAAAGCCGGGTCAAGAGGGTAAGTAAACTAAACCCATAGGGTTGGAAGCCCCCAAGTGACCAATTTAAGGATCAATTCCTTTGTAATATAAACCTGGCCAAGAGGGTTTAAAAGCCCCCAAGAGACCGGACTAAGGATCAACTCCTTTGTATCTAATTTCATGGCGGAAAGCCGGGTCAAGAGGGTTTAAAAGCCCCCAAGCGACCTGATGGAAAGGATCAACTCCTTTGTATGACACTCAGTGTGGAGAAAAACTACAGAGGCCCCTAATCATGGGGATGCCAACTTTTTTATATCGTAAAAGATGGTTTATACAATGACAGGGATATGTATATTGATGAGAGCCGGCTAGCGGCTTAAGTATAGTATGGCTGAAGATGAGCAATATTCCATGGCCTCTTGGTCTCCTCGCCAGAAGTGCGAGACTTGTCACTTTCCCGTATATCCATGAGATAGTAAGAGCCATTGTTGAGATTTCTGCTGATCACAAACGGCCCTTCCCAGGGAGGTGACAACTTGTGCATATCTGACTGGTCTTGAATCAACCGGAGTACTAAGTCGCCTTCTTGGAACGTCCGGGTCTTGACCCTGCGGCTATGATAGCGATGCAGGTCTTGCTGATAAATCGCCGATCGAGTTGCTTCAAGATCCCGCTCTTCGTCCAAGGCATCCAAAGCATGCTGACGCGCCGCTTCATTGTCAGTCTCCACGTAAGCCACCACTCTGGGCGAGTCATGACGAATATCACTGGGGAGAACTGCTTCTGCGCCATAAACCATGAAGAAGGGCGTATAGCCTGTAGACCTGTTGGGGGTGGTTCTTATGCTCCAAAGAACAAATGGTAACTCCTCCACCCAACAACCCGGCGTGCGCTCCAAAGGGACCATAAGCCGGGGTTTGATACCTCTCAAAATTTCCTGATTAGCACGCTCAGCTTGACCATTAGACTGTGGGTGAGCCACTGAAGATACATCAAGATGTATATGCTCCTCATCACAGAATTCCTTCATAGCCCCCTTGGACAGATTTGTACCATTATCAGTGCTGATACTATGCGGATAACCAAAACAAAAGATCAACTTTTTGATGAACTGAACTGCTGTTGCTCCATCGCACTTGCTGACCTGCTCAGCTTCAATCCACTTAGTAAACTTATCAACCGCCACCAAGAGGTGGGTCTTCTTGTCCTTAAACCTCTTAAAAGGTCCTACCATATCAAGCCCCCAGACCGCGAACGGCCAGGCGATTGGAATCATCCGTAGTTCTTGAGCCGGCACATGGGCACGTCGCCCAAATTTTTGACACCCGCCGCATTTAGTGACCAGATCCTCCGCATCTTTATGAGCTGTTAACCAGTAAAACCCATGTCGAAAGGCCTTGGCCACCAATGATTTTGACCCGGCATGATGAACACAATCGCCAGCATGAATTTCTTGCAAGATCTCATGGCCCTCATCAGGAGAAACACAGCGTTGGAAAACACCAGTCACACTGCGTCGATGTAACTCGCCGTTGATAATAGTCATAGACTTAGACCGCCTTGTGATCTGTCGTGCCAGAGTCTCGTCTTGAGGCAACTCGCCGCGAGTCAGGTACGTCAGATAAGTCAATGTCCAGTCAGGAATCGCGTGAAGAGCCGCCACCAATTGCTCCTCCGGGTCAGGTATAGCCAAGTCCTCCTCCGACGGTAACTTGACCGACGGGTGATGCAAAACGTCCAAGAACACATTAGGCGGCACCAGCTTACGCTGAGACCCTAGCCTTGATAAAGCGTCAGCCGCCTCATTCTTCTGGCGGTCAATATGATCCACCTGATAACCTTTAAAATGGCCGGCAATAACATCAACCGCCTGTCGATAAGCCGCCATGCGAGGGTCCTTAGAATCCCAGGTGCCAGAGACTTGCTGAGCCACCAGGTCTGAGTAGCCAAGACATCTGACCCAGCTCAAGTTCATCTCCTTGGCCACCCGGAGCCCATGAAGCAGAGCCTCATATTCCGCTGCATTGTTAGTACAAGGAAACATTAGCCTTAAAACATAACAGAACTTGTCACCTCGTGGGGAAGTTAAAACAACTCCAGCCCCCGAGCCTTCCAATTGCCTGGATCCATCAAAGTGAATCGTCTAATAAGTATTATCCGGCTTCTCCTCAGGAATTTGACATTCTGTCCAATCATTGATGAAATCCACCAGGGCTTGAGACTTGATAGCTGTCCGGGGCACATATTTCAGATTAAGAGGCCCAAGCTCAATTGCCCACTTAGCAATCCTTCCAGTGGCTTCTCTGTTTTGAATTATATCTCCCAAAGGAGCAGAACTGACCACTGTGATCGGGTGACCAAGGAAATAATGCTTCAGCTTGCGATTGGCCATGAACACCCCAAGCACCAGTTTTTGCCAATGAGGGTATCTTTGCTTAGACTCCGTCAGGACCTCACTGACATAATAAACCGGCCGCTGAACTGGATACTCCTTACCCGCCTCCTTGCGCTCCACAACAACCGCAGCACTAACAGCCTTGTTATTAGCCGCCAAATATAAGAGCAGAGGTTCCTTTTCCATGGGAGCGGCCAGAACACGCAGCTCAGCCAACTGCCTTTTGAGCGCCTCAAACGCCTCATTAGCCGCATCACTCCAGACGAATTTGTCTGTTTTCTTCATCATCTGATACAGAGGAATAGCCTTCTCACCCAAGCGGCTTATAAATCGGCTTAACGCAGCGATACGACCCGCCAAGCGCTGAACATCGTTGATGCACGCCGGATCAGACAAGGAAGTAATAGCTTTTATCTTGTCCGGGTTAGCTTCAATGCCACGCTCAGAGGCTAAGAATCCCAAGAGCTTGCCTGTAGGCACACCAAAAACACACTTTGCCGGGTTAAGCATCATCTTGTAAACCCGCAAATTGTCAAAGGTTTCCTTCAAATCAGCCAGCAGAGTTTCCTTCTTCATTGACTTAACCACAATATCATCCACATAAGCATGAACATTGCGCCCAATTTGACCATGAGGACAATTCTGCACACAACGCTGGTAAGTCGCCTGGGCACTTTTGAGCCCAAAAGGCATAGATACATAGCAGAAAGCACCAAAAGGCGTAATAAAAGCCGTCTTCTCTTGGTCTTTAACTGCCATCTTGATCTGATGATAACCTGAATAAGCGTCCAGGAAACACAGACTCTCACAACCCGCCATCGCATCAATGATTTGATCAATACGGGGGAGAGCAAACGGGTCAATCGGACACGCCTTGTTAAGATCAGTGTAATCCACGCACATACGCCACGTGCCGTTCTTCTTGAGTACCAACACCGGGTTAGCAAGCCACTCCGGATGAAAAACTTCAACGATGAACCCTGCTGCCAAGAGCCGGGCCACCTCTTCCCCAATAGCCTTGCGCCTCTCCTCATTAAACCGACGGAGGAACTGTTTGACCGGCTTAAATTTAGGATCCACATTAAGGTGGTGCTTAGCGAATTCTCTCGGTACACCCGGCATGTCAGAAGGTTTCCATGCAAAGATGTCCCGGTTCTCACGGATGAATTCGATGAGCGCGCTTTCCTATTTGGGATCCATATTGGCCCCAATAGTGAACTGCTGTGATGAGTCGCCCGGCGTAAAGTCTAGCATCTTGGTATCTTCTGCCACAAACTTGAGGGGCAGCTCAGATTCTGTGTTAGGCTTCTTCAATGGAGTCATATCTGCCGGGTCAACATTTTCTTTATAAAACTTGAGCTCCGCCTAAGCGCAACTTGACTCTGCATAGGTTGCATCACCTTCCTCACACTCGAGAGCCGTCTTCCGATAACCATGCACAGTGATCGTCCCATTTAACCCGGGCATCTTAAGCTGCAGGTAAACATAACAAGGCCTAGCCATGAATTTGGCGTAAGCCGGTCGACCGAACAGAGCGTGGTAGGGGCTCTTGATTTTGACCACCTCAAACCACAAAGACTCCACCCTGTAATTGAATTCATCGCCAAAAGCTACCTCCAAGGAAATCTTTCCCACTGGATAAGCCGACTTTCCGGGTACCACACCATGAAAAACTGTTGAAGAGGGCTTAAGATCCTTGTCAAGCAAATTCATCCGGCGGAAAGTTTCATAGTACAGGATGTTGATGCTGCTGCCACCATCCATAAGCACTTTAGTGAACACGTATCCTCCCACTTGGGGGGCAACTACCAAAGCGAACTGCCCCGGGTTATCAACACGCGGCGGGTGATCCTCCCTGCTCCAAGTTATTCTGATACCCGGACCACTTCAAATATTGCGGGAGAGCTGGCATGGCTGCATTAACCGCCCGCTTGCGCACCTTCCGATCTCGCTTGTCGAGGCTGGTTGTGAACACATGGTACTGCCCTCCATTAAGCTGCTTGGGGTTACTCTGATACCCGGACTGGTTATTTTGTTGCTGACCTCCACCGCCAGACTGTTGATGATTACCTCCATGATTTCCTTGGCCCTGATGGCCAGAGCCTGAGCCGCCCGGACCAAAGCCAGACCCGGAAGGACCGGATCCTGACCCGCCGGACGGTCCACCGCCGCCGCCTTGTTGCTGGTTAGCGTTGAGGTTTCGATACTCACGCATAATCCAACAATCCCTCCAAGCATGAGTAGACGGTTGCTCCGGAAGGCTATGTTTCGGGCAAGGAGCATTCAGTATCGCCTCCATGTCAGCCGGCTTCCGCTTAAAAGGCGGCTTGCCGTTCCCCTTACCACGGTTATTTCCAGTGTTGGTGTTGGCCACTAGATCTGACCCGCCGTCTTGGTGCTTCTGCTTTCCGCCGTTGCCATTATTGCTATTTCCTCCCCCGTTCTGCTGTTGACCCTTGCCATTGTTATTCTTCTTACCCTTGACCGACTTTTCATCATCGGAGCCAGGGTCTTTCGTGTTGTCAGAGTCTGCATACTTGGTGAGAGCCGCCATGAGTTCCCCCATGTCTTGGCATGAGCGCTTGAGCCGGCCAAGCTTCTGCTTCAAGGGTGTAAAGTGGCAATTCTTCTCTAGAATGAAGACTACTTGAGACGCCGTAATGTGTTCAGAAGAGTGGATGATGGTTGAAACCCGCCGGACCCAGTGATGAGCCGACTCATCCTCACGCTGAACACAATGGTCTAAATCCACAATCGTCATAGGCTGCTTGCACGTTCCCTGGAAATTTTTGATGAACTTTGCTTTTAACTCGACCCTGGAATTAATGGTGTTGGGTGGCAAATCCTTCAACCACATGCGAGTCGGCCCCTCCAGCATCATGATGAAGTACTTGGCACATATTGCATCGCTAACGTCTAACATCTCCATGGCCAGCTCATAGCTTTCAATCCAAGCTTCTAGAGGCAGGTCAGCTGTATAATTGGGCACCTTGCGAGGACCTTTAAAATCCTTCGGCAGACGCTCATTCCGCAAGGCCGGCACCAAGCACGGCACTCCCACAACCTTAGAGGTTACTCCGGCTCCTACTGAAACGGAAGGTGCAACTGTGGGTTCCTGATAAGCCGCCGCAGCTGCCAGAGCAGCCGCCTCTCGCTGCGCTCTTGCCCGATCCACCAGTGCCTGAGCATCAAGAGCCGCCCGATCAGCTCTCGACGGGTTTTGATGTCGATCACTGCTAGAAACCGACGGCGACTCATAACGCCGGCTGTAGTTGCGGCTTGGGATGGGGGTTGAATGCACGCGACTCCGGCTATAAGTATATTTCTCCTGCTGGGCCACCTCCGTCTGTAGGTATCCGATGGCGTTCCGCACCTCCTCTGCGAAAGGCGCCTCATCGGGGATGGGGATTGTACCAAGCCTGGTTGCCGCTGCCACCATGTTCTCCACTGGGTTAGAATAATGACCCGGTGGCGTCGGAAAGGACTGTGGTGGGGTCTGGTTCCTGCGGGGCGGGTCTGGCTGCTGATGCTGAACCGCCGCCCAGCTTCCAGGTACTTCCACCGTCCAAGTCACGGTCAAAGGCACATTCCGTCCCGTCCCTGGCGTGTTAAAAAGATTTCTGGCTTCATACTGATCCGGCAAACGGGATTGATGCCTCATCCGATGAACCGCCGCTGCAGATTGCTGCTCTAGCTCATGGCGAAAAGCATCCGCCCTAAGGCGCTCCGCCTCAGCGTCCATCTGAGCCTTCAGCGCATTGATTTCCTGTTGAACTCCAGCCATCTGGTTCTTCAACCTTGTGATCTCCGTGTTACGGGCCGCTTGGTTTTCAACAGTGACCTCAGTTTCCATCAGAGTTGTAAGCTCGTTCATCAGATCCAAAAGAACTTGAGCTGGCGGCCTGCCAGCTCCAGATCCGGTCGCACCGGCGGCTGTGCTACTAGGGGCCGACGCTGAACCCGCCATGAAGACAGCAGCGCGGTTCGGCGGCTCGTAATCTTCCGGCTCATGATATTCTGACTCGGGGTAATGCTCGATGTAGCCCCCAAGCCCGCCATTGTGAAGCTGATAGATTGATTCCGTCTCTCCGCTCGAGGATCCATCGTCTGAGCAGATGAGAGTTTCTTCCCGCGACATAGAACCTTCAAGCTCCATGCCCTGGGTGAAGCCGACGAAGACATGCTTCCTGCCCGGGTTAACACGGGCGGGTTGCACGCGCCGGGCCGGCTCGACGATGTCGGTGCAGATGTCCGGCCCGGGTTTAGATCCACCGATCTTACCAATGAAGACGTGAATTCCACCGAAGGGGACCCGGTGCCCGTACTCGATTGAGTCGGCCTCGGGGCCCCAGCCGGCGTCGTCGATGTAGAGCTTGCCGCAGCGACTCTTGGTCATCCTGCCAATGGTGTATCCCTCGATCCCTGGGAGATAGCCCTTCGAGAACTCCACACCACCGAGCGCTAGCACCACGGTGGGCGCCAACTGTCGTGGTTTTGTCACGGCAGATGTCCTCGTGAAAGGACTTAGGTTCGAGGCCATCGCTAGGCTGAGCTCGAAGGGGTTGATCGGAATCGAGAGACAAAAGTTACCCTGGTTCGGCCCCTCGGAAAGAGGTAAAAGCCTACGTCCTGCTTTGTGTTGTATTGATTGGGTATCGATTACAAGGGAGCGAGTTCGCTTGACCTAGTTCTTGATTAGTTGTTTCGTGGCCTAAGCCGCCCAGGTAACCCGCCCTTATATACACGAGTCAAGGCCCTGGGCTTACAAGAGTCCGAGGCCGGGTTATAATTGACAACCGACCTCGCCTCTAACTATACATGCCTTATCTAACAAGTCACCCCCGGCGGCTCAAGCCCGCCGGGTTACATCCTGTCTTCTGGCTCTGGGCCTCCTGGCCCATCTGATACACTTATTCTTCATCTTGTCGTAAGCCGCCAACCGTATGACCCGGCCCCACTTGGGCGGGTCTCACCCTGGGGTTATATCCCCAACAGTCTCCATAGCTTCGGCTTCATCACCGTGGAGGAAGATGGATGTGTCTAGTTTGGGGAGTCTTAGTTGTAGAGTGCCCGTTCTCGATGGGGAGTACTATAGTCAATGGAAATATAAGATCCTTGAACTATTCAATGAATTTCATATGAGCAAGTATGTTAAGAACCCCTATGTACCTCCCATTGATCCTTTACATCCCACACACGAAGAGGAAATTTATATGCTATGCAATCTTAGAACTGTTAATCTTATTATTAGAGGATTGCCTAGAATTGTGCTTAATCAAATGAAGAATTTTGAATGTGCATATACTTTGTAGAGTGATTTGGAGAAACGATATCCAAATTATTCATTGAGTAATCTTGATGAAATTCTTCATAAAACCATTGCTTTTCACAAAATTATGCCTAGTGATCCTAAGTTTGATGACTATCTATTTGAGCTTAGAGACCTCATGCGTGCTAAAGGAGATGTCATAACTATCAACAACATCATTGTTAAAGCCATTCATATTCATAACCTTGAACATTGTCATGATCAAAACTCTCACGATTCTCTTGTTTCTTATGACGAGGATTTTCCACTTGATGATGACAATGTGGAACATGGCTACTACGATGAAGATGAATTGTTCGACATCGAGTATGAGAAGACAATGAAGAATCTAAGTCTCATGGCAAACTTCAAGGATTACATGTCCGGAGGAAAAGAGTGGATTCTCGACAGTGGATGCACATATCATATGACTGGAGATAGAGACATGCTTCAAGAGATCACACCAAACCATGGACTATGAAGGTATGTAACTTTTGGAGACAACTCCAAGGGTAAGGTACTTGGTCTTGGTAAGGTGGCCATATCCCATGATAGCTCTATTCAAAACGTCATGCTTGTTGAATCCCTTGGCTAGAATCTTCTTTCCGTATCTAGACTTGCCGACTTCGGTTTTAATGTGCTATTTACTAAAGTAGATTGCCAAGTGTTTCGTCAAGATATTCATAACATGGTCTTTACCGTTTTCCGTTGAGGTGATCTATACATTGTCGATTTCACTAAAAGGTCCAAACCTCGTACTTGTCTTATTGCAAAATCTTCTAAAGGTTGGCTTTGGCATAGAAGACTAGGACATGTTGGTATGCGTAATCTAGGAAAGCTTATAAAACGTGATCATATACTTGGTGTGAAAGATGTTATCTTTGACAAAGACAGACTTTGTAGTGCTTGTCAAGCCGGAAAACAAGTAGGTGGAAGTCATCCCGTAAAGAATATCATGACTACTAGGAGACCACTCGAGTTGCTTTATATGGATCTTTTTGGTCCCAATGCTTACAAGAGCCTTGGTGGAAATTCCTTTGGTCTAGTTATAGTTGATGAGTTTTCCAGATTTACGTGGGTATTCTTTCTTCATGATAATTTGCGGGTACAAAAGATCTTCAAGAACTTCGCTCGCAAATCCCAAAATTAGTTTGAAGTGAAGATCAAGAAAGTTCGGAGCGACAACGGATCGGACTTCAGGAACACAAATGTAGACACCTTTCTTGACGAAGAAGGGATTCTACATGAGTTCTCCGCTACGTACACGCCTCACCAAAATGGAGTTGTTGAGAGGAAGAACCGAACTCTTATTGAGATGGCAAGAACGATTCTCGACGAAGACAAGATGCCAAGACACTTTTGGGCGGAAGCCGTGGAAACAACTTGTCATGCCACAAACCGACCCTATCTTCACAAGCTTCTCGGTAAAACGGCATACGAGCTACTCACCGGTAACAAACCCCAAGTTGGATACATTCGGGTATACGGCTCCAAGTGTTACATTCTTGATAAGCATCGTCGTTCAAAATTTGCTCCTAAATATCATGAAGGTTTCATACTCGGTTACTGATCAAACTCTCACACTTACCGTATCTACAACAACTTCACTCGAAAAGTTGAAGAGACGGTAGATGTGAAGTTTGATGAATCTAATGGTTCGCAAGTCGAACAATTGCCAAATGATGTAGGAGATAAGGAACCTTCGGAAGCTATCCAAGACTTGTCCATCGGCAAGATTCGTCCCATGGAGGTGAAGGAAAGTACCTCATCAACTCAAGTGGAAGCCCCTACTTTGCGTCAAGGCAAACCTTAGCACGACATGGAGACATCCACAAGCGGTACACGACAAGATGAAGAGGAGGAAGAAGCTCATCATGTTTATCCACCACAACCACCTTCACCACCACCTCAAGGAAACGACACCTTCAACAACGATGAAGAAGAAGATTATGATGAAGAAGCTCCACCATCCAACAAGCAAAAGCTACCCCGAGTTCGAGCAAGAGTGGACAAAAACCATCCTCTAAATCAAATCTTTGGTGACATACAAACCGGGAGGATAACTCGCTCTAAAACTCGACTAGCTAATTTTTGCGAGCATTATTCATTCATCTCTAGTATTGAGCCCTTGAAGGTAGAAGAAGCGCTTCAGGATACGCATTGGGTGAACGCTATGCTCGAGGAGCTACACAACTTCGAGAGGAACGAAGTGTGGACACTTGTGGAGAAGCCCAAGGACGAGCAAAACATCATCGGAACCAAATGGGTGTTTCGTAACAAACAAGATGAAGACGATCAAGTCGTACGCAACAAGGCGCGTCTCGTAGCTCAAGGCTATACCCAAGTCGAAGGTATGGACTACGGTGAGACCTATGCACTCTTTGCTAGACTTGAAGCTATCCGCATTCTTCTTGCTTATGCTAATCACCATGATATCACGCTTTGTCAAATGGACATTAAAAGTGCATTTTTAAATGGTGAGATTGAAGAAGAAATCTATGTTAAGCAACCCCCTGGTTTAGTGAATCCTAAGAAACCTAATCACGTTTACAAGCTTCGTAAAGCTCTTTATGGTCTTAAGCAAGCTCCACGAGCTTGGTATAAATGCTTAACGAAGGTTCTCATTGAAAAGGGTTTTGAGATTGGTAAAATTGACGAAACCTTGTTCACTAAAAGAGTTAATGGTGAACTATTTGTGTGCAAAATTTATGTGGATGATATTATCTTTGGATCTACTAACCCACAATTTAGCGAGAAATTTGGAAGGTTGATGTCCGAGAAGTATGAGATGTCCATGATATGTGAGCTGAAATTGTTCCTTGGTTTGCAAATCAAGCAAACGAGAGAAGGAACTTTCATCTCTCAAACCAAGTATACCAAGGACTTGATTAAGAAGTTCAACATGCAAGAGTGTAAAGGTATGAAAACTCCTATGCCTACTAGTGGACATGTTGATCTTACCAAGGAGGATGAACCGGTTGATCAAAAGGTTATCGATCTATGATTGGTTCATTGTTATATCTATGTGCCTCCCGACCCGATATCATGCTTAGTGTTTGCATGTGTGCTAGATATCAAGCTGCTCCTAAAGAGTGTCATCTTAAGGCCGTGAAAAGAATTGTGAGATGATTGATACATACACCAAACTTTGGCATATGGTATCCCACGGGATCTTATTTTAACCTTGTTGGCTATTCCGACTCGGACTATGGCGGAGACAAGGTTGATAGAAAATCCACCTCGGGTACTTGTCAATTTCTTGGAAGATCTCTTGTGTCTTGGTCTTCCAAGAAACAAAACTCGGTATCTCTATCTACTGCCGAAGCGGAATACATTGCCGCTGGATCATGTTGTGCTCAATTTCTATGGATGACTCAAACTCTTAAGGACTATGGCATACATGTGAGACATGTACCATTGTTATGTGACAATGAGAGCGCAATCAAAATTGCTCATAATCCCGTGCAACATTCTCAAACTAAGCATATTCAAGTTAGAAATCATTTCATTCGTGATCATGTTGCGAAAGGAGATATCAATCTCAAGCATGTTCGTACTGAAAAACAATTGGCTAATATCTTCACTAAGCCACTTGATGAGAAAGTGTTTTGTCACTTGAGGAGTGAGTTGAACATCCTTGATGCTTCAAACTTCAGCTAGACTCACTCGGTTGCATGCAAGGGCATGAGATTACATGATACTTCCATGATACACTTGACATGCTATCTTATACCATGGAAATATATGCTCCCTTGAATTGCAACTAATATTTTGTAGGTACTTGGAAGAACTTCATTCCACAAGATTGCCAACAACTCAAATCATAAGCAATCTTGTCATGACCAAGTATCCACAACCCTTCGTGTTGACGGAAGGAAGAAGACAACTCAACCATATCCTTGACACATATTTGATATGAACACATTTGCTAATTCTCAATTGATATCATGTCAAATGGATATATCTTGTTCTTCCTTGCATGAATAACCCATGCAGGTGAAAAGAGAACCAAAACAAACAAGGATTGATCCAAACTCAAGATGATCTTCATCAACATCGAGCATCCACAACAAGTTCTTCTACATGCTACGTCATCAACATCACTCAAAGGTATGTACTGATATCCTTGAAAAAAGGCTTTACTCCAAGTCATGAGATAAAGCAACTCAAGTGATATGAAAACATTAAAATGCTTAATTGGAAAATGGTAACCCCATTTTGAGCTTAACGATGAGTATGACCTATGATCAAGTATTCTTGCTTGGCTCCTAAGTCAATATACTCTAATATAGGTGACCTAGTCACCGACCATCATCTAGATGAAGCCTGTAGTGTGGTTAATCCTATATTTGCAAGATTTCTTGGAACCACTCAAATCTTCTCTAGTTGATATTTCTTTCTAAATTCTTTTGTATTTCCTTTGCATATCCTTTTGACATTCTATTACAAGTTTTCCAAACTCGTGTTGCAAGTTTCTAAAACATTGCCAAGTTTTTGTTTACTACTCGGAGTCTCCGACTCAAACCACTCGGTTTCACCGATTTAGTAGATAAGCTGCATGACCACAATTCGGTTGCACCGATGCGTTCGTCTCGGAGCCACTGATTTTGATTTCTTCTACGATTGAGTTCATATTAGCAAACCCTTATTTTTTCAGTGATCCCTTTGATATATATATTTTTTTAAAAGGGGGGAGAAACTTTATTCTAGGATCCCTAACTCAAAGGAGGAGACGTCTTACAAGCTCTCAGATAAGTGAAAGAGGTAGAAATTATTCTCTATATTCCCTCAGTTTTTAATGCTCTCTACGATCCTCATTCAACCCTACATTCTATGACCCTTGTTCTCTAAGGATCCCTTCTAACTCAATGATCCCTGTGTCTGACCCTATGTATGCACCTTGTTGGTGATTAATGCCAAAGGGGGAGAAATACCAAATCTTCAATGCTAAGGGGGAGATACATGCTTCAATGCTAAGGGGGTGAAAGCACATTTGCTCCCTTGGTGGTTTTGGTAATTAATAACAACATATATGTCATTGAACTAATGTTTCCACTAAGCATATTTCAGGAGAAATTCATTGATAGGGAACGCAAAAGGATTGTGGAAATACCCCAAGATGCAAGGAAATGGATTGGCAAAGCTTCAAGGAAGAGGACTCTACATTTTACTTTGTGAGAAATCACTTTGAGTCCATAGGAAAGCCAATACTATCAAAAGGGGGCAAGGTACTGTTGGTGAACAAAATGCTCATACGTGCACAATTGATAGTCACCAAAAACACCCACAAGCTCTTCCACAAAAGTCTGTTCAAGGTCAAATATCCAATATCGGTGCAACCAACACTTTCCACTCGGTGCCACCGATTCCCAAACTCAGAGACCCATGCCAAACCCTAGCACATCGGTGCAACCGATTCCACTTCTGTGCCACCGAGTTTGGGTTGCCAACTTTCTGTTACCTCGATTCATAAAATTGGTACCACCGAGTTTTCTGGATCGGCATCACCGAGTTGCGCAATCTGACCGTTGGTCACCAAATCGGTACCACCGAGTTTTATATATCGGTCTCACCGAGATTCAAAAGTTATCACCTTTTGGTCACTTCGGTACCACCGAGATTCACACATCGGTGTCACCGAGTTGGTCACTTTAGGTGTAACGGTTGGATTTTTGGAGATGCCTATATATACCCCTTCACCACCACCAACTCGTGAGAGAAGCACTCAGAACTATTCCATACTTGCCCCAACCTATTTTCTGAGAGAGAGCCACCTACTGATGTGTTGAGATCAAGCTATTCCACTCCGTCCATATGAATCTTGATCTCTAGCCTCCCCAAGTTGCTTTCCACCAAATCAATCTCTTCCAGCATAGCCAAATCTGTGAGAGAGTGATTGTGTGTTGAGGAGTCTATCATCTTGAAGCACAAGAGCAAGGAGTTCATCGACATTGCCGAGCCTATTACCTTTTGGAGGGTGGTGCCTCCTAGATTGGTTAGGTGTCGCTTGGGAGCCTCCTACTTCTTGTTGTGGAGTTGAACCAAGAAGTTTGTAAGGGCAAGGAGATCGCCTACTTCGTGAAGATCTACCCATAGTGAGGCTAGTCCTTCGTGCACGGAAGCCGTTATGGAATAGTCAAGGTTGCTACTTCGTGGACCCTTATGGGTGGAGCCCTCCGTGGACTCTCGCGACCGTTACCCTCCGTGGGTTGAAGACTCCATAAACGTGGACGTACAATAGCACCACCTATCGGAACCACGGGAAAAATCATCGTGTCTACAAATTGCGTTTGATCCTCCTCCCTTCCTTTACTACTCATGCTATTTGTTACTTTCCGCTGCTATACTCTTAGACATGCATGTGTAGGGTGTGCTTGACTTGCTATGAATGCTAAAACCTGCCAACACTTAAAATTGGGAAAAAGTAGATTTTATTTGGTCAAGTAGTCTAATCACCCCCCTCTAGACATACTTTCGGTCCTACAAGTGGTATCAAAGCTTTGGTTTCCAATGCATTGGTTTCACAACCTAGGAGAGTATGGCGTCTAGTGAGGGAAATTATCACCGTAGAGGTCCGTACTTTGATGGCACAAATTTTGCTAGTTGGAAACACAAAATAAAATTACATATTCTTGGCCATAACCCCGCCGTATGGGCTGTTGTTCATGTTGGCTTGCAAGGTGAATTCTTGGGTGATGGAAAGGAACCAGATCGTGAAGCGACCGCGGATGAATTGAAGATGTTGCAATACAACGCTCAAGCGTGCGACATGCTCTTCAACTGCCTATGCCCCGACGAATTCAACAAAATCAGCCGTCTTGAGAATGCAAAAGAGATTTGGGATACTTTGGTTGATATGCATGAAGGTACCGAGTCCGTGAGAGAATCCAAGTTGGATGTTCTTCCAAGTCAGCTTGACAAGTTCAAGATGAAGGATGGTGAAGGAATCGCGGAGATGTACTCTAGGCTAGCTCTCATCACCAATGAGATTGCTAGCTTAGGAAGCGAAGAAATGACCGACAAATTCATCATCAAGAAGATACTTAGAGCTTTGGATGATAGATACGACACCGTGTGCACATTGATCCAAATGATGCCCAACTACAAAGATCTCAAGCCCACATAAGTCATTGGAAGGATTGTTGCTCATGAGATGACACTTAAAGACAAAGAATAGCTTCACAACAAGTCTAGCAGTTCTTACAAAGCCACAAGTGATGCTCCTGCAACTTCAAGCGACAACCTTGTCACCAATGAAGAGATAAGCCTCATGGTCAAGAAATTCAACAAGTTCTACAAGAATAGAGGCAAAGAACGAAGCTCCAACTCAAGATATGAAGAGAAGCGTTCGTCAAGTCATGACCGCAATTGCTACAATTGTTGGAAGCCCGGACACTACTCCAATGAGTGCACGGCTCCCTACAAACGAAGAGAAGAGTCACCTAGAAGACGAAGCTCCAGGAATGAATCACCTCAAAGAGAGAGAAGGAGTAGAGATGATCGTTATGAACGAAGACCCTCAAGGAGAAGTAGGGATTCAGAGAAGAAGGACAAGTACACCAAGAGCTACACAAGAAGAAGACATCAAGCTCATGTTGGTGAATGGGTTTCCGGCTCCGACTCCGACAACAACTCCGAGAGAAGCTATCACTCCAACTCCGACTATAGTCAAGATGAAGGTGTTGCCGGACTTGCACTAGTGACTACCAACTCCTATGATCTATTTGATTCACCAAATGAAGGGAGTGGAAGTTGCTTCATGGCTAAAGGCCCCAAGGTATCACACCCCGAGTATCTTGATTTCAATAGTGATGAAGATGATTTACTTTGTGATGATGACTTGCACGTTGATGAAACTAGTGATGTTAGTCAAAATGAACTTGATAATTCTCATGCTAGTCAAGATAAGTCATTTGATGATGATAAGATGAAAATAGAACAACTAACTAAAGAGTTAAACACTCTTAAGTTAGCTCATGAATCTACTCTTTAAGATCATAGAGAGCTTGTAAGGACTCATGAGAAGCTACGCTTCGAGAAGCTCACCTTGGAGCAAGAGCATGAGTTTCTTAAAGCTATCAATGACGATCTCCGAAAGAAGACTTCATCTTTTTTAGCCAAACGATTACTCTTGTCTACATTCATGCCTCAAGTTAAGTTTAAGCAAACTAGTAACAAAGGCAAGAAAGGTTCTTCATCCAGTAGCAACAATAAAAATGCCAAACCTAATGATGTTGCTTCTAGTAGTTCTATTGATTCCACTAATGATGATTTTCTTAGCCAAGTTACACTTGAGCAAGAAAATGCTTTATTAAAAGGAATTATAGAGAAAGGTATCTACAAGAGTCTTTCCGGATGTAAGCAATTTGAGGAAATTGTACGTAAGCACGGAGGATACCGGAAGAACCATGTCATTTGCTACTTCAACGCTAATGGAGTTGAATGGGAAGAAGGTCAATACCCCAAGCCCAAGTTTGTTCCTCAAAAGGAGAAGTATGAAAATACTTCTCCCAAGGGAATAAACACTCAAGATGACCTTTCACCACAAGACCACAAGCTCAAGGGCAAGAACAAGCTTCAAGAGGACATTGACTCGTATGAAGATGAATCCCAAGTTTTGGTGGAGTGAGTTCCCAAGGCTACTTCAAGCTCAACTTCTACAAGGGCTACTTCAACACCAAGGATCCCCATCAAGTTGATGTGGGTCCCCAAGAAGAAGAACTAGAAAGTTCTTGAGGGGTGACTCCGCCAATGAAATTCACTCACATTCATTATTGGCAAGAACTATTTGCAATCAACATCAACTCTATGCAATAGTTCAAGGAGTCACACATTCCCTCAAAGGTAAGCAAGGGACAAGGAAATCAACAAATCAATGGACATCATCACACATGCTTTGCACTCCATGTCCATAGATATCCTTGTATTTGTCTCTTGTGTGTAGGGACTAACCCATGTAGGTGAGAAGAGTAAAGAAACAACAAGGATGCTCCCAACTCTTGGTGATCTTCATCAACCTTGAGCATCCACCACTACATCACCCACATGAAGTCTTCTACGACAAAACCCAAGGTTAGTTTATCCCTCCTATGGGGGGATGTCACATCAAGGGGGAGCTTTACTCTAAGACTTGAGTCAAAGCATCTCATAGTATGTGATAACATTAAATGCTTTATGTAAAAGTGGTAACCCCACTTGTGCTTAAACGATGAGTATGACCTATGATCAAGTATTCTTACTTGGCTCCTAAGTCAATATACTCATATATAGATGACTCCGTCATCGCCAAAATGCTTGATAGATGCTAGAATGTTTGTGCATGTTTGCCATAATTTCATTTGACATCCTATTGTGTGGGCATGTTGGTCTGCATTTATTTATCCATTCGAGGACATCCAATTGTTGCTATTTGGCTTTTGTTTTCTCTTTTGCCAATTGGATGGACAAGAATGCCTAGGACCACTCTCTACCTATCTATGCTTTCTCACCTCATATTCTTTTCTTGCTGCATCACAAAATTTGAACAAGTACTTTTCGATCCCTCTGTGTGAGGACACTCGGAGTTCAGCATCGACAAAGGACTGACCATTAAAACCTCCCAAATGCATCTCGGCGGAACCAACCAAAATTCTCGGTCTCACCGAATGCCTAGGGTTGATATGGATTTTCATTCTCGGTAACACCGATTCCTTATTCTCGGTTACACCGAGTTTCCCTGTCAGCTGACAGTTGAGAAACTCGGTGACACCGAAAATTTCGAACCGGTGTCACCGACAGCGAAGGGTATATATTCTGGCGGACACGACTTTTGAAATTCAATCTCAAGAGCCCGTTTCCCTCCAAACCTAAGCTACCGCTCCGGACCCCTGGTCATCGCCCTTGCCTCCCCGTGCGTCTCCGCCGTTGGGAATCGCCGCCGCCTACGGAATCTTCGCCGCCGTCGTCGGCTTAGCGGATCCGTCACCAAGCTAGGTTATGGATCCGGCCTTCCTTGCGCTCCCCGTCCGATTCTTGCGCATTGAAGTTAATTTTATCGATAATCCACGGATTGCAAACCTTCCTTTCCTCTAGAAATTCCAGTAGAATAGCGAACGATCGATTTTTTAGGTTTTGCCGTCCGCCACATGAATCTCGGTAGAACCGACGCAAAAGAATCGGTAGCACCGATTCGGTTTTTCTGGCCAGCAGAGAACACCTCAGTGGAACCGAGTACTAATTTTCGGTGTGACCGAAAATGGTGCCAAGTTTCTGGAAAGCAGGTTGTTTGTCTCGGTGGGTCCGAAAATTTTGTCTCGGCTGTACCGACATACATTTGGCAGAATGCAAAATTTGAGAAATCATAGTTCAATCTTTTGAAATGTCTGCATTTTGTGATGACTCATCCTCTCCACTCTTCCATACTCTATGCACAGGGTCAGAGATGTCTGCTTCAGATGATAGCCAGAATGATTTCAGAGAGGAGAATGTTGTCATGAGTTCAGGCACTAGTCCTGAGGAGAGCTTTGATGATGTGCCTAGTTCTCCAGATCTGCCCAAGGCTGCTACAAGGTCTAGGAGAAAGCTCAATTCTGATGAGGAGGATGAGGACTTCATCCCTGAGGAGCTTCCTAAGAAAGATGATGTTGCCACTTCTTCCAAGAAGAAGAAAGCTATTAGGAAGGAGTATGCTAGCTCTAAGACAGTGAGAGCACCTGAGAGCTCCAGAGCAACTATGACAGTTGAGCCTCCCAAGAAATCTATGCCTAAGAAGGCAGGGGAGAAGAAGAGAACCAGGAAGAGGATTGTTTATGTTGTTGGCAGGCCTACCTCTATGTTTGAGGATCCAGAGGAGGCAGCTGCTGAAGAAGAGGAGGTAGAGCCAGCTGCAAAGGCCCCTCCCAAGAAGAAAAAGAAGCTTATGGCAGATGCAATGCCCAAGACTAACACTTCCAAGAGCACCAAGTCTGCTCCAAAGAAGGCTGTTGCTGCTGACAAACCCAAGAGGTTCTCCAGAGAGATCCCAGCTTCTTCCAAGAACAAGACCTCCACTTTCAGGGAAGCTGAGGATGATGATGACATCACTGCTTTGATGAAGCTCAGACCACACCTTCCAGAGCACAATGCCAGCCACCTGCTTGCTGAAGATATGAAGAAGAGGAAGGATTCTGATTTGAGGGCATGGAGAGTAATTGATCCATATGCCCACAGGAGAAAAACAGCTGTGGACTACAGGTTCTACACCAAGGAGCAACAAGATTTCTATGAGAAAATCTTGCTTGACAAGAGCCCAGCTGTCAGTGACATGAGATATGTTGACTGGAAGTATATCAAGGAGAATGAAGATTACTTTCCAAATGTTCAAGACAATTTTCATTGCATTGGCTTAGATGAGTTTGGTGGCAAAGAATTCACTGCATGGAACGACGAGATGATCATGCAATTCTACTCCACTGCTCACTTCTATGGAGATGGTAGAATTGTGTGGATGACTGAAGGAGCAAGATATGAGTCTTCTGTTGAGGAATGGGCTGCTATCTTAGGAGTCTGCTACTTCTCGAGCATGCGTTGGTTTCCGTGAAGAGGAACAGATGATGCAGCAAAGTAGATAAGTATTTCCCTTAGTTGTTGAGAACCAAGGTATCAATCCAGTAGGAGATACAAGCAAGTCCCCAATAGATGTACCTACACAAAGAATCAAACACTTGCACCCAACGCTATAAGGGGGTTGTCAATCCCTTCACGGTTACTTGCAAGGATGAGATCTGATAGATATAGATAGAATAGATTGCTTGAACGGAAAGTAAAACAAAAGTAAAAATAATGCAGCAAGGTATTTTTGGTATTTTTGGTTTTAGATCTGAAAGTATAAGATGGAAAATAGACCCGGGGGCCATAGGTTTCACTAGAGGCTTCTCTCATGATGGCGAGTATTACGGTGGGTGAACAAATTACTGTCGAGCAATTGATAGAAAAGCGAATAATTATGAAGATATCCAAGGCAATGATTATGCATATAGGCATCACGTCCGTGTCAAGTAGACCAAAACGATTCTGCATCTACTACTATTACTCCACACATCGACCAACTCCTGCCTGCATCTAGAGTATTAAGTTCATGAAGAACAGAGTAACGCATTAGGTAAGATGACATGATGTAGAGGGATAAACTCAAGCAATATGATGAAAACCCCATCTTTTTATCCTCGATGGCAACAATACAATACGTGCCTCGCTACCCCTACTATGTCACTGGGTGAGGACACCGCAAGATTGAACCCAAAACTAAGCACTTCTCCCATTGCAAGAATTACCAATCTAGTTGGCCAAACCAAACCAATAACACGAAGAGACTTGCAAAGATATGAAATCATGCATATAAGAATTCAGAAAAGACTCAAATAATATTCATAGATTATCTGAACATAAACCCACAATTCATCGGATCTCGACAAACACACCGCAAAAGAGTGTTACATCGGATAGATCTCCATGAAGATCATGAAGAACATGGTATTGAAGAGCAAAGAGAGAGAAGAAGCCATCTAGCTACTAGCTATGGACCCGAAGGTCTGTGGTGAACTACTCACGCATCATCGGAGGGGCAATGGAGTTGATGTAGATGCCCTCCGTGATCGAATCCCCCTCCGGCAGATTACCGGAAAAGGCTCAAAGATTGGATCTCATGGGAACCGAGGCTCCTAGCGGCGGAAAAGTGTTTTCGTGGCTCCTTCTGGTATCCAGGGAATATTTCTGAATTTATAGGCCGAAGAATAGGGTTGGAGGAGTTGCCATGGGGCCACAAGCCAGGGGGGCACGCCCCCCCCCTAGGGCGCGCCCCTGTGGCTTGTCGCCACACGGTGGCTCCCCTGCCTTGGTCTCCAAGTCCTCTGGGTTGCTTCTGGTCCAAGAAAAATTATTCCGAAGATTTTATTCCGTTTGGACTCCGTTTAATATTCCTTATCTGCAATACTCAAAAACAAGGAAAAAACAGAAACTGGCACTAGGCTCTAGATTAATAGGTTAGTCCCAAAAATAATGTAAAATAGCATATTAATGCATATAAAACATCCAAAACAGATAATATAATAGCATGGAACAATCAAAAATTATAGATACGTTGGAGACGTATCAAGCATCCCCAAGCTTAATTCCTGCTCGTCCTCGAGTAGGTAAATGATAAAAACAGAATTTTTGATGTGGAATGCTACCTAACATATTTATCCATGTAATATTCTTTATCGTGGCATGAATATTCAGATCCGTAAGATTCAAAACAATAGTATAATATTAACATAAAAACAGTAATACTTCGAGCACACCAACAAGGCAATTGTGTCCTTTCGAAATAACATGGCCTTAGAAAGTTATCCCTACAAAATCATATGGTCTGGCTATGCTCCATCTTCCCCACACAAAGTATCTAAATCATGCACAACCCCGATGAACAAGTCAAGTAATTGTTTCACACTTTTGGTGTTCTCAAACCTTTTCAACTGTCACGCAATACATGAGCGTGAGCCATGGATATAGCACTATAGGTGGAATAGAATATGGTGGAGGTTGCAAGGAAAAAGGGAGAAGATAGTCTCACATCAACTAGGCGTATCAACGGGCTATGGAGATGCCCATCGATAGATATCAATGTGAGTGAGTAGGGATTGCCATGCAACAAATGCACTTAGAGCTATAAGTGTATGAAAGCTCAAAAAGAAAACTAAGTGGTCGTGCAAGATGAAACTCCACTAGTTATATGAAAGTGACAAAATAGGAGACTCTCTATCATGAAGATCATGGTGCTACTTTGAAGCACAAGTGTGGAAAATATAGTAGCAATTGTCCCTTCTCTCTTTCTCTCATTTTTTTTCTTTTTTTTCTTTTTTTTTGGTGGGCATCTTTGGCCTCTTTTTTTTATTTGGGCTTCGCTGGCCTCTTTTATTTTTTTGTAAAGTCCGGATACTCATCCCAACTTGTGAGGGAGTCATGGCTTCCATAATCCTTTTCTCACACGGGACAATGCTCTAATAATGAAAATCATCACACTTTTATTTACTTACAACTCAAAAAGAAAATTACAACTCCATACCGATGACAAAATATGACTCTATATGCAAGATGAAAGTGATGGTGCATGTCATGAAAAGCAGAACGGTGGAAGTTGCATGGCAATATATCTCGGAATGGCTATGGAAATGCCATAATAGGTAGGTTTGGTGGCTGTTTTGAGGAACATATATGGTGGCTGTTTTGAGGAAGGTGGGTTTGATGTACCGGCGAAAGTTGCGCGGTACTAGAGAGGCTAGCAAAGGTGGAAGGGTGAGAGTGCGTATAATCCATGGACTCAACATTAGTCATAAAGAACTCACATACTTATTGCAAAAGTCTATTAGTTATCAAACAAAGCATTAGACGCATGCCCCTAGGGGAGAGGTTGGTAGGAGTTAACCATCGCGCGCTCCCTACCCTCACACAAAGGTTGACAATAATTAAACAAATCATGCTCCGACTTCGTTACATAACGGTTCACCATACGTGCATGCTACGGGAATCACAAACTTCAACACAAGTATCTCTTCCAATTCACAACTACTCACTAGCATGACTCTCATATTACCATCTCCATTATCTCAAAACTATATGCAAGGAATCAAACTTCTCATAGTATCCAATGCACTTAATATGAAAGTTTTTATTATATCCCTCTTGGATGCCCATTATATTAGGACTAAAATCATAACCTAAACAAATTACCATGCTGTTTTAAGAAACTCTCAAAATAATATAAGTGAGGTACGAGAGTTCAATAATTTCTATAAAATATAACACCACCGTGCTCTAAAATGATATAAGTGAAGCACTAGAGCAACATTGCCTAGCTCAAAAGATATAAGTGAAGCACATAGAGTATTCTAATAAATTCACGATTCAGCGTGTCTCTCTCAAAAAGAGTGTGTGCAGCAAGGATGATTGTGGCAAACTAAAAAGCAAAGACTCATATCATACAAGACGCTCCAAGCAAAACACATATCATGTGGTGAATAAAAATATAGCCTCAAGTAAATTTACCGATGGATTGAAGACGAAAGAGGGGATGCCTTCCGGGGCATCCCCAAGCTTAGGCTTTTTGGTATCCTTGAATATGGCTTGGGGTGCCTTGGGCATCCCCAAGCTTAGGATCTTGCCACTCCTTATTCCATAGTCCATCAAATCTTTACCCAAAACTTGAAAACTTCACAACACAAAACTCAACAGAAAACTCATGAGATCCGTTAGTATAAGAAAAATAAATCACCACTTTAGGTACTGTTGTGAACTCATTCTTTATTTATATTGGTGTAATATCTACTGTATTCTAACTTCTCCATGGTTCATACCCCCCCGATACAACCCATAGATTCATCAAAATAAGCAAACAACACAAAGAAAACAGAATCTGTTAAAAACAGAACAGTCTGTAGAAATCTATAGACTTCGAATACTTATGTAACTCCAAAAATTCTGAAAAATTAGGAAAATAAGGGAAATTTGTATATAAATATTGTGTAAAAATTTGAGATCAAAATCACGTTCCAGTGAATTTACAAAATTCCTGGACTGAGAGCAAAAGTTTCTGTTTTTCAGCAAAATCAAATCAACAAACACCGTAGACCATCCCAAAGGTCTTACTTGGCTCAAACATTAATTTAAACAAGAAAACACAATTATTACAGAATTAATAATGTGGAAAACACACCAAAACAGAAACAAAAAAACTGAAAGCAAAAATAAAATTGGGTTGCCTCGCAACAAGCGCTATTGTTTAACGCCCCTAGCTAGGCAAAACGCAATAGATCTAGGTATTGTCATCTTTGGTATTGGCAACTTTTGTGAGGGCCTTCTCAAATCCGGGGGTTTTTTTCCTCTTCCCCGGATTTGTAGAGGAAGGATCCATCTTAATATCCAAAATATCCAGACGCTTATTGCAAAGGGTAATCAAAGTATTCAAACGATTGAGGTTTCCACTAATATGTTTAAGGGGTTCGTGATATTGTTGTAACTCAACCAAGTGCTTATGTAAGTCACTAAGTTTGTCGAGAATTTGAACTCCTTCTTGTGAGAAAGAAAACCCTTTGTTGGGTGGAGGGACCCCCAAAATCCCCTCCAAAACTTCATATGCCGCGTTCGTATCTAAATCAATAAAATTTCCTTTTGAGGCGAAATCCAAAAACTCTCTATCATGCAAAGCCAATCCAATGTAAAAATTTCTAAGCAAAACCTTGGCATCTCCTTTTAGATTGGAGGTACGGTAAGATTCCATTAGCCTATACCAGGCATCTTTCAAATTTTCCCCTTGCTTTTGCTTGAAGTAAAGGATTTCAAAATCTGGTGACAAGGGGGAAGTAGAAACGCTAAACATAGCAACAAGTAAGAGATCCAGCGGGAAAGAGAGTGAAAAAGAGCAAATATTTTTTTGGAAAATCGTTTTAGAAGTGGGGGAGAGGAAAACAAGAGGCAAATGGCAAATAAAGTAAATGCAAGAGATGAGTTTGTGATGGGTACTTGGTAGGCTTGATGTAGATCTCTCCGGCAACCACGTCAGAAATTGACAAGTTGACGGGAAAGTTCTTCTCTTGACTTGCTATGTATCTCCCCGGCAACGGTGCCAGAAATCCTTCTTGCTACTTCTCGAGCATGCGTTGTTTTCCGTGAAGAGGAACGGATGATGCAGCAAAGTAGATAAGTATTTCCCTCAGTTGTTGAGAACCAAGGTATCAATCCAGTAGGAGATACAAGCAAGTCCCCAATAGATGTACCTACACAAAGAATCAAACACTTGCACCCAACGCTATAAAGGGGTTGTCAATCCCTTCACGGTTACTTGCAAGGATGAGATCTGATAGAGATAGATAGAATAGATTGCTTGAACTGAAAGTAAAACAAAAGTAAAAATAATGCAGCAAGGTATTTTTGGTATTTTTGGTTTTAGATCTGAAAGTATAAGATGGAAAATAGACCCGGGGGCCATAGGTTTCACTAGAGGCTTCTCTCATGATGGCAAGTATTACGGTGGGTGAACAAATTACTGTCGAGCAATTGATAGAAAAGCGAATAATTATGAAGATATCCAAGGCAATGATTATGCATATAGGCATCACGTCCGTGTCAAGTAGACCGAAATGATTCTGCATCTACTACTATTACTCCACACATCGACCGACTCCTGCCTGCATCTAGAGTATTAAGTTCATGAAGAACAGAGTAACGCATTAGGTAAGATGACATGATGTAGAGGGATAAACTCAAGCAATATGATGAAAACCCCATCTTTTTATCCTCGATGGCAACAATACAATACGTGCCTCGCTACCCCTACTATGTCACTGGGTGAGGACACCGCAAGATTAAACCCAAAACTAAGCACTTCTCCCATTGCAAGAATTACCAATCTAGTTGGCCAAACCAAACCAATAACTCGAAGAGACTTGCAAAGATATGAAATCATGCATATAAGAATTCAGAAAAGACTCAAATAATATTCATAGATTATCTGAACATAAACCCACAATTCATCGGATCTCGACAAACACACCGCAAAAGAGTATTACATCGGATAGATCTCCATGAAGATCATGAAGAACATGGTATTGAAGAGCAAAGAGAGAGAAGAAGCCATCTAGCTACTAGCTATGGACCCGAAGGTCTGTGGTGAACTACTCACGCATCATCGGAGGGGCAATGGAGTTGATGTAGATGCCCTCCGTGATCGAATCCCCCTCCGGCAGATTACCGGAAAAGGCTCAAAGATTGGATCTCATGGGAACCGAGGCTCCTAGCGGCGGAAAAGTGTTTTCGTGGCTCCTTCTGGTATCCAGGGAATATTTCTGAATTTATAGGCCGAAGAATAGGGTTGGAGGAGTTGCCATGGGGCCACAAGCCAGGGGGGCACGCCCCCCCCCTAGGGCGCGCCCTTGTGGCTTGTCGCCACACGGTGGCTCCCCCGCCTTGGTCTCCAAGTCCTCTGGGTTGCTTCTTGTCCAAGAAAAATTATTCCGAAGATTTTATTCCGTTTGGACTCCGTTTAATATTCCTTATCTGCAATACTCAAAAACAAGGAAAAAACAGAAACTGGCACTAGGCTCTAGATTAATAGGTTAGTCCCAAAAATAATATAAAATAGCATATTAATGCATATAAAACATCCAAAACAGATAATATAATAGCATGGAACAATCAAAAATTATAGATACGTTGGAGACGTATCAGAGTCCCAGAGGTGGAAGATGGTGACTTGGATGTCTATTCTGAATCCAAGGAGAGCCATCATTCTACGAAGAACATGTACAATGTGATCCCTGCAGCAAACTTGAAATCACACAAGTTAGGATCCATTTACTTCCTCCAAGCTGGCCTCCGCACCATGAACACCATCTTGAGGCACACATTGATGCCTAAGTCTGGAGATGAGAAGATGATTCGAGGCTATTCCATCAACATGCTGATCCATCTTGATAGACACACCAGGATAAGGGTGATCGACTTGATAGTAGAGACTGTGGAGAGGGTTACTGCTGATCAGAAGCGCTCATGCTGTTATGCACCCTACATTCAGATGCTCATCAACTCCAAGCTGGAGAAGCACATCTTTGCTCTTGACAGGCCCCATTTGCCCCTACAGCCAGATCTTGAGGACAACGTTGTGGTGATGGACCCAGATCATCCCACATCAGCTGCAGCACAGGCAGAGGCAGAGGCAGCTAGAGCCACTAGTGCTCCAGCCCCTAGATCCAGGAACAAGCAAATGGATCTTTTGATCTCTACCGTTCAGGGCATGCAGAAGGACATCAAGGACATATTGGCAAATCAGAATAGTCTTGTGAGGATCTTTGAAAATAGGATCAAGACCCTCAATGACAAAGTGGATGGGCTGACTAAGACCGTGAATGAGCTGAAGAAGGAAGTTGACAGCGTGCCCAGTCCTGACACTTCAGATGATGAGGATGACTCTCCTCTCAGGCCCGGCACTCACTTCACTACCCATGCCAAATCAGCCACAGTGCCAGCTCCAGATTTGAGGCCTTCTTCATCAGCACCTGCTACAGCCTCCTCAGCTCCATCGGCTCTAGTTCCTCCCGTTGCTACTCCAACTCCATCCAGGACATCAGCTGAGATATTCGTCGACGCAGTTCTCTCGACTCCTTCATCAACAACCGGAGGAGATCAGCCCAAGATTGATTAGCTATATCTCTTTGAACTTTTTGGTAACTTGTTGCCAAAGGGGGGGGGAGTGTATATAGATCTTTAGTCTTCGAGTGAGAGAGCATTTGGTTTTTATCGCTTTACAAAACATTTGATCTTTTGGTTTGGATGTGTTAAACTTATCTGGTGTTTGATCATACACTTGATGTGTGTTGCTACTATTTCCTATCCATGTGATGCTTATGAGATGACCATTCACCTTTGCTTGTTTGTGTTGTGCTATGTTGTTCATTCTTATTATTCTCGCACACCACCAAGTTGTATGTGACATGAAAGAGTGCCCCATGTACCTAATCGATTGTGCATTTGCATTCAAACGCAAATCTAAAATAATGCACAAATTTAGGGGGAGCTGTTGCTTATCACATACTTCTCAAAGCGACGATTCTATTCTTTGATTATATTATATGTCGAAGCTTTGATCTATATGATGTCATCTATTACCAAAAAGGGGGAGATTGAAAGCACATTTGCTCCCTTGGTGGTTTTGGTAATTAATAACAACATATATGTCATTGAACTAATGTTTCCACTAAGCATATTTCAGGAGAAGTTCAATGATAGGGATGGCAAAAGGATTGTGGAAATACCCCAAGATGCAAGGAAATGGATTGGCAAAGCTTCAAGGAAGAGGACTCTACATTTTACTTTGTGAGAAATCACTTTGAGTCCATAGGAAAGCCAATACTATCAAAAGGGGGTAAGGTACTGTTGGTGAACAAAATGCTCATACGTGCACAAGTGATAGTCACCAAAAACACCCACAAGCTCTTCCACAAAAGTCTGTCCAACGTCAAATATCCAATATCGGTGCAACCAACACTTTCCACTCGGTGCCACCGATTCCCAAACTCAGACAGACCCATGCCAAACCCTAGCACATCGGTGCAACCGATTCCACTTCGGTGCCACCGAGTTTGGGTTGCCAACTTTCTGTTACCTCGATTCATAAAATCGGTACCACCGAGTTTTCTGGATCGGCGTCACCGAGTTGCGCAATCTGACCGTTGGTCACCAAATCAGTACCACCGAGTTTTATATATCGGTCTCACCGAGATTCAAAAGTTGTCACCTTTTGGTCACTTCGGTACCACCGAGATTCACACATCGGTGTCACCGAGTTGGTCACTTTAGGTTTAACGGTTGGATTTTTGGAGATGCCTATATATACCCCTTCACCACCACCCACTCGTGAGAGAAGCACTCAGAACTATTCCATACTTGCCCCAACCTATTTTCTGAGAGAGAGCCACCTACTCATGTGTTGAGATCAAGCTATTCCACTCCATCCATATGAATCTTGATCTCTAGCCTCCCCAAGTTGCTTTCCACCAAATCAATCTCTTCCACCATAGCCAAATCTGTGAGAGAGTGATTGTGTGTTGAGGAGTCTATCATCTTGAAGCACAAGAGCAAGGAGTTCATCGACATTGCCGAGCCTATTACCTTTTGGAGGGTGGTGCCTCCTAGATTGGTTAAGTGTCGCTTGGGAGCCTCTTACTTCGTGTTGTGGAGTTGAACCAAGAAGTTTGTAAGGGCAAGGAGATCGCCTACTTCGTGAAGATCTAACCATAGTGAGGCCAGTCCTTCGTGGACGGAAGCCGTTATGGAATAGTCAAGGTTGCTACTTCGTGGACCCATATGGGTGGAGCCCTCCGTGGACTCTCGCGACCGTTACCCTCCGTGGGTTGAAGACTCCATAAACGTGGACGTACGATAGCACCACCTACAAAAACCACGGGAAAAATCATCGTGTCTACAAATTGTGTTTGATCCTCCTACTCTTCCTTTACTACTCATGCTTGTTGTTACTTTCCGCTGCTATACTCTTAGACATGCATGTGTAGGGTGTGCTTGACTTGCTATGAATGCTAAAATCTGCCAACACTTAAAATTGGGAAAAAGTAGATTTTATTTGGTCAAGTAGTCTAATCACTCCCCCTCTAGACATACTTTCGGTCCTACAGGGGGAGATACATGCTTCAATGCAAAGGAGGAGAATATCAAAGCTTATGCTTATATATACAAGGGGAGAATACCAAAATAGGGGAGAAACATCATTGTTACCCAGGTACCCAGAGTGGAGAAACTCTACTTAAGGGGGAGAGAGCATGCCTAATCTTGTTCTATCATTTGAGGAGTGAGGAAATATGTTTCTCCAGTTACCCAGAGTGGAGAAATACCGAAGCTTCAATGCTAAGGGGGAGAAACATGCTTCAATGCTAAGGGGGAGATACATGCTTTAATGCAAAGGGGGAGAATATCAAAGCTTATTCTTATATAGACAAGGGGGGAATACCAAAGCGGGGGAGAAACATCATTGTTACCTAGTTACCCAGAGTGGAGAAACTCTACTTAAGGGGGAGAGAGCATGCCTAATCTTGTTCTATCATTTGAGGAGTGAGGAAATATGTTTATTCCATTTGACTACTCATGTTAGACTTGTCTCATCCTACCTACTCCAGATATCTAAATGCTAAGATTCAGGTAGAGAGGATGACCTACTATTTCACATTCAGGGGAGAAAGCTCTAGATGTTCTTGGAGACATATCAATCTTAAGGAATACTATCTTCTATATGTTCTCCACATCTTGGTACTGTTGAGTTCTATTGCTTTTTTTGTAGGATACTCTTGTGTTTCCTAACATTGTTTTCTCAAGAGTGTCTCTACTACTAGACTGCTCAAGAACTCAAGGTAAGTATATGCATCATATCCTTGATCAATAAGATCTCTTGCTTCTTGCACATATTGTTAGCAAGAGTGAAGTCTTGAACAAGGATACAACTCATTCATATATATTTGATGCATATAGCCAAGATACACATGACTCATCTTATCCCTCCTATTACATGTGAGTCCATGCATTCCAAAGCAACTATCCATTAAAGGGAATGCACACGTTTAGGGGGAGCAAGTTTTAGTCATGTGTCTCTCAAAGACTTGATTATATCTAAGCATATCTTTATTTGAAGCTTTGATTGTATGTTGTCATAAATTACCAAAAAGGGGAGATTGAAAGCACACATGCTCGCTTGGTGGTTTTGATAATTCATGACAACATACATTGTCTCTTGGATTAATATGTCTACCTAGTTTATTTCAAGTTTAGTCCATAGAGAGTGTTGGCAAAAGGGTGTGAGGAGATACCCCAAGATGCAAGGAATGGATTGGCAAAGCTTCAAGCTAGAAGACTCTCTTTTTACTTTGTGAGAAATCACTTTGAGTCCATAGGAAAACCAATACTATTAAAAGGGGGTAAGGTATTGTTGGTGAACAAATTGCTCCACGTGCACAAGTGCCAGCCACCAAAAACACCCACAAGCTCTCCCACAAAAATACTCTGTCAAAACCCTAATCCACAAATTCGGTGCCACAAAGTTTTCATCCGGCCCTATTGATTTTCTACCCAAGACAGAACCCTAGCCAAACCCTAGAATTTTGGTACAACCGAGACTGCATCGGTGCAACCAAGTTTTGGTGACCACGGTTCGGGTGACTGCTTTCATAGAATCGGAAATTCCGAGTATATGCTTCGGTCTCACCGAGTTTTGGGAACTGCCCTCGGCCACTCGTTTCGGTACCACCGAGATTCCTATATCGGTCTCATCGAGATTCCGAAAGTTGCCATATTTTGAACAGATCGGTACAGCCGAGTTTTGCTTCGGTTTCACCGAGATGGTCAATAATGTTGTAACGGTTGGATTTTTGGAGATCTCTATATTTTCCCCTCCACCACATCCCACTCGAAACAAAAGCATTCAGAACAGTTCCCCACTTCCCATATCCAAATTTCTGAGAGAGAACCACCTACCCTTGTGTTGAGATCAAGATCATCCACTCCAACCATATGGATCTTGATTTCTAGCCTCCCCAAGTTGCTTTCCACCCAATCAATGTCTTCTACCAAGCCAAATATGTGAGAGAGTGATTGAGTGTTGAGGAGTCTATCATCTTGGAGCACAAGAGCAAGGAGTTCATCATCACTATCAAGACTATTACCTTTTGGAGGGTGGTGCCTCCTAGATTGGTTAGGTGTTGCTTGGGAGCCTCCTACTTCGTGTTGTGGAGTTGAACCAAGAAGTTTGTACGGGCAAGGAGATCTCCTACTTCGTGAAGATCTACCCATAGTGAGGCTAGTCCTTCGTGGACGGAAGCCGTTATGGAATAGTCAAGGTTGCTACTTCGTGGACCCTTATGGGTGGAGCCCTCCGTGGACTCTAATGACCGTTACCCTCCATGGGTTGAAGACTCCATAAACGTGGATGCACGATAGCACCACCTATCGGAACCACGGGAAAAAATCCATGCATCTCCAAATTGTGTTTGATCTTCCTATCTCTACTCTCTCTTACATGTGCTTGTCTTACTTTCCGCTGCCATACTTGTTGACTAGCATGTGTAGGGTGCATTAGAGTTTTTATAATTGCTAAATCTGCCCACCAATTAACTTGGGAAAAGCTTAGGTCTTAATTCTTGCAAGTAGTCTATTCACCCCCCTATAGACGTCTCTTCTATCGATCCCTTCACCTTTGTTGGGCATGTCGAAAACGGTCTCTATGTGATTAACTTCTCGGAGCGACCCACTAAGACCGCGACTTGCCTAATGGCTAAAGTTGATGTGGGATGGCTTTGGCATCGCCGTCTAGCCCATGTCAATATGAGATCTTTGCAAAGTCTCATCAAAGGGGATCATGTTCGTGGACTAACAAATGTGAGTTTTGCCAAAGATTGTGCTTGCAGTGCTTGTATCGAGGGAAAGCTACATGAGACATCTCACCGCCCCACGACTACTATTTATTCCAAAAGGCCCCTAGAGCTCCTTCACATGGATCTCTTCATCCTTCCATCATTTGATAGTCTTGGGGGAAGATGGTATTGCTTGGTGATTGTGGATGATTACTCAAGATACACCTGGGTATATTTCTTCAAGACGAAGAGTAAGACCTAACAAACCGTCATCAACTTTGCAAATGAATTTCAAAGCCAACATGATGCAAAGATATTGATGATTAGAAGTGACAACTTTTGGGCCGAAGCCATCAACACCGCGTGTCATGCATCCAATCGGCTCTACCTCCGCAAAGGCTTGAACAAGACTCCATATGAGATACTTACCGGTAACAAGCCCAACCTCAACTACTTCCGGGTGTTCGGTTGTAAGTGTTTCATTCTCAAGAAAGGTGTTCGTTTGTTTAAATTTTAATCTAGAGCTCACGAGGGCATATTTGTTGGTTATGCTACAAACTCTCATGCTTACTGTGTTCTCAACAAGTCCACAGGACTCATTGAGGAGACGAGTAACGTAGAATTTGATGAAAATAATGGCTCCCAAGTGGAGCAAAGTGGTCTTTGTGATGTAGGTGATGAAATTCCTCCCCAAGCCATAAGAAGAATGGGTGTGGGGCACTTCCTACCTATTGAGGAACCCCTTGTGGCTAAAGGAGAAGGACAATGTTCCACACAAGTGGAACCATCACCGATGCAAGACCCACACGCTTCTGAAGAACAAAGTGAAGGCCCTCAACCTAGTGAACAAGATAAAGAGAAAGATCAACCTCATGGTGATAATGATGTATCACAAGATGCTCAAGATCAAGTTCACAACCCCGAGCAAGCTCAAGGTCAAGATCATGATCAGGATCAAGAGCAAGCTAGTGATGGATCTCAAGCTCGTCAAGACGATACACCGCAACCTTCCATGGAAGAGATTTTAGAAAGACAAGCTACCAAGATTGCTTCCAAGCTTAGAAATAAGCAACACATTCTGGAGAACGTCTACGGAAGCTTGAACAAAGGGGTAACTACTCGTCGTCAATTAACAAACTTTTGTGCACATCACGCATTTGTTTCTTGCATTGAACCCCTCAAGGTACAAGAGGCGCTCGAGGACACAGAATGGCTTGAAGCCATGCACGATGAACTCAACAACTTCGAGCGCAACAAAGTGTGGCGATTGGTGCCAAGACCAAAGGAGAATCACAATGTCATTGGAACCAAATGGATCTTTAAGAACAAGCAAGATGCAAACGGTGTAGTCATTCACAACAAGGCAAGATTGGTGGCTCTAGGCTATTCCCAAGTCGAGGGTATCGACTACGGTGAAACCTTTGCTCCCGTCGCTCGCCTTGCATCTATTCGCATGTTGCTTGCATATGCATCTCATCATGATTTCAAATTATATCAAATGGATGTGAAAAGTGCTTTTCTTAATGGCCCACTTAAGGAGTTGGTATATGTCAAGCAACCCCCGGGGTTCGAGGATCCTAAGTTCCCCAATCATGTATACGTTCTCGATAAGGCACTCTATGGCCTTAAACAAGCCCCACGAGCATGGTATGAGCACCTTACCGAGATGTTGCAAGACCGTGGGTTTGAAAATGGGAAAATCGATCCCACTCTTTTCACAAAGAGGGTTAACGAGAACTTGTTCGTATGCCAACTATATGTTGATGATATTATCTTTGGTTCTTCTAACAAAGTTTTCAATGATGAGTTTGCCGCACTAATGACCAAAGAGTTTGAGATGTCCATGATGGGAGAGTTGAAGTTCTTCCTTGGATTCGAAGTCAAGCAACAAAGTCAAGGAACCTTCATCAACCAAGCAACATATACTCAATACATGCTCAAGAGGTTCAAGTTGGATGATCTCAAGCCGGCCAAGGCCAACACTCCCGTGCTGCTCAAATGCCAACTTGACAGTGATCCCAACGGTAAAGTTGTGGATCAAAAGGTATATCGCCCCATGATTGGATCCCTGCTTTATCTTTGTGCATCTAGGCCAGATATCATGTTGAGTGTGGGAATTTGTGCACGATTTCAATCCGCACCTAAGGAGAGTCACTATGTGGCTGTCAAGCGAATCTTTCGATACTTGGCTCATACCCCCAAACTTTGGCTTATGGTACCCCAAAGGTGCTTCATTCGATCTCATAGGATATTCGGACTCGGACTGGGCGGGAGACCGTGTGGAGAGGAAGTCAACTTCCGGAGGTTGCCAATTCCTTTGTCGCTCTTTGGTAAGTTGGTCTTCGCAGAAAAAGAAAACTGTGTTTCTCCTCGTCCATCGAGGCGGAGTATGTAGCTGAAGCAAGTTGTTGTGCACTGTTGCTCTGGATGAGGCAAACTTTAAAGGATTATGGTGTCACTTGTGACAAAGTGCCCCTCTATTGTGACAACGAGAGTGCTATCAGGATCTCCAACAACCCGGTTTAACATTGCAAGATGAAGCACATTGAGATTCGTCATCACTTCATCCGGGATCATATCAAGCGTGGAGAGATTGATCTCATTCGTATGAATACTGAAGAGCAGCTTGCAGACATATTCACGAAGCCACTGGATGAAGCAAGATTTCGTGAGTTAAGGCATGAGCTAAATATCATTGATTCGAACAATGTGGCTTGACTTATTGCACACCCCGCCACACTCTTCATTATTTCTTGTTTAGGTGTAGGCATGGACATAGGGGGAGTGTAGTTCTCTCAATGAACTATTCCTCCACTTATTATGCATCAATTGATCAAATCTTTCACATTAGCCATTTTTGATGGTACTTGTGCGTCAAAGATGAGTTTTCGTCATGGGCCCAAGGTTAAAATCTTCGCGGTGCCATACCAAGTGACTGAAACATAGGTGGCTCCGGCCACCGCCCCCTCCTAGTGAGGTATTTGCTTTTGAAGAGCTTATTCGTGTTTTGTGTCACTCCAAGTACTATGTTTTCATTCTTCATTTTCCCTATACTTGGAGTGTTACCTACCCTCTGTTGGTCTTTGTGTCTCCAACCTCTTCAAAATTTGCATAAGCCACCCCGTTGTAACGTCTTTGTGCCTTGTGGTCGCCCAGAGCGGTACTACCGGTGGCAAGGGCGGTAGTACTAAGCGGTACTACCTCCGCCGCGTGCGGTACTTCCGCCGGAGCGGTACTACTGGGGCTTCTACCGCGTTGTAGTACCGGGGCGGTGCTACCGCCTATGAGTTCCCACGAAGGGTTATGGGGCAGGGCAGGGGAAGTTTCCACTTCCCCATACCCATTCATCCCCTCTCTCTCCTGGCTCTCTCTCTCTCTCCAGTCGACTCCAAGGCCGCGGAGGCAGCCGTCGGACCTCCGTTTCCGGTCACTCTTCCATGATTCCAACCAGTGGAATCGATCCCCACCCTCTCCTCTTGCCATGGATGCCGGTATTGTCCATGTTATTCTCTCCTTTGGTTCTCTTATGTTGAATCTAGGTTTTGGACAATACTAGATGCATTCGTCGATTTTTAGTCAAATCGAGGCATGAGTTTGTTGTGGAACATGGCTAGGGAGTAGATATGAAGTTCTAGTGGACAATATGTGCATTTGACGTCACCGGTAGTACTGGATTCGATCGGCGGCTGTAGTTGCCCCCGTGGTCTCCCCCCGCGCGGTACTACCGCTCCTCCTGGAGCGGTACTACCGCTCGTGGGCGGTACTGCCGCTCTGGTTAGCGGTACTACCGCTTGTGCTGCCCAATACCCATGTTTTCTCACTTTCACTCTAGATTTGCTCGTTCTTTTTCTTCTGTCTTACGCAACTGTTTTACACTTGTTTTTCTTTGCTTGGTGTTTTTGGGCTCCAAGTGGTAGCAATTCTGCTCATCGGGAGCGTCGGAGGAACCCCAGCCGTGATGGTGGCCTCAAGCGCCCTCGCATCTCAGAGGAGGACAGTTCTGTCAACCCCAATGCACCTCCCAAGCATCAGTCAAAGAAGGCCGCTACTGAGAAGACGCAGCCATCCCTGGATAAGATGCCTATCAAAGAGTTCTGGGAACTTCACCATCAAGATCTGTATGCCATTCCTCAAGAATCTGCTTTTCGCAACTGTCCCTTCTGGACTCGGCGGCAAATGGTCTATCTACAATGAGGTGCTCCTGAACAAGGAAAACCTGTATGCGCCGCATGTCAAGTCTATTGATATGGAGTTCTTGGAAAAGAATGCCCAATACTTTGGAGAGGCTCTTGAACTCTGTGAGAAGCTAGGAATTACTCATATTATGCAGTTCAACAAGCATTTTGATGCAGAGATGGTGGCAATGTTCTTTGCTACAGTTCATCTTGGGACTGATGAGGACCGGACCTTGACTTGGATGACCAATGGGAGGAAGTTGTCTTGCTACTTGGAAGGAGTTCAAGGACTTAATACACATTGAGGATAAGGGGCTCCATGACCCAGTTACCTTTCGCCCTCACAAGGAAACAACAACCATTCACAAGAGGCTTCTCTGGCCCTACAGCACTGAGAAGATCTCCGCTACCACTGGCAAGTCATCCTATGTGCTTCATCCCTTTCTTGATATTATGCAACACATCTTCCGAAACACTCCTTTTCCTCGGGTTGGAAACTTGGACATGGTACACTTGTACCTGGTGGATCTATTGCTCTTTTGTCAGGGTATGAGGCAGAATACCGAGGTGCCAGTTCTGGATGTTTCCCATGTCATGTGGTGTGAACTACTCTTTGCCATCTCTGACAGCAAGGTTCCTATCTATGGTCCGTACTTGATGCGTTTGATTGAGAGCACTTGGGCTAAGACCCTTCCAGGCATCCACTTTGAGCATGGTGAGGTGGCTTCCCATAAGATTGTGCAGCTCCACCAGAAGGACAAGTGGGCTAACTATGTTACTCCCGAGGTGGACTTGCCTGATGTTGAGGATGAGGACGATGAGGATGACGAGGATGATGAGGACTTTGAGATCCAGGGTGGCGCTGCTCCTCGTTCTGCGCTCTCTCGTGCTGAGCCATCTTGGGCTCACAAACTTAAGGACAAGATGAAGAAGCTCTTTTGTCTGCAGGCTCACAGTCAGTATAAGGCTCATGTTGCTGAGAAGAAGGCTATCAGTCATCACAAGGCGCTTGGTATGCACGTGGGATTGGCAGTTGCGAGTGGGTCTCAGGACTCCATCACAGATAAGGATGTCTGGATTTCTCGTCATTGTAAGTGGGATTCAGATGATGCTCTGCCTAGTTCTTCTGCTCCACCTAGTACTTCTGCACCACCCAGTACCGCAAGCTACAGCTCTGAGTCCAGAGAATATTGACGATGGTTCCACGAGTTGCTACCACCTGTTGGGGAACGTTGCATGGGAAACAAAAATTTTCCTACGCACACGCAAGATCTATCCATGGTGATGAGCATCTACGAGAGGGAGAGTGGATCTACATGCCCTTGTAGATCGCTAAGCGGGAAGCGTTAAGAAACGCGGTTGATGTTGTCGAACGTCTTCGCGATCCAAATTGCAAGCCGTCCCGCGATCCAATCACGATCCGTCCTGATCTAGCGACGAACGGACGGCACCTCCGCGTTCAGCACACGTACAGCTCGATGACGATCTCCGCCTTCTTGATCCAGCAAGAGGGGGCGGACAGGTAGATGAGATCTCCAGCAGCACGACGGCGTGGTGGTGGTGACGGTGGAGTTATCCCGGCAGGGCTTCGCCTAAGCACTACCGGAATCTATTTGGTGGAGGAACTAGAGAATAGAGAACTAGCACGTGGCCATGGGTTTTGGGGCTCTATTCCTCTAGTATATATATAGGAGGGAGAGGGAAGAGCAAGCCTCCCTAGGGTTTCCCCTAGGGGTCGGCCGAACCAGGGCAAGGAGGAGTCCAATCCACTTCCTACTAGGAAGTGGATTCATATTAGGAAGGAGTCCTATTCCTTCCTATCTCCACCTTTTTTCCTCTTGGGCATATGGGCCCTTATGGGGTCGGTTCCCCAGCCTATTAGGGGCTGGTGCGCCACCTATTGGGCCCATGTGCCCCCCCGGGGTGGGTGGGCCCCACCCGGTGGACCCCCGGAACCCATTCGTCACTCCCGGTACACTACCGGAAATACCCAAAACCTTTCCGGAACCCAAATACCACTTTCCTATATATAAATCTTTACCTCCGAACCATTCCGGAGCTCCTCGTGACATCCGGGATCTCATCCGGGACTCCGAAGAACCTTCGGTCACAAACACATATATCTCAATACTACCGAAACATCACCGAACGTTAAGTGTGCAGACCCTGCGGGTTCGAGAACTATGTAGACATGGCCGAGACACCTCTACGGTCAATAAAAAATAGCGGGACCTAGATGCCCATATTGGTTCCTACATATTCTACGAAGATCTTTATCGGTTGAACCTCTATGTCAAGGATTCAGTTAATCACGTATGTTGTTCCCTTTGTTCTTCGGTATGTTACTTGCCCGAGATTCGATCGTCGGTATCTCTATACCTAGTTCAATATCGTTACCGGCAAGTCGCTTTACTCGTTCCGTAATACAAGATCCCGTGGCTAACTCTTTAGTCACTTTGCTTGCAAGGCTTGTTGTGATGTTGTATTACCGAGTGGGCCCTGAGATACCTCTCCGTCACATGGAGTAACAAATCCCAGTCTCGATCCATGCCAACTCAACAGACACCCTCGGAGATACCTATAGAGCATATTTATAGTCACCCAGTTACGTTGTGACATTTGATACACACAAGGTATTCCTCCGGTGTCAGTGAGTTGCATGATCTCATGGTCATAGGAACAGATACTTGACATGCAGAAAACTATAGCAATAAACTGACACGATCATATGCTATGTTTATAGTTTGGCTCTTGTCCATCACATCATTCTCCTAATGATGTGATCCTGTTATCAAATGACATCTCATGTCTATGGCTAGGAAACCTTGACCATCTTTGATCAACGAGCTAGTCTATTAGAGGCATACTAGGGACACAGTTATGTCTATGTAACCACACATGTATTTGAGTTTCCAATCAATACAATTATAGCATGGATAATAAACGATTATCATGAACAAGGAAATATAAGAATAACCATTTTATTATTGCCTCTAGGGCATATTTCCAACACCACCTCGGGTCGTCTTAGTTCTCTCTACCCTTTTGGTGTCTCGCTGCCTAAGGGGGAGAGTTAGGAGCTATTGCAAATGGTGCTCCACTCACTAGTAGAAAAAGGCCCATTAGTCCCGGTTCCAGAGGGGCTTTAGTCCCGGTTCCAGAGGGGCTTTAGTCCCGGTTCTGGAACCGGGACTAAAGGGTCGGGACTAAAGCCCAAAACCTTTAGTCCCGGTTTGCTTACGAACCGGGACCAAAGGCCCTCCACGTGGCCGCTGCGGGGAGCCCAGGCGGGAGGACCTTTAGTCCCGGTTGGTAACACCAACCGGGACTAAAGGAGCTCCACGTGGCCGCTTCGCAGCACTCAGGCAGGAGGACCTTTAGTCCCGGTTGGTAACACCAACCGGGACCAAAAGGCGCTGGGGTTTTTGTTTTTTTTTTGAAAGGGGGGGTTTAGGGGTTTTGGAGGGTTTAGGGGTTTCATATTGTGTTAGCTAGCAAATAGAGAGAAGTGACCTCTCTTTCTCCGTGCTTGGTCGACGCTAGCTACTACATATAGAGAGAACTCGACGCTAGCTAGTAAGCAAATGAAGGAAACCATTAATTACACAAGATCGTCATGAACATATACAGAGAGAAGTGACCTCTCTTTCTCCGTGCTTGTTCGAACAACAAGTTTTCGTAAATCTATCCGACGCTACTACATATATACAATATAACATCCCTGACATCATCAAGCGCCAAACTCCCATTGAATTTCCGCATGGTATTCTCCCTTTTCATGTATGACGTGGTCAAGAAAGAATCCCGCCAATTCCTCTTGAATTGCTCGTATGCGATCATGTGGTAGGAGTTCATCCCACATCTGCCAGATCTAATTTAAAGAAGGGGGTCAATACATATATATGAATGAAACTCAACACAATTGATGGTAATAAAAAAAATTGTGAATATTGTTTACATACTTCAAATTGTTCTTCAGATCTGCCCCGCTCAGAGGTCCTGTGGCGAATGTACTCGCAAACGTAGTATCCACATAAATTATTCCCGGGTTCCTGCCACAAGTACTTTACGAGAATAGAGTTCAATCAAACTGATAATCAAGCACGATAATGGTATTGATGAAACTGGAATCAATGAGAGATGCGCGAAACTAGCTAGTACTACTTACTTTGGGGTGTGTAAATCGCAGCTCGTTCTTCAGACCCGGAACCTGTCCGGTGAACTATTTCCAAACCCTGCCAGGCAAAGAAAATGATTACTTGATATCAGGAAATGAACGAAAGTTGTCGATATGGTCCCGGTATTGATTGAACTTACTTCTGGAGCATTGCAGTCATGTCCGCATAATCCTTGGGATCTTTACGTCTCGAGTCAAAGACAGTTACTACTCCCTCATCAAGCTTAATGGATAGCAGAATATAGTGGAAACTGCGCACGCATAACTCATCAATTACAGTACTTAACCTCGAGTAAGCGAAACCGAATATGCACAAGACAGTAACACTCACTTGAAGTTGTAAGGAAAAAGTATTTCCCTTTTGTTTTGATGTCGAAGGAACGCTTTTAGCAAGTTTTCCTCGGTATATTTAACTCTTTCTTGTACCGCCCATTCATTTACGGTATTTGGGCTAATGAACCCAATGTCATAGATTTGTCTTATTTTGCATTCGACGATCTTCAATCTGCATAATATAGTGAGGATAATTATATATACATGCAATGAACGAGTTGAGCTAGAGACTTAATTACAGAAGTAATACTTACAGACAGTAGCAAGTCATGATTTGTTTGTCGAGGGCCTTTTGATTGAATAACTGAAATAACTACACAAATTCAACAGGCATCAGGTCGACTCCAATGAGGTCGTGCTCATCTTTAATTCTCACCAGCAAACTATCGGACCCATTCTTCTTGCAGGTTTCCAAGTACCACTCATGCAATTTGTACATCATCGTTGTTAGAGGAGGATGATCAGGTTTGACAAGAGGCTTCCCATGCACGTATTTATATTCTTCTTTTGGTACCTCAGCCATTTCAAAAATTACATCATCCCCCAAGTAATCACCAGGATTGGTACCGAGCACCATCCCCGGATGATTAGCGACGATATCGCTAGACACCTTGAGCGGGGGGCACGATTTCTTCTCCTGTTCGCCGAGCTGGGGAATTGTTTTCCCACTTCTTCGTTCTGCTAACCTTGCATCACTAGAAGTACTTCCCGACCGCCGCGCTTCATCATATGTCTTTTGAATAATGCGGTCATAGTTTGATTGCGGCGGAGGCGGTGGTGGTCGCTTCAGGGCATCGATAGTGCGCTTCACTTTCACCGGATCTATTGTTTCCTTCGGAGGTGGAGTTTTCTTTGCAAAATGGGCCCTCACTTGGGCACGAACTATGTCCTGGTTTTCCTGCTCGGTCCTCTCATATGGTAACTTTTCCAGAGGCTTGAGAGATGGACCGTATCTGAATTGCCTCCCGCCTCTGCTTGTACTACTAGCCGCCGGAGCGGCGGCGTCTCTGTTCCGTCGTTGCTGACGGGCTGAGAAGGAGGCTGAGTGCTCCGACGCGCCGAAGGAGCCGGACCGGCGGCGTCTGTCTTCCGCCGTTGCCGACGAGGCGGAGGAGGAGGCGGACTGCTCCGACGCGCCGGAGTAGGCGAAGGAGGAGGCGGAGTGCCCTCACGCGTCGGAGGAGCCGGAGAAGGAGGCGGAGTGCCCTGATCACTCGCCGGAGGAGGAGGAGGAGGAGGAGGCGGAGTGCCCTGACTCGCCGGAGGAGGAGGAGGAGGCGGAGGCTTCCAGTTTGGAAGCTTGATGTACTCCTTCTGCCATAGACATGTACTCCTCAGAGCACGAACCAGCTGATTCTCCCCTTCACCTGTAGAGTGGTCAAGCTCGAGCTCCTCAAATACCTGCATTACTTCATCCACCATCACAACAGCATAGCCATGTGGAATCGGAAGGCAGTGAAAAGTTCCGTTGGGTTGAGGAGGTGCAACAGAGCCGACAGCCGCCTTGAAAGTGAGGTTCCGGCATTTCGTCATAAGCTCGCAATTTTGAGCCTCCGTGATAGTATCCACGGCGTAGATAGGAGCCGTGAAGTCAGTCTGAACGGGCTCCGTGGAAGCCACGCTGCTTCTCCGCTGAGATGGCGGGGTAGCTTCTGGGGTAGCTTCGTGCCGCTGAGAGGGTTGGCCGGCAGCTCGCTGGCTCTCAAGTTCTTCATCTAGCTTTTGTACTCTTGCACTCATCTTCTGCATGTCGCTCAGCTCCGCTTTCCTCTTTCTCTCCCGGCTTCTGTAACCGCCTGCGTCGGGAAACCCAACCTTCCACGGAACGGAGCCTGGTGTGCCTCGTGTTCGTCCAGGGTGCTCAGCATTCCCTAGGGCCTCAGTCAGCTCGTCCTTCTCTCTGTCGGGAATGAATGTCCCTTCCTGTGCTGCGGTGATATACTTCTGAAGCTTCGTGACGGGTATTGCAAGTTGCTCGTCCGTCCAACGGCACTTCCCTGTTTCAGGGTCCAAAGTTCCCCCAACCCCGAAGAACCAAGTCCTTGAATGGTCTGGCCAGTTGAATGTCTCTGGTTTGACCCCTTTAGCAATCAGGTCATTCTCAGCTTTGTCCCACAACGGCCGGGCTTTGAGGTAGCCACCTGACCCCGTGTGATGGTGATACTTCTTCTTTGCAGCATTGTTCTTGTTTGTCTCTGACATTATCTTACTCTTGTCCGATGTCTTGTAGGCCACAAATGCGGGCCAGTGATCTCTTATCTTCTCAAATCGGCCGATGAATTCTGGAGTCTCACCTTTGTCGACAAACTTTGATTTCAACTCCTTCTTCCACCTCCTGAATAGATCTGCCATCTTCTTAAGAGCACACGCCTTGACCAGTGGCTCTATAACTGGCTTATTCGGATCCTCCTCTGGCGGTAGGGTGAAATTTGCCTTCAGCAAGGTCCAAAGATCATCTTTCTGTCTATCGGTGACATAATCACCTTCAGGGGCGTCGTCCTTAGGCTTATTCCATTGCTTGATGCTGATCGGGATGTTGTCCCTAACAATAGCTCCGCACTGAGCAGAAAATGCGTCCTTGGTCCGCTTGGGTTCGATCGGTAGGCCATCGTCCGCGAGTGCTGTGATCGTGAACCTTTCATCCTTGCGCAACCTCTTCTCCGGGCCTCGTCTCATTACCGAAGTTTGGCTCGACCCGGAGGGCTATAAAAGAAGAAAGAAGAGTTAATATATGTACATACCAAAACAATTAATGCATCAATTAGCTAGTCAGCACCTCCGGAGCCATCATGATCATGTCACCGGAGCCATCATGATCATGTCCTTCCTCCTCCATTGTTCCATCGGTGTCGTTGAGAAACGACAAGACAGCATCACCTCCGGCGAGGATTATCTCCCCCAACAACTGTTCTTGTTCCAAGTCTCTTTGATCCATAGTTTCTGCAAATATTACAACATGGCAATTAATATACAAACATGAATGTCCGACGTCCGGACCGCCTCTCTCATGAATGTCAAACAAGGGATTCTCTTAACCTTTAAGGGATTTAACAAAATGGTGCCATTCTGAATGTGCAGAAAATGGTCCATATTTTTCCTCATCTCATCTACCCTTCTATATGTCACGTTGTCTAGTGTCAAAGGATTCAAGAAAACCAAGGCTTCATCATTAGCCGGAAGTAACAGGCGCATAATGGTACGAATCTCTCCGGAGAGCCAAACGCGGCGGCGCGGCTTGGGCTTCGGTCGGAAATCGCCCACAGGGCATCATTCGATGCGCGGCCGGGCTCGTTCGAACGGCAAGACGACGGCGCGTCGATTGGCGGTGGTCGGAGCGGCTGAAACGGCCGGAGTCGAGCGCTACGACCTCGACGGCGGCGAGCTTCTCAGGTGAGCTACGGGGATGCGGTGGGTGGGGTGGCCTCGACAACGCTCTTTCAGTCCCGGTTTGGGTGGACTCGAGAGTTTCTATGAGCATAAAAAAAATCCTCCCCCCTCATTTTCCCAAGAGAGTTAGGGGACATACTTGCGGACTCCTCCCCCCTCATTTTCCCGAGAGAGTTAGGGGATACTTGCGGACTCCTCCCCCCTCATTTTCCCGAGAGAGTTAGGGGATACTTGCGGACTCCTCCCCCCTCATTTTCCCGAGAGAGTTAGGGGATACTTGCGGACTCCTCCCCCCTCATTTTCCCGAGAGAGTTAGGGGACATACTTGCGGACTCCTCCCCCCTCATTTTCCCGAGAGAGTTAGGGGATACTTGCGGACTCCTCCCCCCTCATTTTCCCCGATTTACGCTCTTTCTTAATATGAACAAAAAAAATCATGAACGTTTAGTGAAGTTGCCCCTCCCCGATTTAGGCAAAGTAAAACCCCTTCGTGACGGAACTTCTTTTTAGCCAACTTATTTTCTGCCAACAAAATACATATATCATATATACAAAAACATGGGATACCTTAATTAGTTCAATTTTTTGCCTTGACAAATCATTGAACCTTTTGACAGAAACCTCCCATAAACTCTTTCATAATTTTCTTTAGCATACATCCATGGAAAAAAAACAGGAAGCTACGATATTTTTTTATATCATATTTATATCATATTTTCCTTAGCATACATATATCATATGATCATTTTCTATATATATACATCCATCCATCCATCCATCCATACACACACACATATATACATGGACCAAAAATGCTATAAAAAATTATATGAACAAAAAAAAGCATACATCATCTATCATCAACATTAGCAGCTATCATCAACATCATCATCTAACTATCATATATCATCTATCATCTATATATCATCAAAATCATCAAAATCAACAGCGGACAGGGAGGACAGGAAGGAAATGGGGCCGGCCGGACCGAACGGGGAGGAGGGGCCGCGTCGTCGGGGCAGGGCAGTGGCGCGGGGCGGCGTCGGGGCAGGGCGCGCGTCGGGGAGCGGTGCCGGCGTCGGGGCACGGGGCGGCGCGTCGGGGCAGAGGCGCGCGTCGGGGCAGGGCGCGCGTCGGGGAGCGGCGCCGGCGTCGGGGCACGGGACGGCGCGTCAGGGCAGAGGGCGTCGACGGCGAGCTCGGGCAGCCTGGCGGCGTCGATGTGCTCGGCGTCGTCGGGGGCAAGTGCTAGATGAAATCTGAAAAAATCTTAAGTGTTGCTTATATACACAGAGTATTGGTCCCGGTTCGTGGCACCAACCGGGACCAATGCCTACCTTTAGTCCCGGTTGGTGCCACCAACCGGGACCAAAGGTCTCTTTTCGTCAGCCCAAAGGGCGGGAAGCAGAGACCTTTGGTCCCGGTTGGTGGCACCAACCGGGACTAAAGGGTGGCATTGGTCCCGGTTGGTGCCACCAACCGGGACCAAAGGGTGGTGCTGCCCGGGGCCAAATTTTTAGTCCCACCTCGCTAGCTGAGAGGGCTCGAGAGTGGTTTATAAGCGCTGCTGCGCACACCCTCTCGAGCTCCTCTCAACAGCAGGCTTCCGGGCCTAATCTGTCACTGCCTGTGGGCCTATTGGTTCTCCTGCGGGCCTGAATCCTGGCCCAACAAGCTGGTTGGGTTTCTAGTCGTATTCAGGCCGCTGTGGCCTAGTAGGCGGCATTTTTTTCTACTTTTTTTGTTTTCTTTTTTGCTTTATTTATTTTCTTTTGTTTCTACTTACAGTTTTTCAGTGATTCTTTTTGCTTTTAGGTCACAAAAATTATAAACTTTCTGTTAGTGCCATTAGTTTCCAAATTTGAATAGTTTAAATTTGAATTCTTTTAAATTGGTGTGAATCACTAGTTTGTGAATAACTTTACTATAAAAATAGATTTTTGAGTGATTCTTTTTCCTGCTATTTAATATTACTGTGTTTTATCATTATATTCAATTTGGTAATTTTTAGGTTATTTTAAATGTCTGTTTTAACCAAAAACAGATTTTGTTATTTTAGTTTGCTATTAAAGTTTCTAAAAAAATTCTTTATGAAAATTCTTTTTGCTATTAATGTTTTGAACAAAAAATACTTTGATAACTTTAGTTGCATAAATTTTATATAATTTTAGTTTCATAAATACTAGAGGTTTATAAAATATTTTTAGTTGATTCCTTTTGCTATTAGAGTTTTATAAAAGCTTTTTAGTTGATTCTTTTTGCTATTGAAGAATATTATAGTTTTATTTTAGTTGATCATAACAGAATTTTTTTATTGATTATTTTTAGTTCATTATTTTTGCTATTAGAGTTTCATAAAGGTTTTCTAGTTCTTTTTGCTATTAGTTCATTCTTTGAGCTAAATGACCCTGAAATTGAAAAGCACTTCAAAGGAACTCTGAAAAGGTTGAAAGTTGGCATGGTATCATCATTTCACCCACATAGCATGTGCTAAAAAGTTGAGAGGGTTACGTCAAAAACTGGATGCACTTCGTGTACAAAACGGACAATCTCTTTCAAAGTATCAGGGTTTCGGACGAAAACTCATCTGTTACAAAGGGATTTCATTTTTTTGAACTTATTTGAACTCCAGACTTTTTATGTGTTCAAAATGCACCATTCAAAGCCACATCATCAATTTTCAACCCTTTCTGACTTCATTTCCTATTTTTCATGCATTTACTGATTTTTTAAGCTAAATGACCCTGAAATTGAAAAGCACTACAAATGAACTCTGAACAGGTTGAAAGTTGGCATGGTATCATTATTTCACCCACATAGCATGTGCTAAAAAGTTGAGAGGGTTACGGCAAAAACTGGATGCACTTCGTGTACAAAATGGACAATCTCTTTCGAAGTATCAGGGTTTCGGACGAAAACTCATCTGTTACAAAGGGATTTCATTTTTTTGAACTTATTTGAACTCCAGACTTTTTGTGTGTTCAAAATGCACCATTCAAAGCCACATCATCAATTTTCAACCCTTTCTGACTTCATTTCCTATTTTTCATGCATTTACTGATATTTTAAGCTAAATGACCCTGAAATTGAAAAGCACTACAAATGAACTCTGAACTTTCATGCATTTACTGATATAGTTGTGGAGAGAAAGTCTTCACTTTTTCTTCGCTTGTGTCCTTTGCTTATTGCGCCGTAACCATGGATAATCTTCATTGTTTAACAGGGTGCTTGGGTCAGACTTGACTTTGAAGGGAGGAATTTCATGAAACTTTTCATAATCTTCAGACATGTCTGTCTTGCCCTCCAATCCCACGATGTCTCTTTTTCCTGAAAGAACTATGTGGCGCTTTGGCTCATCGTATGATGTATTCGCTTCCTTATCTTTTCTTTTTCTCGGTTTGGTAGACATGTCCTTCACATAGAAAACCTGCGCCACATCATTCGCTAGGACGAATGGTTCGTCTGTGTACCCAAGATTGTTCAGATCCACTGTTGTCATTCCGTACTGTGGGTCTACCTGTACCCCGCCTCCTGACAGATTGACCCATTTGCACTGAAACAAAGGGACCTTGAAATCATGTCCATAGTCAAGTTCCCATATGTCCACTATGTAACCATAATATGTGTCCTTTCCCCTCTTGGTTGCTGCATCAAAGCGGACACCGCTGTTTTGGTTGGTGCTCTTTTGATCTTGGGCGATCGTGTAAAATGTATTCCCATTTATCTCGTACCCTTTGTAAGTCAATACAGTCGAAGATGGTCCCCTGGCCAACGAGTACAGCTCATCAGAAACAGTGTTGTCACCCATGAGACGTGTTTGCAACCAACTGCCGAAAGTCCTGATGTGTTCATATGTAATCCAGTCGTCACACTGCTCCGGGTGTTTGGAGCGCAGAATATTCTTGTGTTCATCGACAAACGGGGTCACCAAGGTAGAATTCTGTAGAACTGTGTAGTGTGCTTGAGACCAAGAATGCCCGTCCCTACATATTATTGAGTCCGCTCCTAGCGTGCCTTTTCCAGTCAGTCTCCCCTCATACCGCGATTGAGGGAGACCAATCTTCTTCAGGTCAGGAATGAAGTCAACACAAAACCCAATGACATCCTCTGTTTGATGGCCCATGGAGATGCTTGCTTCTGGCCTAGCGCGGTTACGAACATATTTCTTTAAGACTCCCATGAACCTCTCAAAGGGGAACATATTGTGTAGAAATACAGGGCCCAGAACGACAATCTCGTCGACTAGATGAACTAGGACGTGCGTCATGATATTGAAGAAGGACGGTGGGAACACCAGCTCGAAACTAACAAGACATTGCACCAAATCACTCCTTAACCTTGGCAGGATTTCTGGATCGATCACCTTCTGAGAGATTGCATTGAGGAATGCACATAGCTTCACAATGGCTAATCGAACGTTTTCCGGTAGAAGCCCCCTCAATGCAACCGGAAGCAGTTGCGTCATAATCACGTGGCAGTCATGAGACTTTAGGTTCTGGAACTTTTTCTCTGCCATATTTATTATTCCCTTTATATTCGACGAGAAGCCAGACGGGACCTTCATACTGAGCAGGCATTCAAAGAAGATTTCCTTCTCTTCTTTGGTAAGAGCGTAGCTGGCAGGACCTTCATAGTGCTTTGGATGCATGCCGTCTTTTTCATGCACACGTTGCTGTTCCTCCCGTACCTCCGGTGTATCTTTTGTCTTCCCATACACTCCCAAGAAGCCTAGCAGGTTCACGCAAAGATTCTTCGTCACGTGCATCACGTCGATTGGAGAGCGGACCTCTAGGTCTTTCCAATAGGGTAGGTCCCAAAATATAGATTTCTTCTTCCACATGGGTGCGCGTCCCGCATCGTCAGTCGGAACAGATAGTCCGCCAGGACCCTTTCCAAAGATTACTTGTAAATCATTGACCATATCAAGTATGTGATCACCAGTACGGAGGGCGGGCTTCTTCCGGTGACCTGCCTCACCTTTGAAATGATTTCCTTTCTTTCGACATTGATGGTTGGTCGGAAGAAATCGACGATGCCCCAGGTACACATTCTTCCTGCATTTGTCCAAATATATACTGTCGGTGTCATCTAAACAGTGTGTGCATGCGTGGTATCCCCGGTTTGTCTGTCCTGAAAGGTTACTGAGAGCAGGCCAATCGTTGATGGTTACAAACAGCAACGCATGTAAGTCAAATTCCTCCTGTTTGTGCTCATCCCACACACGTACACCTTCTCCATTCCACAGCTGTAAAAGTTCTTCAACTAATGGCCTTAGGTACACATCAATGTCATTGCCGGGTTGCTTAGGGCCTTGGATAAGCACTGGCATCATAATGAACTTCCGCTTCATGCACAACCAAGGAGGAAGGTTATAGATACATAGAGTCACGGGCCAGGTGCTATGATTGCTGCTCTGCTCCCCAAAAGGATTAATGCCATCTGCACTTAAACCAAACCATACGTTCCTTGCATCACCTGCAAAGTCCCCCCACCTTCTCTCGATTTTTCTCCACTGCGACCCGTCAGCGGGTGCTCTCAACTTCCTGTCTTTCTTACGGTCTTCTTTGTGCCATCGCATCAACTTGGCATGCTCTTTGTTTCTGAACAGACGTTTCAGCCGTGGTATTATAGGAGCATACCACATCACCTTGGCAGGAACCCTCTTCCTGGGGCGCTCGCCCTCAACATCACCAGGGTCATCTCGTCTGATCTTATACCGCAATGCACCGCATACCGGGCATGCGTTCAAATCCTCGTACTCACCGCGGTAGAGGATGCAGTCATTAGGGCATGCATGTATCTTCTGCACCTCCAATCCTAGAGGGCATAGAACCTTCTTTGCTTCGTACGTACCGCCGGGCAATTCGTTATCCTTTGGAAGCTTCTTCTTCATTATTTTCAGTAGCGAACTAAATCCCTTGTCAGATACACCATTGTCTGCCTTCCATTGCAGCAATTCCAGTGTGGTACCGAGCTTTGTGTTGTCATCTTCGCAATTTGGGTACAACCCTTTTTTGTGATCCTCTAACATGCGATCGAACTTCAACTTCTCCCTTTCACTTTCGCATTCTCTCTGTGCATCAACAATGACCCGGCGAAGATCATCATCGGGCACATCATCTGGTTCCTCTTGATCTTCAGCTTCCCCATTGCAGCATCACCGTATTCAGGGGGCGGGTAGTTGTCATCATCCTCTTCTTCTTCGTTGTCTTCCATCATAACCCCTCTTTCTCCGTGCTTGGTCCAAACATTATAGTGTGGCATAAAACCCTTCTCAAGCAGGTGGAAGTGAAGGGTTTTAGAGTTGGAGAAAGCCTTCGTATTCTCACAGACAGTACATGGACAATGCATAAAACCATTCTGCTTGTTTGCCTCAGCCGCTTCGAGAAAATTATGCAGGCCCTTAATATACTCGGAGGTGCGTCGGTCACCGTACATCCATTGCGGGTTCATCTGCGTGCGTTATATAGTTCTCATTATTGAACAACATATAACTCTCTAGAGCATCTAATTAAAACATACAAGTAAGAACTTTTTTCTTTTAGATAGAAGATAAGGAGAAGAGGCTAACCACGGTGGTGCCGGCGCCGAGATGGGCACGGGCGATCGACGGCGGTGAGGACGGGGACGGGACAGGACGGACCGCCAAACCTAGACAAATCTTGAGGAAAATGGAGCTTGGACAAGGAGCTTCGAGAGGAGAAAGCTTAAGTGTGGCTCGGGCATTTCATCGAACACCTCATGTGCATAGGAGGTGAGCTAAAAGCTCTCCCACGGCCGGGCAAAAAAACAGAGCAGTGCACTGCTCTGCTCGCGGGCAGGGGCTATATATAGGCCAACCATTGGTCCCGGTTTGTGGCTGGAACCGGGACTAAAGGACCCCATTTGGTCCCGGTTCCAGCCACAAACCGGGACCAATGGTTGTGGGCCAGGAGCGAGGCGCATTGGTCCCTCTTCGTGTCTGGAACCGGGACCAAAGGGGTCAGACGAACCGGGACCAATGGCCCACGAGGCCCGGCCGGCGCCCTGGCCTCACGAACCGGGACCGATGGCCCCATGGGTCCCGGTTCGTGAGTGAACCGGGACTAATGGGCTTCTCAGGGGTGGACCGAAGCCCTGTTTTGTACAAGTGACTATACGTATCCTGTCTGCTACTCAGAGTCATCCGGATTGGTGTCAAAGCTTGCATCGACGTAACCCTTTACGACGAACTTTTTATCACCTCCATAATCGAGAAACATTTCCTTAGTCCTCTAGTTACTAAGGATAATTTTGACCGTTGTCCAGTGATCCACTCTTGTACCCCTTGACAGACTCATGGCAAGGCACACACCAGGTGCGGTACACAGCATGGCATACTATATAGAGCCTATGGATAAGGCATAGGGGACGACCTTCGTCCTTTCTCTTTCTTCTGCCATGGTCGAGCTTTGAGTCTCACTCAACTCCACACCTTACAAATCAGGCAAGAACTCTTTCGTTGACTGGTCCATTTTGAACTCTTTCAAAATCTTGTCAAGGTATGTACTCATTGAAAGTCTTATAAGACGTCTTGATCTATCTCTATAGATCCTGATGCCCAATATTTAAGTAGCTTCATTCCAGCTTTTCCTTTGAAAAACTCCTTTCAAACAACCCTTTATGCTTTCCAGAAATTCTACATCATTTCCGATCAACAATATGTCATTCACATATACTTATCAGAAATTCTATAGTGCTCCACTCACTTTATTGTAAATACAAGTTTCTCATAAACTTTGTATAGACCCAAAAACTTTGATCATCTCATCAAAGCATATATTCCAACTCCGAGATGCTTGCTCCAGTCCATAGAAGGATCGCTGGAGCTTGCATACATTTTAGCATCCTTAGGACTGACAAAACCTTCCGATTGTATCACATACAACCTTTCCTCAAGGAAACCGTTAAGGAAACGATGTTTTGACATCCATCTGCCAGATTTCATAATAGAAAAATGCAGCAACTGCTAACATAATTCCAACAGACTTTTAGCATCGCTACAGGTGAGAAAGTCTCATCGTAGTCAACTCCTTGAACTTGTCGGAAACTTCTTTGCGACAAGTCGAGCTTTATAAATGGTGACTTTTACCATCAGCGTATGTCTTCTTCTTAAAAGTCCATTTGTACTCAACGGCCTGCCGTTCAACGGGCAAATCTACCAAAGTCCATACTTGGTTTTCATACATGGAACCTTTCTCGGATTTCTTGGCTCCTAGCCATTTGTTGGAATCCGGGCCCACCATCGCTTCTTCATAGCTCGTAGGTTCGTTGTTGTCTAACAACATGACCTCCAAGACAGGATTGACGTACCACTCAGAGGTGGTACGAGTTCTTGTCGGCCTACGAGGTTCGGTAGTAACTTGATCCGAAGTGTCATGATCATCATCATTAACTTCCTCTTCATTCGGTGTAGGCGCCACAGAAACATCTTTCTACGTCATGCTACCATCCAACTGAAGTGACGATTCAATAACCTCATCAAGTTCTACCTTCCTCCCACTCAATTCTTTCGAGAGAAACCCTTTCTCGAGATAGGACCCGTTTTTAGCAACAAACACTTTGCCCTTGGATCTGAGATAGAAGGTATACCCAGTTGTTTCCTTAGGGTATCCTATGAAGATGCATTTTCCGCTTTGGGATCGAGCTTATCAGACATAAGCGTCGCATTCCCAAACTCTGAGAAATGACAGCTTATGTTTCTGCCAAACCAAAATTCATATGGTGTCATCTCAACGGACTTAGATGATGCCCTATTTTAAAGTGAATGTAGTTGTCTCTAATGCATAACCCCAAAACGATTGTGGCAAAACGACAAGAGACATCATAGTACGCACCATATCCAATAGAGCACGACTACAACGTTCGGACACACCATCACACTATGGTGTTCCAGGTGGTGTGAGTTGTGAAACAATTTCCACATTGTCTTAAGTTGTATACCAAACTCGTAACTCAGATATTCACCTCCACGATCATATCGTAGACATTTTATCTTCTTTTCACGATGATCTTCAACTTCACTCTGGAACTGTTTGAACTTTTCAAACGTTTTAGACTTGTGTTTCATTAAGTAAATATACCTATATCTACTCAAATCATCAGTGAAGGTAAGAAAAATAACGATATCCACCACACGCTTCAATACTTATTGGACCGCATACATCAACATGTATCATTTCCAATAAGTCACTTGCCCGCTCCATCATACCGGAAAACGGGGTCTTAGTCATCTTGCCCATGAGGCATGGTCTGCATGTCTCAACCAATTCGAAATCGAGTGAGTCAAAGATCCATCAACATGGAGTTTCTTCATGTGCTTTACACCAATATGACCTTGGCGGCAGTGCCACAAGTATGTGGTACTATCATTATTAACTTTGCATCTTTTGGCATCAATATTATGAACATGTGTATTACTACGATCGAGATTCAATAAACCATTCTCATTGGGTGCATGACCATTGAAGGTATTATTCATGTAAATAGAATAACCATTATTCTCTAACTTAAATGAATAACCGTATTGCAATAAACACGATCTAATCACGTTCATGCTCAACGCAAACACCAAATAACATTTATTTAGGTTCATCACTAATCCCGAAGGTAGAGAGAGCGTGCGATGGTGATCACATCAACCTTGGAAACACTTCCAACACACATCGTCACCTCGCTTTTAGCTAGTCTCCGTTCATTCCGTAGCTTTTATTTTGAGTTACCAACATTTAGCAACAGATCCGGTATCCAATACCCAGGTGCTACTAGGAGTACTAGCAAGGTACACATGCATAAAACGTATATCAAATATACTTCTGTTGACGTTGCCAGCCTTCTTATCTACCAAGTATCTAGGACAGTTCCGCTTCAGTGACCGTTCTCCTCATAATAGAAGCACTCAGTCTCAGGTTAGGGTTCAACCTTGGGTTTCTTTACAGGAGCAGCAACTGGCTTGCCATCCATGAAGTTTCCCTCCTTGCCCTTGCCCTTCTCGAAACTAGTGGTTTTTACTAACCATCAACACTTGATGCTCCTTCTTGATTTCTACCTTCACGGTGTCAAACATCACGAATAGCTCGGGGATCACTATTTCCATCCCTGGCATTTCATAGTTCATCACGAAGCTCTAGTAGCTTTGTGGCAGTGACTTGCAGAACTATATCAACCACTATCTTATCTGGAAGATCAACTCCCACTCGATTCAAGCGATTGTAGCACCCAGACAATCTGAGCACATGCTCATCGATTGAGCTATTCTCCTTCATCTTGCAGGCAAAGAATCTTGTTGGAGGTCTCATACCTCTCAACACGGGCACGACCCTGAGATCCCAATTTCAGCTCTTAGAACATCTCATATGTTCCGTGACGTTCAAAACGTTTTGGAGCCTCAATTCTAAGCCGTAATGCATGACGCACTGAACTATCAAGTAGTCATCAGAACGTGCCTGTCAGATGTTCACAACATCTACAGACGACGCTTGAGGGGGTGGCGCACCGAGTAGTGCATTAAGGACATAAGCCTTCTGTGCAGCAATGAGGACAATCCTCAGATCACGGACCCAGTCCGCATTATTGCTATCATCATCTTTCAATTCTATTTTCTCTAGGAACGTATAAAAACAGGGGAGCTACGGCGCGAGCTATTGATCTACAACATAATTTGCAAAATCACTTTGACTATGTTCATGATAATGAGTTCAATTAATCATATTACTTAAGAACTCCCACTCAAATCAACATCCCTCAGGTTGTCTAAGTGTGACATGATCCAAATCCACCAACCCAAGTCCGATCATCACGTGAGATGAGGTGGTTTCAATGGTGAACATCTTCATGTTGATCATATCTACTATATGACTCATGTTCGACCTTTCGGTCTCTTGTGTTCCGAGGCCATGTCTGTACATGCTAGGCTCGTCAAGTTTAATCCGAGTGTTCCGCACGTGCAACACTAGCTTGCACCCGTTGTATGTGAACGTAGAGTCTATCACACCCGATCATCACGTGGTGTCTCGAAACAACGAACTTTCGCAACGGTGTACACTCGGGGAGAACACAATTTTATCTTGATATTTAAGTGAGGGATCACCTTATAATGCTACCGTCGTTCTAAGCAAAATAAGATGCATAAAAGGATTAACATCACATGCAAATCATAAGTGACAAGATATGGCCATGAACTTGTGCTTTTGATCTCCATCTCCAAACACCGGCATGATCTCCATCGTCACCGGCATGACACCATGATCTCCATCATCTTGATCTCCATCAACGTGTCGCCATGAGGTTGTCGCGCCAACTGTTGCTTCTATGACTATTGCTAACTCATAGCGATAAAGTAAAGCAAAACGGCGAAAATAAATTAAAGACAACCCTATGGCTCCTGCCGGTTTTCGTACTCACCGACATGCAAGTCGTGATATTCTATACAAAACATGATCATCTCATACATCACATATATCTCATCATGTAATTGGTCATATCACACCACAACATACCCTGCAAAAACAAGTTAGACGTCCTCTAATTGTTGTTGCATGTTTTACGTGGCTGCTATGGGTATCTAGCAAGAACAATTCTTACCTACGCAAAAACCACAACGGTGATACACAAATTTCTATTCAAACTTCTCAAGGACTTCCTTTGTCGAATCCGATCCAACTAAAGTGGGAGAAACAGACACCCGCCAGCCATCTTTATGCAACAAAGTTACATGTCAGTTGATGGAACCGGTCTCTCGTAAGCGTACGAGTAATGTTGGTCCGGGCCGCTTCATCCCACAATACCGCTGAATCAAGAAAAGACCAAGGCAGGAAGCAATCTAAATATCAATGCCCACAAACTCCTTTGTGTTCTACTTGTGATCTCATCTACACATAGACCTAGCTCATGATGCCACTGTTGGGGAACATTGCATGGGAAACAAAAAATTTCCTATGCACACGCAAGATCTATCCTTGGTGATGAGCATCTACGAGAGGGAGAGTGGATCTACATACCCTTGTAGATCGCTAAGCGGGAAGCGTTAAGAAATGTGGTTCATGTAGTCGAACGTCTTCGCGATCCAAATTGCAAGCCGTCCCGCGATCCAATCACGATCCGTCCCGATCTAGCGCCGAACGGACGGCACCTCCGCGTTCAACACACGTACAGCTCGATGACGATCTCCGCCTTCTTGATCCAGCAAGAGGGGGCAGAGAGGTAGATGAGATCTCCAGCAGCACGACGGTGTGGTGGTGGTGATGGTGGAGTTATCCCGGCAGGGCTTCGCCTAAGCACTACCGGGATCTATTTGGTGGAGGAACTAGAGAATAGAGAACTAGCACGTGGCCGTGGGTTTTGGGGCTCTATTCCTCTAGTATATATAGGAGGGAGAGGGAGGAGCAAGCCTCCCTAGGGTTTCCCCTAGGGGTCGGCCGAACCAGGGCAAGGAGGAGTCCAATCTACTTCCTACTAGGAAGTGGATTCATATTAGGAAGGAGTCCTATTCCTTCCTATCTCCAGCTTTTTTCCTATTGGGCATATGGGCCCTTATGGGGTCGGTTCCCCAGCCTATTAGGGGCTGGTGCGCCACCTCTTGGGCCCATGTGGCCCCCCGGAGTGGGTGGGCCCCACCCGGTGGACCCCCGGAACCCATTCGTCACTCCCGGTACACTACCGGAAATACCCAAAACCTTTCCGGAACCCAAATACCACTTTCCTATATATAAATCTTTACCTCCGGACCATTCCGGATCTCCTCGTGACGTCCGGGATCTCATCTGGGACTCCGAAGAACCTTCGGTCACAAACACATATATCTCAATACTACCGAAACGTCACCGAACGTTAAGTGTGCAGACCCTGCGGGTTCGAGAACTATGTAGACATGACCGAGACACCTCTACGGTCAATAAATAATAGCGGGACCTGGATGCCCATATTGGTTCCTACATATTCTACGAAGATCTTTATCGGTTGAACCTCTATGTCAAGGATTCAGTTAATCACGTATGTTGTTCCCTTTGTTCTTCGGTATGTTACTTGCCCGAGATTCGATCGTCGGTATCTCTATACCTAGTTCAATATCGTTACCGGCAAGTCGCTTTACTCATTCCGTAATACAAGATCCCGTGGCTAACTCTTTAGTCACTTTACTTGCAAGGCTTGTTGTGATGTTGTATTACCGAGTGGGCCCTGAGATACCTCTCCGTCACACGGAGTAACAAATCCCAGTCTCGATCCATGCCAACTCAACAGACACCCTCGGAGATACCTGTAGAGCATATTTATAGTCACCCAGTTACGTTGTGACGTTTGATACACACAAGGTATTCCTCCGTTGTCAGTGAGTTGCATGATCTCATGGTTATAGGAACAGATACTTGACATGCACAAAACTATAGCAATAAACTGACACGATCATATGCTACGTTTATAGTTTGGGTCTTGTCGATCACATCATTCTCCTAATGATGTGATCCCGTTATCAAATGACATCTCATGTCTATGGCTTGGAAACCTTGACCATCTTTGATCAACGAGCTAGTCTATTAGAGGCATACTAGGGACACAATTATGTCTATGAAACCACACATGTATTTGAGTTTCCAATCAATACAATTATAGCATGGATAATAAACGATTATCATGAACAAGGAAATATAAGAATAACCATTTTATTATTGCCTCTAGGGCATATTTCCAACACCACCTCGGGTCGTCTTAGTTCTCTCTACCCTTTTGGTGTCTCGCTGCCTAAGGGGGAGAGTTAGGGGATTTGCCGAGTCACGAGTGTGTGTTTTAGCTGCTGCTGGTGTTTATTCGCTCGTGAACTCTTTTAACATTTGCTTTGCTTTGGTTTGTGCTTTTGAGACTTTTAAGACCAAGTCGTATGGTGTGAGACATATGCTACCCTATTATTATCTTGTTATGTCTTAGTATGTGAGCTATTCTTATCATGTTCCCTTTACCTATACTCACATATCTTATCTTGCATTCATACTTCACTCTTATCTATTATTGCAAGTAGTTGTCGGTCTATAAAATATAGGGGAGTGTTGATCCTAGTGTGTGCACTTTGCATTCCAAAAGCATATCTAAGAATAGTGCACACATCTAGGGGGAGCCCGTCTATATTTTCTAGATTTTGGTGTTTGCCTTTACTTATTACGATATCCTCTGTGCAAATCCCGTGTTGTCATCAATCCACCAAAAAGGGGGAGATTGTAAGGACATATTTCTACCCTAGTGGTTTTGGTGATTGATGACAATGCATTTGCGGACTAACCGTGTGCATTAATCTTTCAGAGAATATCAGGTGGCATGAGACGGTTATTTTCCCCTCCGGTGGGTAAAAGAGAAGATGGTTATTTTCCGATGATTTAGTGTTGGTGGACTTGAGTCATAGGAAAATCTGTACTATCAAGAGGGGGTACGCATTTGGAAAGGTTGGGTGGAGTCAACACGTACACATATGCACCCCGCCCTTTCTCGGCAATATGAAGCTTCTGCCCTGTGCCTGTGGCTGCCTCTAAGTTGCCTGAGCGGTAGTACCGCTGCCCGGAGCGGTAGTACCGCTCGGTGGCTATGGCACCCGGCGCATGGCACTGGACATGTCCGGGGTGCCGCGCCGCCAGCCCGGTATTAGGGGAAGTAATACCAAGTGGTACTACCGCTGCACCCCCTACTACTGCTGGTGGGGTGACTCGGGCCCCCGGCGCGGAGGACCAAACTCCTTCGCGTCCGGTGTCTGATGACCCGCGCCACTGGAGCGGTAGTAGGGGTGGTAGTAGCAAGCGGTATTACCGCTGCACCCAACTATTGCTTGGATTTGCGTCTCGTACAGCGCCAGGGGTAGTAACGCTGGCGGGAGTGGTATGATGAGCCACAAGTATAGGGGATCAATCGTAGTCCTTTCGATAAGTAAGAGTGTCGAACCCAACGAGGAGCAGAAGGAAATGACAAGCGGTTTTCAGCAAGGTAATTTCTGCAGGCACTGAAACTGTAGGTAATAGATAGTTTGATAGCAAGGTAATTTGTAACGAGAAAGTAACGATAACGGTAAACAAGGTGCAGCAAGGTAGCCCAATCCTTTTGAGGCAAAGGACAGGCCAGAACAATCACTAGTAATAGGCAAAGTGTTCTTGAGGGTACACGGGAATTTCGTCTAGTCACTTTTATCATGTTGGTTTGATTCGTGTTCGCTACTTTGATAATTTGATATGTGGGTGGACCGGTGCTAAGGTGCTGGTCTTACTTGAACTAACAACCTACTTATGATTAACCCCCTCGCAAGCATCCGCAACTACGAGAAAAGTATTAAGACAAAATCTAACCATAGCATTAAACATGTGGATCCAAATCAGCCCCTTACGAAGTAGCGCATAAACTAGGGTTTAAGCTTCTGTCACTCTAGCAACCCATCATCTAATAACTACTCCACAATGCATTCCCTTAGGCCCATGGATGGTGAAGTGTCATGTAGTCGACGTTCACATGACACCACTAAGGGAATCACAACATACATATCATCAAAATATCGAACACATATCAAATTCACATGATTACTCGCAACATGACTTCTCCCGTGACCTCAAGAACAAAGGTAACTACTCACAAATAATAATCATGCTCAAGATCAGAGGAGTAATGAATAGCATAATGGATCTGAACATATGATCTTCCACCAAATAAACCATATAGTAATCAACTACACAAGGTAATCAACACTACTAGTCACCCACAGGTACCAATCTGAGGTTCCGATACAAAGATTGAACACAAGAGATGAACTAGGGTTTGAGAGGAGACGGTGCTGTTGAAGATCTTGATGAAGATTGGCCTCCCAAAGATGAGAGGGGTGTTGGTGATCACGATAGCTTTGATTTCCACCTCCGGGAGGGAAGTTCCCCCGGCGGAATCGCTCCGCCGGAGGGCAAAACTGCTCCTGCCCAAGTTCTGCCTCGAGGTGGCGGCGCTTCGCCCTGAAAGTCCTCCTCCTCATTTTTTTAGGTTTTTTGGGAATTTATACCAGAAGATGGGCTTCGGAGGTGGGCCAGGGTGAGCACCACCCACCAGGCCGCGCCAGGGGGTGCCTGGCGCGCCCTGGTGGGTGCTCCTCACCAGGTGGCCCCCCTCCGATAGATTTTTGCTCCAGTGTTTTTTATTAATTCCAAAAATAATCTCCGTAAAGTTTCAGCTTCATTGGAGTTGTGTAGAATAGGTATCTCTGACGTGCTTTTCTTGGGTCCAAAATTCCAGCTGCCGGTATTCTCCCTCTTTGTGTAAACCTTGCATATTATGAGAGAAAAGGCATTAGAATCACTCCCCAAAGCATTATTATTCAACAAAAGAAAGTAAATAACAGTAGGAAATCATGATGCAAAATGGACGTATCAACTCCCCCAAGCTTACACTACAAGAAACCTGCTTATCTGTGACAGATATAAACTGTCACAACAGAGGACAAAACCGTCAGGCCCTACTGTTGGTGACGGATTCGAAATTTGTCATGTATCACGCGTCATAATTTGCCAACAACACGTTCAGTGACGGAAATGCATATCCGTCACAGATTCATGACGGCTTGTTACCGTCATTAATTAGGCCCCCGACCCCGCTCGGCCCGCCGCCGGCCCGGGTTTCGGTGACGGACAGATCCATCACGGATCTGCATGCCGTGATGTATTGCGTGGCATCCGCGTGGATCTGATGTGGCATCATCTGGGCCTCTAGCCTTTGGGCCTATATAATTTCGGCCCAGTTAACTTGTCGAGCCAGGACTGTTTGGCCCATAATTTTTTTTGGAACTTTTATCTGTTAGCCAGTTTGTGTTGGACCATTATGATGTTTGTCAGCCCATTTATACTGTACCAAATCCAGCCCATTAGTGCTCAATAACCAATTTTGGTCAATCACAATGAAGAACTTTTCTTTTGGTACAACAACAATGTCAAATAGACAGAAAAGATGCACATCATCGTAAAACACAAATTAAACGCCAGCATTACAATAAGATAAGTACTTATCCAGCATTACATACACATGCAACATAAATAAACTTTCATGTCCAGATCCACTAACAATCAAACATAACACTTCCATCTACCAGCAAAATACTTCTTAGTTTGCATCCAGCAACATCTTAAGCAGTTAGCACTACAAAATAACATTTAGCAAAAGATAGGTTCCAGCACATTCATAGCTTCCAGCAGAACTTTGCTTGGACAAACAACTTACTCTTGACCTGATCTTGGATGAATCTGATTTAGTAAGAAGTCTAATTTAGCTTCCAGCTCAGCTTGCTTTTTCCTGTTCTCCTCTTCTTGCTTGGTCCTTGCTTGTTCTTGCCTGATCCTTGCTTCTTCTGATTCCTTTAACTGATTGGTCAAGGTTTCAATAAGGGCCCGAAGCTCACCACTTCCCCTCTTCTGCGCTTCCTGTTCTGCCTCACGGTCGCTACGACTGGATCTTTCATGCACGTGCTGGACCCCCACATTCTTAAGAAACATTGGCTTCTTAGTGTGCTTAGTAAGAACTTCAGCCACAGCCTTGGTTGCAGAGTTGGATTGTTGGCCATCTTCTGTAGGTTGAGAGGCATTCTTTTCCATTTCATCCTAGCCATGCAAGCAAACGAACACGGTGAGCAAAACAGGAGACAAATAGGTTATTTGCCTATATGTATGCCACATTTCCATGTACACATGTAGACATGTAGTTATACTCTAGTCACTACATGTATGCTGCAAGTACCGTAGGCCAAGGACATCAAGTATTTTAGCACAAGGACAGAAAATAGCAAGTAATTTACACAAGGACAAAATGTGGCAAGTATTATAGCACAAGGACAGAACACAGCTAGTATTTTAGCACAAAGACAGAAAATAGCAAGTATTTTTTGGCAATTATTTATTATCCTACTACTGGATCTATGGCAAAAGGTTAACATTTTGATGGTTGGTGATCTTTGAAAGCTGACTTACAATTGCAGCTTGCACAACATCGGTGTAGCCTTTCTTTTTGCTGTTGTAGTGGCACTCCTTGAATAAATCTAGTGTAGTGGGTTCTTTCTCCTTGTATTTGTCTCCCTGAAAACAACAGATATGCATCAAGCTAACATTTGTGAAGAAACAACATGTATAGTACCAATATTGAACTCTACTTTATTCATTTATTCATGATGAGATACCATTAAGGGGAAAAGGCATGTATTGGATGTAGGCAAGGGAGCATCATATACAGTTATATTCATTACTGCTAGCAAACTAAGAAACTATCATACCTAATGTACTTAACAATAGCAGGGGCAGCAGAGGTCAGATATAGTTCGAGCCAAAACACTGAAACTTAACATGCTAGCATAAAAAATAATATAGAGAAGAACAATAGCTGCAATGGTAAGGTTTACATGAACATATAGTCAATAACATTTCTCAAGACCACACAGAAAAATCTCATGAAAACAGTTGCCAAGTACTATCACATAAACAATTTGCACATCCACAGACACATGTTTGACTTACCAGGTTATCACAGTGCACATGGTAGCTGCGTGAACCAGTAGTTTGGTGAAACTTGACTTGAGCACGGTTATTTCTGTTAATTCCACATATCTCCTGCATGGATCAGTGATTTGGTTAGCTAAATGCATTTATTCAGGAGTTATTATGGAAACAAATATCAGTGAATTTTATTATTTCCTAAATGTAAGTCTGGTAACTTGCAGGACATCTGACTCGTGAGTAATGAGTTAGAACCATCCAATTTTGATGCTAATAGCTAATACAAGATGTAGTGGAGTGGCGAGAAAGGGTGGTTGGCAACGCCAAAATAATATTTGTCTGCAAGAAGAAATGTACCATTTTTTTGGGATCCTTCCAGCTTTCCACAAGCTCATTCCATTGGTCATCAGTCATTGAGTGGACTGGAGAAGTTTTCGTCGCCAAATTGAGAGGGAAAGGATAAAAATACTTCTGCTTGAGCCTGTATCGTTGTTGGCGAATCGCACCTTTCAGCATTTGCGTACAAGCCTTCCTAACTGGCACAGCTTTTACATCCATCTCAAATTTGTTCTAGTCAGATGAAAGAACTGTGTAAGAATCATGATTGCACATAATTAAAATAGCACAAAATTGACAGGTTACTAGCCATTTGATTGAGATAGGGTTGGATCATGTACTTACACCAACTTTGCCTACAAAGTTCTGGAAGATCCCTTCTCGGACATTTCGATATGGGTCCTTGTAATCTTTCCAGCGTTTGAACACAGGAACATGGCCTCTGACTGTGACGTTGCATTCGGTTGCAAACTTTGCAGCAAGAAGAGGTGTCTCCGGCCTTAACCTCCCTTCTGGAATGACGAGCGACAGTTTGCCCCCCCCCCCCCCAACGTCGACTGATCCTTTCCAGGCCTTTTCCAATATTGACCCCCCTTTCCCTTGTCTCCTCATAGGATCGTGGCCCTAAAAAGAAGGTAAATCAAGAATGGATACATATATCAACAAAAAGCACCAGAGTTGTAACTCAAATAACATGCTAGAAAGATTTTGGGTTTTATAACATGCCTTGAGTGTCATTGTCTGGTTCAATTTGTGTTTGGTGACAAGGTTCGACACTACCACCAGCTTCAAAGTCTATCTGGTTGCCATCATCATGACGGGCAATGAGATCAGATCCATTGGTCATCCAGTGGTCGTCATCAGAATGGACACGGTCACCATCTATTAAAAAAAGAATCCAGTGAGAGTATGCTCACCTTGCAATCAAAGTTAATGAACAGGGCTAACGATCCATAAGACAGAACATGAGTATGATAGTACAACTTGCCTTCAAGACCATGTGTGTGGTTATCAAAGTTGGGAACGGTTTCTTCAGCTTCAGGCACAGAAACAGTTGGTGTTTGATGTTTCAGATCTGACACCCCTTCACTTTGAGGATTTGCATCAGCATCTAGTAATAGTCTTTTGTTTGACCTTGTGACTCGCGCACTGGTTGGAAGCTCTGCATGAATTCTTTTAGGAGGTCGAGGCTTGATTCCACCAGGGGCCATGGCAGCAGATCTTTTCTTATTAGTTTCCTGACTGGTCTTCTTACAGTTGTTCAACCCCTGATAGAAATGAAAACATGGTTAAATCAACAAAGTGTAACAAAAATTCTGCTGCAATAGTAAACAAGCAACATATCTATGAATGACTAGTGTTGGAGGATTTTAGCACCTTCAACTTTGAGCTAGGAGATGGTGTGGACTTTAAGTCTTGCAGTACATCCCTCTCATCTATTAAACTATCATTAGACGAGTGACCTTCACTGGTATTCTCCTCGTTAGGATGGTACTCAGCTTCAGATTCATCATCAGTATGCTCGAGCTTTCTTTTTTCAGGTGAAATGACAGCTTTGTTTGCAAACAATGTTGATAATGTAGGAAGTCCAAGTGATTGCAGCCTTGCATTGTTCCTCATGCACTTTTTGAGGCGCGACACTTCCATTGGATGTAGTGGTCGTTCTAAGATGAGTACAGATATAAACACGAATTACTATGTGCATAAGAGTACTTAATAACAAATTTCTGAATTTTTGCGCCTACCACCGCCTGATGCCAATATTTGTGATTAAGGCATTCTCTACATGGGCATAGTATTTCTTCATCCTCGCTGAATTTTGCTTGAATGAAGTTCATAAACTCTTTGACACCATTGACGTACTCTTGAGAGAACAATGTGCCACAAATCCAACGTCTATCCATCTGCATTGTAGAAAAAAGACCAACTTAATCAAAGGTAAATAATCAATCAGGGAACATGTTTACTAGCAGTTCCCAGGAAACATGCTGTACAAAATCACAACACAAGCAAGTTCACCTACTGTTACATAATGTACAAAATCACAACACAAGCATATAGCAAAATTGACATGTTTCTGATCTAGTACCAGGTGCATCACTTGCATAAAGTTATATAAAAGCGCATACTCCAGTAGACAGCAGCTCGGAAGAACATGGACTGTTGTCTTGTTTATCAAGAACGGACTGTAGGTGTATTTCTGAATCATACTCCAGTAGGTGTATTTCTGAAACATCACAATCTTTCCATCTTACATGTAGATACTACCAACTGACTCGTAGTGGAATTATTATAAGCTACGACACAATCGCTCTATCTTAATGTAGATTAGTTCAAATCGATAAACTTTAATATGTAAATTTCTACTTACAATTGAAATTGGCTAGTACCCAAATAAACTTTAATATGTAAAGCGATAAACACACAATATTGGTGATCTGTCAAAAACCGAGAACATGGTGACTACAAAGAAGTATTTTTCCTATCCTTCAGTCTATCAACACCACTGGAATCAGTGATAGGAATTTGTTTTTCAAAGCACCACCCAATTTTGTAGTGCCCAAAACAGATTAAATTTGTTTTTGAAAGCACCACCCGATTTTGTAGTTGGACGAGGGGGACCATCGTTTTCCTATCCTTCCAAAGTTTAATTTTTTTTCAGAAGTACTAAGGATGAGAAAACCATCTTAATTTCTCTCTGTATACTCCCGGGCCATATGTTGGCATGTGCAACAGAAGCGACTGAACAGGGCCTCCAATTACAGTGGTGGACAAAAGAAAATTGATTGTTTTTCTTTCGCACATATGGCCTAATTTTGATTTGCACAGGGCCTCCAATTTCCATGGTACGACCATGGTATGCTCGCGTTCAGAAACAGATGACATTCAGACTTTCTTATCTGATACGTACCTTGCTGGGCTAATGTTGAGGCGGGGAACAACAAGGAGTGACTGCTGCAGAAACGGCGGCCGGTGGCTGACTCGTACGCACGACAATGGTGGGCGGCGGTTGGCTCGTCAGCGCAGCAACGGAGGGCGGCGGCTGGCTCGTTGACAGTTGGCCAGGATCTGGAAATCCCAAGCAGCGTCGACTTGGACAGGATCTGGAAGATGGCGCCCGCACGCCCCAACTCGCCGGATCTAGGCACCCTCGCCCGGGCAGTCGGCAGCAGCGCTGGCGGCACCGATGGCCGAGGGGATTGAGCGGTGGTTCTCTTTTCTTTTTTTGGTCTGAGGCTATTTGAGAAACAGGAATATACGGGAACTATTTTTACTCCTCATTGACATGTGAGCCAAACAAGGCGATGCACGCCACATCAGCGTAAGTGGTAATCCATGACGGTCTGACTTTTGTATATAAAAGAAAAGCTAAGCCCGACTAGGCCCAGTTGTTCAATCCTTGACGTTTTGCATGACAGTTCTGCTACGACCGTCATTGAGGGGTTGCCTGTCGCAGGCCCATCCACGGCTCGCTGATCGGTGATGGTTTCCCTGACGGAAAAAGATTGGCCGTCATAGTCAGTGACAGATTCTTAGACCGTCACCAGATATCCGTCATAGATAAGCAGGTTTCTTGAAGTGTTAGACCTCGCTTGTCCTCAAGCGAAAGCCGATATTGAAAAGCATGTCCATATGGTTTGAGAGAGAGGTGTCGATAAAAACAAAATACGGACATAGAAGCATCATGCTTATTAACATAACAGCAACAAACTCTAACATAAGAACTTATTTCAATATATTTTTATCATAAAGCTTCTCATGAACAAGTAACAATTCATTACAACATAGAAGTATGAAGCATAAACCTTATTGGAAACCAACAAACTGTGTTCTCAGTCAGCTTTGCAACTACAATTCATCATATTTTCAGGAAGGGTCTCATGTCGGAGCCTTTTGGCAAGTCCACATACTCAACCATCATTTAGTCTTCAATGATTGCTAACGCTCACGGCATACCCATGAACAAAAAGTTTCAACCGGACACATAGGAAGATAGGGGTTTATAGTTTTGCCTCCTAACGTATTCACCTCAAGGGTGATGTCAACAATAATAACGCATGCCCACCCATATCCAACTGGGTATATGTGCCTAGATCTTTCCTCACCACATGATGCTTGCAAAGGAAAAAGTAAAAAGGAATAGAGAAGAATACTTTGACTCTTGTATAAAAGTAAGTGCATAAAAGTAAAAGATAGGCCCTTCGCAGAGGGAAGCAGAGGGTGTCATGCGATTATTGGTTTGTATGCCCAATCCCTTAATGTAAAAGAACGTCACACTATATTGCCCCTATGATAGCAACCTTTATTATACAGTCCATCGCTTTTATTACTTTGCCATCATAAGTTCGTATAACGCTCAATTTTCTCTTACACTAATTGATCAAAACACTTTTAGAAGCAATTTTTATTGCCTTGTTGCACCGATGACAACTTACTTGAGGGATCTTTCTCGATCCATAGGTAGGTATGGTGGACACTCAAGGAAAGAGTTTGGGTTTGGGTTTTTGGATGCACAAGTAGTATCTCTACTTAGTGCGGAATTTTTGGTAGCAAAGATATTGAGCAAGCACCACATGTTAAAGGATCTATGACAATATAACTTCTATGTGGATATGAACACACATAAATCATTATGTTGTCTTCCTTGTCCAACGTCAACAATTTTGACATATAATATTTGATGGGGGCTCACAATCATAAAAGATGTCCAAGATAGTGTATTTGCATGTGAATCTTCTCTTCCCTAATTAATTCTTTCATGAATTGCATCATTGATCAATGCTATGTTTGTCGATCTCCAATAAATTTTACTACTTATACTTTTCCTTATGTGATGTCACTACTCACCATAAGATTAGCATATGATTCTTTTCATTTATTGTCTTTCTTTTATTTGATTGCAACAAGAAAGCAGAGAAGCAAAACTCAAACTAAACTTTATTATATAACTTTCACTCGATTACATAGATAGGTAGGCCACAAAACTAACACACGAAAATAGATCACGCTAAACTTTTATTCAACTAAAGCAAAGGGAAAGTAAAGATAGAGCTAAAATAGGTAAAGGCGAATAAAAGTGGTGGTGATACGATACCGGGGCACCTCCCCCAAGCTTGTCTCAAGCCAAGGGGAGTGCCCATACCCATGTACTCAAGTCTCCTTTGGTGGTGGTGATGAAGAAGGTGGAGGTGTTGATGAAGCCTTCTTCTTCAACTTATATTTAAGCATAAAATTTTCCTCCCTTAGATCATCATTCTCCAATTCAAGCTTTAATATCCTTTGGCATAAGGCCTCCTTGCTTTCCTGCAGAAAACGAGACGGGATAAATTGGACCATAGGTTTGTATCTTCTAGGGAGGCTTGACTTCTTGAATTCCACATGCATGTCTCCGGGTTGAGGCAATGGATCATCCTCTTCCTCAGAGCTGTCATCTTTTGTTTCCTGCATGGTAGAATCTTCTTCCTCCTCCGAGGTCCATAGATAGGGGTAAATCACCCTAAAGATCTTCGAGTCTGGAACATAGGGATCAACATAGCTCTCCCCATCTGAATCTTGAGACGACATATTTTCAGATCTGTCAGGAAAACAACACGAAACAAGAACAGGGGATTTTTCTGCGATACGGTCGTCAAAACAGTCGGGGGTATATATAGAGAATTTTTATTCTTGGGGAACAAGTATTTGGAAGGAAAACAGAGTCGGGAAGGCATCCGAGGTGGGCAGCACCCACCAGGGCGCGCCAAGGGGTGCCTGGCGTGCCCTGGTGTATCGTGCTCACCTCGATCACCTTCCGGTTTATTTTTTTATTCCAAAAATTCTAAAATATTCCAAAACTGACAGAAAATATTTTTCCGGATTTTTCGGAGTCCGTTTACTTACTGTATCACGTACCTCCTATTTTTAAGTATTCTAGAGTGTTCCGGAAGGTTTCTTTTATGTGTTCCTCCCGTGTCATGGTTTGGATAACATTGCTTTCAACGTTAATAGGTGTACCTGAGATATAATACTTAATTCTTTGGCCATTGACCACCTTCGGGTTAGTACCTTCGGCATTATTAATCTTGATTGCTCCAGAACGATAAACCTCTTTGATAATATATGGTCCTTCCCATTTGGAGAGAAGCTTTCCTGCAAAGAATCTTAAACGAGAGTTGAACAAAACAACATAATCTCCTATTTTGAATTCCCGCTTTTGGATTCTTTTGTCATGCCATCTTTTTACTTTTTCTTTGAATAGCTTGGCATTTTCATACGCTTGGGTTCTCCATTCATCTAGTGAGCTAATATCAAATAGCCTCTTCTCACCGGCAAGTTTGAAGTCATAATTGAGTTCATTAATTGCCCAAAATGCTTTGTGTTCTAGTTCTAGACTCTAGAGGCAAATGACAAGCTTTTCCATACACCATTTTATATGGAGACATACCCATAGGATTTTTATAAGCTGTTCTATAGGCCCAAAGTGCATCATCTAATTTCTTAGACCAATTCTTACGAGACCTATTGACAGTTTTTGTTGGAAATATGCCCTAGAGGCAATAATAAATTAGTTATTATTATATTTCCTTGTTCATGATAATCGTTTATTATCCATGCTATAATTGTATTGATTGGAAACTCAAATACATGTGTGGGTACATAGACAACACTGTGTCCCTAGTAAGCCTCTAGTTAACTAGCTCATTGATCAAAGATGGTTAAGGTTTCCTAGCCATAGACATGAGATGTCATTTGATAACGGGATCACATCATTAGGAGAATGATGTGATGGACAAGACCCAAACTACGAACGTAGCATATGATCGTGTCAGTTTATTGCTATTGTTTTCTGCATGTCAAGTATCTGTTCCTATGACCATGAGATCATGCAACTCCCTGACATCGGAGGAGTACCTTGTGTGTATCAAACGTCGCAACGTAACTGGGTGACTATAAAGATGCTCTACAGGTATCTCCGAGGATGTCTGTTGGGTTGGTATGGATCAAGACTGGGATTTGTTACTCCGTGTGACGGAGAGGTATCTCAGGGCCCACTCGGTAATACAACATCACAATGATCCTTGCAAGCAATGTGACTAAAGTGTTAGCCACGAGATCTTGTATTACGGAACGAGTAAAGAGACTTGCCAGTAACGAGATTGAACTAGGTATAGAGATGCCGACGATCGAATCTCGGGCAAGTAACATACCGAAGAACAAAGGGAACAGCATACGGGATTAACTGAATCCTTGACATAGAGGTTCGACCGATAAAGATCTTCGTAGAATATGTAGGAGCCAATATGGGCATCCAGGTCCCGCTATTGGTTATTGATCGTAGAGGTGTCTCGGTCATGTCTACATAGTTCTCGAACCCGCATGGTCTACACACTTAACGTTTGGTGACGATTAGTATAGTTGAGTTATTGTGTTGGTGACCGAAGGTTGTTCGGAGTCCCGGATAAGATCCCGGACATGACGAGGGTCTCCGGAAGAGTCCGTAGGTAAAGATTAATATATGTGATAATAGTGTTTTGATCTCCGGAAGGGTTCCGGAATTCACCGGAAGAGGTTCCGGATGTTTACCGAAGTGTTCGGGTGCAGCAACACTTTATATAGGCCAAAGGGGTAAAGCCCACGAGGTGTTGGAAAGTGCAAAAGGAAGTTTTGCTGCTGCCTTAAGCGGTACTACCGTTGGTAAGGCAGTACTACCGCGTAAGCGGTACTACCGCTCGTGAGCGGTACTACCGCTCGTGCGCGATACTGCTGGAATCCGAGTTGGACTCTTTCCCTGCGGGCCAAACCGACCTTGTGCGGGCAAAACCGACCTGGAGGAGGCTTTTACTCCAAGTTTAGACCCCAAGGCTCAACATATAAATAGAGGGGAAGGGCTAGCACACGGGACACATTAAGATTTCCCAAGCCGTGTGTCGGCAACCCTAACCCTCTAGTTCTCCCGTCATAATCTCCGTAGTGCTTGGCGAAGCCCTGCAGAGATTGTTCCTCACCACCATCACCACGCCGTCATGCTGCCAGAACTCATCTACTACTTCATCATCGCTTGCTGGATCGAGGAGGTGAAGGCGTCATCAAGCCGTACGTGTGTTGAACGCGGAGGTGTTGTCCGTTCGGCACTAGTTCGTGATCGGATCGAGGGACGACTTGCGATTTGGATCGCGGAGACGTTTGACTACATCAACCGCGTTTCTTAACGCTTTCGCTTAGTGATCTACAAGGGTATGTAGATTCACTCTCCCTCTCGTAGATGCTCATCACCATGGATAGATCTTGTGTGTGCGTAGGAAAATTTTTGTTTCCCATGCAACGTTCCCCAACAGTGGTTTCAGAGCTAGGTCTATGCGTAGATGAGATCTCGAGTAGAACACAAACGAGTTGTGGGCGTGGGTGTATACATATTGCTTGCCGTTACTAGTTGATACTTGATTCGGCGGTATTGTGAGATGAAGCGGCCCGGACCAACATTACTCGTACGCTTACGAGAGACCGGTTCCTTCAACTGACATGTAACTTCGTTGCATAAAGATGGCTAGCGGGTGTCTGTCTCTCTCACTTTAGTTGAATCGATTTCAATGAAGAGGGTTCTTTTAGAAGATCAAAAAGCAATCACTACACCACGTTGTGGTTTTGCGTAGGTAAGAACGGTTCTTGCAAACCCGTAGCAGCCACGTAAAACTTGCAACAACAATTAGAGGACGTCTAACTTGTTTTTGCAGGGTATGTTGTGATGTGATATGACCAATAACATGATGAGATATATGTGATGTATGAGATGATCATGTGTTGTATAGAATATCACGACTTGCATGTCGATGACTACGGCAACTAGCAGGATCCATAGAGTTGTCTTTAATTATTTTCGCCGTTTTTGCTTTACTTTATCGCTATGAGTTAGCTATAGTCGTGGAAGCAACAGTCGGCGCGACAACCTCATGGCGACACTTTGATGGAGATCAAGATGATGGAGATCATGGTGTCATGCCGGTGACGATGGAGATCATGCCGGTGCTTTGGAGATGGAGATCAAAAGCACAAGTTCATGGCCATATCATGTCACTTATGATTTGCATGTGATGTTAATCCTTTTATGCATCTTATTTTGCTTAGGACGACAGTAGCATTATAAGGTGATCCCTCACTTAAATTTCAAGATAAAATTGTGTTCTCCCCGAGTGTGCACCGTTGCGAAAGTTCGTCGTTTCGAGACACCACGTGATGATCGGGTGTGATAGACTCTGCGTTCACATACAACGGGTGCAAGCCAGTGTTGCACGTGCGGAACACTCGGGTTAAACTTGACGAGCCTAGCATGTACAGACATGGCCTCGGAACACAAGAGACCGAAAGGTCGAACATGAGTCATATAGTAGATATGATCAACATGAAGATGTTCACCATTGAAACCACCTCAACTCACGTGATGATCGGACTTGAGTTGGTGGATTTGGATCATGTTACACTCGAATGACCGGAGGGATGTCAATTTGAGTGGGAGTTTTTAAGTAATATGATTAACTAAACTCATTATCTAGAACAATAGTCTAAGTTGTCTTTGCTATATTTATATTGTAGATCATGGCTCGCGCAGTAGCACCCCTGAATTTTAATGCGTTCCTAGAGAAAGCTAAGTTGAAATATGATGGAAGTAACTTTGTGGACTGGGCCCGTAATCTAAGGATTATCCTTACGGCTTCCCAGAAGGCTTATGTCCTTGATGCACCGCTTGGTGATCCACCCGCTCCAGTTGAGTCTCTAGACGTTGTGAACGCCTGGCAGGCTCGTTCTGAAGATTACTCAATAGTTCAATGTGCAATATTGTATGGCTTAGAACCGGGACTTCAAAGACGTTTTGAACGTCATGGAGCATATGAGATGTTCCAGGAGTTGAAGTTTATCTTTCAGAAGAATGCCCGGATCGAGAGATATGAGATCTCCGATAAGTTCTATGCTTGCAAGATGGAGGAGAACGGGTCTATCAGTGATCACGTACTCAGAATGTCTGGGTACTCCACCCGTCTGGCTGAATTGGGGATGCCCCTTCCGCCAGAGGCTATCACTGACAGAGTTCTTCAATCATTGCCACCCAGCTACAAGAGCTTCGTGTTGAACTATAACATGCACGGGATGAACAAGTCAGTCGCCGAGCTGTTTGCGATGCTGAAAGCCGCTGAGTCTGAAATTCAGAAGGAGCATCAAGTGTTGATGGTCAATAAAACCACTAGTTTCAAGAAAAATGGCAAGGGTAAGAAGGGTAACTCCAAGAAGAGTGGCAAAGCAGTTGCTCCTCTCGTGAAGAAACCCAAGGCTGGACCCAAACCAGAAACTGTGTGCTTTCATTGCAAGGGAACTGGACACTGGAAGCGGAACTGCCCCAAGTATTTGGCTGACAAGAAGGCGGCCAACAACAAACAAGGTATATATGATATACATGTTATTGATGTGTACCTTACCAACTCTCGTTGTAGTGCCTGGGTATTTGATACCGGTGCGGTTGCTCATATTTGCAACTCAAAACAGGAACTGCGGAATAGACGGAGGCTGGCAAAGGACGAAGTGACGATGCGCGTGGGAAATGGTTCCAAGGTTGATGTGATCGCCGTCGGCACGCTCACTCTTCGATTACCATCGGGATTAGTGATGAACCTGAATAATTGTTATTTAGTGCCTGCGTTAAGCATGAACATTATATCTGGATCTTGTTTATTGCGAGACGGTTACTCATTTAAATCAGAGAATAATGGTTGTTCTATTTATATGAGTAATATCTTTTATGGTCATCCACCCAATGTGAGGGGTTTATTCTTATTGAATCTAGATAGTAATGATACACATGTTCATAACATTGATGCCAAAAGATGTAGAACTGATAATGATAATACCACTTTCTTGTGGCACTGCCATTTAGGTCATATTGGCGTAAAACGCATGAGGAAGCTCCATGCTGATGGACTTTTGGAGTCACTTGATTTTGAATCACTTGACACATGTGAGCCATGCCTCATGGGCAAGATGACTAAAACGCCGTTCTCTGGAACAATGGAACGGGCAAGTGACTTATTGGAAATCATACATACTGATGTGTGCGGTCCGATGAGTATTGAGGCGCGCAGTGGTTATCGTTACTTTCTCACCTTCACTGATGACTTAAGTAGATATGGGTATATTTACTTAATGAAACACAAGTCTGAAACATTTGAAAAGTTCAAACAATTTCAGAGTGAAGTTGAGAATCATCGTAACAAGAAGATTAAATTCCTACGATCTGATCGGGGAGGAGAATATCTGAGTTATGAGTTTGGCAGTCACTTAAGACAGTGTGGAATTGTTTCACAATTGACACCGCCTAGAACACCACAGCGTAATGGTGTGTCCGAACGTCGTAATCGAACCTTATTGGATATGGTGCGATCTATGATGTCTCTTGCCGATTTGCCACTATCGTTTTGGGGTTATGCATTAGAGACAGCTACATTCACTTTAAATAGGGCACCATCGAAATCCGTTGAGACGACGCCATATGAACTTTGGTTTGGCAAGAAGCCAAAGCTGTCGTTTCTTAAAGTTTGGGGATGTGATGCTTATGTCAAAAAGCTTCAGCCTGAAAAGCTGGAACCCAAAGCGGAGAAATGCGTCTTCATAGGATACCCAAAAGAGATAGTTGGGTATACCTTCTACCTCAGATCCGAAGGCAAAGTGTTTGTCGCTAAAAACGGAACGTTTCTTGAGAAAGAGTTTCTCTCGAAAGAATTGAGTGGGAGGAAGATAGAACTTGATGAGGTTGTTGAACCTTTACGTCAACCTGAAAGTAGCGCAGCGCAGAAAGATGTTTCTGTAGAGCCTACATCAGCTGAAGAGGAAGTTAATGATGATGATCATGAAGCTTTGGATCAAGTTGCTATCGAACCTCGTAGGTCGACAAGGACGCATATTGCTCCTGAGTGGTACGGCAACCCTGTCTTAGAGGTCATGTTGTTGGACAACGATGAACCTACGAGCTATGGAGAAGCGATGATGGGCCCGGATTCCGAGAAGTGGTTAGAGGCCATGAAATTCGAGATGGGATCCATGTATGAAAACAAAGAATGGACTTTGGAAGTATTACCTGAAGGGCGTAAGGCCATTCAGAACAAATGGATCTTTAAGAGGAAGACGGACGCGGACAGTAATGTCACCGTCTATAAAGCTCGACTTGTGGCAAAGGGTTTTTCACAAGTTCAAGGAGTTGACTACGATGAGATCTTCTCACCCGTAGCGATGCTTAAGTCCGTCAAAATCATGTTAGCAATAGCTGCCTTTTTCGATTATGAACTTTGGCAGATGGATGTCAAAACAGCGTTCCTTAACGGTTTCCTTAAGGAAGAGTTGTATATGATGCAACCAGAAGGTTTTGTCGATCCAGAGAATGCTAACAAAGTTTGCAAACTCCAGCGATCCATTTATGGACTGGTGCAAGCATCTCGGAGTTGGAATCTTCGCTTTGATGAGGTGATCAAAGCGTTCGAGTTTATACAAGTTTACGGAGAAGCTTGTATTTACAAGAAAGTGAGTGGGAGCTCTATAGCATTTCTAATATTATATGTGGATGACATATTACTGATTGGAAACAATATAGAAATGTTGGAAAGCGTGAAGGAATATTTGAACAAGAGTTTTTCAATGAAGGACCTAGGAGAAGCTGCTTTCATATTAGGCATCAAGATCTATAGAGATAGATCGAGACGCTTAATAGGACTTTCACAAAGCACATACCTTGACAAAGTTTTGAAGAAGTTCAAAATGGATCAGTCCAAGAAGGGGTTCTTGCCTATATTGCAAGGTGTGAAGTTGAGTAAGACTCAATGCCCAGTGACTGCAGAAGATAGAAAAAAGATGAGTGTCATCCCCTATGCTTCAGCCATAGGCTCTATCATGTATGCAATGCTGTGCACAAGACCCGATGTCAGCCTTGCCATAAGTATGGTCGGAAGGTTTCAAAGTGATCCAAGAATGGAACACTGGACGGCGGTCAAGAATATCCTGAAGTACCTGAAAAGGACTAAGGACATGTTTCTCGTCTATGGAGGTGATCAAGAGCTCGTCGTAAAGGGTTACGTCGATGCAAGCTTTGACACTGATCCGGATGACTCTAAGTCACAAACCGGATACGTATTTATTCTTAATGGGGGTGCGGTTAGCTGGTGCAGTTCCAAGCAAAGCGTGGTAGCTGATTCTACATGCGAAGCGGAGTACATCGCTGCCTCGGAGGCGGCGAAGGAAGGTGTCTGGATGAAGGAGTTCATGACAGATCTTGGAGTAGTGCCTAGTGCGCTTAACCCAATGACTCTGTTTTGTGATAATACTGGTGCCATTGCTCTAGCCAAGGAACCAAGATTTCACAAGAGGACCAGACACATAAAGCGACGTTTCAATTCCATCCGCGATTACATCAAGGAGGACGACATAAATATTTGCAAAGTACACACGGATCTGAATGTTGCAGATCCGATGACTAAACCTCTTCCAAGGGCTAAACATGAACAACACCAGAACTGCATGGGTGTTCGATTCATTACAATGTAAATCACATAGTGATGTGAACTAGATTATTGACTCTAGTGCAAGTGGGAGACTGTTGGAAATATGCCCTAGAGGCAATAATAAATTAGTTATTATTATATTTCCTTGTTCATGATAATCGTTTATTATCCATGCTATAATTGTATTGATTGGAAACTCAAATACATGTGTGGGTACATAGACAACACTGTGTCCCTAGTAAGCCTCTAGTTAACTAGCTCGTTGATCAAAGATGGTTAAGGTTTCCTAGCCATAGACATGAGATGTCATTTGATAACGGGATCACATCATTAGGAGAATGATGTGATGGACAAGACCCAAACTACGAACGTAGCATATGATCATGTCAGTTTATTGCTATTGTTTTCTGCATGTCAAGTATCTGTTCCTATGACCATGAGATCATGCAACTCCCTGACATCGGAGGAGTACCTTGTGTGTATCAAACGTCGCAACGTAACTGGGTGACTATAAAGATGCTCTACAGGTATCTCCGAGGATGTCTGTTGGGTTGGTATGGATCAAGACTGGGATTTGTTACTCCGTGTGACGGAGAGGTATCTCAGGGCCCACTCGGTAATACAACATCACAATGATCCTTGCAAGCAATGTGACTAAAGTGTTAGCCACAAGATCTTGTATTACGGAACGAGTAAAGAGACTTGCCAGTAACGAGATTGAACTAGGTATAGAGATGCCGACGATCGAATCTCGGGCAAGTAACATACCGAAGAACAAAGGGAACAGCATACGGGATTAACTGAATCCTTGACATAGAGGTTCGACCGATAAAGATCTTCGTAGAATATGTAGGAGCCAATATGGGCATCCAGGTCCCGCTATTGGTTATTGATCGTAGAGGTGTCTCGGTCATGTCTACATAGTTCTCGAACCCGCAGGGTCTACACACTTAACGTTTGGTGACGATTAGTATAGTTGAGTTATTGTGTTGGTGACCGAAGGTTGTTCGGAGTTCCGGATAAGATCCCGGACATGACGAGGGTCTCCGAAGAGTCCGGAGGTAAAGATTAATATATGTGATAATAGTGTTTTGATCTCCGAAAGGGTTCCGGAATTCACTGGAAGAGGTTCCGGATGTTTACCAAAGCGTTCGGGTGCAGCAACACTTTATATAGGCCAAAGGGGTAAAGCCCACGAGGTATTGGAAAGTGCAAAAGGAAGTTTTGCTGCTGCCTTGAGCGGTACTACCGTTGGTAAGGCAGTACTACCGCGTAAGCGGTACTACCGCTCGTGAGCGGTACTACCGCTTGTGCGCGATACTGCTGGAATCCGAGTTGGACTCTTTCCCTGCGGGCCAAACCGACCTTGTGCGGGCAAAACCGACCTGGAGGAGGCTTTTACTCCAAGTTTAGACCCCAAGGCTCAACATATAAATAGAGGGGAAGGGCTAGCACACGGGACACATTAAGATTTCCCAAGCCGTGTGTCGGCAACCCTAACCCTCTAGTTCTCCCGTCATAATCTCCGTAGTGCTTGGCGAAGCCCTGCAGAGATTGTTCCTCACCACCATCACCACGCCGTCGTGCTGCCGGAACTCATCTACTACTTCATCATCGCTCGCTGGATCGAGGAGGTGAAGGCGTCATCAAGCCGTACGTGTGTTGAACGCGGAGGTGCTGTCCGTTCGGCACTAGTTCGTGATCGGATCGAGGGACGACATGCGATTTGGATCGCGGAGACGTTCGACTACATCAACCGCATTTCTTAACGCTTCCGCTTAGCGATCTACAAGGGTATGTAGATTCACTCTCCCTCTCGTAGATGCTCATCACCATGGATAGATCTTGTGTGTGCGTAGGAAATTTTTTGTTTCCCATGCAACGTTCCCCAACAGTTTTTTGTAATATTAATTTTATTTCTCTATTGCTAAGTTCTACTTGACCACTAGATTGAGGATGATAGGGTGATGCAATTCTATGGTTAACATCATATTTAGCAAGCATCTTACGGAAACCACCATGAATAAAGTGTGAACCACCATCGGTCATTAAATATCTAGGGACTCCAAACCTCGGGAAGATAACCTCTTTAAGCATTTTAATGGAGGTGTGGTGTTCAGCACTACTTGTTGGAATAGCTTCTACCCACTTAGTGACATAATCAACCGCAACTAAAATATGAGTGTACCCGTTAGAGGAAGGAAAAGGCCCCATGTAATCAAAACCCCACACGTCAAATGGTTCAACAACAAGAGAATAATTCATAGGCATTTCTTGACGCTTACCGATATTACCAACTCTTTGACATTCATCACAAGACAAAAAAAACTTACGAGCAACTTTGAAAAGAGTAGGCCAATAAAATCCGGATTGCAATACCTTATGAGCAGTTCTATCTCCCGCATGATGTCCTCCATAAGCTTCGCCCGTAGGATCTGTTCCTGTTCATGCTCAGGTACACAACACCTAATAATACCATCTACTCCTTCTTTATAAAGATGTGGGTCATCCCAAAAGTAATGTCTCAAGTCCTAAAAGAATTTTTTCTTTTGTTGGTATGTGAAACTGGGTGGTATATATTTAGCAACAATGTAATTAGCATAATCAGCATACCAAGGTGTGTTGTGTGAGACACTTATTGCAGCTAGCTGCTCATCAGGGAAACTATCATCAATAGGTAGTGGGTTATCAAGAATATTTTCTAACCTAGACATGTTATCAGCTACGGGGTTCTCAGCTCCTTTCCTATCAGCAATATGTAAGTCAAATTCTTGAAGCAAAAGAACCCACCTAATGAGTCTAGGTTTAGCATCTTTCTTTTCCATAAGATATTTTATAGCAGCATGATCGGTGTGAACAATAACCTTGGAGTCAACAATATAGGATCTAAATTTATCACAAGCAAACACAACTGCTAAAAATTCTTTTTCAGTAGTAGCATAGTTTCGTTGAGCACTGTCTAGAGTTTTACTAGCATAATGGATAACATTCAATTTCTTATCAACTCTTTGTCCTAGAACAACACCAATAGCATAATCACTAGCATCACACATAATTTCAAAAGGTAAGTTCCAATCAGGTGGTTGAACGATAGGAGCAGAGGTTAAGGCTTTCTTGAGTGTTTCAAAGGCTTCCACACAATCATCATCAAAAACAAAAGGAATATCCTTTTGCAAAAGATTAGTAAGAGGCCTAGAAATTTTAGAGAAGTCTTTAATGAACCTCCTATAAAAACCAGCATGACCAAGGAAACTTCGAATACCTTTAATATCTTTAGGACATGGCATTTTCTCAATTGCAGCAACTTTAGCTTTATCCACATCAATACCTCGCTCAGATATTTTATGCCCCAAGACAATACCTTCATTAACCATAAAGTGGCACTTCTCCCGATTCAAGACAAGGTTAGTTTGTTCACATCTCTGCACAACTCGATCAAGGTTGCTTAAGCAATCATCAAAAGAAGTTCCGTAAACGGAAAAATCATCCATGGAAACCTCCACAATCTTTTCACAAAAATCAGAGAATATAGCAGTCATACATCTTTGAAAGGTAGCAGGTGCATTGCATAAACCAAAAGACATACGTCTATAAGCATAAGTTCCAAAAGGGCAAGTGAAGGTGGTTTTCTCTTGATCGGATTGTGATACAGGTATTTGAGAGAAACCAGAATATCCATCTAGGAAACAAAAGTGTGTGTGCTTAGATAGTCTCTCTAGCATTTGATCAATGAAAGGCAAAGGGTAATGATCTTGTCTAGTAGCTTTATTTATTTTTCTAAAATCAATTACCATTCTATAGCTAGTGACAACTCTTTGTGGAATGAGTTCATTCTTATCATTAGGAACAACGGTAATACCTCCTTTCTTAGGGACACAATTAACGGGACTTACCCATCTACTATCAGCTATGGGATAGATTATACCTGCTTCCAGAAGCTTTAATATTTCAGTTCTTACTACTTCTTTCATCTTAGGATTCAACCGCCGTTGGTGATCAACAACGGGTTTAGCATCAGGTTCCATATTGATCTTGTGCTGACATAGAGTGGGACTAATGCCCTTAAGATCATCAAGAGTATATCCAATAGCAGCCCAGTGCTTCCTTAGAACTTTCAATAATCTTTCTTCTTCATGTTCTGAAAGGTTAGCACTAATAATAACGGGATATATATTTTTCTCATCAAGATAAGCATACTTCAAAGTGTCAGGCAATTGTTTCAATTCAAACACGGGATCACCTTTAGGTGGAGGAGGACCTCCAAGAGTTTCAATAGGCAAATTGTGTTTCTAGAGAGGTTGTTGTTCGAAGAAAATTTGATCTATTTCATTTCTTTCACGCATGTGCATATCATTTTCATGGTCGAGCAAATATTGTTCTAAAGGATCAGTGGGAGGCACAGCAATAGAAGCAAGTCCAATTATTTCATCTTCATTAGGTAACGCTTTATCACGAGGTTGTCTACTAAACTTGAAAAAATTAAACTCATGAGACACATTACCAAAACTGACACCGACAGTTTGTTTTTCACAATCTATCTTAGCGTTGAAGGTGCTCAAGAAAGGTCTACCAAAGATAATGGGACAAAAGTTATCTTGTGGGGAACCAAGAACTAGAAAATCAGTAGGGTATTTTACTTTCCCACACAAGACTTCAACATCTCTAACAATCCCAAGTGGTGTGATAGTATCTCTATTAGCAAGTTTAATAGTAACATCAATATCTTCCATTTCAGCAGGTGCTATTTCATTCATAATTTCTTGGTATAGGGTAAAAGGGATAGTACTCACACTAGCACCTAAATCACATAAACCATGGTAGCAATGATCTCCTATTTTAACTGAGACAACGGGCAAGCCTTCTATAGGTCTATGCATATCTTTCTTATCAGGCTTAGCAATTCTAGCAGCTTCATCACAAAGGTAAATGACATGCCCATCAATATTTTCTTCCAAGAGATCTTTAACCATAGCGACACTAGGTTCTACTTTAATTTGCTCAGGGGGTTTAGGTGCTCTTATATTACTCTTACGAACCACGGTTGATACCTTAGCATGTTCCTTTACCCTAACAAGGAAAGGTGGCTTTTCAATATAAGCAGTAGGCACAACTGGATCAACATTGTAAAAGATAGTTTCTTCTTTAGCTATGACCGGTTCTTTAATTTCTTCTTTAATAGGGGGATGATATTTAAACCACTTCTCCTTAGGGAGATCAACATGAGTAGCAAATGCTTCACAGAAAGAGGCTACTATCTCAGAGTCAAGTCCATATTTAGTGCTAAACTTGTGAAAAGTATCGGTATTCATAAAAGATTTAACACAATCAAATTCAAGCTTTATACCTGACTCATTACCTTCGTCGAGTTCCCAATCTTCAGAGTTGTGTTTAATTCTTTCCAAGAGATCCCACTTGAAATCAATAGTCTTCTTCATATAAGAACCAGCACAAGAAGTATCGAGCATGGATTGATCATTATGAGAAAGCCGAGCATAAAAATTCTGAATGATAACTTCCCTCGGAATGTCATGATTGGGGCATGAATATAACATTGAATTAAGCCTCCCCCAAGCTAGAGCGATACTTTCTCCTTCACGAGGCCAAAAATTATATATATAATTCCGATCACGATGAACTAGATGCATAGGATAAAACTTTTGATGGAATTCCAATTGCAAACGATTCCAGTTCCAAGATCCAAGGTCATCACATAGCCTATACCATGTCAATGCTTTTCCCTCCAAAGATAAAGGGAAAACCTTCTTCTTAACTTCATCTCCGGGTAAACCTGCAAGCTTAACTAATCCACATATTTCGTTCACATATAAGAGATGCATATCAGGATGTTCAGTTCCATCTCCTGCATAAGGTTTAGCAAGCAAGTGTTCTAGCATACCCGAAGGAATTTCATAAGCAAAATTTTCAGTAGGTTCTGTAGGTTGAGGGGTAACTAATTGTGGTCCTTTCGATAAGTAAGAGTGTCGAACCCAACGAGGAGCAGAAGGAAATGACAAGCGGTTTTCAGCAAGGTAATTTCTGCAGGCACTGAAACTGTAGGTAATAGATAGTTTGATAGCAAGGTAATTTGTAACGAGCAAGTAACGATAACGGTAAACAAGGTGCAGCAAGGTAGCCCAATCGTTTTGAGGCAAACGACAGGCCAGAACAATCACTAGTAATAGGCAAAGTGTTCTTGAGGGTACACGGGAATTTCGTCTAGTCACTTTTATCATGTTGGTTTGATTCGTGTTCGCTACTTTGATAATTTGATATGTGGGTGGACCGGTGCTAAGGTGCTGGTCTTACTTGAACTAACAACCTACTTATGATTAACCCCCTCGCAAGCATCCGCAACTACGAGAAAAGTATTAAGACAAAATCTAATCATAGCATTAAACATGTATCCAAATCATCCCCTTACGAAGTAGCGCATAAACTAGGGTTTAAGCTTCATTCACTCTAGCAACCCATCATCTAATAACTACTCCACAATGCATTCCCTTAGGCCTACGGATGGGGAAGTGTCATGTAGTCGACGTTCACATGACACCACTAAGGGAATCACAACATACATATCATCAAAATATCGAACACATATCAAATTCACATGATTATTCGCAACATGACTTCTCCCGTGACCTCAAGAACAAAGGTAACTACTCACAAATAATAATCATGCTCAAGATTAGAGGAGTAATGAATAGCATAATGGATCTGAACATATGATCTTCCACCAAATAAACCATATAGTAATCAACTACGGAAGGTAATCAACACTACTAGTCACCCACAGGTACCAATCTGAGGTTTTGGTACAAAGATTGAACACAAGAGATGAACTAGAGTTTTAGAGGAGACGGTGTTGTTGAAGATGTTGATGAAGATTGGCCTATTGGGGAACGTTGCATGGGAAACAAAAAATTTCCTACGCACACGCAAGATCTATCCATGGTCATGAGCATCTACGAGAGGGAGAGTGGATCTACATACCCTTGTAGATCGCTAAGCGGGAAGCGTTAAGAAACGCGGTTGATGTAGTCGAACGTCTTCGCGATCCAAATCGCAGCCGTCCCATGATCCGTCCCGATCTAGCGCCGAACGGACGGCACCTCCGCGTTCAGCACACGTACAGCTCGATGACGATCTCCGCCTTCTTGATCCAGCAAGAGGGGGCGGAGAGGTAGATGAGTTCTCCGGCAGCGCGACGACGCGGCGGCGGCGGTGGTGGAACAATTCCGGTAGGGCTTCGCCTAAGCACCATCGGAATCTATTAGGTGGAGGAACTAGGGAATAGATAACTAGCATGTAGACTTGTGTGTTTGGGGGCTCTATTCCTCTAGTATATATAGGAGGGAGGGGGAGGAGGCAGCCAGCCTAGGGCTCCCCTTAGGGGTCGGACGAACCAAGGTGGAGGTGAAGGAGTCCACCTCCAATCCTACTCCAAGTAGGATTTCAATCCTACTTGGAAAACCTTCCACCTTCTTTGGCTTTTTGCCTTTCCCCACCTCCTAGCCGCATGGGCCTTGTGGGGCTGGGTTGCCCAGCCCAGTAAGGGCAGGTGCACCCCCCCTCAGGCCCATGTGGCCTCCCGGCGTGGGTGGCCCCTCCCGATGGCCCTCCGGCACTCCCGGTACACTACCGAAAATACCCGAAACTTTTCCGGTGACCAAAACGGGACTTCCTATATATCAATCTCTACCTCCGGACCATTCCGGAGCTCCTCATGACGTTCGGGATCTCATCCGAGACTCCGAACAACCTTCGGTCACCACCATACATAACTCAATACTACCGAAACGTCACCGAACGTTAAGTGTGCAGACCCTGCGGGTTCGAGAACTACGTAGACATGACCGAGACACCTCTATGGTCAATAACCAATAGCGGGACCTGGATGCCCATATTGGTTCCTACATATTCTACGAAGATCTTTATCGGTTGAACCTCTATGTCAAGGATTCAGTTAATCCCGTACGTTGTTCCCTTTGTTCTTCGGTATGTTACTTGCCCGAGATTTGATCGTCGGTATCTCCATACCTAGTTCAATATCATTACTGGCAAGTCTCTTTACTCATTCCGTAATACAAGATCCCATGGCTAACACTTTAGTCACATTGCTTGCAAGGCTTATTGTGATGTTGTATTACCGAGTGGGCCCTGAGATACCTGTCCGTCATACGGATTAACAAATCCCAGTCTCGATCCATGCCAGCTCAACAGACACCTTCGGAGATACGTGTAGAGCATCTTTATAGTCACCCAGTTACGTTGTGACGTTTGATACACACAAGGTATTCCTCCGGTGTCAGTGAGTTGCATGATCTCATGGTCATAGGAACGAATACTTGACATGCAGAAAACAATAGCAATAAACTGACACGATCATATGCTACGTTCATAGTTTGGGTCTTGTTCATCACATCATTCTCCTAATGATGTGATCCTGTTATCAAATGACATCTCATGTCTATGGCTAGGAAACCTTGACCATCTTTGATCAACAAGCTAGTCTACTAGAGGCATACTAGGGACACAGTGTTATCTATGTATCCACACATGTATCAGTGTTTCCAATTAATACAATTATAGCATGGATAATAAATGATTATCATGAACAAGGAAATATAATAATAACTACTTTTGTTATTGCCTCTAGGGCATATTTCCAACAGTCTCCCACTTGCACTAGAGTCAATAATCTAGCTCACATCACTATGTGATTTACATTGTAATGAATCTAACACCCATACAGTTCTAGTGTTGATCATGTTTAGCCCTTGGAAGAGGTTTAGTCATCGGATCTGCAACATTCAGATCCGTGTGCACTTTGCAAATATTTATGTCGTCCTCCTTGATGTAATCGCGGATGGAATTGAAACGTCTCTTTATGTGTCTGGTCCTCTTGTGAACCTTGGTTCCTTGGCTAGAGCAATGGCACCAGTGTTGTCACAGAACAGAGTCATTGGGTTTAGTGCACTAGGCACTACTCCAAGATCTGTCATGAACTCCTTCATCCAGACACCTTCCTTCGCCGCCTCTGAGGCAGCGATGTACTCCGCTTCGCATGTAGAATCAGCTACCACACTCTGCTTGGAACTGCACCAGCTTACCGCACCCCCATTAAGAATAAATACATATCCGGTTTGAGACTTGGAGTCATCCGGATCAGTGTCAAAGCTTGCATCGACGTAACCCTTTACGACGAGCTCTTGATCACCTCCATAAACGAGAAACATGTACTTAGTCCTTTTCAGGTACTTAAGGATATTCTTGACCGCCGTCCAGTGTCCCATTCCTATATCACTTTGAAACTTTCCGGCCATACTTATGGCAAGGCTGACATCGGGTCTTGTGCACAGCATTGCATACATGATAGAGCCTATTGCTGAAGCATAGGGGACGACACTCATCTTTTCTCTATCTTCTGCAGTCACTTGGTATTGAGTCTTACTCAACTTCACACCTTGCAATACAGGCAAGAACCCCTTCTTGGACTGATCCATTTTGAACTTCTTCAAAACTTTGTCAAGGTATGTGCTCTATGAAAGTCCTATTAAGCGTCTCGATCTATCTCTATAGATCTTGATGCCTAATATGAAAGCAGCTTCTACTAGGTCCTTCATTGAAAAACTCTTGTTCAAATATTCCTTCACGCTTTCCAACATTTCTATATTGTTTCCAATCAGCAATATGTCATCCACATATAATATTAGAAACGCTATAGAGCTCCCACTCACTTTCTTGTAAATACAAGCTTCTCCGTAAACTTGTATAAACCCGAACGCTTTGATCACCTCATCAAAGCGAAGATTCCAACTCCGAGATGCTTGCACCAGTCCATAAATGGATCGCTGGAGTTTGCAAACTTTGTCAGCATTCTCTGGATCGACAAAACCTTCTGGTTGCATCATATACAACTCTTCCTTAAGGAAAACGTTAAGGAATGCTGTTTTGACATCCATCTGCCAAATTTCATAATCGAAAAAGGCAACTATTGCTAACACGATTCTGACGGACTTAAGCATCGCTACGGGCGAGAAGGTCTCATCGTAGTCATCTCCTTGAACTTGTGAAAAACCCTTTGCCACAAGTCGAGCTTTATAGATGGTGACATTACCGTCCGCGTCCGTCTTCCTCTTAAAGATCCATTTGTTCTGAATAGCCTTTCGCCCTTCAGGTAATACTTCCGAAGCCCAAACTTTGTTTTCATACATGGATCCCATCTAGGATTTCATGGCCTCTAACCATTTCTCGGAATCCGGGCCCATCATCGCTTCTCCATAGCTCGTAGGTTCATCGTTGTCCAACAACATGACCTCTAAGAAAGGGTTGCCGTACCACTCAGGAGCAGTACGCGTCCTTGTCGACCTACGGGGTTCGATAGCAACTTGATCCGAAGCTTCATGATCATCATCATTAACTTCCTCTTCAACTGATGTAGGCTCTACAGAAACATCTTTCTGCGCTGCGCTACTCTCTGGTTGAAGTAAAGGTTCAACAACCTCATCAAGTTCTATCTTCCTCCCACTCAATTCTTTCGAGAGAAACTCTTTCTCAAGAAATGTTCCGTTTTTAGCGACAAACACTTTGCCTTCGGATCTGAGATAGAAGGTATACCCAACTGTCTCTTTTGGGTATCCTATGAAGACGCATTTCTTCGCTTTGGGTTCCAGCTTTTCAGGCTGAAGCTTTTTGACATAAGCATCACATCCCCAAACTTTAAGAAACGACAACTTTGGCTTCTTGCCAAACCATAGTTCATATGGCGTCATCTCAACGGATTTCGATGGTGCCCTATTTAAAGTGAATGCAGCTGTCTCTAATGCATAACCCCAAAACGATAGTGGCAAATCGGCAAGAGACATCATAGATCGCACCATATCCAATAAGGTTCGATTACGACGTTCGGACACACCATTGCGCTGTGGTGCTCCAGGCGGTGTCAATTGTGAAACAATTCCACACTGTCTTTAGTGACTGCCAAACTCATAACTCAGATATTCTCCTCCTCGATCACATCGTAGGAATTTAATCTTCTTGTTACGATGATTCTCAACTTCACTCTGAAATTGCTTGAACTTTTCAAACGTTTCAGACTTGTGTTTCATTAAGTAAATATACCCATATCTACTTAAGTCATCAGTGAAGGTGAGAAAATAACGATATCCACCGCGTGCCTCAATGCTCATCGGACCGCACACATCAGTATGTATGATTTCCAACAAGTCACTTGCCCGTTCCATTGTTCCAGAGAACGGGGTTTTAGTCATCTTGCCCATGAGGCATGGTTCACATGTGTCAAGTGATTCAAAATCAAGTGACTCCAAAATTCCATCAGCATGGAGCTTCTTCATGCATTTTACACCAATATGACCTAAGCGGCAGTGCCACAAGAAAGTGGTACTATCATTATCAACTCTACATCTTTTAGCATCAATGTTATGAACATGTGTATCATCACTATCGAGATTCAATAAGAATAAACCCCTCACATTGGGTGCATGACCATAAAAGATATTACTCATATAAATAGAACAACCATTATTCTCCGATTTAAATGAGTAACCGTCTCGCAATAAACAAGATCCAGATATAATGTTCATGCTTAACGCAGGCACTAAATAACAATTATTCAGGTTCATCACTAATCCCGATGGTAATCGGAGAGCAAGCGTGCCGACGGCGATCACATCAACCTTGGAACCATTTCCCACGCGCATCGTCACTTCGTCCTTTGCCAGCCTCCGTCTATTCCGCAGTTCCTGTTTTGAGTTGCAAATGTGAGCAACCGCACCGGTATCAAATACCCAGGCACTACAACAAGAGTTGGTAAGGTACACATCAATAACATGTATATCATATATACCTTGTTTGTTGTTGGCCGCCTTCTTGTCAGCCAAATACTTGGGGCAGTTCCGCTTCCAGTGACCACTTCCCTTGCAATGAAAGCACTCAGTTTCTGGCTTGGGTCCAGCCTTGGGTTTCTTCACGGCAGGGGCAACTGCTTTGCCACTCTTCTTGGAGTTACCCTTCTTACCCTTGCCATTCTTCTTGAAACTAGTGGTTTTATTGACCATCAACACTTGATGCTCCTTCTGAATCACAGACTCAGCGACTTTCAACATCGCAAACAGCTCGGCGACTGACTTGTTCATCCCGTGCATGTTATAGTTCAACACGAAGCTCTTGTAGCTAGGTGGCAATGATTGAAGAACTCTGTCAGTGATCGCCTCTGGCGGAAGGGGCATACCCAATTCAGCCAGACGGGTGGAATACCCAGACATTCTGAGTATGTGTTCACTGACAGACCCGTTCTCCTCCATCTTGCAAGCATAGAACTTATCGGAGGACTCATACCTCTCGATCTGGGCATTCTTCTGAAAGATAAACTTCAACTCTAGGAACTTATCATATGCTCCATGACGTTCAAAACGTCTTTGAAGTCCCGGTTCTAAGCCATACAACATTGCACATTGAACCATTGAGTAATCATCAGAACGTGCCTGCCAGACGTTCACAACGTCTGGAGACTCTACTAGAGAGGGTGGTTCACCAAGTGGTGCATCAAGGAAATAAGCCTTTTGGGAAGCCGTAAGGATAATCCTTAGATTACGGGCCCAGTCCACAAAGTTACTTCCATCATCTTTCAACTTAGCTTTCTCTAGGAACGCATTAAAATTCAGGGGTGCTACTGCGCGAGCCATTGATCTACAACATAAATATCGCAAAGACAACTTAGACTATTATTCAAGATAATGAGTTTAGTTAATCATATTACTTAAAAACTCCCTCTCAAATTGACATCCCTCCGGTCATTTGAGTGTCACATGATCCAAATCCACCAACTCAAGTCCGATCATCATGTGAGATGAGGTGGTTTCAATGGTGAACATCTTCATGTTGATCATATCTACTATATGACTCATGTTTGACCTTTCGGTCTCTTGTGTTCCGAGGCCATGTCTGTACATGCTAGGCTCGTCAAGTTTAACCCGAGTGTTCCGCACGTGCAATACTGGCTTGCACTCGTTGTATGTGAACGTAGAGTCTATCACACCCGATCATCACGTGGTGTCTCGAAATGATGAACTTTCGCAACGGTGCACACTCGGGGAGAACACAATTTTATCTTGAAATTTAAGTGAGGGATCACCTTATAATGCTACCGTCGTTCTAAGCAAAATAAGATGCATAAAAAGTTTAACATCACATGCAAATCATAAGTGACATGATATGGCCATGAACTTGTGCTTTTGATCTCCATCTCCAAAGCACCGGCATGATCTCCATCGTCACCGGCATGACACCATGATCTCCATCAACGTGTCGCCATGAGGTTGTGGCACCAACTGTTGTTTCTACGACTATTGCTAACTCATAGCGATAAAGTAAAGCAAAACGGCGAAAATAAATTAAAGACAACCCTATGGCTCCTGCCGGTTGCCGTACTCACCGACATGCAAGTCATGATATTCTATACAAAACATGATCATCTCATACATCACATATATCTCATCATGTAATTGGCCATATCACATCACAACATACCCTGCAAAAACAAGTTAGACGTCCTCTAATTGTTGTTGCATGTTTTACGTGGCTGCTACGGGTATCTAGCAAGAACAATTCTTACCTACGCAAAAACCACAACGGTGATACACAAATTGCTATTCAACCTTCTCAAGGACTTCCTTTGTCAAATTCGATCCAACTAAAGTGGGAGAAACAGACACCCGCCGGCCATCTTTATGCAACAAAGTTACATGTCAGTTGATGAAACCGGTCTCTCGTAAGCGTACGAGTAATGTTGGTCCGGGCCGCTTCATACCACAATACCGCTGAATCAAGAAAATACCAAGGGAGGAAGCAATCTAAATATCAATGCCCACAAACTCCTTTGTGTTCTACTCGTGATCTCATCTACACATAGACCTAGCTCATGATGCCACAGTTGGGGAACGTTGCATGGGAAACAAAAAATTTCCTACGCACACACATGATCTATCCATGGTGATGAGCATCTACGAGAGGGAGAGTGGATGTACATACCCTTGTAGATCGCTAAGCGGGAAGCGTTAAGAAACGCGGTTGATGTAGTCGAACGTCTTCGTGATCCAAATCGCAGTTGTCCCACGATCAGTCCCGATCTAGCGCCGAACGGACGGCACCTCCGCGTTCAGCACACGTACAGCTCGATGACAATCTCTCCTTGTTGATCCAGCAAGAGGGGGCGTAGAGGTAGATGAGTTCTCCGGCAGCGCGACCGCGTGGCGGCGGCGGTGGTGGAACAATTCCGGCAGGGCTTCGCCTAAGCACCGTCGGAATCTATTTGGTGGAGGAACTAGGGAATAGAGAACTAGCACGTGGACTTGTGTGTTTGGGGGCTCTATTCCTCTAGTATATATAGGAGGGTCGGGGAGGAGGCAGCTGGTCTAGGGCTCCCCTTAGGGGCCGGCCGAACCAAGGTGGAGATGGAGGAGTCCACCTCCAATCCTACTCCAAGTAGGATTCCAATCCTACTTGGAAAACCTTCCTCCCTCTTGGGCTTTTTGCCTTTCCCCACCTCCTAGCCACATGGGCCTTGTGGGGCTGGTTTGCCCAGCCCACTAAGGGCTGGTGCACCCCCCTCAGGCCCATGTGGCCTCCCGGCGTGGGTGGCCCCTCCCGATGGCCCTCCAGCACTCGCGGTACACTACCGGAAATACCCGAAACTTTTCCGGTGACCAAAACGGGACTTCCTATATATCAATCTTTACCTCCGGACCATTCAGGAGCTCCTCGTGACGTCCGGGATCTCATCCGGGACTCCGAACAACCTTCGGTCACCACCATACATAACTCAATACTACTGAAACGTCACCGAACGTTAAGTGTGCAGACCCTGCGGGTTCGAGAACTATGTAGACATGACCGAGACACCTCTACGGTCAATAACCAATAGCGGGACCTGGATGCCCATATTGGTTCCTACATATTCTACGAAGATCTTTATCGGTTGAACCTCTATGTCAAGGATTCAGTTAATCCCGTACGTTGTTCCCTTTGTTCTTCGGTATGTTACTTGCCCGAGATTTGATCGTCGGTATCTCCATACCTAGTTCAATCTCATTACCGGCAAGTCTATTTACTCGTTCCGTAATACAAGATCCCATGGCTAACACTTTAGTCACATTGCTTGCAAGGCTTATTGTGATGTTGTATTACCGAGTGGGCCCTGAGATACCTCTCCGTCATACGGAGTAACAAATCTCTGGATCGATCCATGCCAGCTCAACAGACACCTTCGGAGATACCTGTAGAGCATCTTTATAGTCACCCAGTTACGTTTGTGACGTTTGATACACACAAGGTATTCCTCCGGTGTCAGTGAGTTGCATGATCTCATGGTCATAGGAACAGATACTTGACATGCAGAAAACAATAGCAATAAACGGACACGATCATATGCCACGTTTATAGTTTGGGTCTTGTTCATCACATCATTCTCCTAATGATTTGATCCTGTTATCAAATGACGTCTCATGTCTATGGCTAGGAAACCTTGACCATCTTTGATCAACAAGCTAGTCTACTAGAGGCATACTAGGGACACAGTGTTGTCTATGTATCCACACATGTATCAGTGTTTCCAATTAATACAATTATAGCATGGATAATAAACTATTATCATGAACAAGGAAATATAATAATAACTACTTTTATTATTGCCTCTAGGGCATATTTCCAACATGGCCTCCCAAAGATGAGAGGGGTGTTGGTGATGACGATAGCTTAGATTTCCCCCTCCGGGAGGGAAGTTCCCCCGGCGGAATCGCTCCGTCGGAGGGCAAAAGTGCTCCTGCCCAAGTTCCGCCTCGAGGCGGCGGCGCTTCGTCCCGAAAGTCCTCCTCCTCATTTTTTTAGGTTTTTTGGGAATTTATACCAGAAGATGGGCTCCGGAGGTGGGCCAGGGTGAGCACCACCCACCAGGCCGCGCGAGGGGGTGCCTGGCGCGCCCTGGTGGGTGCTCCCATCAGGTGGCCCCCCTCTGGTAGATTTTTGCTCCAGTGTTTTTTATTAATTCCAAAAATAATCTCCGTAAAGTTTCAGCTTCATTGGAGTTGTGTAGAATAGGTATCTCTGACGTGCTTTTCTTGGGTCCAGAATTCCAGCTGCCGGTATTCTCCCTCTTTGTGTAAACCTTGCATATTATGAGAGAAAAGGCATTAGAATCACTCCCCAAAGCATTATTATTCAACAAAACAAAGTAAATAACAGTACGAAATCATGATGCAAAATGGACGTATCACGGTAGTACCGCCCCGGCGGCACTACCGCCTCCCTGACTATGTCAGCTGTGGTTTGCGGGCAGATCTTCCGCGCATGTGTAAGTACCGCTCCCCGAAGCGGTACTACCGCTGATGTGCGGCTGGTGGGCAGATAACGGGCAGATTCTCTCCCCACTATATAAGGGGGTCTTATTCCCTAAAGAACCTCACCTCTTATCCTTCCAAAAGCTCCATTGTTGCCCCCAAGCTTATTTTCGCCTGGTCTCTCTCCCTAGCCAACAAAACTTGTTAAAACTCTAGGGTTTGGTTGAGAGGGCCCCGATCTACACTTTCACCAAGAGAAATTTGATTTCCCCCACTAATCCCTTGCGGATCTTGTTACTCTTGGTGTTGGAGCACCCTAGAGGGAAGAGGTCACCTCGAAGCCATATTCCATTGTGGTGAAGCTTCGTGGTGGTGTTGGGAGCCTCCAATTAAGTTGTGGAGATTGCCCCAACCTTGTTTGTAAAGGTCCGGTTGCCGCCTTCAAGAGCACCACTAGTGGAATCACTGCATCTCGCATTGTGTGAGGGCGTAAGGAGAATACGGTGGCCTTAGTGGCATCTTGGGGAGCATTGTGCCTCTATATCACTCTAATGGAGACGTACTTCCCCTCAAAGGGAAGGAACTTCGGTAACATATCCTCGTCTCCATCGGTTCTACTTGTGGTTACTTCTTACCTTTACTTGTGCAAGCTTTACCTATTTTGTATCTTTTGCTTGCTTGTGTTGTTATTGTTGTTAACATCATATAGGTTGCTCACCTAGTTGCATATCTAGACAACCTATTTGTTGCTAAACCTAATTTGCTAAAGAAAAGTTAAAAACTGGTAGTTGCATATCCCCCCCCCTCTCGTCAACCATATCGATCCTTTCAACAACTTCAAAACAAAAATCGTAAAATAGAACTAGAAAAAAGTCATCAATATACAATACTCCCTTTCTCCCAAAAGAAGTGTTGTTCTACTAAATCAACAACATTTATTTTGGGACAAAGGGAGTATTGTATATTGATGATTTTTTTTCTAGTAGTGTTGTTCTACTAAATCAACAACACTTATTATGGGACAGGGGGAGTATAATTTACAACATCATTGTCACGGATGGTCAACAAGCTATTTCATTAATGAATATAATATATTTTCCATTATGAACAACAAAGGCAAACAACCATGTTTTAAATACAAAGTTGTAATTTATAAGTATTTTCCTGCAATGCCTAATTTTGACTTTCCTACAAATTTTCTTACAAGCGTTCATGTCGAAGTCTTAAACTCAATTTTGCATGTATCAGATCCTTACAACTATTCATGTAAGATAAATCTTACCGCAATATCAGTGCTATTATTTGCATGGTTTTAGTAACTAGTCGTGTAGATGCACATGTTGCTGACTGGTATTGAATAATTTGTTTGATGATTTTGAGTTTCATATTATTTGAAGTTGTGTATCCATGTGATTCCCATATAATAATTTAAGACGTGATTGAAAATTCGTTGAGTATTCCGCATCAATTCGCGATTTTAGTGTTACACTTAAAGATTCCACTTGAAAACACTAATAAAATAATGTTAGATTTAATGGGCCAAAACCATTCAATTAGTAAAAATGAAATTTGCAAACACTAATTTTGAGTTGGCATATGCAAAAATGTTACCTCAATGTTGGTAGTGCATGAGGGGAGACACCAACGTATATTGGAGTTTATTTTTAAATAATGTTGAGTTGAGCAGGGACCATGTCTTTTTTCTCAAAATAAATATTTAAATATTGCAATACTTCTGTTTTTTCTGCAGAAACATATATTCTTGAGCCCTATGCAAAATAGAACATATTAAGTGAACTAAAAATTATTGTCAGAGCCACTCAATCTAGTCTATTTTGGCGAAAACACAAACTAGTACTCCCTTCATTTTTATATACAAGGTCACAAACTCATATTACAAGTACCAAGGCAAAATTTAATGCCTTGCTCTTAACCTATCCTTTTTTTCGTATATTGGGATCATTAATACGCCACATGCAGGAAGGAATAGAAAACTAAATGGAGTATCATTATGACATCATGCATGCAAGTATTAAACATGTTTCTAGTATGAGAAAATATCATTAAATTTTGTATCGATTACTATTGGTGGCATTATATAGATGCAAAGTGAATTTTCCATAGTGCGCTTGTATAAGTAAATGGAGGAAGTATATTATTTTACGGTTATTTGCATGTTTATAAACACCATGTACCATATGTACATGGTGTATATTTTTAATACTTTTGGAATATGATTTATGATTTCTTAACTAAAGGGATCACGTAAGCTTGGGGAGCTCAAAATCCACTCTTGTTCGTTCCGTTTCTTGTTGTAGATAATTAAATACAATAAGAATGCATAAGCTCACTTCCTCGTCTCGCCACGCCTCTTCTGCCCATGTGTTGAGTGATTTGTCGAAAGATATAACTTGTGCCACTTCAGATCGAGAGAATTAATTATGTAAACAATACTACTTAATAATTTTGAATTGAAGTGTAATTCATTCTGCTCTAGAGAATAGGCCTATTGGTTCACCTCACGGGAGGCAATATATGAAGTGTAGGCAAGGAGAAACATGTTTGGCTCTTGGGTGTATATACACCCCATATGAAAAAAGAGTAATTCAATAAAATCAAAATATTTCAATAATTATCTTGAAATAAATTTGACCTTTCGTTGTACTCATATTAAAAGATTGGTCACGGAATAAATTTCATGGTATTGTTGGTGGAAAGAAATAAAATCAACAATATATACAAGTTACTATTCACACTTTTTTTATTGAAATTTTGTTTTTTACCTAATGTCGAGGGAAGTTTTTCCCTTTTTATACGCGTACAAAATAAGGTCAATTTTATTTAAAAATAAGTCAAAAATTACTGAAATTTATTTTGACATCAGATGTATTACACCCGAGAACCAAAGGGGCGTAGGAAACGAAAAAACAGCACCTATGCACAGAGCTCTCATATGTTCTCTCTCTCTCCCCAAACATTTCCAAGTCCCGTTTGTTGCAGTGCTCCAAGGTCTATCTCATCCCGATGACGGGAAACTACACCGGGTGAGCGACAGTAAGGTTTCCCGTGAGCATCTGGATATGACTACTCCCTTGATTGACTATGTGGCTACAACCACTTTCACACTTTACTAAGACCACTTACGCAACCAGACCAATGCGACTTGGGCATCTTCGCTATGACCCTTTTGTTGTTAGTATTAGTTTTTCCTTCTTATGCAAATATGATAGACACGCTAGTTTCTCGTATGTGACGAATTTTGCGACCACAGTTGTCAGGATATTATTTTTGATGAAATTCATACTACAACTGCTCATTATTCCAACCAAAAAGTTAGCTTTCGAAAAGATCAATCGGACATGTCTCTACAAGCAATCAAAGTTCAATTCGAGTGATTTATGCACTCAGCTGAACGAGATGCACTCGTTGGGATGGCAAATGTGATTCTCAACATAGCTATCATGGTTCAAATTGTTATTTTTCTATGGTGGTACTCCATCTATTGTTTTCTAAAATGCAGCTCTATGTTTTTCGGGGTTGGGCTGTATGCTTTGTGAGTGTTTGATAATAATATATTTACATTCTAAAAATGTTATTCCCATCACTTCATGTCTATGCCGATAAATAGTACCCCCTCATGTTTATAATATAGTGTGTATAGACTGTTCCAAAAGGCAATCTGCATAAACTTCAACGAAGTTGATAGAGAAAATTAGTTACATCTATAAGACCAAACAAACATCATCAAATGCATCACACGGCATATTTTTATATTGCTTTTACTTCATATTATAAATGTTGATATTATTTTTAATAAACCAGGTAAAACTCTATAAGGTTTGACTTTAAAAAAATCCATATGCGCATACAACAGAGGGAATACTAATAAAATTGTGCAGTGTGTAAGCATATCTATAATGCATTGAACTTTACAAAGATAATACCCAGGTTGGTAAGTAATCTAGAGTCGCCCAGAAATCCGCCACATGCCACAGTGCCACCCTTTTCACAATCACAAGAAGGAAAGGGAGTCATCTCCAAGGGCACTATCTAAATTCAACCCCCATTTGTCCGCAAAGAAAATAACACTCAACAGCGCCCCCTATTTACCCTTCAATTGTCCAGACACATGCACACGCGAACATAGAGAGAGACAAAAAAAACATAGGCAAGTTTAGGGAGTCCGCTGGGTTTCTTTTTTGTCCGGAAAATGGGTGGACTGTCCGTACGGATACATGTGGGAGTTTTAAGGAGTGCCGTTGAAGATGGCCTTAGCGATGCCGAAAAAGCTTAAACTCTGATAAAATCCCATTGTTTGACACTTGGATGGTGAGGACCATGCCTCCACATCCGTTGGTCCCCTAGAGACAATCATGCTTTCCCGATGGCCATCTAGATATCATCATCCGCGCTAATATAATCATGGGCAATTGAAAACAAAAAGGCGTGATGATCATGCACCATCATTGGCGCTGTGGTCCAACGCAAATCACTCCCATGTAAGAGATAAGGACAGAGATTAGCACTTTACCTTTGCCGCAGCAGCCCATGATTGACCAATTAGCATGTTAATTAATCATTAAGCCGCTCTCTGTTGGCGTTGGCTAGCCGCGAGTTGTCTCAAAGGCTACGACCCTATGAGCTCGTGGGACATACGGGCGTCGAGACGGCGCGCGTGGTACTGCATAGGAATTTGGACGCATGTTACGTAGTAGTACGTGTTGGTGTTGGTGTTGGTGTTGGCAATTGCGCTGGGAGCCAAGCCAACTGGCTGCGTTTAGATCCTAGCGGCTTGTCTCGTCCGTAGCCAAAAGATCCCGAAATCCCTAGAGTTTGACGAGATTTGTCTTTTGCTCCTAATTCTCATGCGGTATATTCCCATCCGTGTTGTGATCCTCGAGTACCCAAGTATTCTTGACCAGAACATCATTGCATCTTTCTTGCTGCTTCTTCGCACATGGTGCTACTACTACACAAGAGTTGTGGCATCATGTACTGCAAATGAGATCACTGGTTACACATGCTTATTGGGAGACCTATATGTGTGATTCCACGCGGTCCTCGAGGCCGCATCCTCCATGATTACCAGCAGCGTCTGTGAGATCCGAATGGGAGATTCGTAGAGGACACCATGCTTTTACTTCGTTTTCGTTGTCCCCTCTCGTGCCGGTGGATCCGTGACTCGGCCAACATCACGAAAGCCTAGCCAAGGTGGCTACGAAGTAGGAGTAGAGTTCCCGTAAGTAGCTGCCGTGAACTCTCATGTCAATGTATCAACGCCCACGTGAGTGAGTAAGAGCAACTCTAGCATATGAGACGTACTCCCAAACAGTGTTCAAAAGGAAAAGAAACACCCAAACTGTGTGTCCAATTTATGATTCGTCTTTTAAAAACAAAAAACAGCGGCGGCTGCCTAGCTGGCAGACCCATAAGGCAAGATATATACGGTGTACGACGGTAGACCAATTCGTCTCTGCAGAAGCAGACCCACCAGCTCGGAAATGTGCCTGCCCGAAAAAGCGTCGCACAGCACAAGCAATAGACTCCCAACGAGATATTGTATGGTAGAAAAGCAAAAGGAAGCCAGCCAATAACAATGCCCACTACAACAGCAATAGACTCCCAACGAGATACTGTATTCAAGTGGTGAAGTGATGAAAACCCACCGCTACTGGTACGCACGTACGTCCGGTCGGTCGGTCTCCTGCTCATGCATATGTAGGCCGAATTCACTGTTTTGACCCATTTTACAAACTTTAGCACGATTTGACCCTGGTTCGAATTTTTTTCATGATCTGACCATTTTCCTACCGCCATTGTCCTTGACGGTAGGGTAATACAGCCTACCGCCGAAGACGATGGCGGTATGACTTAACGGGCCGTCACGGTCGTTGGATGTCAAAAATACCCTATCGCCATAGACTTTGGCGGTAGGGTATAGAAGGTATAAATTACGTCTACAGGAGCTCTCTGCTAGCCGGTTGGCTGTTGCATGCATGTTTGCATGGGTTGGTCGTGGGTTCGAACCCTCCTTCTATGTTTTGTTTATTTTTATTTTGCCTACTAAAAAATAAACAATTTGCCCAATTAATGTTAGGATATGGATTGTTGGTAAAAACTTTTTTTTTACTTATATGTAACTGTTTTATAAAATTCTCGCAAAGATATAAACGAATATGATAGGAGATTTGGGTACTGTTTATATGATGAAGATGCTTGTTGATGATTTCCTTATCTGTGATTCTGTAGTTACTTTTTGTTGGACGAATTGCTGTTAGAGCGTAGCTGATTGTGTGTTAATGGAATCCAGAGTTAACTCAAAGTTCAGATTAAGGTTCCATGACTTCTATGCTTGCAGTGTCTGTAAACTGAGTTAAGTTTCTGTTGTCCCATCGCTGTAATGTAGGATACCACTACAGTGTTATTTCTTTTGAGTTTTGACTGTGGTCACGAGGTGATTTTTAGCATTAAATTACATCCATTCTATGCTGTCAGTTTCTGAATACTGAATTTCAATCTCTTCAAACAGACACTGCATTGTTAGCGATAATCATATGTCCTTCCTTTTCAACGATATGTATCTCGAGGATCAGTATCTCAGCTCGTAGATTTATGATGAATGCAGAGTACTTGTCGTCGTTTTCTCACGGGGGGTGCCCCGAGACGGCAGATGCCAGGGGATGGCTTAAGAGGTGGGACAAGGCTGCAGTGAAGATCCGGGACGGAATAGGGCGACAGCACGCGGTGGTTTACCCAGGTTCGGGGCTCTCCAGAGAGATAATACCACTACTCCTGCATGTCTGTATATGATGTGTATTCGCAGTACAGGGTTGCTCCTCGAGCTGTGTTTGAGGAGGAAGAGGGAGCTGGCAGCTCCTTTCCGTGGTCTCACGCGTGTGAGAATGAGAGAATGGGAGAGGGATGAGAGAATGAGAGAAGGCCCTCTCTTTGGTGAGCTCCCCTGGTGCCTCTTATATAGGGAGGCCCAGGGGACAAGGGGTGGCCCACATGGCCTAACTACACTATTGGAGGTGACCTGTGAAGTGACCCATGATGCAGGCTACAGTGCATCACTATTGGAGCGCAGTGAAGTGACGCATGACGGGTGCACAGTGGGGCACTGTTCGCCAACAGTGCCGGACTGTAGCGGGGTGGCTGACTCTGCAGTCTGTCAGCTACAGTGTCCTCTGCTCGTGTCCGATGGGACGCCTGGAGCTGACTTCGCCGGGCCGCAGTCGGCAGCCTCCAGCCGACAGCCTCCAGCCTCCAGCCGGCAGCCAGCAGCCAGCAGCCTCCAGCCGGCAGCCTCCAGCCAGCCAGGTGTAGCCAGCAGCCTCCAGCCGGCAGCCAGCCAGGAGCAGCCTCCAGCCGCCAGGTGTAGCCAGCAGCCTCCAGCCGGCAGCCAGCAGCCAGTCAGGCGCAGCCAGCAGCCTCCAGCCGGCAGCCTCCAGCCAGCCAGGTGCAGCCAGCAGCCTGCAGCCAGCCAGGAGTAGCCTGCAGCCTGCAACCGGCTAGGAGCAGCCAGCCGGCCGGGTCGCAACTTTGTCTTCTGTTTTCGCTTCTTCGACTGTCTTGTTGATTCGTGGGGCTTGGCGTACCGGGAGTGACTCCCCCTATGTTTTAAAATGTTGAGTCGTCTCCTTGAGCCTACCCGGGGTAATCCCCCCGACAGTAGCCTCCGAGCCTCCGGGTGACTTGGAGAGTCGGGCGGAGGGTTTTCGCCGTTGTTGTTGTTGCAGAAGTTGTCGATGACGGTTGATTGCGGGCCGGGGACGGCGCAGCTTGCTTCCGGCGGGGGCGCGCCAGCGCACCCGCTGGGTGTAGCCTCCGGGCGACTCGAAGAGTGGGGCGGAGGGTCATTGCTGTTGCTGAAGCAAACAGTGGCGTCGAGGATGTCGGGCATGGAAGCGGGGTCCGCCGACTGATGGGCGCGAAGCCTTGCCGAGGGCGGACGCGGGGTCCGCCGACTGATGAGCGCAAGGCGGCGCCGAGCGCGGACGCATGGTCCGCCGGCTGATGAGCGCGAGGCGCTGCCGTGCGCGGACGCGGGGTCCGCCGGCTGATGAGCGCGAGGCGCTGCCGTGCGCGGACGCGGGGTCCGCTGGCTGGTGGGCGCGGAGCCCTGCCGGAGACAGACGCGGGGTCCGCCGGCTGTTGAGCGCGAGGCGTTGCCAAGGGCGGACGCGGGGTCCGCCGGCTGGTGGGCGCAGAGCCCTGCCGGGGGCGGACGCGGAGTCCGCCGGCCGATGGGCGCGGAGCCCAGCCGAGGGCGGACGCGAAGTTCGCCGGCTGATGAGCGCGGAGCCCTGCCGGGGACGGACGCGGAGTCCGCCGGCCGATGGGCGCGGAGCCCAGCCGAGGGCGGACGCGAAGTTCGCCGGCTGATGGGCGCGGAGCCCAGCCGTGGGCGGACGCGAGGTTCGCCGGCTGTTGAGCGCGGGGCGCTGCCGAGGGCGGACGCGAGGTCCGCCGGCTGTTGAGCGCGAGGCGCTGTCGAGGGCGGACGCGGGGTCCGCCGGCTGCCAAGCCTCCGAGCGAGGGGGCTCATCATGGAGATGATCGTGCAAAAGACAAGTTTAGTTGATGCAGATGTATCAAATGTTTGGTTCTGGCGATGCAAGTTTATGCAGAGGGTACCGACTCGGTTTTGCCCGAGCCCCCTTCAGTCTTTTTCATGTTCTCTCCACTCTTTGGCTTTTGCTCTTGCTAGCCGGACAGCCGGGAGCCGGTCTGTAGCTGAGGCAAAGAGTGGGCCGCGGAATGAAGGATACAGTACTCGGACTCTGGGAGCAGACTCGACCGAGCAGATTCTCATAAATGAAACGAGCGGATCGTCCAAGCCGTTCTCTCCTCAGACGCTTTTCGCGTGTGGTGACCTCCAGCTTTTGCTCTCGCTAGCTGGACAGTCGCGGTGCGAGCTGTAGCTGAGACAAAGAGTGGGCCATCGGTACCGTACACGCTACTAAGCCGTCTCGTGGGAATGAACATATCAGGCCAAGTGGCCAGCCCCGGGCCGAGACCAGCTGGCGCCGGGGTGAATCAATAAAGTAGCCAAAACAAATGTGGGGATGACCCCCGAGGATCGCTCGGGGTATCCGTTTGTGTGTGCGCTGCAAGGATATGCGGGTGGAGATCTCACATTGCTTTTTGGTGCCGGCGAGGCGGTTTTTGACGATGTCGGCCAGCGCGGCTTGCAGCCGGCGTGGTCCGACTGATGCGCGCGACGCACCGCCCGTCGCGGACTTGGAGTCTGCCGGCTCATGGGTGCGAGGCGCTGCCGGTCGAGGACGCGGAGTCCGTCGGCGGATGGTTGCGAGCCACTGCCGGATGCGGACGCGCAGTCCTTGCTGAAGCAGATGGTGGCGTCGGGGATGTCGGGCGCGGGCGCGGAGTCCGCCGACTGATGGGCGCGGGGCCCTGCCAGGTGTGGACGCGGAGTCCACCGGCTGGCTGTTTCCAGCGGGGGCGCGCCAGCGCACCCGCTGGGTGTAGCCTCCGAGCCTCCGGGCGACTCGAAGAGTCGGGCGGAGGGTCTTTGCTGTTGCTGAAGCAGACAATGGCGTTGAGGACGCCGGGTGCGGACGCGGGGTCCGACGACCGATGGGCGCGGGGCCCTGCCAGGTGCGGACGCGGGGTCTACTGGCTAGTGGGCATGGGGCCTTGTCGGGGGCGGATGCGGGGTCCGCCGGCTGTTGAGCCCGAGGCGCTGCCGAGTGCGGACGCGGGGTCCGCCGGCTGTTGAGCGCGAGGCGCTGCCGGGGGCGCTCGCGGGGTCCGCCGGCTGTTGAGCGCGAGGCGCTGCCGAGGTCGGACGCGGGGTCCGTCGGATGTTGTCGACGACACCCGACACAGGTCGGCGCACCCGCTGGGTGTGGCCGTCGATCCTTCGGCGATCGACGGGTGTGCCAGCAGGCCGGGCCAACCGGCCATGCGTCGAAGCGGACGGGCGGCCGGGCCGGGCGTTGGGGCAGGCGGGCAGGCCAGCCGGCCGGGCGGCGACGTAGACGGCCAAGCGGAGGCAGGGTCAGTTTTTACTTTTTTTTTGCCGGCTCCCACGTTTTCTACTTCTATTCCAACCGGGCCTCTCTTCTTGTCAGGGGGCCGGTCGCCTCTCCCTCTTCCTTCCCTGCATGGGCAGCCGGCCCCAACAGCTGGGGAGCCGGCCGGGCTGGAGGGAGTTCATGAGGGGAGCCGACCGGGTCTTTGGGTGGCCAGGCCAGAGGCGGAGCTGGCGTGGAAGAGCCGATGTGGCGGCCGGCCGGAGCGAGTGCGGGGGGCGGCCGGCGCGGGGCGGCCAACCGGCCGGGCACGGGGGCTGGTGTGAGCCAGAGCCGACGGAGGGCGTGGCAGCGGCCGGCCGCAGCGTCGAGCCGGCGGCATGGCGTGGCGGAGCCGGAGCAAGTGGGTTGGCGTACTCCGAGCAGGCGGGTGCGCTGGAGGCGGAGCTGGCCGCAGGGCAGCGGGACCAGCCAGAGCGGGGACGCAGCCGGCCGAGCGCGCGCGGGGCAGGAGGAGCCGGACGTCGTGGAGGGCGACGCAGGAGCGGGCGGAGCCGGCGGAGAGCGGCAGCCGGTGCGGCGTGCGGGCGAAGCGGGAGGCCGGAGGGGGCCGCGCGGCTGGAGTGGCGACGCGGCGGGCTCGGGGGCGTGGCGGAACCGACGGGGCCGGCAGGGCACAGCGAGGCGGCGCGGTGAAGCCGGTCGCGGCGCGCGGCGCGGGAGCCGGCGGACCGGTGCGGTGCGGCGAGGCACGCAGAGGCAGGACCACGCGCGGACGCGCGCGCGCGTGCAATGACAGGGCACGCGGCCGGAGCCGGTGAGGCAAAGAGGGCCGGGGCCGTCGAGGCGACGGGTCAGAGCCGAAGGGGAGCGGGACCGTGCAGGCGAGAGGCGCGGCCGCGACGTCGGGGCGGAGCTGTAGGCTCGGGTGGCCATGGAGGGGAGGCCGCAGGCCGAAGCAAGGAGAGGCGGGCGCGGCGCAGAGGAGGTCGGGGCGGGCGCCCGGCCGCGTGAAGAAGTGCTCGGGAGCGGACCAGCGGGCAGCTCCCGCCGGACTCTCCTCGCCTTGCCAAGCTGCTTTCGTGCGACCACGCCCGGGAGCAGGCCGGGGAGGAGCACGTCGTTGAGGAGGCCGGGCGGGAAACCGCGTTTGTTGGGCCCGGAGAGGAGGCCGCCAGGAAGGAGGACCAGGGGTGAGGCAGGCGCAACCGGCGTGCGGTCGGAGTGGGGACCGGCGTGACGGCTGGAGCTTGAGGATGCGGGCGCCGTGGACGCCGCCCGTGGGATGCAGCAGCAGCGACGGCGCCACGGAAGTTGGGCACGGGTTCGAGCGCGAGCTCTCTCGCGTGAGCTCTGTGTGCGTGTGCCGCGAGCGTGGAGCCACTGGAGAGGCGGGGCCGGCGGCCGGGTGAGGGGAGGTCCCGGGCGCCGGACGAAGCAGCGGCCCGCGGGGGTCGGGAGTCGAGGGCGCGCGACGGAGCCGGCAGTCAAACGTGACGGCCGAGCCCGGCGGCGCCGAGCGTAGGAGCGGCTCCGGCCATTGGTGCGGCCGGCGTGCGCAGGCCATTACGAACACGGGTGCGCGACACACGCAGCCATGGCTCGGTGTTGAAGTCGACGACGAGGATGCCCCGTCCAGCGTGGTCACCTCGAGGGCGTGTCGATGTCGAATCCCCGAGCGCCATGGCGACGTCGCGGTGGTGATGACGAGACCGGCGTCAAGGACGCGGCGTCGCGCGCATTCGCCCCGGGGGTGTGTTGATGTCGAGCCCCCGAGCGCCGACGGCGGCGACGTCGCGGTGGTGAGGATGGTTCCGCCCGGACCGCGGTTCCAGCAGCAGCTAGCCCCACGGTGGGCGCCAACTGTCGTCGTTTTCTCACGGGGGGTGCCCCGAGACGGCAGATGCCAGGGGATGGCTTAAGAGGTGAGAGCAAGGCTGCAGTGGAGATCCGAGACGGGATAGGGCGACAGCACGCGGTGGCTTACCCAGGTTCGGGGCTCTCCGGAGAGATAATACCCCTACTCCTGCATGTCTGTATATGATGTGTATTCGCAGTACAGGGTTGCTCCTGGAGCTGTGTTTGAGGAGGAAGAGGGAGCTGGCTGCTCCTTTCCGTGGTCTCACGCGTGTGAGAATGAGAGAATGGGAGAGGGATGAGAGAATGAGAGAAGGCCCTCTCTTTGGTGAGCTCCCCTGGTGCCTCTTATATAGGGAGGCCCAGGGGACAAGGGGTGGCCCACATGGCCTTACTACACTGTTGGAGGTCACCTGTGAAGTGACCCATGATGCAGGCTACAGTGCATCACTATTGGAGCGCAGTGAAGTGACGCATGACGGGTGCACAGTGGGGCACTGTTCGCCAACAGTGCCGGACTGTAGCGGGGTGGCTGACTCTGCAGTCTGTCAGCTACAGTGTCCTCTGCTCATGTCCGATGGGACGCCTGGAGCTGACTTCGCCGGGCCGCAGTCGGCAGCCTCCAGTCTCCAGCCGGCAGCCAGCAGCCTCCAGCCTCCAGCCGGCGGCCTCCAGCCAGCCAGGTGCAGCCAGCAGCCTCCAGCCGGCAGCCAGCCAGGAGCAGCCTCGAGCCGGCAGCCAGCAGCCTCCAGCCGGCAGCCTCCAGTCAGCCCGGTGCAGCCAGCAGCCAGCAGCCAGCCAGGCGCAGCCAGCCAGGAGCAGCCTCCAGCCGGCAGCCAGCAGCCAGCTAGGCGCAGCCAGCAACCTCCAGCCGGCAGCCTCCAGCCAGCCAGGTGCAGCCAGCAGCCCGCAGCCAGCCAGGAGTAGCCTGCAGCCTGCAACCGGCCAGGAGCAGCCAGCCGGCCGGGTCGCAACTTTGTCTTCTGTTTTTGCTTCTTCGACTGTCTTGTTGATTCGTGGGGCTTGGCGTACCGGGAGTGACTCCCCCTATGTTTTAAAATGTTGAGTCGTCTCCTTGAGCCTACCCGGGGGTAATCCCCCGACAGTACTATTAATTGTTGAAGTGAAGGCAGTGTATATCGAGGTGACTATTTTTTACTGAAATTAAGAATGCACTCCGATTAACACTAGGTTCCATCCCTTCTATGGTGGCTGTTTCTGAATACTGGATTTCAGATATGGTGTTGTTTACTATACTTCAGTGACAGTTAGCGTTCTGAGTGGTTCAGGATTAAACAAAAGTATAGCTACATACATCCTGGGGCTGGCACACAACATTTGGGGGTCACACAATGCCTTGGAATCCCTTAGAGCATCTACAGTCGGACACCTCAAACGACCCCTCATACGCCCACGGATGCGCCCGGTCAGTGACCGGACAGGAGAGAGAAGGAAAAAAGTGACGCAACCGGATCACTCGTATCATCCCTATACGCCCGGGCTGTCCGTGAACCCTCATATCCATCTCAAATATAGGGAGGATATGAGGGCCCGCGGACGCGCCCGGGCGTGCCCGGTCAGTCCGCCACGTAGGACGCGACCCCACCCCGGACCACCTTTTCTTTTTCTTTATTCATTCTTTTCTTTCTCTCTCTTCCTCTCCACCAATCACGTGCAAGTGACCGGACATATGAGGAAGAAAATGAGGAGTGTGGCTGCGCGGACGGACAAATAGGGGACACGCCCGGTCACTAACTGGGCGCGTCCGCGGGCGTTTAGGGGGTCATATTTGCTTTGTCCGGCTGTAGATGCTCTTATCTGTCCTTCTTTTTGGTTGGTCCGATTTTTTTTACCAATAATCCATATCCTAATATTAATTGGGCAAATTGTTTATTTTTTTATTAGGCAAAATAAAAATAAACAAAAAAGGCCTAATGGAAATCATCAACAAACATCTCCATCATATAAAATGTACCCAAATCTCCTATCATATTCGTTTATATCTTTGCGAGAATTTTATAAAACAGTTACATATAAGTAAGAAAAAGTTTTTACCAACAATCCATATCCTAACATTAATTGGGCAAATTGTTTATTTTTTAGTAGGCAAAATAAAAATAAACAAAAATAGGCCTAAAAGGAGGGTTCGAACCCACGACCAACCCATGTAAACATGCATGCAACAGCCAACAGGCTAGCAGAGAGCTTCAGTACAGGTTGACGCGAGACGTAATTTATACCTTTTATACCCTACCGCCAAAGCCTATGGCGGTAGGGTATTTTTGACATCCAACGACAGTGACAGCCCGTTAAGTCCTACCGCCATCGTCCTTGGCGGTAGGCTGTGTTACCCTATCGCCAAGGATAATGGCGGTAGGAAAAGGGTCAGATCACGAAAAAAAATCAAACCAGGGTAAAATCGTGCTAAAGTTTGTAAAAAAGGTCAGAACAGTGAATTCGGCCTGCATATGTATCTTTTTTACTGTATATATGCTTTGCTTCTGTGCACGACCTCCACTGCTACGAACTGTTGCGGTTAAATTTTGTGTTTTGACCCTTTTCGACAACTTTAGTCGGATCTGACCCCGGTTCGATTTTTTTTTAAATCTAGCCCTTTTCTTACCGCCATAGAGCTTGGCGGTAGGAGTGGATAGCCTACCACCAGGAACCCCGGCGGTAGCTGACTATTCCACGTCAGCAGCCAACTGAGGCCGCCGTGAGCTCCGCTCGACCCTACCGCCACAGGGTCCGGCGGTAGGGTCTGGGCACATATAAGGCCGGTGCGCCGGTTCGCCCTTCCCCATCTCCTCCCCACCCCACCTGGCGGCGGCCTCAAGAACAGAAACTTCCTCCCTCTCTCATCCCCTCCACTCTCCTCCTCGGATCTCATTCGTTTCTTCATCATTTTTGTGGATCGAAATGGCTCCAAAACGAGAAAAGTAAGCTCCTCCAATCCCTCCAATTAGTTTTTCTCAAATAGTTTCCGATTCGATGGATTATTTGATTCAAGTCCACCCTATTTTTGAAATAGATTTTAGTTTTTTTTATCCTAGTTTGTTTTAGTTTAATTCTAGATGTTATATGGGGTTGAATATGAACTTGTATTTACTTGTTGGAGAGATTGCATGTACTTTCATGATGAACTACATGTTGAACCCTAGTTCATGTAATTTGTTTTTGATATGATGCATATTGAAGGAATGAACTCCTAGGTTTGTTTTGATGTGATGAACCTTTGTGATATGAATCAACCATATGCATATAGTGGATGTTGGGGAAAGATTGTATGTATTTACTTATTTTTTACAAATTGAAGAAATGAATGAATAATGTTAAAACAATCTTATGCAAAAAGAATCATGCTTATGAGAATCATGATTACAAATGAATGAATAATAATTGTTCCAAATGTTTGTTGAATTATGCTTATGCTATTTTAATTATGCTTATGCATATGTTTATGCAATTTTATTTAGGAGGCCGCCTCTTCCAGACAACATCAAGACTAAGTATACCATGCTTGACCCTGCATTCGACAAGGGCCATCGTGCCCGTTTCATTGAGAATGGAGTAGTAATTACCATGCTTGAACCAAATCTTTTGAATTGATGAAAATAAGTTACTAATTATTTGGGTCTTCATTTTGACAGATGCTCCCGCCACTGCGGATGAGGTGTCACGGGATGACCGTTAAGATGCAGTACATTGAGCGCTACACTCCGTACTACAGGAGAGCCCGACTGTTGGGTTTCGACCTGTAGTTCAAGCGTAAGCCGCCGACGCTCGTCCACTCAACTCTCACAGCTTTGATCGACCGGTGGCGGCCAGAGACGCATAGTTTCCATCTTCCATGTGGGGACATGAGGGTGACCCTCCGGGATGGGGGGATGATTACGACCCTACCGATCGAGGGTCATGCTCTCACTAGACGACTGGACATGAAGAACTGGGAGGATAGGGTTAGCGCCCTCATCGGCGAATCCCCCCCCCCGCCCGCTAAGGTTAACCGAACATCCGGTGTACCGCTGCCTTGGCTCTTGGAGCGCCGTAGCAAATGCCCGGAAGATGTCAATCCCAGGACGGTGGAGCAGTACGCGAGGGCCTACCTGTGGTATCTTCTCACAGAGGTCGTGTTTCCAAACTTCTCTGGGGACAATGCCCTATGGATGTATCTGGACTTCCTAAAGGACTGGGATGCAGGGTACAGCTGGGGGTCCGTCGGCCTCGCCTACCTATACCGTTCGGTAAGAGAATATCTCACTGTTTTTTATTGACGTATGCTGCTTTAAATTATGCCATCTGATCATCAATACGTGTTTTGTCACATGACAACGCAAACCCAGAGGACGGAAGAAAAATTCGGTATGTGTGGATGTGCCTGGGCCCTCTCCATTTGGATGTGGGAGCGAATCCCGGTGGGGCATCCAGAGAAACTGGCACAGCGGGAATGGACTTACTATGGCGAAGATGACGACGAAGCTCGATACCCGATCGTCGCGTTCGCTTGGGACGTGGTGGGTATCTACACGGGCACATCCAAGGCTTTGTACAAGGTCTTCACCAATGAGCTTGATGCTCTGACGGCTTTCCATGTATACGAACTAGATTATGAATATTTTCGACGACACTCTCACGTGAGCTTACCAAATTTTTTGTACTAGGTTAATTGGCGGCCATATGATGAACGAGAGTGGGGGTTCGTTCTGAACGTGATGTGCAGGCATGACAGGCTTCTCTGGCGGTGCATCGTGCCCATGATTTGTGTATATGCCATCGAGTACCAGTTGTCACATCGCGTTGCCGCACAATTTGGTAGGGCGCAACGTACCCCACCGGGTGGTCGCATCGACACCGGTGGCTCCGACCAACACTTGTGAGTGCATTGTTCTCCATTTCCGTGTTTTTGTTTTGATGTTTTACATTCTTTCTTATCATGTTTTACATTCTTTCTTATGCCTTGCAGGATGAGCAGGCAGAAGAATCAGTCGATCATAGACTGGGGAGAGACACATGACAAATACGTGCGGGAATGGAACGACTGGAAAACTCGCAAAGATGTGGAGAGCAAAGTGATCCACTGGGATGCCTACGAGGATCACATGCGGTGGTACGACGATGGCATCAAGCATCGTCTGCGCCTGAGGCCCCAATGGACAACAGCAGATGCCAAAGAACTGTACGATGACGGCTTCGAGAATGACGCCTACCATGACAGCATCAGAGAGCTACAAGGCGGATTTAGGGAGTATGCACTGGCACCGTTACGTGCTATACAAGCGGTTTTTAACCCCATTCCGCGACATAGTTTCGAACCGTCGCATTGCCTGTGTGGGCGATAGGGGGGGTCATCCCACACGACACCGAAACATCATCTGCGATGGTGCGAGCGTCTGCTGACGATTCGCCTAACATAAACGTATGCGAACTCGTAGCCTATCCCACACGCCACACTTTGACGTTACGTTAGTGATCAAGCACACATCTGAGACGATGGCACAGATATATTCGTGTGCGATAGTTATTCGGATCACACACATGAAACGTATGCCAACCGCCTTCTTATTGTCCTACATTACACACGCACGTAGGTTTGGAACCGTTTGTGCTATTGACGGCAAGCGCACACGGTTACGACGTGCAAATGCATGTGTGACAGTACGCGCATCCCACACGGGCAAAATATGCGACCGTGTGTTGTAAAGTTGATGACCACACACACTATTCTCCAAACAATCGTGTGTGACATATGACACCATCGCACATGGTTTAATCGTTCTAACTGTATGCGCTGTAATTTATTACCTAATAGCTTATTTTGTTAATTTATTATTAGAATTGGAAATTTTAATTTTTAATTATGAAATGTGGATTTCACATCCATCAATACATACCCTAATTACAATGGTTCAACAGCCAATGCATAAATCAAAAGCTTAGTACATGTTCGATGGTTACATAGTTCGGTAGAAGATTAAATATGATGAACCACAATATGTAGTACTAGGGGCGGTAAAGGTGAAGAGAGAATTGTAAATGCTATTGGCTGTCGATGGTGTTGAAGAAGCGGAATACCCATAATGTGCCCTCCTCCATGCCAAAGGTGCGCACAACTTTTGTCCAAACCCTTGTGATGATCGCCCGTCCATCCTTCACCGCCTTCAGGAAGACTTCTAGACCATTACCATGCTAGCATGAATTATATGCTATAACCTTCGTTGCCTCCACTTCGGTCAGGTAGTTTGCTAGGTAATCTTGAGTAAATTCCTCGGAAACCACTGAAAAGAGACAACTTTCAGGTATTCATGTCTAATAGCGGAACTTGTTTTGGGCTGGAAAAGAAGGCAATAGATTACTTACCATCCTAAAGTTCACTGATGTCTTGGATAAAGTATAAATAAAGAGTTTAATTCCAATCAGATGTCTCTTCTGCCTAACATTTTTTCTTAGTTTCCTCACTTGATGCATGTGTTCATGTTTATCTCATTGCCCCACATGCAAAGGGGGTCGAAGCGTGAATCAGTACCGCTGACATATGTACCTACAAGCAACAAATAAATATTACTCCCACCGTCTCATAATATAATAGTGTTTTTGACACTAGTGTTGTGTAAAAAACGCTCTTATATTATGGTACGGAGGGAGTAGAACCTAAGCTGCAATTGCACAAATGATGTAAAATATTATAAGAAAATGGGATGTGACTAACCTCTATGGTAAACAACAACATCGCGCATCGTAGCCCTACATAAGCACACAGAAAGGCGTGTTAAATACAACCGGGTTAACACCCATCCAAAATAGCAAATGTTAATTAAATGACAGTATATCCGGTGATATTTTCATTGCGAGGAGTAGCACGGTAACAAAGGGACAGGTATTGGTGAAAATAAACTAGACAATTCATACTTGAACAGAAGTGCGCATTACAGAAATAAACAACGGACGTGTTAACTTCAGAGTACAAACAACCTAGCATAGTCATTAAAACTTGTACCAGGGAAACTGAAGTTGACACGGTTAAACATCACGAGCCAGCTCATACTTGGTAAATACCGAGGGGTAGTTGCTGGGGTGCTTCAACTCGGCCAGAGCCCGCACAAAGTCGGTGGCTAGGTGTTCCTGCTGGTCGTAGCGTGGATCAGTACCGCTAACATATGTAACTACAATCATCAAGTAAATGTTAGAAGCTAAACTATAATTGAACAAATGATGTAAAATACTACTCCCTCCGTCCCATAATATAAGAGCATTTTTACACTATAGTGTCAAAAACGCTCTTATATTATGGGACGGAGGGAGTATAAGATATTAGGATGTGACTACCTCGACGGTAAACAACATCATCGTGCATTGTGACACTTCATAAGTACATGGAAAGGCATGTCAATTACAACAGGGTTAACATCCACCAAAAAAATCTAATGGTAATTGAAGTACATCATCTCAAGTGATATCTTCTTTGCGAAGAGTAGCACGGTGATAACCCACAAGTATAGGGGATCGCAACAGTTTTCGAGGGTAGAGTATTCAACCCAAATTTATAGATTCGACACAAGGGGAGCCAAATAATACTTGAGAGTATTAGCAGTTGAGTTGTCAATTCAACCACACCTGTAGATTAAATATCTGCAGCAGAGTGATCAGTAGCACACTAATATGGTAGTTTGATAGCAGTAGTGACAGTAACAATAGCAGTAATGGTAGTAGCAGTAGTTTTGTAGCAGTTGGAACAATAGCAGCAGCAACAGGAACTTAGCAAGAACAATAAGTGAAAAGGTCGTAGGCACTGGATCGGTAACTCGTTGGATGATATTCATCATGTAACAGTCATATCCAAGGGCGATACAGAACTAGCTCAGTTCATCAATGTAATGTAGGCATGTATTCCGTAAATAGTCATACGTGCTTATGGAAAAGAACTTGCATGACATCTTTTGTCCTACCCTCCCGTGGCAGTGGGGTCCATAAGGAAACTAAGGGATATTAAGGCCTCCTTTTAATAGAAAACCAGAACAAAGCATTAACACATGGTGAATACATGAACTCCTCAAACTACGGTCATCACTGTGAAGTATCCCAAATATTGTCACTATGGGGTTGACGGATCATAAAACGTAATAGGTGCATATGACTAGGCTAGATCGGATCAAGAACATGGATATAGAAATGATAACATAAACGGTTCAGATCTGAAATCATGGCACTCGGGCCCTAGTGACAAGCATTAGGCATAGCAAAGTCATAGCAACATCAATCTCAGAACATAATGGATACTAGTGATCAAGCCCTAACAAAACTAACTCGATTACATGATGAATCTCATCTAACTACTCACCGACCAGCAAGCCTACGAAGGAATTACTCACTCCTGGTGGGGAGCATCATGGAATTGGCGATGGAGAAAGGTTGGTGATGACGAAGACCGAAGATTCCCCTCTCCGGAGCCCCAAACGGGCTCCAGATCTAGCCTCCCGATGAAGAACAGGAGGTGGCGGCGGCCCCGTCTTGTGAAACGCGATAATTCTTTCTCCCTGATTTTTTTCTCCGAAAATAGGAATTTATAGTGGCGGAGTTAGGGCAAGTGGGGCCACGAGGTGGGCACACCCACGTGGGCGCGCCCAGGGGGGCTGGCGCGCCCTGGTGGGTGATGCTCACCCTGGCCCAGTGTATTTTGGCTCCAATAATTCTCATTTATTCTGAAATAAATCTCCAAAAAGTTTCGTTCCATTCTGAGAACTTTTATTTCTGCACAAAAACAACACCATGGTAGTTCTGCTGAAAACAGCGTCAGTCCGGGTTAGTTCCATTCAAATCATGCAAATTAGAGTCCAAAACAAGGGCAAAAGAGTGAGGAGAAGTAGATACGTTGGAGATGTATCAACTCCCCCAAGCATAAACCTTTGCTTGTCCTCAAGCAATTCAGTTGACAAACTGAAAGTGATAAAGAAAAACTTTTATGAACTCTTTTGTTCTTGTTTACATATATATGCTTAAGTAGTACCCAGGTTTTCAGCAAAGATTATGACTAACCATGTTAACAATAACTCTTAGAAATTATATTTACTCATAACAATAACATAAGCAACTAGCGAGCAATAATAAGATATCTCAAGCGCCAACACTTTGTCAAAACAATCATGATACAATATGACGATAGTGGTATCTCGCTAGCCCTTTCTGAGACCTCAAAACATAAATGCAGAGCACCTCCAAAGTTCAAGCAGTGTCTAAACATTGTAATTCATGGTAGAAAATATCCAGTCATGCTGCACCCAACATAAACTATACACAATGCATGAGGATGACAACAGTGCTCTCAGGTCTTGCGCTTATTTGAGAAGGTGATGACTCAACATAAAAGTAAATAGATAGTCCCTTCGCAGAGGGAAGCATGGATTTGCAGCGGTGCTAGAGCTCAAAGTTAAAAACAGAGATAGACATAATTTGGGAGGTACACCCTTCCTGTCAACGTCACGACCAAGAGTTATCAATATCTTCCATGCAAAACAAATTAGTGGCGGTTCCCAAGCGGTAAAAGTAAAGGTTTACTCCCCCTCCACCAACAATCACACTCCACGGCGAGCCGCATCCGCGGGTACCGTCTAAACCAACAACATTCCTGGGGGAGTTTTGTTTAATTATTTTTGATTTTTTTGATTTCGGGACTGGGAATCTCTATTACCGCCCCTCTCGTGTAAGGACAAGTGAATAAACACTCATCATGAGAATAACCCGCTTAGCATGGAAGATACTAACCGCCCCCTATCGCTTCATGAGTGGTCCAGGCACACAAAACAGATGTTCTTTTGAAAAAAAATTAGAGGTGGCACATGCAAATTTACTTTGGAACGGCAGGGTAATACCGCATATAGGTAGATATGGTGGACTCATCTGGCATAACTTGGTTTAAGGGTTTTGATGCACAAGCAGTATTTCCGCTTAGTATGGGTGAAGGCTAGCAATTAGATTGGGAAGCGGCCAGCTAGAGAGCGAAAACGGTCATGAACATGCATTGCATATAATCAACATTGAATGCTAGCATGAGTAGGATATGGACACCATGAACATAAATATCATGAAGGCTATGTTGGTTTTGATTCCACTACATGCGTGAACATGTGCCAAGTCAAGCCACTTGAAACATTCAGAGGAGGATACCATATCATCATACCGCGTCACAACCATTTTAATGCATGTTGACACCCAAGATAAATCATTATCCACTCCTAGCTACTTAAGCATGGCATGAAGAACTATAATTTATAATGGTCATTGCAAACATGTTTTATCATAATGAGGTTAATCAAGGGATACTAGGTTAAACATATTTACAAAAACAAAAACAAGTTGAGTTCATACCCGCTTTTCTCTGCCACAGTCAATTCATCAAATGTCGTCATTATTTCCTTTCACTTGCACGATCGAACGATAAGAAGATAATAATAGTGCAAGAGTGCTGTGGACTAAGCTGGAATCTGCAAACATTTTATTCAAGAGGAGAAGACAAAGTAACATGCACTCTTTGTTAGAATAACGATAATGCAGATGAGAACCACTCAACGATTTCATTGTGGTCTTCTCCTCGGTACGACTCAAGTAAACAGAAAAGAGTTTTAGAGAAACACACTGAAATAATTTTGGAGTTTTTGGTTTTTCATGAAGAAAGCAATTTAAAGAAGAAAAACAAAAACGAGAAAAACTATTTACATGGGAAAGCTCCCAACAAGTAAAAGAAGAAGCGAGAAATCTTTTTGGGTTTTCTTTTGATGCTACAATCAAACTAAGCTAGAAAGAAAAGCTAAAAAGAAGTAGGAACTATTTTTGGATTTTCTCAAAGTTTTTCAAACACACAAGAAGAAAGCGAGAAAACAAATCTAGCATGGATATTACAATGAAAAAGTATGGACACCGACAACTAGAATGAAATGTGTGAACATGAATGTAATGTCGGTGGAAATACGTACTCCCCCAAGCTTAGGCTTTTGGCCTAGCTTGGTAATCACCATCCGTAGTAGCCATCTGGTCCCAAGTCGTAGTGAGGTGGAGGAGGCACCTGAGCATCCCTCCCTTGGGGCTCCTCCTCAGCAGCTGCTAGGTTGTTCCGGTAAGCTATAATGTCATCTGGCATAATCCTGTATCTGTTCCTGGTAATAGGATCAAACAAAGCAGGTGCAGGCAACGGAATAACATCACGTGTTTCCTTGCTAAATACTAGGTTATAATGAATATCACGTGGAGAGTCAGTTACATCAAGGAACTGGTGAGCCTGCAGTGTCTTATGATCAAGGTAATCTCGGGATAAGAGATAATCATGTGGGCGAAATGGGATTCTAAAATGGTCCGCTAAACGAGTAGCATAAATACCACCATGTATCTTTCCCTTAGTTTTGTTAAGATGTAAGCGTCGAGCAATAATGGCTCCCATACTAAAGGTGTGATCATCATAAAGTGCACGACGTAAAATAGCAAGGTCAGGAGGACTGAGTGCACCGACCTTCTCCCTAGCGGTTAAACACTTAGTGATGACCAAAGCGAAATAATGCACTAAGGGAAACTGCAAACTAGTAGCAGTGGCGCTCGACACGCCTCTATCCTCACCCACGGAGAAAATCCTCAAACTTATATGGCCTAGGTTCTCTCAAGTCCCCATCAGAAGGAATCAAGCATATGTTACAGAAGTCGGTTAGCGACATTCTGTAAGTTTCAGCATAAAGATTAAACTCCACTTCAGGAGGATTGTTTCTCCCTAAATAATTAAAGCTTTGCACAAAGGAATTTGTAAGGATGTGATATTGCTCACACGTAGTTGCGAGGAACTCGGTTAACCCAGCGTTTGCGACGAACTGAGCGAACTCTTGTTGGAGCCCGGCCTCCTTCATGAAGGCATCATGCGGCCATTCACACGGCCGCACCTCCACCTTTCTTGGGGTGCGAAGGTCATTGTCCGATGATTCCCCAATGACTCCCTTGGCATTTTTCTTGGTAGAAAAATTCCTAAAGATTTGCATTTTATTCCTATAAAAATTCTGAAAATTTTTAGTCCACAAAAATTTGTCAACAAAACTTTGTAAGATTGTTAGCAACTACTCCCAAGCATGCATAGAGGCCATATTGAGCATTCAAACTACTTAGAACTCTAAGAATTCAACATGCAAGCTCATCTACAGCAGCACCAAGAATAGCTAATTACTCTAAAAATAACCCACTAAAACAAAAACTAATAGGAGCAATGGAGGAGTCACATACCAAGAAGCAATCCCTCCAAACAGTTTCGAAAACGGAGCTTCGAGCAAAGAGATCGAAATCCACGGGTTTGAGAGCAAGAACACGAAAATGGTGGCTGTGGTGATTTTTTTGCTGGAGGTAGGTGATGATGTGGGCTAAAGGGATAAGTGAGGGGGCCCACGTGGGGGCCACAACCCACCAGGGCGCGCCTGGGGGTGCTGGCGCGCCCTGGTGTCTTGTGGGCACCAGGTGCACCCCCTTCAGGTGTTATTTGCACCAAAAATTCATAAATATTCGGAAAAAATCGTGTTAAATTTTCAGGGCATTCTGAGAAAAAAAAATTGGGTCATTTTTTATTGCACGGAGAAAACAGAAAATAGGATAATCATGGCATTTTATTTTATTTAACTAACTAAAACAGAAAGTAAAAGGTGGGAGTGGAGAGTTGTGCTTACTAGATTCCTCAAATTCATACCTCTTAAAAATGATCCATTAATAAGGTTGATCAAGTCTTATTAACAACCACTTCCGATTAGTATGAAACCGAAGAACTTTCGTAAAACACTAAGTTACCTCAATGGGAATGTGCATAACCCCAACAATAAGTATATCATATTTCTTTTTGACAGTAGGTAGAGGTAATTGAAAACTTCCAATAGTGATGGTCGGAGATTCTTCAATAACATATATACCATTCATTTGGAATTGTTTTTTCGAAAAGTGCACCGTGTGCTCATTACCATTAATATGAAAAGTGACTTTGCTTTTGTTGCAATCAATAACAGCCCCTGCAGTATTCAAAAAGGGTCTACCAAGGATAATCGACATGTTGTCGTCCTCGGGCATCTCAAGAATAGCAAAGTCCGTTAAGATAGTAACATTTGCAACAACAACGGGCACATCCTCACAAATACCAATAGGTATGGCCGTTGATTTGTCAGCCATTTGCAACGATATCTCAGTAGGTGTGAGTTTATTCAAATCAAGCCTTTTGTATAAGGAGAAAGGCATAACACTAACACCGGCTCCCAAATCACACAAAGCAGTTTTGACATAGTTTCTTTTAATGGAGCAAGGTATAGTTGGTATTCCAGGATCTCCAAGTTTTTTAGGTACTCCCTCCTTAAAAGAATAATTAGCAAGCATGGTGGAGATTTCAGCTTCAGGTATCTTTCTTTTATTTTTGATGGTGACTTTCATATACTTAGCGTAAGGGGCCATTTTTAAAATATCGGTTAAGCGGGTACGGAAAAAGACTGGCCTAATCATTTCAGCAAAGCGCTCAAATTCTTCATCATCCTTTTTATTAGATGGCTTAGATGGAAATGGCATAGGTTTCTGAACCCATGGCTCTCTTTCTTTACCATGTTTCCTAGCCACGAAGTCTCTTTTATCATACTGTTTATTTTTAGGTTGTGGGTTATCAAGATCAGGAGCAGGTTCTATTTCAACATCATTATCTGGTTCTACATCATTACTAGGTTGAGCATCAGCATGAACATCATCATTATCATTTTCATTATCATTAGGTGAATGTTCATTACCAGACTGAGTTTCAGCATCAGAAATAGAGACATCATTATTATCAGGAGGTTTTTGTGTCTCAGGTTCACTAGAGGTATGCAAAGTCCTATCATTTTTCTTTTTCTTTTTCTTCTTATAAGGACTAGGTGCATCATGATTAATTTTCTGAGAGTCTTGTTCAATTCTTTTAGGATGGCCCTCAGGATAAAGTCGTTCTTGGGCCATTCTACCTCCTCTAGTTACTACCCTAGCAGCAAAATCATGCATATTATGATTCATTTCATCAAGCAATTCTTTTTGAGACTTAGCAACTTGCTCTAACTGAGTTTGAACTATAGAGGCATGCTTTCCTACACCTCTAATATCATTACTGATTCTAAATAGCAAGTCACTCAAGTGAGCAATCATATCAGAATTATATTTCAATTGTTTCAGAACACGAGCATTGAAATGATCTTGCTTCATAATATAGTTGTCAAACTCATATAAGCATTGACTAGGATGTTTATTGTGAGGGATGTTACTTTCATTAAACTTTAATAAAGAATTTACCTCTACCACGTGTGGAGGTGATGGTGTGTCAAGGCCATGTATTTCTTCAATAGGTGGCAAATTCTTAACATCCTCAGCTTTAATACCTTTTTCCTTCATAGATTTCTTTGCCTCTTGCATATCTTCAGGACTGAGAAATAAGATACCCCTCTTCTTCGGAGTGGGTTTAGGCGGTGGTTCAGGAAGAGTCCAATCATCATAATTCTTCAATATGTTATTCAATAATTCCTCAGCTTGTTCAACAGTTCGTTCCCTGAAAACACAACTAGCACAACTATTTAGGAAGTCGCTAGAAATATCGGTTAGTCCATTATAAAAGATATCAAGTATTTCATTTTTCTTGAGAGGGTGATCAGGCAAAGCATTAAGCAACTGGAGAAGCCTCCCCAAGCTTGTGGGAGACTCTCCTTTTCAATTTGCACAAAGTTAAATATTTCCTGTAAGGCAGCTTGTTTCTTATGAGCAGGAAAATATTTTTCAGAGAAGTAGTAGATCATATCCTAGGGACTACACACACAACCAGGAGCAAGAGTATTGTACCATGTCTTAGCATCACCCTTTAATGTGAATGGAAATAACTTAAGGATATAATAGTAACGAATCTTCTCATCATGAGCAAAGAGGGTGGCTATATCATTCAGCTTAGTAAGGTGTGCCACTACAGTTTTAGTTTCATAGCCATGGAAAGGATCAGATTCAACCAAAGTAATTAACTCTGGGTCGACAGAGAATTCATAATCCTTATCGGTAACAAAGATAGGTGAAGTAGAAAACTTAGGATCACATTTCATTCTAGCATTCAAATTCTTTTCCTTATACTTGCATAGCAATTTCTTAATATCGTCTCTATCCTTGCAACAAAGAATTTCTCTAGTTATCTCTTCGTCCATAACATAATCTTCTGGTATCTTAGGAATTTCAAACTTAGGAGAGCTAGGACTAATAGGAGTTTCATAGTCATCATCAGTTTCATAAGCTTTATCAGTTTCAGCAATTTCATCAATTTCAGCAGTTTCATTCTCTTTAGCTCTAGCAATTTGTTCATCAAGAAATTCTCCTAGCGGCACATTATCATCAAGCATGGTACTAGCATCATCAATAGCATAATTCATAGCAGAGGTAGCATCATCAATAACTTGCGACATAGCAGGATTGCTAGCATGTGGTGGTGTTGCAAGCTTACTCATAACAGAAGGTGAATCAAGTGCAGAGTGTGATGGCAATTCCTTACCTCCCCTCGTAGTACAGGGAAAAATCTTGGTCTTAATATCCTTCAGATTCTTCATAGTGATAGATTGATATAAATCCCAAGTGACTGAACAAATATTGCTATGCTCCCCGGCAACGAGGCCAAAAAAAGCTCTTGATAACCCACAAGTATAGGGGATCGCAACAGTTTTCGAGGGTAGAGTATTTAACCCAAATTTATAGATTCGACACAAGGGGAGACAAAGAATACTTGAGAGTATTAGCAGTTGAGTTGTCAATTCAACCACACCTGGAGATTAAATATCTGCAGCAGAGTGATCAGTAGCACAGTAATATGGTAGTTTGATAGCAGTAGTGACAGTAACAATAGCAGTAACGGTAGTAGCAGTAGTTTTGTAGCAGTTGGAACAATAGCAGCATTAACAGGAACTTAGCAAGAACAATAAGTGAAAAGGTTGTAGGCACTGGATCGGTAACTCGTTGGATGATATTCGTCATGTAACAGTCATAACCTAGGGCGATACAGAACTAGCTCAGTTCATCAATGTAATGTAGGCATGTATTCCGTAAATAGTCATACGTGCTTATGGAAAAGAACTTGCATGACATCTTTTGTCCTACCCTCCCGTGGCAGCGGGGTCCATAAGGAAACTAAGGGATATTAAGGCCTCCTTTTAATAGAGAACCGGAACAAAGCATTAACACATGGTGAATACATGAACTCCTCAAACTACGGTCATCACCGCGAAGTATCCCAAATATTGTCACTATGGGGTTGACGGATCATAACACATAATAGGTGCATATGACTAGGCAAGATCGGATCAAGAACATGGATATAGAGATGATAACATAAACAGTTCAGATCTGAAATCATGGCACTCGGGCCCTAGTGACAAGCATTAGGCATTGCAAAGTCATAGCAACATCAATCTCAGAACATAATGGATACTAGTGATCAAGCCCTAACAAAACTAACTCGATTACATGATGAATCTCATCCAACTCCTCACCGACCAGCAAGCCTACGAAGGAATTACTCACTCCCGGTGGGGAGCATCATGGAATTGGCGATGGAGAAAGGTTGGTGATGACAAAGACCGAAGATTTCCCTCTCCGGAGCCCCAAACGGGCTCCAGATCTGGCCTGCCGATGAAGAACAGGAGGTGGCGACGGCTCCGTCTCGTGAAACGCGATAATTCTTTCTCTATGATTTGTTTCTCCAAAAATAGGAATTTATAGTGGCGGAGTTAGGGCAAGTGGGGCCACGAGGTGGGCACAACCCACCAGGGCGCGCCCAGGGGGCCTAGCGCGCCCTGGTGAGTGATGCTCACCCTGGCCCCCCTCTGCGGTGTATTTTGGCTCCAATAATTCTCATTTATTCTGAAATAAATCTCCAAAAAGTTTCGTTCCATTCCGAGAACTTTTTATTTCTGCACAAAAACAGCACAATGGTAGTTCTACTGAAAACAGCGTCAGTCCGGGTTAGTTCCATTCAAATCATGCAAATTAGAGTCCAAAACAAGGGCAAAAGAGTGAGGAGAAGTAGATACGTTGGAGACGTATCACACGGTATCGAATGGACAGCGTAAAAAATGGATATAACTGTTCACTACAGCAGGCTTAACAGCAACCTAGCATGGGCATTGTAAGTTTGTAACTGGTATTGGTGAAATTGAATTAGACAGTTCATACTTGAACAACACAGTGTGCATAACTGAAATGAACAATGGACGTGTTAATTACAGAGTACGGACAACCTAATATGGCAATTTAAACGTGTACCATTGAAACTGAAATTGACACAGTTAAACATTACAACTGGTATTCGTAATAATGAGCTGGACAGTTCATACTTGGTACATCTCGAGGGGTAGTTGCTTGGGCATTTCATCTCGACTAGAGCCCGTCCAAAGTCGGTGGCGAGGTGTTCCTACGGATCGAAGCGTGGATCAGTACCGCTACAGTATGTACGTGTACAAACAACAAGTAAGTGTTAGAAGCTTGGGGCACTTCATCTCGGCCAGAGCCCGCACCAAGTTGGCGGCGTCGCCGTCAAGGTGTTCCTCCGGGTCGGCACGCATAGCATCTAGCGCGCCATGGACCGCCATGATCAGCTCCTCGACCTCCGCGTGATATGTGGTTAGGCTCACGCGGGGATGCTCGGCTATAGGGGTGGGGATGTGGAGGCATGAGGGTGGTTCGCAGGCTCCATCTGAGCAATCAGGCCGGGGCAGTGATGGAGATCGGAGGTTACCTCACTAGATCGCCGAGCGAGTTGGGCAGAACGTAGATTTGGTTGTGGCGGTGGCGGCAGTTTGGGCTGCAGTTAGGGGGGCGGTGGGGTATAGGGGGGAAATGTGATGGGTGGGTATGGGGTAGGAGGAATAACTTCTGAAATCACACGTCTATTGAAAATTTGGCTGCGAAACTCGAACCTTACGGGGGGGGGGGGGGGGAACACGCAACGCAGACGAAGCGCATCAGATACCCATGTGCGAGAACAGAAAAAATTGGTGATCCCGCGTCGGAAAAATTTCAAGCCTTCTCTCTCTTGTGTACATCGGACGTTTCGCAAACGGTTCGTTGTAAGAAAACGTTTCCGTTAAAGATGTATTTTTGGAAAACTGATAGTATCAGATAGTACATGATACTTTGCTTGGTGTTCAAATATTTACCAAAGCATACTGGTGTCGTATAAGCACACCACACCATGCCTAAATTGAAGTACAAGCACAAAAGGCCTAGAAAGTACAAAAAATGACTAAATACGGTAAACGAACCTGAAAAAATGTCAAATTTTGGACACAGTGAATTCAGCGCATCATATTGAGGTCATGCCTAGGCACCACACGAGGTAACATGTTTTTCACGCATGTTTTTCATTTTTTAGAGTTACAAAACAAATAAGCGACACATTTGTGGTTGCCTCTTCCCACACATATCCTTTAAAATTCTATTAATTTCCTATAAATACATGAAAAGTTATTCAACGACACAATTACGAATTTTCGAGTCATTTTTGAACACCTTTTCGTGTACAGAACGTTCGAACTTGAATTATAAGCAGTAAATGCCTAGAAAAGTACACAAAAGACTAAATATGGTAAACGAGTCTGAAAAAAATGTGAAATTTGGACACGATGTATTCTACTGGGTATGATGACCGTAGAAAATAATGGAAGTTGAAAGGACCAAGGAAATATGGGTTCCCCTTGAAAACATGGCGATTTCGCTCCCCGAACCATGAAACTCCATAGGTGACGGTCCGGTAGATGATGAGTGTGTATGCCGACATTATCCATACCTCCTCAAATATTCACCGCATCATATTGTGGTCATACCTAGGCACCACACGAGGTAACATGTTTTTCAGGCATGTTTTCCATTTTTCTAGAGTTACAAAACAAATAAACGACAAATCTGTGGTTGCCTCTTCCCACACATATCCTTTAAAATTCTATTAATTTCTTGTAAATACATGAAAAGTTATTCAACGACACAATTACGAATTTTTGAGTCCTTTTTGAACACCTTTTCATGTACGGAACGTTTGAAATTGAATTACAAGCAGTAAATGCCTAGAAAAGTACACAAAAAGACTAAATATGGTAAACGAGTCTGAAAAAATGTGAAATTTGGACACGGTGTATTCTAGTGGGTATGATGACCATAGAAAATAATGGAAGTTGAAAGGACCAAGGAAATATGGGTTCCCCTTGAAAACATGGCGATTTCGCTCCCCGAACCATGAAACTCCGTAGGTGACGGTCCGGTAAATGAAGAGTGCATATGACGACATTATCCATACCTCCTCAAATATTCACAGCATCATATTGAGGTCATGCCTAGGCACCACACGAGGTAACATTTTTTTCAGGCATGTTTTCCATTTTTCGAGAGTTACAAAACAAATAAGCGACACATCTGTGGTTGCCTCTTCTCATACATATCCTTTAAAATTCTATTGATTTCCTGTAAATACATGAAAAGTTATTCAACGACACAATTACGAATTTTTGAGTCGTTTTTGAACACCTTTTCATGTACAGAACGTTCGAACTTGAATTATAAGCAGTAAATGCCTAGAAAAGTACACAAAAAGACTAAATATGGTAAACGAGCCTGAAAAAATGTGAAATTTGAACACGGTGTATTCTAGTGGGTATGATGACCGTAGAAAATAATGCAAGTTGAAAGGACCAAGGAAATATGGGTTCCCCTTGAAAACATGGCGATTTTCGCTCCCCGAACCATGAAACTCCATAGGTGACGGTCCGGTACATGAAGAGTGCGTATGACGACATTATCCATACCTTCTCAAATATTCACCGCATCATATTGAGGTCATGCCTAGGCACCACACGAGGTAACATGTTTTTAGACATGTTTTCCATTTTTCTAGAGTTACAAAACAAATAAACGACACATGTGTGGTTGCCTTTTCGCACACATATCCTTTAAAATTCTATTAATTTCCTGTACATACATGAAAAGTTATTCAATGACACCATTAAGAAAATCGAGTCCTTTTTGAACACAATTTCATGTACAGAACGTTCGAACTTGAATTATAAGCAGTAAATGCCTAGAAAAGTACACAAAAGACTGAATATGGCAAACGAGCCTGAAAAAATGTGAAATTTGGACACGGTGTATTCTAGTGGGTATGATGATCGTAGAAAATAATTCAAGTTGAAAGGACCAAGGAAATATGGGTTTCCCTTGAATTTTTGGGATTTGTTTGGACAAACAATTACTTTGTGAATGCCGTGTGTGTTCACCCCATTCTGCGTTGTGCTCTGATTGGACAGAACCCAGCCACACGGATCGCGCATGCGCATCGTAGGATGCACCGCGATTGAAGGTCAATCCACACTTCTCCCGTCACACACGCCTACTGTAGTTGGGATTTTATTTCGTACATGCACTAAACTAAGCTCCCAACAAGAACTTTAATGGCATTAATCACACACGGTTCATGTTTACGAACTGTTTCCTACGCGGACCCTCTACCCCGGCCCTCTTCCCCTTCATCCTGATTCGCACTGCTATATACTTGCTCGTTCTCCACCTTGGACCGCCCAAATCTTCGAGCTCGACGACGCTTGTCGCAGCCGGCTGCCGCCGACGAACGCCACTGCATTTTGTTTCATCCCCTCGCCGACGCCTATCGGCGCCGACTTTCTCGACGCTGCTCGATTGGGGATTTCTGCGGGATTGGGCTATTTTTTTCTAATGCAGAACCAGGTAATTAATTTTGCCAAATATTTGAGCATCGCTTATCGCAGTTCGTATGTTCGTGTCAATCACCCGAGGAAAAAAAGTCGTCGTAGTGTCCACAGTGCAAGCACATATGAGGCATGAACAATTCAATCGAACATTTACATGATCAAACTGGTACAGTGCATAGTTGGCAAAGTAATTTACAAAACATTAGCTCGCTATTTTACATCAATATAACATATATCAACTGTGCGCGCACAAAAGTGCTACTGCCCCTAACGCCGACGCACAGCTGCCATCGTCCATCGATATCGTGTCGTTCCTTGGCTCGGGAGGACAGGAGGTCGCCAAGTTAATGACCTACACCTTAATCGACCGAGGAAGGGCCGGCCTCGACATTGATGATCGCCGCTACTGCCTCGGACGCGGCTCTCACCAGGACTGCGGCATCCGCCGGGTCTTCGTACATCGTCCTGGCGGGCGACGAGACCCTGGCTATTGCCAGTGCTGTAGCAACGGCCGCCAGGCCTCCCCCGGCGTCCGGAGCTGCATCCTCCTCCATCTGGGACATAAGCCTGCGCCTCGTGCGGTGACCACTGCCGCAGTTGTCCTTGCGGCGTCGCGGTTCCCGCTTCGCCGCCCGCACCATCCGTCGCACTCTGCGTCGAGCCCGCAATAGCGCCCACTGGCGATCCGTAGTTGCTTTCAAGATGACCCTAGCTAACCTGCTGGCTTGCTCGTGTTGTGATTTCTGCCTCCTCTGGCTGTCTTTGCGAGAGGTGGCGGCATGACCGTCGACCCTCAAGCCGACAATCGCGCCGGTAGCCTGGATTCCGCCGTCGGCCAACTCCATCCTGTCGTCGGCCATTGGGGGTTTGACGGTATGTGTGGCAACTAGCTAGGGGATCATTGACTCAGCTCGCCCCTGCCGGCCATCGTTGTGTTATTTATAGCTAGCTGCTGCCAAGGCCAAGGGGATTGGGGATTTTACAATTTACCGTTGTGGCTGGCGCTTGCGCTTGCGCGGGAAGCATTGTCTCGAGGGCAGGAAGACTAAATCGTTTGTGTTATTTCTGGTGTTCTTACACGATTCTGATTACCCACTTGTATGCCCTCTATCGCACACATCTTTTTATGCTAATTCGTTTGTGTTCTGCTATATCATTGCACACAGTTTATGGTAGTGAACTGTGTGCCCTATATCGCACACATCTTGTTATACCAAATCGTTTGTGTTCTGCTGTATTATCGCCCACGGTTTATGGTAGTGAATTGTGTGCCCTATATCGCACACATCTTGTTATGCCGAATCGTTTGTGTTTTTCTATATCATCGCACACAGTTTATGTTAGTGAACTTTGTGCCCACTATCGCACACATCTGGATATGTGCAACCGTTTCTGTTATCGTCGCTAATCACAAACGGTTCATAAGAACAAACTGTCTGCCGGAGATCGCACACACAACTATTTTATGAATCGTATTTGATGGGTCCGCCATCGCACACAGTTCGCGTTATTGGCGACGGAGCTTGAACTATACCGTTTGCGATTCGTGCATCGCACACAGTTTTGTCGAAGGGTCTCTGATTGATGTGTAGTCTTTGGACCATCCTGCAGTAGTGATGCACCCCTCATGAACAGAGTGGTAAGTTGTGTTTAGCTATTTTGAACCGTCTGTTGGATGAAATCTACTTTAGTAAGTGTGACTCATTTATTCTTTTGCAGTCTTCGGAGCTGAACAAAAGCATCTTTGAAGGCTCGGGTGTGCTAAGTTCTATCCCCGGGACTCGAGATAGTGAGAAGAAGTTGAGGGGAACGGTGAAGGCGATCCTCCTAAACTTACATTCTTTCTTATGTTCATGTTCATTTGTAACCATAAAATTGATCCATATTATGTTCTTGTTTCATTCTTATTGCAGAAGTTCGTCAACAAATGTCGCAAGCTGGTGGCCCTGCTTGGGTTCGCTAGCTCTGCTGATGCTTATGCTACCGCAGCCCCGATGCGTAGCCTCGCTTCATCGAGCCATGCTGCCTCGCCGTCTAGGATGGTTGAGGAGGATGAGGAGGAGGAAGATGAGGAAGAAGGTGAAGATGAAGAAGACGACGAGGAGCGAGCAGAAGAAGAACATGAGGAAGAAGAGGAGCAGAGCGATGAGGAGGAGGAGTACGACGAGGATGACAGACCTCCACTAACTCAAACAACCCAGCTTGAGAAGAAGAATGTGCCGAAGAAGGATTGGGCAAGTCCATCCTCGTTTCAAAAACCGCCTCCTCGCCGCCGCAAGAAGAAGGCTAATGATACTCGTTTAAAAAACATCGAGGACCGTACCTCCAAGAGGGGAAGGAGCAAGTGAAGTTGCTGCCTTTGAACTAGTTAAACTATTTATGTTGGCTTTGTGAATTGGTATTTGTTGAACTATTTGCTACTATTTGGATATGTGCTATGTTTCTTAGTTGAACTATTATTCGTATCGAGGTGTGATACATGTTATATTGTGTTGATCTACATATATTTTTTGTTTCTAAGTCTATAACATTGCTGTGGCAAAAGAATTTGAAGACAAAATACAAGTTATGTGCAAAAAATGCACTATGATCACACCCTACCGCCAAGGACCCTCGCGGTAGGGTGTGTAACCCTACCGAAAAAATTCTGCGATTCGGTTCCAGTACGCAGAACTGGAATACGGCCTCCTACCGCGAGAGGCCTCGACGGTAGGTTGTTACAGCCTACCGCCAAGGGCCCTGATGGTAGGTCATCTGCCAGGTCAGCACCAAGCCGTTAAGAAGGCGGCGGCTGTCGTTACCCTACCGCCAATGGCTCTGGCGGTAGGCTACGCAACCCTACCGCCAATGGCTCTAGCGGTAGGCTACGTAACCCTACAGCCGTATGCCCTGGCGGTAGGAAAAGGGTCATATGTCAAAAAAAGTTTGAACCGGGGTCAGATCCGGCTAAACTTACCCAAAAGGGTCAAAACACGAAATTTTGCCAACTGTTGTTGTTTCGTTGTAATTTTATTGTTGTTGCTGGGTAGGATATGAGCTGGAGCTTCTGTTATTCATGGACATGGTTGATAGTGGCAGCACGCACGTACTGTTCGTCAGATCCAAAAGAGATGGGGTCACTGTAGTGAATGACGTTTGATTAAATATTATGGTGAGCTAGAGCAAAAGTCCTCATCTGCTCGGGAGCTCAAATGAGCTCGTGATGAAGAGTAAAATTCAAAAAAATGAAACCTTGAGCTTAACTAGGCTCTATACTAAGAATAAAATAAAAAAAGGTTTTTTTTAATAATATGGCATCTTGACAAACTTTGACAAATGGTTTTTAGCGCTCGCAAAGTTTCATCGTGACATGATATCTGCGTAAGTCGTGGAAAAAAGATCAGCACTCCAAATGCTTTCCAAAATAGCATTTTTGGAGAATCGATTTTGTTTTTTTGCCATGACTTCCATAAATGTCATTCCATATGATGAAACTTTGCAATCACTCAAAATATTTGTCAATGTTTGCACGAAAAAAGTTCTAATTTTTTGAATTTTATTTTAATTGTTTTGATTTTACTGTTCACTCGAGGTCATTGAAGCTCGAGCTAAGAAACATCACATACGAGCTAGAGAATTTTTTCGCAAGTCCACATGCCGTCTCAAGACTTGATGCAAAGAGTGCTAGTAAGCAAGAGATGACCAAGCGACTAAGAGCACCTACAGCTGGACTTAGCAAATATGACCCCCTAAACGTTCACAGACACGCCCGGTCAGTGACCGGGCATGTCTCCTATTTGTCCGTCCGTGCATCCACATTCCTCATTTTCTTCCTTATATGTCCGGACACTTGCATGTGATTGGTGGAGAGGAAGAGAGAGAAAGAAAAGAATGAATAAAGAAAAAGAAAAGGTGGTCCGGGGTGGGGTCGCTTCCTACGTGGTGGACTGACCGGGCGCACCCGAGCGCGCGTCCGCGAGAGCCCTCATATCCTCACTATATTTGAGATGAATATGAGGGTTCACGGGTAGTCCGGGCGTATAGCGATGATATGAGGGGTCTGGTTGGATTATTTTTTTCCTTCTCTCCTGTCCGGTCACTGACCGGACGCGTCCGCGGGCGTATAAGAGATCGTTTGAGGCATTCGGTTGTAGATGCTCTAATTATCACAATGCAATAAAGCTATTTCTCTAGCCGAGTCTTCTTTGGACCCCCACCATCCTGATCTAGTCCATGTTGATGTGTCCACTGATGGTCGCTCCAACCTTCTTTCCATGCCAACTGTTCCTTGCTACTCGGTTGAATTAGTGATGCCTCTCTCCTGTTTGACTACCATCTATGTCCAGGCATATCATGTTTCTTATAGCATCTATAACCGGACGCTTCAAATGACCCCTCATACGTTCACGGACGCGCCCGGTCAGTGATCGGACAGGAGAGAGAAGGAAAAAAGTGATCCAACCGGACCCCTCATATCATCCCTATACGCCCGGACTGTTCGCGAACCCTCATATCCATCTAAAATATAGGAAGGATATGAGGGCTCGCCGCCGCGCCCGAGCACGCCCGGTCAGTCCGCCACGTAGGACGCGACCCCACCCCGGACCACCTTTATTTTTTCTTTATTCATCTTTTCTTTCTTTCTCTTCCTCTCCACCAATCACGTGCAAGTGACCGAACATGTGAGGGAGAAAATGAGGAGTGTGAGTACGCGGACGGATAAATAGAAGACACGCCCGATCACTGACCGGGTGCCACTACAAGAGATTGGGCCTACTATGATGAGCCAAAAAATGTCATGCAATAGCCAAAAACGTCACAAAATACACCTCGATGACGTGTTATGGGTGTCACGAGCATCGTCACAGAATCCCCGTCACATATTAGTCCTAGTGACGGCGCACACAATAAACGTCACCGAAAATGGGACCTTCAGTGATGTTTTCTACATTGTCATCTACTTGGTATTTCCATGACGATCAATAAATGTCATGCGTTAGGAGAACATATGCCATAGTAGACCATATTAATTGACGAAGCAACGTCACTAACTTGATTTCACGTCAACATAGGTAAGACTATCTCGCTATTATAAAAAATAATTACAAATTAAATGCAAGAAAAATCATATTATAATTCAACCTGTGTCTACCAAATCATCTTCTAAATAAAATTGATGGTAAAAAATAACACAGATTCACAAGTTCCACAGGTGTGTCAATAGACAAGTTGCGAAGTAGCATTTACATAACTAAAGACCACAAAAGTATTGCTTGAATAATTGTAATGTATTATTCAGCAACTACATTTCGATCACAAAAAGGATGGCCCTCATGCACCATTAGGTTTGGACTAGGATTGATGAGTTGCTTGAGCTCTTAAGATAAACCAATCAAATTATCCATTTCATGTTTCTTCTTTTCCCATGCTTCAATCTTGTCTTGTTGATGGCCCTCATGCACCATTAGGTTTGGACTAGGAGTGATGAGTTGCTTTAGCTCTTAAGAGAAAACAATCAAGTAATCCTTGTCCTGCTACTTCTTTTCCCATGCTTCACTCTTGTCTTGTTGGTTTTTCTTCATTGCTTCCAACTCTTTTTGTGGCTTCATATTGATCTCTACAAATGCTCTTTTGTCAGTAGTAGAAAACAGGCCATTAGTCCCGGTTGGGAAGGGCCTTTAGTCCCGGTTCCCCAACCGGGACTAAAGTATAGAGACTAAAGGGTCCAAGCCTTTAGTCCCGGTTGGCTACGAACCGGGACTAAACCCTGGCCACGTGGTCGGCAGCGCGCGCCAGGGCATGGGGACCTTTGGTCCCGGTTGGTAACACCAACTGGGACTAAATGTTTAGGGGTTTAGGGGTTTAGTGTTTATTGTTTATTTTTCCTTTTCATTTTGTGTTTTCCATTTAATTCTTTTTCATTTCAAACATATTTTACGCTACTACATACTGTACATGTTATGCATATATAATAGAATTTCTCGTAGAACCGATCATATATCATAAAATTTCTCGTACAAGAATTCATATATCATAGAATTTCTCGTACGACCACATGCATACACACATATATATATATATATATACAATTTGGTATATACAATTTCTCGTACAATTTGCAGATCATTTGCGGATCGGGTAATGGTATTCTCCGTCGGGAGATATGACCTGCTGAAGCAAAAATCCCGCAATTTCCTCTTGAATTGCTCGTATGCGGTCCGTTGGTAGGAGCTTATCCCGCATCTCGTGCATCTTTAAAGAAGGAGATCAATATGAACATGTTAGTTGTGTGTATATGTATTAGATCATGATAAAAAAATATGAATGGTGTTTACGTACCCAAAGATCTCTTGCACTCTTGCTGCTTTCGGTCATAAAATGAATGTTCTCGCAAACGTAATATGCACATAGATTAGTCCCCTGTGCCTGCCTCATGCACTTTAAGAGAATAGAATTCAATCAGATAATAATGAAGCATGACAATGGTATTGAAACTAGAATTAAAGAGATGCGCGGACGTAGCTAGTACTACTTAATTACCCTGGGCTTTCGCCATCTCAACTCTGGTTTCCATTCACCGGTGACCTCTTTGATGAAACGTTTCCCAACCCTGCCCGGCAAACAAAATGAATAAAGGAGTTATTAATTACCTCATATCAGGAAATGAACTAATAAAGAAGCTGACATAGTGCGTCAATGATTGAAATTACCTTTCAAGCAACGAATGCAAGCTTATGTAATCTTCAGGGTCTTTACTTAGCGAGTCCAGTACTTCAACAGTTCCATCGTCAACTCTAATGATTAGAAGGATCCAGTGGTAGCTGCGCACACGATTTGTATAAGGGGCATGCATAACTCATCAACTACACTTAACATCGAGTATATATATAAGCAAATATATAATTTGTAGTACAAGACAGTAACACTCAATAGAAGTTCCAAGGTAATAGTATTTCTGGTTTCTACTTTAGGGCCTTCAAAAACCTTAGAAGCATTTTCTCCGTGTCTTTAGGGTTCCTTCTCAACACTTCTTCATTAACGGTATTTGGGTCAATGAACCCAATGCCATAGACTCCAGCTCTTTTCAATTCAAAGATCTTCATTCTGCATAATACCACACAAAAGAATATAGTGAGTATAATAACAGGCAATGAACGAGCTGAGCTAGAGACTTAAATTATAGAAAGAAATCACTTACAGACAATAGCAACTGACGATAGATTTGTCGAGTGCTTTTTGATTGAATAACTGAAAAAATTCTTCATTTTCAATCCACAAATCTTTTTCATGGTTGTAATGCTCTTTCTTGACTTTCACCATGAGGCTCTCTCGCCCGTCCTTTACTTCTCTCATGTACCAGTCATGCAATTTGTACATTTGCATTGTTAGAAGCTTCTCATCGTCAGGACTGACCAGAGGTTTCCCGGGGACATATTTCCATCCTATTTCCTTCGGATCCAACGGTGGAAATTCCTCGATCTCTAGGAGTTGTTCAACGGTGATACCGAGCAATCTAGCATTCTCTCTATCAGCGTCGGTTATTACCACGTTATTGGCACTCACCTTGAGCGGGCTGATCGATTGGACTGCCTGTTCTCCGAGCTGGGGAACAGTTTTCCCGCATTTACTGCTACCGCTTGACTGCTGTCTTTTGTGGGATTCATAGGACTTGGTAATACAGCGTTCATAGTCTGATACCGGCCTTTTCTCCGCCAGTTTAGCTGCATCAATAAAGTGTTGTACGACCTCGTCGGGTACTTTCTCCTTTGGCGGCGGGGGCGGTTTCGGTCCAAAATGGGCCCGCAAAGCAAGATTCACTGATTCATCGAGTTCCTCGTCAGTCATATCGTAAGCTAACTTCTTTTTGGCAGGAGGCTCGGGTTTCTTCTTTTGTGTTCTCTTCCGCTTTGGAGACGGCGGATATCGATATCGCAGACGTCCCGCGCTAGGCTCCGTCTCGGGGTGGGATGGACTCTGCTGACATGGCGGAGCTTGATATCGCGGACTCGCCATGTGCTCCATCTCGGGGTGGGATGGATTCGGCTGGTGCAGCGGAGATGGATATGGCGGACTCACCCCGCGCTCCGTCTCAGGGAGGGTTGGAGTCTCCTGACGCTGCGGACTTGGAGGAGGAGTCGGTGGCCTTGGCACCGAGTTTGGAAACACGATGCATTCCTTTTTCCACACAATGATACCACGTATGGCTTCTCCTAGTGTCAGCTCCCCTTGACCTCCAGTGTGATCAAGCTCTAGTGTATCATATCCCGACAGAACTTGATCCACCTCGACACGAGCATAGCCAGGTGGAATCGGATTGCCGTGGAGGAGTGCTTCAGGTGCATTCGGTAAAGCAAAGCCGTGCGCCACATTCATGGATATGTTCTTGAGTTTCATGTGTAGCTCACAAGGTGTCGACTCTAGGATATCATTCACGGGGTAGCAAGCCAGCAGTGCATCATCGGCCGGGACCCCCGTGGAACCCATGCTGCTTTTCGGCATAGATGATGGAATGGTACCATTGTAGGATCACTAGAAGGGTGTCTAGAGGGGGGGTGAATAGACTACTAGCAAGAATTTAAAACCTAACCTTTTCCCAAGTTAATTGGTTGGCAGATTTTAACAATTATAACAAGTCTAGCACAACCTACACATGCATGTCAACAAGTATGGCAGCGGAAATTAAAGACAATGCACATGAAGTAAAGAGTTGGGATAGGGAGATCAAACGCATGAGGGACACGAAGATTTTTCCCGTGGTTCCGATAGGTGGTGCTATCGTACATCCACGTTTATGGAGTCTTCAACCCACGGAGGGTAACGGTCGCGAGAGTCCACGGAGGGCTCCACCCATAAGGGTCCACGAAGTAGCAACCTTGACTATTCCATAACGGCTTCCGTCCACGAAGGACTAGCCTCACTATAGGTAGATCTTCACGAAGTAGGCGATCTCCTTCCCCTTACAAACTTCTTGGTTCAACTCCACAACATGAAGTAGGAGGCTCCCAAGCGACACCTAACCAATCTAGGAGGCACCACCCTCCAAAAGGTAATAGGCTCGGCAATGTCAATGAACTCCTTGCTCTTGTGCTTCAAGATGATAGACTCCTCAACACACAATCACTCTCTCACAGATTTGGCTATGGTGGAAGAGATTGATTTGGTGGAAAGCAACTTGGGGAGGCTAGAGATCAAGATTCATATGGTTGGAATGGAATGGCTTGATCTCAACACAAGGGTAGGTGGCTATCTCTCAGAAAATAGGATGGGGCAAGTATGGAATAGTTCTGAGTGCTTCTCTTTCGAGTGGGTGGTGGTGAAGGGGTATATATAGGCATCTCCAAAAATCCAACCGTTAAACCTAAAGTGACCAACTCGGTGACACCGATGTGTGAATCTCGGTGGTACCGAGTTGCTCCAAAGGTAGCAACTTTTGAATCTCGGTGAGACCGATATATAAATCTCGGTGGTACCGATCAGGTGACCAACGGTCAGATTGCGCAATCTCGGTGACGCCGATTCTCACATCTCGGTGGTACCGATTCTCGACCACGGCTTACCAGAGAGTTGGTCCAGAAACTCGGTGGCGCCGATCCACAATTCTCGGTGGTACCGATTCCTGTGAATGGCTATCCAGAGAGTTGGTCCAGAAACTCGGTGAGACCGACTGGCAAATCTCGGTGGTACCGAAGACTGAAAATAGCTAAACAGAGAGTTGGCAACTGAACTCGGTGGCACCGATGCAGAATCGGTTGCACCGAATTGCTAGGGTTTGGCATGGGTCTGTCTGAGTTTGGGAATCGGTGGCACCGAGTGGAAAGTGTTGGTTGCACCGATTTTGGATATTTGACTTTGAACAAACTTTTGTGGAAGAGCTTGTGGGTGTTTTTGGTGACTATCACTTGTGCACGTATGAGCATTTTGTTCACCAACAGTACCTTACCCCCTTTTAATAGTATTGGCTTTCCTAAGGACACAAAGTGATTTCTCACAAAGTAAAATGTAGAGTCCTCTTGCTTGAAGCTTTGCCAATCTATTTCCTTGCATCTCGGGGTATTTCCACAATCTCCATAATCCTTTTGCCAACCCTCTCTGTGGACTTTATTTGAAATACACTAGGTAAAAGTATTAGTCCAAGAGGCAATGTATGTTGTCATGAATTATCAAAACCACCAAGGGAGCATGTTGTGCTTTCAATCTCCCCCTTTTTGGTAATTGATGACAACATACAATCAAAGCTTCAAATAAAGATATGCATGGATATAATGAAGACTTTGAGAGACACATGACTTAAACTTGCTCCCCCTAAATGTGTGCAATCCCTTTAAAGGACAGTTGCTTTGGAATGCATGGGCTCACATATAGTAGAAGGGATATAAGGAGTGATGTGTATCTTGGCTATATGCATCAAGTATATGTGAATGAGATGTATCCTTGTTCAAGACTTCACCCTTGCAAACAATATGTGCAAGAAGCAAGAGATCATCTTGATCAAAGATATGATGCATATACTTACCTTGAGTTCTTGAGCATTCTAGTAGTAGAGATACACTTGAGAAAACAATGTTAGGAAACACAAGAGTATTCTACCAATCAAAAGCAATAGAGCTCAATGGTACCAAGATATGGAGAACATATAGAAGATTGTAGTCCTTAAGATTGATACGTCTCCAAGATCATTTAGAGCTTTCTCCCCTTAGATATGAAAGTAGTACATCATCCTCTCCCCCTGAATCTTAGCATGTAGATATTGGGATTGGATAGGGTGAGAAAATTCTAAGATGAGTAGTCAAATGAAATAAACACAGTTTTCTCCCAAACTTATTTTTCTCCCCCTGCTTTGGTATTCTCACTTTGTCTATATAAGTATAAGCTTTGCATATTCTCCCCCTGAATCTTTGCATATTCTCCCCCTTTGCATAAGCATGTATCTCCCCTTTAGCTTGAAGCTTTGGTATTTCTCCCCCTTTGGCATTAATTTCCAAAAAGGTCATACACTTGGTCAGATACAGGGATCAGTGATTGAGAAAGGATCCATGAAAACAAGGGTCATTGAATGTGGGGTTCATAGAAATGAGAATCATAGATAGCATTAAAAACTGAGGGAATCATGGAAAATAATTTCTCTCCCTTTGGCTGATATGAGAACTTGTAATACTTTTCCTCCTTTGAGTTAGGAATCCTTGAATGAAATTTCTCCCCCTAAATTTTTTTTAAATGAAGGAATCATCGAAGATTTGAAAAAATCACCATAGAATTTCTAAGGAACAAGGATTTGCAATTATGAACAATAATAAGAGAAGAAATCAATCGGTGACTCCGAGACAAACAAGTCGGTGGTACCGAGATGATGTTTTACAGCTGATCTGCTAATTCGGTAGAACCGACTTATTTGTATCGGCGGCTCCGAGGCTAAAACAAAAACTTGGCAAGGTTGAGAAATTCGCAAATAAGTTTAGAAAGCTTGTAACAAAGTGTCAAAAAGAGATTTTCGAGAAAATGCAAAAAACTTTATATACAGATAGAGAAGGTTTGAGTGGTTCCAAGAAATCTTGCAAAATAGAGAATGAACCAAACACGATTCTTAACTAGATGATGGGCGGTGACTAGGTCACCTATATTAGAGTATATTGACTTAGGAGCCAAGCAAGAATACTTGATCATAGGTCATACTCATCGTTAAGCTCAAAATGGGGTTACCATTTTTCGATTAAGCATTTTAATGTCTTCATATCACTTGAGTTGCTTTACTTCATGACTTGAAGTAAATCCTTTTCAAGGATATGAGTACATACCTTTGAGTGATGTTGATGACGTGGCTTGTAGGTGAACTTGTTGAGGATGCTCGAGGTTGATAAAGATCATCTTGAGTTGGGAGCAATCCTTCTCGTTTTAGTACACTTGTCACCTACATAGGTTAGTCAAGCAAGGAAGAACATGATATGACACGATTCCAAATGTGAAATGCAAATATGTGTCAAGGATATAGTTTGTTGTCTTCTTCCTTCCATCATCAAGAGAGCTTGTGGATACTTGGTCATGACAAGATTGCTTATAATTGGAGTTGATGGCAATCTTGTGGAATGAAGTTCTTCCAAGTACCTACAAAGGGATAGATGCAATATAAGGGAGCATAGAATTCCATGGTATAAGATTGCAGTTTAAGAGTATCATGGAAATATCAAGAAAGCTCATGCCCTTGCATGCAATCGAGTGAGTCTAGCTCAAGTTTGAAGCATCAATGATGTTCAACTCACTCCTCAAGTGAAAAAACGTTTTCTCATCAAGTGGCTAAGTAAAGATATCGGCCAATTGCTTGTTAGTGCGAACATGCTTAAGATCAATATCTCCTTTGGCAACATTATCACGAATGAAATGATGTCCAACCTTGTCACCGGCATAGTCCAACCTTGTCACCAACATGCTTAAGATCAATATGTTTAGTTCGAGAATGTTGCACAGGATTATGACCAATTTTAATAGCACTTTCATTGTCACAAAGTAATGGAACATTTTTAACATGAATTCCATAATCCTTAAGCGTTTGTGTCATCCATAGTAATTGTTCACAACACGATCCGGCAGCAATATACTCAGCTTCGGCAGTAGATAGAGATACCGAGTTTTGTTTCTTGGAAGACCAAGACACAAGAGATCTACCAAGAAATTGACAAGTACCCGAGGTGGATTTTCTATCAACCTTGTCACCGGCATAGTCCAAGTCGGAAAAGCCAATAAGGTTAAAAGAAGATCCCTTGGGATACCAAATGCCAAAGTTTGGTGTTTGTATCAAATATCTCACAATACGTTTCACGGCCAAAAGATGACACTCTTTAGGTGCAGCTTGATATCTTGCACACATGCAAACACTAAGCATAATATCGGGACGGGAGGCACATAGATATAGCAATGAACCAATCATAGATCGATAAACTTTTTGATCAACCGGTTCGTCCTCCTTGGTAAGATCAACATGTACACTAGTAGGCATAGGAGTTTTCATACCTTTACACTCTTGCATGTTGAACTTCTTGATCAAGTCCTTAGTATACTTGGTTTGAGAGATGAAGGTTCCTTCTCTCGTTTGCTTGATTTGCAAACCAAGAAAGAATTTCAGCTCACACATCATGGACATCTCATACTTCTCGGACATCAACCTTACAAATATTTCACTAAATTGTGGGTTAGTAGATCCAAAGATAATATCATCCACATAGATTTGGCACACAAATAATTCACCATTAACTCTCTTAGTGAATAAGGTTGCGTCAATTTTACCAATTTCAAAACCCTTTTCAATGAGAAACTTCGTTAAGCATTTGTACCAAGCACGTGGGGCTTGCTTTAGACCATATAGAGCTTTACGAAGCTTGTAAACATGATTAGGTTTCTTAGGATTCACAAAACCAGGTGGTTTCTTAACATAGACTTCTTCTTCAATCTCACCATTTAAAAAGGCACTTTTAATGTCCATTTTATAAAGCGTGATATCATGGTGATTAGCATAAGCAAGAAGAATGTGAATAGCTTCAAGTCTAGCGACGGGGGCATAGCTCTCACCGTAGTCCATACCTTCGACTTGCGTATATCCTTGGGCTACGAGACGTGCCTTGTTGTGTATGACTTGACCGTCTTCGTCTTGCTTGTTTCGAAACACCCATTTGGTTCCGATGATGTTGTGCTCGTCCTCGGGCTTCTCCTTGAGTGTCCACACTTCGTTCCTCTCGAAGTTGTGAAGCTCTTCATGCATTGCGTTCACCCAATCCGGGTTTTCAAGAGCTTGTTCTACCTTCAAGGGTTCAATGCTAGAGATGAAAGAATAATGCTCACAAAATTTAGCTAAGCGAGTTTTAGAGCGAGTGATTCTCCCGGTTTGTATGTCACCAAAGATTTGGTTTAGGGGATGGTTCTTGGTCACTCTTGCTCGAACTCGGGGTAGCTTAGGCTTGTTGGATGGTGGAGCTTCTTCATCATCATCATCTACTCGGAGTCGATGAAGTACTTTCCTTCACCTCCATGGGACGAATCTTGCCGATGGACAAGTCTTGGATAGCTTCTGAAGGGTCCTGATCACCTACATCATTTGGCAATTGTTCGACTTGCGAACCATTAGATTCATCAAACTTCACATCTACTGTCTCTTCAACTTTTCGAGTGAAGTTGTTGTAGACACGGTAAGTGTGAGAGTTTGATCCATAACCAAGTAGGAATCCTTCATGACATTTAGGAGCAAATTTAGTACGACGATGCTTATCAAGAATGTAGCACTTTGAGCCGAATACTCGAAAGTATCCAACTTGGGGTTTGTTAACGGTGAGTAGCTCGTATGCCATTTTACCGAGAAGCTTGTGCAAGTAGAGTCGGTTCGTGGCATGACATGCTGTTTCCACGGCTTCTGCCCAAAAGTGTCTTGGCATCTTGTATTCCTCAAGCATCGTTCTTGCCATCTCAATAAGTGTCCGGTTCTTCCTCTCAACAACTCCATTTTGTTGAGCCGTGTACGTAGCCGAGAACTCATGTGAAACACCTTCTTCGTCAAGAAAGGTATCCACATGGGTGTTCTTGAACTCCGATCCGTTATCGCTCCGAACCTTCTTGATCTTCACTTCAAACTGATTTTGCGCTTTGCGAACGAAGTTTTTGAAGATCTTTTGTACCTGCGACTTATCATCAAGAAAGAATACCCACGTAAATCTGGAAAAATCACCAACTATAACTAGACCATAGGAATTTCCACCGAGACTCTTGTAAGCATTGGGACCAAAAAGATCCATGTGAAGTAACTCGAGTGGTCTCCTAGTAGTCATGATATTCTTAACGGGATGACTTCCACCTACTTGCTTTCCAGCTTGACAAGCACTACAAAGTCTATCTTTGTCAAAGATAACATCTTTAACACCAAGTATATGATCACCTTTGATAAGCTTGTCTAGATTACGCATGCCAACATGTCCTAGTCTTCAATGCCAAAGCCAACCTTTAGAAGATTTTGCAGTAAGACAAGTACGAGGTTTGGATCTCTTAGTGAAATCGACAATGTATAGATCACCTCTACGGAAACCGGTAAAGACCATTTTATGATTATCTTGACGAAACACTTGGCAATCTACTTTCGTGAATAGCACATTAAAACCAAAGTCGGCAAGTCTAGATACGGAAAGAAGAATGTAGCCAAGGGATTCAACAAGCATAACATTTTGAATAGAGCTATCATGGGATATGGCCACCTTACCAAGACCAAGTACCTTACCCATAGAGTTGTCTCCAAACGTTACGTACCCTCGCAGTCCATGGTTTGGTGTGATCTCTTCAAACATTTCTCTATCTCCGGTCATATGATCGGTGCATCCGCTGTTGAGAATCCACTCTTTTCCTCCGGACATGTAATCCTTGAAGTTTGCCATGAGACTTAGATTCTTCATGATCTTCTCATTCTCGATGTTGAACAACTCATCTTCCTCATAGTAGCCATGTTCCTCATTGTCATCATCAAGTGGGAAATCCTCGTCACAAGGAACAAGAGATTCGTTAGGGTTGTGATCATGACAATGTTCAAGTTTATGAATGCGAAGAGCCTCTACAATGATGTTGTTGATAGTTATGACATCTCCTTTAGCACGCATGAGGCCTCTAAGCTCAAATAGATAGTCATCAAACTTGGGATCACTAGGCATCATTTTGTGAAAGGCAATAGTTTTATGAAGAATTTCATCAAGATTTTTCAATGAATAACTTGGATATCGTTTCTCCAAGTCACTCCACAAAGTATAAGCACATTCAAAATTCTTCATTTGATTAAACACATTTCTAGGCAATCCTCTAACGATAAGATTAACAGTTCTAAGATTGCATAGCATATCAATTTCCTCTTCATGTGTGGGATGTAAAGGATCAATCGGAGGTACATAGGGGTTCTTAACATACTTGCTCAATTGAAATTCATTAAATAGCTCAAGCATCAAAGTTTTCCATTGACTATAGTACTCTCCATCAAGAATAGACACTCTACAACTTAAACTCCCTATACTAGACACATCCATCTTCCTCCACGGTGATTAAACCGAAGCAATGGAGACCAATGCTCTGATACCACTTGTAGGATCACTAGAAGGGTGTCTAGAGGAGGGGTGAATAGACTACTAGCAAGAATTTAAAACCTAACCTTTTCCCAAGTTAATTGGTTGGCAGATTTTAACAATTATAGCAAGTCTAGCACACCCTACACATGCATGTCAACAAGTATGGCAGCGGAAAGTAAAGACATTGCACATGAAGTAAAGAGTTGGGATAGGGAGATCAAACGCATGAGGGACACGAAGATTTTTCCCGTGGTTCCGATAGGTGGTGCTATCGTACATCCACGTTTATGGAGTCTTCAACCCACGGAGGGTAACGGTCACGAGAGTCCACGGAGGGCTCCACCCATAAGGGTCCACGAAGTAGCAACCTTGACTATTCCATAACAGCTTCCGTCCACGAAGGACTAGCCTCACTATGGGTAGATCTTCATGAAGTAGGCGATCTCCTTGCCCTTACAAACTTCTTGGTTCAACTCCACAACACGAAGTAGGAGGCTCCCAAGCGACACCTAACCAATCTAGGAGGCACCACCATCCAAAAGGTAATAGGCTCGACAATGTCAATGAAGTCCTTGCTCTTATGCTTCAAGATGATAGACTCCTCAACACACAATCACTCTCTCACAGATTTGGCTATGGTGGAAGAGATTGATTTGGTGGAAAGCAAATTGGGGAGGCTAGAGATCAAGATTCATATGGTTGGAATGGAATGGCTTGATCTCAACACAAGGGTAGGTGGCTATCTCTCAGAAAATAGGATGGGGCAAGTATGGAATAGTTCTGAGTGCTTCTCTTTCGAGTGGGTGGTGGTGAAGGGGTATATATAGGCATCTCCAAAAATTTAACCGTTACACCTAAAGTGACCAACTCGGTGACACCGATGTGTGAATCTCGGTGGTACCGAGTGACAACTTTTGAATCTCGGTGAGACCGATATATAAATCTCGGTGGTACTGATCAGGTGACCAACGGTCAGATTGCGCAATCTCGGTGACGCCGATTCTCACATCTCGGTGGTACCGATTCTCGACCATGGCTTACCAGAGAGTTGGTCCAGAAACTCGGTGGCGCCGATCCACAATTCTCGGTGGTACCGATTTCTGTGAATGGCTATCCAGAGAGTTGGTCCAGAAACTCGGTGAGACCGACTGGCAAATCTCGGTGGTACCGAAGACTGAAAATATCTAAACAGAGAGTTGGCAATTGAACTCGGTGGCACCGATGCAGAATCGGTTGCACCGACTGGCTAGGGTTTGGCATGGGTCTGTCTGAGTTTGGGAATCGGTGGCACCGAGTGGAAAGTGTTGGTTGCACCGATTTTGGATATTTGACTTTGGACAGACTTTTGTGGAAGAGCTTGTGGGTGTTTTTGGTGACTATCACTTGTGCACGTATGAGCATTTTGTTCACCAACAGTACCTTACCCCCTTTTAATAGTATTGGCTTTCCTATGGACTCGAAGTGATTTCTCACAAAGTAAAATGTAGAGTCCTCTTGCTTGAAGCTTTGCCAATCTATTTCCTTGCATCTTGGGGTATTTCCACAATCTCCATAATACACTAGGTAAAAGTATTAGTCCAAGAGGCAATGTATGTTGTCATGAATTATCAAAACCAACAAGGGAGCATGTTGTGCTTTCAACCATCCAATGCTGGATCTGGTTGCTGCTGCTGCTGAGACGCGCCTTGCTGGCTAAGTTTGTTGATTTGCTCCTACTGCATGTTATATTTGCGTTCCATGTCCTGAATCCGATATATTTCATGCTTCTTCTTTCTATCATGACTTCTATAGCTGTCGTTCCAATCTGCAACCCCAGAAGCCACGGAACCATGCCTTTGCCTCGTGTTCGTCCCGGGTGTTCAGGATTCTTGAGGGCGCGCGAAAGGTCGTCCTTCTCTCTCTCGAGCTCGTACACACCCGCTCGAGCTTCTGCTATTGCTTTAAGTAACTCGTCCGTGGCTTCTTTAGGACTTGCCTGTTCAAGAACCTCCCCTGTCTTTGGGTCCAACTTTCCCCCATGTGCATAAAACCAAGTCCTGCACCTCTCGGGCCAAGTCTCTGTTACTGGAGTGACCCCTGCAGCCTTCATGTTTCTCTCAGGTTCATCCCACTTAGGCAACCCAGACTTGTAGCCGCCTGGCCCCAGACGATGGTGCCACGTTTTTTTGTCGGCATTTATCTTGTTTATTCTCGACCGTTCCTTAGCTACTTTTGATTCCTTGAACTTCACAAATTCGTCCCAGTCATCTGCTAACTTCACATATTCTCCTTTGAATTCTGGAGTCTTCCTTCCGTTTTCCACATAACTTTTCCATAATCTTTTCTTCCAAGACTGGAATTGTGTGGCCATCTTCTTAAGAGTACACTTCTTGACTTTCTCCCGTTGGAGATCTGTGAGACCCTCTAGTACGGCGAAATGTTTCATGAGCTCCTCCCAAAGCAGATCTTTTGCTCTTTGGCTGACAAAAGAAATTGCTTGGGTATATTTTGACTGATTCCATTCTTGAACGGTGATCGGGATTTGGTCCCTAACGATAACTCCGCATTGACGTATAAATTTGTCCGCATTCTCTTTAGGAGCAATCGGTTCGCCATCTGCTCTGATTTGATCGATGTTAAACTTTACGCCTTGTTTCAACTTTTTTGTCGGGCCACGTTTAACCCTTGTAGAAGATTTGCTCGATCCGGAGGGCTAAAAGGAAGAAAGATTCGTTAATATATACAAATCAATCAATACATCTGATGATCACCAGAGGGAAAATTAATACCTCGCCAGACTCTGTTAAATGGAAAAAAAATTCTTCGCCATCGTCATTGTCAGCTGGTTCGCCTTCGTCTCTTGGTTGTTCTTCCTCAATTCCCTCACCGGATGGGTTAAGGTATTGTGAGCCATCATCTACTTCATTCTCTTCATTTCCGGAACGTATCAGGTCGTACATGGCATTCTCTTGATCATGGTCTCTGTCTCTACCATCCATAGCTTAACTAATCCAGAACAAATATAAAACAATTAGAATGCATTCAATAAGCAGAACCGGAGATATGCAAATCAATACAAGGCAATGCAACAATACGATCATATCATATCACTAATACATCATCGAATAGTATCACTAATACATCATCGAATATAATATCACTAATACAGATCTAGTTGACGTCTCGTGGCGCAGGCGGTGGACACCCAAAGATAAGGAACTATGACAGGATCATAGCTCTCGGGTGTGATCCCTGAAGAACCTGCCAGGTATTGGAGAACCTGGCGTCCAACGCAGCCATGTAGCGTCGGACGTGCTCGTCCTCCTCCCTGACACGGCGACGTACCACCTCTGCGGGGGCCGGCTCCCTCTGCACCGACAGTGGTCCACACGACCGCCACCAAATAACCTCCGGGTCGACGACGGGACCCTCATTCTTCACCAAGCTCCACAGCCCGGAAGGCAGCACCTCCCAGTGCCAGCCTCGCGGAACCCAGTCCCGAACACGGCGCCTCTCAAGCAGGTGGTTGCCGCCGAGTCGACGACGAGGATGCGGGATGGGCATCGTTGATGTCGAGAACTTATAAACAATTGCCTGATTTTATAATTAGAATGACTGGGAACTTAATCAGTAACCACCGAAGCGTTTCTTAGTTTGAACATGTTTGAAATTATCCTAAGTTTGAAATAGTCAGATTTGCGGGTCTGAAATTATCCTAAGTTTGAACATGTTTGAAATTATCCTAAGTTTGAAATTATCCTAAGTTGGAAATTATCCTAAGTTTGAAATTATCCTAAGTTTGAACATGTCGCAACAAAAACTCATAGAAGCACAAAGCTAGTAGTCGTCCTACCCTCCATATTTGTTTTCCCATGTACAATTCTAAAATGTTCATGTACAATTTTTTTTGAACTTGGATTTTGAACAAGGCGTGATGTTATCATCCTTTACTTGCAGAAAAATTAAAATGTGTTTATTGCACAAACTACAACACATTTAGTACATGTACGTAGTATATGTCATATATAAAAAATCTTGCAAAAAAATTGTAGGAGACGGGGACGGAGGAGGAGAGGCTCACCGGCCGGAGATGGCGACGTCGAGGGCGCGGGCGCGGGCTTGGGGACGGAGGAGGACGCCGGAGGCGGGGAGGAGCGGTGCCTGCGCGGGCTCGGGGACGGAGGAGGAGAGGCGCTCACCGGCCGAAGACGGCGACGTCGAGGGCGCGGGCGCGGGGACGGAGGAGGACGCGGCGGCGGCGGGCAGCATGGCGGCGCCAGCGCGGGCTCGGGCGGCGGTTGCGAGCAGAGCGGCCAAACAGTGACGTCAAGGGTGCGCGCGGGGCAGCCTGGCGGCGTCGTCGAGCGGGCGTGAAGACGGAGTGATTTGGGGAGGAAGAAGGAGGGCTTAAATAGCCCGGGACCTTTAGTCCCGGTTGGTGGCACCAACCGGGACTAAAGACCCTTTAGTCCCAGTTGGTATCACCAACAGGGACTAAAGGTCCTCCCTTTAGTCCCGGTTGGTGATACCAACCGGGCCGAAAGAGTCCTTTTCAGCGGCCCAAATTCGCGCGGGAAGGGACCTTTAGTCCCGGTTTGTGATACCAACCGGTACTAAAGGTCTATTTTCTCTTTTTTTTTGTTTTTCTATTTTTATATTTATTCCCGGCTGTGGTGGGAGTTTAGTCGCACCTCGTTAGTTGAGGAGCACGACGACCAGCTTATAAGCCCCGCTGTGAGAGAGGCAGCATGAGCCTCTCTCAAACCGAACATGTGCCTACTATGTCGCTGTTACTAAAGTGAAAATAGATGCTCTTATAGAGAAAATTCTACCTAAATTCAAAGTGCTAGTAAATTCAAAGTGTTATTTAACTAGCACTTTGAATTTAGGTTGAATTTTCTCTATAAGTGCATCTATTTTCATTTTTGCTATTTTTATGTTATTTTTTTGCATATTAAAAGTTCTTAACAGAAAATACTTTATGAATATTTTTTTTGCTATTAAAGTTTTTAACGAAAATAACTTTGATAATTTTAGTTGCATAAATTTTATATAATATTAAGTTAAATAACTTTGATCGGACGAAAACACGTCTATTACAAAGGGATTTCAATTTTTTAAACATATTTTAACTCAAGACTTTTTCTGCATTCAATATGCACCATTCAAAGCCACATCATCACTTTTCAACCCTTTTTTGACTTCATTTGCTATTTTTCATGCATTTCATGATTTATTTTGAGCTAAAATGACACTGAATTGAAAAGCACTTCAAATGAACTCTGAAATGGTTGAAAGTTGGCATGGTATCATAATTTCACCCACATAGCATGTGCTAAAAAGTTGAGAGGGGTACAGGAAAAACTGGATGCACTTCGTGTACAAACTGGACAATCTATTTCGAAGTATAAGGGTTTCAGACGAAAACTCGTCTATTACAAAGGGATTTCAATTTTTTAAACATATTTTAACTCAAGACTTTTTCTGCATTCAATATGCACCATTCAAAGCCACATCATCACTTTTCAACCCTTTTCTGACTTCATTTCCTATTTTTCATGCATTTCATGATTTATTTTGAGCTAAAATGACCCTGAATTGAAAAGCATTGCAAATGAACTCTGAAATGGTTGAAAGTTGGCATGGTATCAAAATTTCACCCACATAGCATGTGCTAAAAAGTTGAGAGGTATACAGGAAAAACTGGATGCACTTCGTGTACAAACTGGACAATCTCTTTCAAAGTATCAGGGTTTCGGACGAAAACTCGTCTGTTACAAAGGGATTTCAATTTTTTAAACATATTTTAACTCAAGACTTTTTCTGCATTCAATATGCACCATTCAAAGCCACATCATCACTTTTCAACCCTTTTCTGACTTCATTTGCTATTTTTCATGCATTTCATGATTTATTTTGAGCTAAAATGACCCTAAATTGAAAAGCACTGCAAGTGAACTCTGAAATGGTTGAAAGTTGGCATGGTATCATAATTTCACCCACATAGAATGTGCTAAAAAGTTGAGAGGGTTACAGGAAAAACTGGATGCACTTCGTGTACAAACTGGACCATCTCCTTCGAAGTATGAGGGTTTCGGACGAAAACTCATCTGTTACAAAGGCATTTCATTTTTTAACTTATTTCAACTCCAGACTTTTTGTGCATTCAATATGAACCATTCTAAGCCACATCCTCAAATTTCAACCCTTTCTAACTTCATTTGCTATTTTTCATCCATTTATTGAATTGTTTTGAGCTAAATGACCCTGAAATTAAAAGCACCACAAATGAACTCTGAAAAGGTTGAAACTTGGCATGGTATCATCATTTCACCCACATAGCATGTGCTAAAAAGTTGAGAGGATTACAACAAAAACTTGATGCACTTCGTGTACAAAACTGGACCATCCCGGCTACTCACTAGAGAAGAAAAGTGATGACGGTGTAGCCAATCACATCATTGCGCCGTAATCATGGACAATCTTCATCATTTAATAGGATGCTTAGGTCAGTCTTCACTGCGAAGGGAGGAATTCCATCAAACTTTTCATAATCTTTTGACATGTCTGTCTTGTCCTCCACTCCCACGATGTTTCTTTTCCCAGAAAGAACTATGTGGCGCTTTGGCTCATCGTATGATGTATCCGCTTTCTTATCTTTCATTTTTCTCGGTTTGGTAGACATGTCCTTCACATTGAAAACTTGCACCACATCATTGGCTAGAACGAATCCTTCGTCTATGTGCCCAAGATTGTTGAGATCCACTGTTGTCATTCTGTACTGCGGGTCTACCATTACCCCTCCTCCAGTCAGATTGGCTCATTTGCATCGGAACAAAGGGACCTTCAAATCACCTCCATAGTCAAGTTCCCATATCTCCTCTATGTAACCATAATATGTGTCCTTTTCCTTGGTGTTTGCCGCATCGTCAAAGCGGACACCACTGTTTTGGTTGGTGCTCTTTTTATCTTGGGCGATCGTGTAAAATGTACTCCCATTTATCTCGTACCCTTGGAAAGTCAATATAGTCGAAGATGGTCTCTTGGCCAACAAGTACAAGTCATCTTCAACATTTTCGTCATTCATGAGATGTGTTCGCAACCAACTGCCGAAAGCCTCAATGTGTGTACGTTGAATCCAGGGGTCAGACTTCTCCGGGTTCTTCGAGAGTATAATATCCATGTGTTTCTCGATATACGAGGTGACCAAGGTAGAATTCTGTAGAACTGTGTAGTGTGCTTCTGCCCAAGAATGCCCGTCCCTACATATTATTGATTTTGGTCCAAGCGTGCCTTTTCCACGCAGTCTCCCCTCATGCCGCGATTGAGGAACACCCATCGGCTTAATGTCAGGAATAAAGTCAACACAAAACTCAATAACCTCCTCTGTTTCATGGCCCTTGGAGATGCTTCCTTCTGGCCTAGCACGGTTATGAACATATTTCATTAAGACTCCCACGAACCTCTCAAATGGGAACATATTGTGTAGAAATACATGACCCAGAATGGCAATCTCTTCGACTAGGTGAACTAGGACGCGCGTCATAATATTGAAGAAGGATGGTGGGAACACCAACTCGAAACTGACAAGACATTGGACCAAATCATTCTGTAAGCTTGGTAGGATTTCCGGATCGATTACCTTCTGAGAAATTGCATTGAGGAATGAACATAGCTTCACAATGGCTAATCGAACATTTTCTGGTAGAAGCCCCCTCAACGCAACCGGAAGCAATTGCGTCATGATCACGTGGCAGTCATGAGACTTTAGGTTTTGGAATTTTTTCTCTACCATATTTATTATTCCCTTTATATTCGACGAGAAGCCAGACGGGACCTTCATACTGAGCAGGCATTCAAAGAAGATTTCCTTCTCTGCTTTGGTAAGAGCATAGCTGGCAGGACCTTGATACTGCTTTGGATGCATGCCGTCGTTTTCGTGCACACGTTGCTGGTCCTCCCGTGCCTCCGGTGTATCTTTTCTCTTCCCATACATGCCCAGGAAGCCTAGCAGGTTCACGCAAAGATTCTTCATCACGTGCATCACGTCGATTGCAGAGCGGACCTCTAGGACTTTCCAATATTCTAGCTCCCAAAATATAGATTTCTTCTTCCACATGGGTGCGCGTCCCTCAGCGTCAGTCGGAACAGATTGTCCGCCAGGACCCTTTCCAAATATTACATGTAAATCCTTGACCATATCAAGTATGTCATCACCAGTACGGAGGACGGGCTTCTTCCGGTGATCTGCCTCACCTTTGAAATGCCTTCCTTTATTTCTTAAGGCATGCTTGGTCGGAAGAAATCGACGATGTCCCAGGTACACATTCTTCTTATATTTGTCCAAATATATACTTTCAGTCTCATCTAAACAGTGCGTGCATGCATGGTATCCCTTGTTTGTCTGTCCTGAAAGGTTACTAAGAGCAGGCCAATCATTGATGGTTACAAATAGCAACGCTCGCAGGTCAAATTCCTGCTGTTTGTGCTCATCCCACACACATACACCTTTTTTATTCCACAGCTGTAAAAGTTCATCAACTAATGGCCTTAGGTACACATCAATGTCATTGCCGGGTTGCTTAGGGCCTTGGATGAGCACTGGCATTATAATGAACTTCTGCTTCATGCACAACCAAGGAGGAAGGTTATAGATACATAGAGTCACAGGCCATGTGCTATGCTTGCTGCTCTACTCGCCAAATGGATTAATGCCATCTGCACTTAAACCAAACCATAAGTTCCTTGGGTCATCTGCAAAGTCCGGCCACTCTCTCTCGATTTTTCTCCACTGCGACCCATCGGCGGGTACTCTCAACTTCCCGTCTTTCTTACGGTCTTCTTTGTGCCATCGCAACGACTTGGGATGCTCTTTGTTTTGGAACAAACATTTCAACCGTGGTATTATAGGAGCATACCACATCACCTTGGCAGGAATCCTCTTCCTGGGGCGCTCGCCCTGAACATCATCACCAGGGTCATCGCGACCGATCTTATATCGCAATGCATTGCATACCGGGAATGCATTCAAATTCTCGTACTCACCGCGGTAGAGGATGCAGTCATTAGGGCATGCATGTATCTTCTGCACCTCCAATCCTAGAGGGCAGACAACCTTCTTTGCTTCGTATGTACTGTCGGGCAATTCGTTGTCCTTTGGAAGCTTATTCTTCATTATTTTCAGCAACTTTTCAAATCCCTTGTCAGATACACCATTCTCTCCCTTCCATTGCAGCAATTCCAATGTGGTACCAAGCTTTGTGTTGTCATCTTCGCAATTTGGGTACAACCCTTTTTTGTGATCCTCTAACATCCGCTGCAACTTCAACTTCTCCTTTTCACTTTCGCAGTTTCTCTTTGCATCAGCAATGGCCCGACCAAGATCATCAGCGGGCTCATCTGATGCCTCAGCTTCTTCTTCTTCATTCTCTTCCCCCATTGTAGTACCATCATATTCAGGACACCCAGGATAGTTGTCGTCATCCTCTTCTTCTTCATTCTCTTCCATTAGAACCCCTCTTTCCCCGTGCTTGGTCCAACAATTATAGCCGGACATGAAACCAGACGTAAACAGGTGGACGTGAATCTATTTTGAGCTAGAGTAAGTCTTATCATTCTTACACACACCACATGGACAACACATAAAACCATCCCGCTTGTTTGCCTCAGCCGCACGCAAAAAACTCTGCACGCCATTAATGAACTGGGGAGAGCATCGGTCATCGTACATCCATTGCCGGTTCATCTTCATTACACAATCCCGAAAAGACCAAATTAATACAAGTTCATACATAAAGTTCATACACACTTATTTTCTCATAAAACAACATACAACTATCTAGATAAAACATTTAAATGCAACAACAAATGCGATCAAAATCGCAACTAAGGTAGCAATTGATCCAACAACATAATGATACCAAGCCTCTTTATTAATGGCATATTTTCTAATCTTTCTAATCTTCAAGCGCATTGCATCCATCTTGATCTTGTGATCATCGACGACATCGGCAACGTACAACTCCAATTTCATCTTCTCTTCTTCAACTCTTTTCAATTTTCCTTTCAAATCCTCGTTTTCTTTTTCAACTAAATTTAACTTCTCGACAATAGGGTCGGTTGGCATTTCCGGTTCAACTACCTCGTAGATAAAAATATCTATGTCAACTTGATGGGCATAATTGTCATTAACACGAAATGCAACAAATAGTTATAAAAGAGAATATACCACATCCGAATCGTAAACCGGACGAGGGCCGACGGGCACGGATATCATAACCATGGCACTATATATAACAACAATCATACAAGTAAGAAAATTTTGGAAGTAACTATCTAAATCATACAAATATGATTTTTTAATAAAAATGATAAGAACACAAGAAGAGGCTCACCAAGATGGTGCCGGCGACGGGACGGTGCGGGCGATTGACGGTGGTTAGGACGGGGACGGGAAGGCACACTAAGTAAACCACACCTACACATATGCAAACTAAGGACTTAATTTGAGCTCAAATTGCATATAAATCAAAAAACCTACCACATAATTACACCCAAACTAAAACCCACAAATCACTATACTTATAAAGCATTGCACGAGCTGATCTAGCAATAAGAGATGAAAGGACAAAGTTGCTAACCTTTGTGGACACTTGGATGGATTGGGGTGCCTCAAATCTTGGCAAAAATGGAGGGAGGAGCTCGAGCTAGGGGAAGAACAGAGAGGGGAATTCGAATGGAGAAAACAGAGAAATGGAGTCAGGCTGGACGAAGGGTTTATATAGGGAAAGCTTTATTCCCGGTTGGTTATACAAACCGGGACTAAAGGTCCACCTATAGTCCCGGTTTGTATCACAAACCGGGACTAAAAGGGCTCGTGGGGGCCCCAGGCTGACACCAGCTTGCCACCACCCCTTTAGTCCCGGTTTGTGATACAAACCGAGACTATAGGTCTAGAATGAACCGGGACTAATGGGGCCCGTACACCCCGACCGCTCCTAGCCGTTGGAACCGGGACTAATGGACACATTAGTCCCGGGCCAAAGCCAAACCGGGACTAAAGGTTGAAACGGAAGGCCTGTTTTCTACTAGTGTGTGCCTCAAGTCTCTCCACTAGCTCCTGGTGCATATAAATTGAAGAAACACAGCAGCGTTGCATCTTTATTAGATGAAAATAGACAAGACAACAAGGTACAAGAGTATGTGTAAAAAAACATGTGGATCGTCCAATGAAACAGTAAACGCAAGAAAAAGTTATAATGGTTAGCATGCATAACAAAGAGCTACATTTTACTTATCAATCTTGAAAAACAACAAACACCACGAGTAAGACAGCTAGTAAGCAACCCAAGTTACACGTAGCAACTATGGTAGGAAAACACCTGATTCAGATCAAACTCTACCAACCTATATCCTTCTGCTAAGATCAAGCTCATAAACAATTAAACAAATCATACTGAATTTGAGAAAAATGTACATCCTTACATTGTTATTACCATGCCTTTGTGTTGCTGCAACAAGTGTATCACAAACCATATGTTTCTCATTTAAAACCATTTGCTATTTTTTTGTTACTTTGGATGACTGGATTTGGATCAAACTATACATAAACAAAAAATCTCTCCTTAGTGCAACTTTGGCTACAAGAAGGATAATACAAATGCCTTGTTCACGTGTAAACAACAAAGCACTCTACGCATACGCACACGCACACGCGGCCGCACTCCCGCTCACACACATGCACACACACCACACACACACATATACACAATGGGAAACAATGAGAAACAACAAGAACACAATGAGAATTAAGAGAAGTACCCGTCACTTGCATCTCTTGCCACTCTATCCTTATGCTCAATTCTTCTAGATCCCGGATCCATGTTGATGAAATAGAGCTCCTAGACCTCCAGAATCTTGATGGACACCCCATGCTGGAAAGGAAGGTATTATGGGTGCTTTTTACCTATAGAAATTCATCAGCAATCATTGTATCACATACTAACTACTTACCTAGTGACGCTGTTCACCCTTTCTATTCCATAACATTTTGTAGAATAATGGAAAACATCAATGGTCAAGTAAGGAAAAGTTCATATGTTCAATTACACTAGATCAATATGAGAATCTATTTCAACCAGAAACAGTAGAGAAAGAAATCTTACATAAGCTACACGTGTCGGTTGGTCATGAGACCAGTCTTGTTGTTCATATGGGTGATTGGTGCAGATTGTTCTTGATGGTTTATAGCTTCAATTGACTCGGTTGTTGTGGTAGCTAGCTCTAGATCTAGTTTAGTTATACTTTTTTTATACTTGTTAGTGTTTTTTCCTTGCAAAATTAACAAAACCTACGTAAATATTTATGATATCTACACCTAGATATTTTTGTTATCTTCATGGATGATGTCCTCTAGTATGTCTCCCGAAACCCCTGCTAGTTATTTTAAGAATGTTGAGCCAATAGAAATTTATGAAGAAGGTAAAGAAGAACAAAAATATGGCAATAGACTCTTTGAAGGATGGGATATGGCAATGCACTCTTTGAATGATGACTATGATTGGACTAGACATGATAAACTTTATGATTCAAGGGATGAAGATGAATAATTTCATTACGAAGGAAATGTTAGTGCTCTCTCCTATCGTGAGTGGGTAAAAATTTAGGGAGCAATTACATTTGCTACTCCAAATAATGACACACTTGGTAAAAATATTGCCTTTTGACACTATGTATGTTAGTACTATTGTGGATGATTATGTTATGCATGCATTTATTATGATGATCATGATTTGGGAGAAAATTATGATACTTATTGTGGCTTTGAAATTTTATTTGGGAATAGTTTTGAGTCCTTTATTGATAATGATTGCAATATTGCTCAAAGTGAGCTTGCAGAGATCAAGACTTTAGGCACTCGTGATCCCACTACTTTGAGAGTGTTACAACTGATGGTTAGAGAAATGTTGTTAAAGTTCGGTTTAAAGAGGTCAAAACTTTAGGTGCTATTGTTCCCACTATTCTAGAGAGTGATGAAATTTATGTTTATATGGATCATACAAACAATTTTTTTCTGTGATAGTTGTATTATTTTGTTTGAGCAAGATTCTACATATAAATACTATGAGAGGGGAAAACAATGTTACATACTCCCTGTGTACCTAAATACTTGTCCTTGGGGAAAACTAGTACAAGTTCCCCCAGCAACAAGTATTGTGGTCCAGAGGGAGTATATCTTAATACTACACTAGTGCAGAAAAGTCTAGCTATGGCGTGTCAAAAAGGGGCTTGCTAGCGTGGACACCCGACGCCACCAATATGGCGCCATTGTTAAAAAATAGGGTTTTGTATTTGTGTCCCCCTCGTTGCTTAGTTGTGCTCAATTTTGTCCACACCAACTTTTTTGCTCACTTTTCCCCTCCATCGCGCCACCCACCCTCACCAATGCCCAAACAGGGGTTCGGCGTTGGTCAAAGGATTTTACTGTTAGCTGACACTGTTACTGACGAGTGGGTTACACCGTGCCATGCATGTGTAGTCACATCGCGGTCACGTCGGCATTTTCACACCGCGCGGTTTCCCTTGCGAGGTGTCGATGGCGTGCCCACCAGTCGCCTGTTAATGCCTTTTATTGCCGCTCGGCACACCGGCGTTCACCCACTTGTGTCCCAATCCCCTCCCCTCCCCTCGCCGCCCTGCAACCTTCTCCAACGTGCGCCTCCATCAAACCCTAGCCGCCTCCAGCAAACCCTAGTTGCCTCCCCTTCAGCAACCGGAGCAATGGCCAACCGTGGTCGTGGGGTGGGAAGCAGCAGCCGGGGCGCCGTGCGATGTTCATTTAGGTCATGTCGCGCACCCTCCTTGTCGAAGGGGTGTCGCTCCTCGCCCGATGCTGCGTCATGGTGCCGTCGGACACGCGCATGCGTTCGGCTGGCACATGAGCTTGGGGGGCTCGTGGTGGGTCCTGTCCCATCCGTCGGCACACTGTCCATGTTGCGTGTGATACGCGCGTTTCGGGAAGGCTTGCCACCGGAGGAGCTGTCCAAGCCGCGCTACGCGCCCGATAGCCAGTGTTGGCCGGAGATCCTGGCGGATGAACACGCTGCCCGCATCGAGCACTACGATGACTGCTACCCACCTTTGCGGCACAACATCGACGAGAGGTATGCCTTCTCGGAAGGGCTTACCTTCCCCGATGTCATGGCCGTGTGCTCCGCGCCGTTCGGTCTGGAGGATGGCGACCGGGTTTCGCTGCCGCGGGACACGTCTCGACTCACGCCGCGGCCCATGCCCACATCGGCAGGAGGCGGCGGCGGTCCAAGTATCAGCCGGGCCCTCCGCGTTCCAAAGCCGGAGTCAGGGACTCCGGGGACGAGTTCTGCAGTATGCGGCACCGGCCTGCACATTCCAAAACCGGAGCCGGGGACGAGCTCTACAGTGCGCGACACTGGCCTGCGCATCCCGAGTTCCCATGACGCCTCTCTCCTTGTCCCAAAGCCCGAGCCCGGGAGGAGCTTGTTGGGGAACGTTGCATGGGAAACAAAAATTTTCCTACGCACACACAAGATCTATCCATGGTGATGAGCATCTACGAGAGGGAGAGTGAATCTACATACCCTTGTAGATCGCTAAGCGGAAGCGTTAAGAAACGCGGTTGATGTAGTCGAACGTCTTCGCGATCCAAATCGCCGAGTGTCCCGCGATCTCATCACGATCCATCTCGCGATCCAATCTCGATCCGTCCCACGATCCCATCACGATCTGTCCCACGATCAAATCATGAATCGTCTCGCGATCCTGATCACGGTCCTTCCGATCTAGCGCCGAACGGACGGCACCTCCGCGTTCAGCACTCGTACAGCTCGATGACGATCTCCGCCTCCTTGATCCAGCAAGAGAGAGAGCGGAGAGGTAGAAGAGTTCTCCGGCGGCGCGACGGCGCGGCGGCTATGGTGGTGGAACAATTCCGGCAGGGCTTCGCCTAAGCACCGCTGAAACTAGACTAGAGGAGAAACCGATCTAGATGAAGTAGAGGGAGCACGTGGCAATTAGGGTTATTTTTCTCCTCTAAATCCTCTAGTATATATAGGAGGGAGGGAGGGGAGGAGGCAGCCTCAAACCCTCAAGGGCTGGCCGAAATTGGAAGTAGAGGGAGCACGTATATCAAATATACTTCTGTCGACGTTGCCAGCCTTCTTATCTACCAAGTATCTAGGGTTGTTCCACTTCAGCGACCGTTTTCCTCATAATAGAAGAACTTAGTCTCGGGTTTGGGTTCAACCTTGGGTTTCTTCACTGGAGCAGCAACTGACTTGCCATCCATGAAGTTTCCCTCCTTGCCCTTGCCCTTCTCGAAACTAGTGGTTTCACTAACCATCAACACTTGATGCTCCTTCTAGATTTCTACCTTCGCGGTGTCAAACATTGCGAACAGCTCAGGGATCATTATCTCCATCTCTGGCCTTTTATAGTTCATCACGAAGCTCTAGTAGCTTAGTGACAGTGACTTGGAGAACTATATCAATCACTATTTTATCTGGAAGATCAACTCCCACTCGATTCAAGCGATTGTAGCACTCAAACAATTTGAGCACATGCTCAACGATTGAGCTATTCTCCATCATCTTGCAGGCAAAGAATCTTGTTGGAGGTCTCATACCTCTCAATACGGGCACGAGCCTGAAATCCCAATTTCAGCTCTTAGAACATCTCATATGTTCCGTGACGTTCAAAACGTTTTGGAGCCTCAATTCTAAGCCGTAATGCATGACGCACTGAACTATTAAGTAGTCATCAGAACGTGCCTGTCAGATGTTCACAACATCTACAGACGATGCTAGAGGGGGGTGGCACACCGAGTGGTGCATTAAGGACATAAGCCTTCTGTGCAGCATTGAGGACAATCCTCAGATCACGGACCCAGTCCGCATTATTGCTACCATCATCTTTCAACTCTATTTCTCTAGGAACATATAAAAAATTCAAGGGAGCTACAGCGCGATCTAGTAATCTACAACATAATTTGCAAAGACACTTTGACTATGTTCATGATAATGAGTTTAGTTAATCATATTACTTAAAACTCCCACTCAAATTGACATCCCTCCGGTCATTCGAGTGTCACATGATCCACATCCACCAACTCAAGTCCGATCATCACGTGAGTTGAGGTGGTTTCAATGGTGAACATCTTCATGTTGATCATATCTACTATATGACTCATGTTCGACCTTTCGGTCTCTTGTGTTCCGAGGCCACGTCTGTACATGCTAGGCTCGTCAAGTTTAACCCGAGTGTTCCGCACATGCAACATGGCTTACACCCGTCGTATGTGAACGTAGAGTCTATCACACCCGATCATCACGGCGTGTCTCGAAACGACGAACTTTCGCAACGGTGCACACTCAGGGAGAACACAATTTATCTTGAAATTTAAGTGAGGGATCACCTTATAATGCTACCGTCGTCCTAAGCAAAATAAGATGCATAAAAGGATTAACATCACATGCAAATCATAAGTGACATGATATGGCCATGAACTCGTGCTTTTGATCTCCATCTCCAAAGCACCGGCATGATCTCCATCGTCACCGGCATGACACCATGATCTCCATCATCTTGATCTCCATCAACGTGTCGCCATGAGGTTGTCGCGCCGACTGTTGCTTCCACGACTATTGCTAACTCATGTCTATGGCTAGGAAGGCAAGTAACATACCGAAGAACAAAGGGTCTTTTCCATCACATCATTCTCCTAATGATGTGATTCCGTTATCAAATGACATCTCATGTCTATGGCTAGGAAACCTTCACCATCTTTGATCAACGAGCTAGTTAACTAGAGGCTTACTAGGGACACAGTGTTGTCTATGTACCCACACATGTATTTGAGTTTCCAATCAATACAATTACAGCATGGATAATAAACGATTATCATGAACAAGGAAATATGATAATAACCAATTTATTATTGCCTCTAGGGCATATTTCCAACAGAGCTCACGCAGTCCCCTGCTCATGCCCAAGCCAGAGCCCGAGACGAGCTCGCGTGGCCCGCTGCTCAATCCCAAACCGGAGCCAGAGCCACCACTGCTGGCGGAGTACAGGGGGGCGGTGGTGAGCAAGGACGGTGAACCTGCAGAAATGCTGGGGCTCCTCTTGGCGTTGCGTGAATCAACAAAGGGCCCACAGCGCCACCCCGATGAGCCGGTGGACTCACCGGGCCTGCAACAGGCGGTCGTCACCTCGGTGGCCTACGTTACCATCGACCTCATGAGCGAGGACTAGGACGACGACAAGCATGGGGAGGGCGACGAGGGTGGCTCCTCCTCCTCTGACATCGGCAGCGGCTCCGACGTGGACGACGACGAGCACTAGCTAGGTTTAGGGTTTATGTATGTACAAATTTTAAACTTTTAAAAAAAATTGGTGTTGTTTGAATGTCCAAATGGACTGTTAGTTCCTATGCATGTTTGGATGTCCAATTTGTGCCATGTTTTCTTGTGTGTGACAACTGGTGACCCACATTTCATGAATTTGCTAAAATAATTCGGCGTTTTCAATCAAACATTGCCAAATTTTTAAACTTGTTGTATTTCAAATATGTTTTATTGCAAGTTTAATATTTTCCCCACAAATTAGTGCACACAAGATGCTCCATGCAAAGGAATTTCATTTTTTGAGCCTTTTTTCATTTTCTCTTTTTTTTCAAAATGGGGTCAAACTTGAAGTGTTGACCATTTGTACAAAAGGTTTGGAATTCTTACTTTCTTTGTGCCAGGTTCATTCACCATCAACATTAGAGCATAAAATGATTTTTTGCAATTTTCAGGACCAAACTACATCACACTTGCAGTTCAAATTTGGCAAATTTCTGATAATTCACTAAAAGTCAACTAAATAGACGGAATATAGCAATGGTACTCAGAAATTACTGAAACTTGGTCAGTGACCATCCACTGTGACCTACTTTTGGTGAAAAATGAAATGGAAATTTTTTTAAAACTATTTGAGGCACTTCCTTCACAAAAAAGTCATTTATAGGACTTGGAAAATGAAAAAAAAATCTTTTTATTACCACATAATTGCAGACCGCTATGGAAACATTGTCCACAATGGTAACACGAGTAGTTGTGTCAAATGTGGACAAATAATCATGGAGTATGCCATGTATGTGGCCATTTCTATGTGCATATGCCTTGGAATCCACACAAGTTCATACTAGATAGGCCATTTTGTGAAGTTTTTTTTTCAAACGTGTTGTATGGCAAGTTTAGTATTTTTCCCACAAACCAGTGTACACAAGATGGCTTAATGCATAGGAAAATATTTTTGAGCCTTTTTTCATTTTCTCATTTTTTCAAAATGGGGTCAAACTTGAAATGTTGACCATTGATACAAAAAGGATTGAAATTCCTACTTTCTTTGTCCCATGTTCATTCACCATCAATATTAGAGCATAAAATGATTTTTTGCAATTTTAGGAACAAACTACGTCACACTTGTAGTTCAAAATTGGGGAATTTCTGATAATTCACTAAAAGTCAACTAAATGGATGGAATATAGCAATGATACTCTAAAATTACTGAAACTTGGCTAGTGGCCATCCAATGTGACCTACTTTTGGTGAAAAATGAAATGGAACAAATTTCAAAACTATTTGAGGCACTTCCTTCACAAAAAAGTCATTTCTAGGACTTGGAAAATGAAAAAAAATTATTTTTATTACCCAATAATTGCGAACCCCTATAGAAACATTGTCCACAATGATAACACGGGTAGTTGTACCAAATTTCCATGTGCAAATGCCTTGGAATCCACACAAGTTCATACTAGATAGACCATTTTGTGATGGGTTTTTTCAAACATGTTGTATTGGAAGTTTAGTATTTTTTTCCAATAACTAGTGCACACAAATGCCTCCATGCCAAGGAATTTTATTTTTTGAGCCTTTTTTTCATTTTCTCTCTTTTTTCAAAATGGGTTCAAACTTGAAGTGTTGTCCATTGATACAAAAAGGTTTGGAATTCCTACTTTCTTTGTCGCATGTTCATTCACCATCAACATTACAGCATAAAATGATTTTTTGCAATTTTAGGACCAAACTACATCACACTTCTAGTACAAATTTGGGGAATTTCTTATAATTCACTAAAAGCCAACTAAATGGATGGAATATAGCAATGTTACTCTGAATTTACTGAAACTTGGCCAGTGACATTCCAGTGTGACCTAATTTTGGTGAAAAATGAAATGGAACAAATTTCAAAACTATTTGAGGCACTTCCTTCACAAAAAAAGTCATTTCCAGTACTTGGAAAATGAAATTTTCTTTTTATTACCAAATAATTGCGGACCCCTATGGAAACATTGTAAAAAAAATGGTAACACCAGTAGTTGTACCAAATTTGGACAAATAATCATGGATTATGCCATGTATGTTGCCATTTCCATGTGCATATGCCTTGGAATCCACACAAGTTCATACTATATAGGCCGTTTTGTGAAGTTCTTCTTCAAACATGTTGTATTGCAAGTTTAGTATTTTCCCACAAACTAGTGCACACAAATGGCTCCATGCAAAGGAATTTCATTTTTTGAGCATTTTTTCATTTTCTTTTTTTTCAAAATGGGGTCAAACTTGAAGTGTTGACCATTGATAAAAAATGGATTGAAATTCCTACTTTCTTTGTCCCATGTTCATTCCCCATCAACATTAGAGCATAAAATGTTTTTTTGCAATCTTAGGACCAAACTACATCACACTTGTAGTTCAAATTTGGGCAATTTCTGATAATTCACTAAAAGTCAACTAAATGGATGGAATATAGCAATTCTACTCCGAAATTACTGAAACTTGGTTAATGGCCATCCAATGTGACCTACTTTTGGTGAAAAATGCAATTGAACAAATTTTAAAACTATTTGAGGCACATCCTTCACAAAAAAATCATTTCTAGGACTTGGAAAATGAAAATTTTGCTTTTTATTACCAAATAATTACGGACCCCTATGGAAACATTGTCCACAGTGGTAACACGAGTAGTTGTGCCAAATTTGACAAATAATCATGGATTATGCCATGTATGTGGTCATTTCTATGTTCCTTGGAATCCACACATGTTCATACTAGATAGGCCATTTTGTAAAGGTTTTTTTTCAAACATGTTGTATTGCAAGTTTAGTATTTCTCCCGCAAACTAGTGCACACAAGATGGCTCCATCCAAAGGAATTTCATTTTTGAGCCTTTTTTCATTTTCTCTCTCTTTTCAAAATGGGGTCAAACTTGAAGTGTTGACCATTGATTAAAAAATGTTCGGAATTCCTACTTTCTTTGTCCCAAGTTCATCCAACACTAACATTAGGGCATAAATTTTTTTTTGCAATTTTCAGGACCAAACTACATCACACTTGTTGTTCAAATTTGGGCAATTTCTGATAATTCAGTAAAAGTCAACTAAATGGATGGAATATAGCAATGGTACTCTGAAATTACTGAAACTTGGCCAGTGGCCATCCAATGTGACGTACTTTTGGTGAAAAATGAAATGGAACAAATTTAAAAACTATTTGAGGGACTTCCTTCACAAAAAATAAGTCATTTCTAGGACTTGGAAAATGAAAATATTACTTTTTTATTACCAAATAAATGCGTATTCCTATGGAAACATTGTCCATAATGGTAACACCACTATTTGTGCCAAATTTGGAGAAATAATCATGGATTATGCCATGTATGTGGCCATTTCCATGTGTATATACCTTGGAATCCACACAAGTTCATAATAGATAAGCCATTTCGTGAAGGTTTTTTTTAATCATGTTGTACTGCAAGTTAGTATTTTCCGATAAACTAGTGCACACAAGATGGCTCCATGCGAAGGAATTTCATTTTTTGAGCCTTTTTTCATTTTCTACTCCCAAGTTCATCCACACAAGATGACTCATTGTTTGAAACTTGTTACTTTGCTACTCCCAAGTTCGTCCACCAAATCAATCTATTTAGGACTAAACTAATTTGGTTGATTCAAGTGCATCCACCACACCCAATGGTTTGAACAAAGGGAAAACAATTCACACCCTAGATGGTAGAATACATAGAGTGACTGAACAGTGGGTCCATCCTTCGCTTCCTTTCGTAAATAAAAAAGCGAGGAATGTTTCAAAAGACATGTACACATACTTGGTCGGTTGGCCCTTGCGCCTCTCTTTGAGCGTCTGGTCTCCGTTTCGAGTACTCTGCATGGCTTAATAAGCCGCCTTTTTATTTCGCCAAATCTGCCACAAACCACTGTGCTGTCGCTGTCAGATGGGCCGCCTTTGGTGTGGGTGTCCCACGCGTCACACCAAACCGCCAACCATCTATGAGCGGGCCCTGCTGACAGAGGTGTCCCACGCGCCTGTAACTCCGCCCACCACCGACGACCGCGCTGCCGCTGCTAGGGGTGTCCCACACGTCAGTGAAACCACCAACCATCTATGAGCGTGCCCCGCTGACAGACGTGTCCCATGGGCCTGTAACAACGCCCACCACCGAGGACCGCACTGCCGCTGCCAGGGGTGTCCCACGCGGCCACGCGTCAGTGACACCGCCAACCATCTACGAGTGCCCCCTGCTAACAGAGGTGTCCCACAAGTCAGTATATGCGCCCACCACTGACGACCGGGCTGCCGCTGCCAGGTGTGTCCCACGCGTTAGTATCCCACAAGTCGGTATATGCGCCCACCACCGACGACCGCGCTGCCGCTGCCAAAGGTGTCCCACGCGTCAGTGACACTACCAAGCATCTACGAGCGCGTCCCACTGACAGAGGTGTCCCACAAGTCAGTATATGCGCCCACCACAGATGACCGCGCTGTCATTGCCAGGGAGGGGTGTCCCACACGTTAATAATCGTGCCAAGTATCGGTCAAAGGCTTTGACCCAATGACAAACCCCCGTTTGGGCTTTTGTGAGGGTGGGCCATGCGGTGGAGGGGAAAAGTGAGGACTGCCAAAGAGAGTGGGCAAAACTGAGGAGAACTATGCAATGAAGAGGCACAAAAATAGAAAGCCCTAAAAATAGTGCTGGCGTTGAACCTATGCCAGCAGTATTTTGGAAGGTAATGACGTGCCACATGACCAACGCCAACAGTAATATTCATCAGTAGTGACATTCCATGTTGTCGCCACACTAGTAATTTGATTTTCAGATTTGAAAAAAAGTTGTACATCAACGATCCCAACCAAAACGACATCATAATCCTATTTAAGAACAATAATTAAACTAACTTTAAATAGACCCAATAACATCATTTAAGTTCAACAATGCACTTATTGATATAGTTCACCAAAGTAGGCAAAGTAAAACATGAATGTACAAGTTCAAATAAATAGAGGTGATAATAACATGAGATCTTCCATGCATGCCAACTAGCTAACTAGACTTTTCGGCAGGCGGACTCAGGGTCATAGTCTGGAGTAAATGAACCATCATTGCTGTCAGCTGGCCTGTAAAAGACCATGATCTCGTCATGATCGTATGGAGGTAGAACGTAGCTCTCTCCCTAGCTTCCATTTGGTAAGCAGTTGCAAGGGCTCTCCAACCAAGGCAACCGGAATACGTGAAGTTTGTCTCGTTGGTGACAAGATAATTGAATTGTTGGGTCGTCAACATCTTCATGAGGATGCACTGGAATGTGATGGTGTCATCAACTGGAACTCGAAACTTCTCTAAGAAGTCACACCTTGCCCCGTAAGGGATGACCTGAGCAAAATTGAAAGAAATAAGTAGCTAGTTAGACAATTTTGGGCACAACCGTAAATATCATATGTAACTCAACCAGAACATGTTCAACTAAAATATACCGTCCTAGTGGGGAAGTCATTCGGAAGATCTATGAAGAACTTCTTATCCCTTTGGCATCTCACGGAACCACAGGTCTCACATGGGGCATCCATTTACTTCTTTCATCAAGTTGACAAAAATAAGCATACATAACAGATGCATAGATATAATGCAACATATATAAATAGTTAGCATGAGTTAGCGCTAGCTACCCGACGATCTAGATATTAACACATACTTGTAATTAAGCAGTTCTACAAACCATACATAGTTCAAACATAAAACATGCATAAAGTCAAGGTAGGGCTACACATATAGCAAGCTAGTGGCCAGAGGGACCGGCCTCGTGGTCGTCTCTGCTAGTGGACCTACGACACCCCTGCTGACCCTCCTCCTCACGCTCGAAGGCATCCCAGCCTATGGGATCCTCCTCCGCGCTCTTCCTGGCTACATACTGAATTAGCATCATCTTGTTGGTCTCCACAAGTTTCTCACCTTTTGCAAGCTCGCTCACCAATGTGTCAAAGAACTGCATCTCGTCCTGTGCATATCCGAATGTCCGGCGGCGCGAGAAACATCGCGTACTCACGACACTCAGGGAAGTTCAGAGTCGCCCCTTCCTGAAAGAACTCTACCGCCATAGCATCATAGGCGTGTGCCGCTAAATCCGGGGTGTCCCGGTGGCCAAGCTTGTGGACGACATTGTCCTTCCTAATGGTGGCATAGTACTTATTCCCCGTCGGTTGCACACCACGAAACTTCGAAGCCATCTATGACGGCATATATAACTAGCAAGTTAGTAAAAATTGGGCATATTAACGAGTACGTACAAAACCTACAATGTACAATGTAATTAAATGTAGACTACAACTACATGAAAATCATACTCTACAAGTACACTAAATTCTTTCACTACAAGTACACTACATAGAACTACAATAAAATTATGCTAGCTAAAATCATATACTATAATCTTGCACTAAAATTTCTACAGTACAACTACACAAAATCTTACTGTACAACTACACAAAATCTTACTCTACAACTACACTAAAATCTTACACTACAACTAGACAAAATCTTACTCTACAACTACACTAAAATCTTATAGTACAATCGTACACTAAAAATTCTACATTACTCTTACACTAAAAGTCAACACTACAAATTGTACACTACTCTTACATAAAAAAATCTACACTACGTAGAACTCACCGATGGCGGCGGAGACGGTGAGGGGGCGTTGTGGGGTGGAGACGTTGTGGGGTGGAGACGACGGTGGTGGCGGTGGCGGTGGCGGCGGAGACAACGGGGGCGGAGAAGACGGAGACGGCGGCAGAGAGGACGGAGACGGCGACGACCGTCGGGGGCGCTGTCGGAAGTGGCGTCGGCGGCGCGGGGCGTGGAGTTGGAGTGGGTGGGGATCGGAATGGGATGCAATCGGTGGGTGTTGGTGGTTAATTAATCCGGAGGCGGCGTTGTTATTGCTGGCGTTGGCCAACGTGGCCAACACCATTGCTATGTCTTTAATTTTATTATTAATTTTTCTTTCTTTCATTTTAGTTGTTAGACACATTGTTTTTATGTTCATACAAATGTTTAGCTTATTATTTTATTATCCTATTATTTATTATTTTGTTAATTTTATATTTTATTTTATTATTTTGTGTAAATATATAAACATAGTAAAATAACAAGAACAACATCGATCTCATTAATCTGGTCTAGATACATAATAGTGGAAGGATGAAAACAATAACAAATATATATAACTTCTACTAATTGATCTAGACTAACAACATCATAGGTGTAATGACTCATATCAGGAAAAATGTTGTCACCGATCCAGCTGGGAGAACGAGGCCAAGCATAACACCAGCTAAAAGCGCATATCGAAGCATCTTAATATTTGAATTTGGCAGCGCATCACATCAGTCTTGAGCTGCATCTCATCTATCTGTTGTCTTAGTGGTCTAATGGAGTATTCGAGAAAATCGCTTACGTACTTCTGCACGAGATCAACCCATATTAATGTGTAGCAATATTATGTCCTTGATGCTTGTCGATCACAATATACACACACATATTCATGTGAGCGACACTAGCTAGACGATAGAGTTGAACTGTGCAAATTAGTAGAAATAGATCGAGAGATATTTTTCTGCCATATTACCTTTCCACAATTAGCGTTGATGTTGAACTCTCGCTCTGGATTCCATTCTCTGTGCGACATATGCTTATCGGCAGGGCGTCGACAGCCGCAAAGCAACACAGGTGCCCTCGCTCGATTCCCGGTAGCCCCGGCGCTGGTGGCATAGCTGCCGGATCAAACAGACGTCGCGCTGCAGCGGGATGATTCACCGGACAGGGTTGACTGCATTGGCCGTGGCGAGCTCATGCCGTAGCCAACGGGGCCAGAGGAGAGCTTGGCCATGGCGACAGAGTCCCAAATTTTCGACACGCCCCGTCGACGTGGGCTCGCATGCGGGGCTCATGCCGGTTCCACAAGCTCGGGTGGGTCCATTGTCTCCAAAGCAGCTAGCTAAGAGGGAGTAGAATTTTGTGGAGAATGGAAATGATTGTATTTGAGAAACAAGGGCTGCCAACACTTCTATATACAGGCAAAACTTAGTGTTGGAGTTCCCAAGTAGGGCACGATAGCACTGCATTACTTATCTATGGCGTGTGTATAAAGTCTACGCCAGCAGTACCTTCCAACTGGTCACCACAGCTAGGCCCACATAGTAGTGACGTCTGGAAATATATCCACGCGAACACTACCGATATATAGCTGACGTGCCAATTATGCCAACGCCGGGACTATTTGAAAAATACAGTGCTCGCATAGATGGCGAGCCGTCAACGAAAGTTGTGGCTAGCTGTTTTTCCACTAGTGCTAGTATGTTTCCTCTCTTTATATTGAAACCTTTAAAGTTGCATTTGTTTTACCCTCCTAAGCTAATTACTTCATGTTTCAACAAAGGGAAACACTTTCCCTCTATCGTCTGATATGTCTAATCCATCAGACTGGTCGAGAACCGTTGATTAATTCGCCATCCAACGCTTGATACCTTCTCCTTCTGCCCACAAATCCAGCCTAGACCCACGTCAACCCGTTAATCCCTACTGATCAAGGCAGAATTTTCGGATGGCTTCCTGCACACATCCTCGTCCGCTGCATCTGCATCTTAGTTGCCCATGGACCTCCCCCTCGATCTGCGCCCTCCAATCCAACCACCGGCTGCAGTCCCCATCACAATAAGCGGCAGCGTGCGGGGCAGCTGTGGCCGCAGATCACATCCTGCGACTGCCCGTCTCGGCAGCGGTAGCAGGTACGTGCAAATCTATAAAAAGTTCTTGCTGATGGGCTCCTTTGATTTCTTTGCAATCTCGAAGTACATGCTCTGAAATTTAGCTATAATACCTGAACAATTGAAAACAAATATGGAGGGCTAATATGACCTAGTTACAGTGTATTTTATACCAGTTAATTGACATGTGTGATTCCATCATTTTTATCATAACTTTATTTGATGAAAGCTCAGAGAATACACAATTGATAAAATTTGTTTGTACCCCCTCTGTAAAGAAATATAAAAGTGTTTAGATCACTAAAGTAGAAACACTCTTATATTTCTTTATGGAGGGAGTATATAACAAAATTTCTGCACCTGGCTATCAACGGCAAGCATGCTATGTTGCATTTCAAATTTAGGTGCTTCCAGTCAAATTTATGGGCCTCTAGTATACGTCTCACTTATGTAGTGATAGCAAAATTTTATTGCTTCAGAGAATCCATGCTTCTTACGTGCATATGGTTCTTCCATGCTATGATGTATAGATGGAACTTCAGTGTATTGGCATGCTTCTTATAGGTGTATAGAAGGAACTTCAGTCTATTGGCATGCTTCTTATTAGGGGTACAGATGGAACGTCAGTCTATTGGCATGCTTCTTATATGGTTCTTCCATGCTTCAGAGCACATATGCTCCTAGGGCCGGGCAGTGGCTTGCCTTGAGGTGCAGGGCCTTTCCAGGCAAAGGTCACCGGATCTAGCAGGCAATGCTCTGGTGTCGTGCTGGTCGACGGGGAGATATGACCTTCAGGATATAGGTAGCGGTGGCATGCGTACATGTCACGGTGACAAGCAGCCAAACTCGACAACAACAATTTGAGACAAGAAGTCCTGTTGGTGACCTGTGGCATTGGGAGAACCATTTTCGGGACCCTAGTGCCGCTTGCTTCCCACTGTTTCCTAACACATGGAAATAGCAAGCGATATAGCCGCATCGCATAGCTTCACAGAAGCAAATAGGTAGCAAGTTGGAAGCATGTGTTCGAGCTGACATGGCCACATTGTCAAGGTTTACTGAAGCAAAGACGATGCAAGTTGGAAGCATGTGGAACAATTATATTTGTTATTATGAATCTAACAAAATACCGATATTATGATAACGGATTGAAATGTTTTGATCACGGAAGCATATTCTTTCTACGATGGGGGCAAATGTTTATTTTTACTAGATGCACATTACTAATTCGGTTGAAGCATGCATAATCATGATAGTGAAAAAATATCAGCTTTTGCACACACAAAAATAGTAATAATTATGTTTTTGATGGAAATAATTTTGCATCACGTTGGAAGCAACAGTCTGGTTGACGAAAACAGTATTGTGATCTTGTTTTGTATACCTTGCTTTCCATTAAATTTCTGGTAACAAAAATCTATTAAATTGAAAGAAATTCATTGTGGAAGCAAATTCTCTGATCAATGGAATCATAATGTGTGCGGCGGGTTTCTTATGCTTCAGTGCTTCACCCTTGGGTTCATGTCGCTCCTGCTACACGTTTTCATAATGCTCTCTGTATGGTGCTTCCAAATTACACTTCATATGCTTCTTCGCTTTATTTCAGTTGCTTACGAACTTTCCTGTATAGACTTCCATGGCGTTGCGAGCTTGTCCTTTGTTTCGCCGTTGCTAACATAACATACCTTTGTGGTAAATTCTAGGTTTTTTGGCCACAGAAGCAATTTATATGACTTGTCGAAACTATCATATTCTAGATAGATCGAAACAATGTCTAGTTACAATGGAAGCAATATTTACGGACGACTGAAATAAAAAAAAAATCTAACCAGATTGAAGTGACTGCCGATTGCCATGGAAGCACTTTGTGTGTATGGAAGCACAAATTTCAACCAGACGGAAATAATCTCCCGTTGCTTCGGAAGTAAATTCTAATATTTTTAAAGCAGTGTTTAATTGATACAAATTTAATCTTGTTGAGAGCTCTTTATGTTACAGTCAAAATAATTTTCTAGGCGCTAGAAACAAATTTCTGTTTGTGTACACCGCGCACAAATACAATCGAACTAAATCAAAGTGATCATCGGTTGCTATGGAAACAGGCTTTTTTGCTGACTGAAGCAGCCAAATTCTAACCCAATGGAAGGAATCTACATTAGGAAACAGATTCCAACAGGATGGAAGCAATCTTTATTTGTCATGGAAACAATTTCAGAATCTTTATTTGCCAATGAAAGTTTCAGCCGAAATTGAAGGATTTGGAAACGATTTGCATGGAAACAAACAGCATGCACGACACGTCGACACCTAATAAATGTCATGATTTACAGTAGTAGTAATTATTAGGAAACAAATTGCTTGCATGCAGACGAATTAACGGGGCGCACTTAAAGAAGCAATCCAACATACCACATACGACACCAAATGTGTGGGCTGTACTGCCAGATCCGATGGTCATCAAACTTCTCATCCTACGACACATGCCTAGTCTGATAAAACGCAAGGGATCATTAGTCTGATCCCTAACAAATTATTTCCTTACAAGATTCATATGCATGTGAAGGGTTTTAGACTTAAATGTATTTACCTTATGAGTATTTATGCTCACTTTTGTGCACTAAAAAGATTATGATTCATGTTTTTATGTCAACATCATTAAATTGCATGCCTAGCCTGAAGGCATTAAAGAAAGTACGTATGGGAGGCGCCCATAGTTATCTTTTAGTATATAGTTTTGAATAAATAAGGAATTGTTTTGTTCAGACTTTCACATCATCAAGCACGTGCAAGCCCACAACATTCCATTTGTCAACACATGCAAACCCTCCACATCATCAGCCACATGCAAGCCTTTCACATCATCATTTATTTTAATTTTTCGCAACAAATCATGTCAGCGAAGCTAGAAAACTCGCGAGCAACTATAGTATGTAGTCACCTATATATATGGTGATAATGTGGAGCCAGCGTGGTTTTTTTTATTGTTCTTATGATACCGGGTCTTGACATGAAGTGCATGCTCCATGTCTCATTGACCGCTCTTATTGAGGTATGTTTTGGCTTAAGTAGTATTCCAATGTATGTGTTTGAAATTTTCAATTTTCTATAAAATGAACGGCTTCATGTTTTCCAATTATATATTATGAATGACTAATTAATGTTATTAACTCCTTGCTAAATAGATAAAGTCCACTCTCACTAAAAAAAATGCTGACAATGTGCGCTAAAAATGATTGGTATTTCGGGTTAACGATGAGAAAGAATTGGGCCGGGTGGTGAGACTAGATGGTATTGAGATTATTGGAATCGATAAACATATTTCTAGCATATGCATCTTGTCCACATAATCATGCACATGCATGCCCTCTGCATTTCATTTTTGAACACATAAAAAATGGCCAACATCACCAAACACACCAAGCTTTTGACGTCATATTTTTTATTTATTGTTCTACTGGATCTTGACATGAAGTGCATGATTCGTGTCTGCAAAAATCTGGGAATGACCGCTCTTATTGAGCTATATTTTGGATGTATAGGGTTAAATGGTATTCCTAGGATGTATTTGAACATTTAATTTTTTTCTACAAAAAAAGGACCACTCCCCCTGTTCCACTTTGCAATTATATTTTGTTGACTGACTAATTGATGTTATTGACCCCATGCAAGGTATATATAGTCCCCTTTGACTAAAAGAAATGTATGCTAAAATATGCACTATAATGATTATATTTTAGGCTCGCGGAGAGAAAGAACTAGATCACGTGCCAACTTTTTTGGAATCAATAACTCCACTTTTCTAGCACATGCAAAGCCTCCATGTCATCAACCATATGCAATTTTTTCACGTCATCATTATTTATTTATTAGCAACAAATCCTTTCATCAAACCTAGAAATTTCATGAAGTACTATAATATAGTTACCCTATATATATGGTGAGAATGCGGACAGTATGAATATCCTAGTTTTATTCATTATTCTTGATAAAATTGTTTTTATATCCCTCGACAACATCAAGCACATACAAGCCCTCCGCATTCCATTTTTAACACATGCAAACACTCAACATCATCAACAACATTTCCCGCAAAAAAAAACATCATCAACAACATGCAAGCCTTCATATCATCTTATTTATATTTTTAAACAATTAATCATTTCATTGAAGGCCGAAAGTCATGTGAAACTATAACATGCAGTCACCCTCTATATATATGGCAAGAATATAGAGTGTATTCGTATTTTAATTTATTCTTGACAAATTTATTGCTATAAATTTTCATAGCAACACGTGGACGCGTCCGCAGGTGTTTGGGTGTTTGAGGGGCCGAATTAGCCCATCACGGTTGTAGAAGCTCTAACTTGCATAGCATAGTTGTGGTAACTTATGTCGCTGAGGCGTGGTAACTTTTGACACGAAAAGAAGTCATCGGAACATATCAACATGAGATCTAGTTTTGAAGAATTCGTCGTAGCTTTTATGTGAAAACGGTTTTTACATCGGACCGACGGTTTGAGCTACAAAATATTTTAATTTTTCGATATAGGTAGAATCTAGGATGACACCAACTTTTTTTCTCTAATGCATGTTTGTAATTAGAGAAAGGAATGCACGTAAACAAAGAGTGATTCATCTTTATGCAATCATGCATGTAGTTTGACGGAAGGAATGAGGTGTGTGGTTGTTTTGTGCTATATGGCACACGTCTGCCAAATATCGCAGTCCCTTTACATATAGAACAGTAACTTGTTTTTAAAATCAATATAAGAGTCGATGTTCACCTTCTATTCCCCATGGATATATCTAGACCTGGGCAAGGGCAGCCCGGCCCGGATGGCCCGACCCGACCCGGCCCAAAAATTACGGGCCAGGCTGGGCCTGATCGTGCCAACGGGGCGGGCTCGGGCTTGGAAAGTGAGCCCGACGAGCAGACCGGGCCGGGCTCAGGCTTGCAAAAAACTATTTTTTAGCTGTGGTCGGGCCGGACCGACCAGGCTTTGTTGGGCTTTTCCGAGTTCGGGCCGGGCTCGAGCCCGATTTATTAGGCCCGGCGGTTGGACCGGGCCGGGCTCGGGCCCGAGTTTTCCAGTTCGGGCTTTCTCAAGCCCGGACCAAAACCCGGCCCGGCCCGGGGTATGCCCAGGTTTAGATATATCCAATAAAACAAATATTTTTTCATGTACAATTTACTCAAACTAGAACTTTTAAAGATGATGCATGTGCATGTCGCATGCCACTCTTCTAGTTTTCTCGGAAAAAAATGAACAAGTATTTGATTCCATCTGCCCCCCGAGTCGTCCCCCGTATCGGGCGACTCGGGCGGCTCCCGAAATCCTAGCCGTCGGGCACCACCTAATCTCCCTCCCTCGCATCCGTCGCCGCTGGAGGAAGCCGCCAGGCTTTGCATCGGCGGCCGACGGCGGAGGCGAAGACCCTCCTGTCCCTTCTCGTCGCATCGGGTGGCATGGGACACCAAATCGCGCGGGGCCGCGACCCAGGATCTGGGCCACGATGGCGACATGGCGTCTCGCCTGCGACTGCGCGCGGCGGCGGCGTGGTGTTCGATGGTGGCGGCAGTGTTGTGGAGGCGTTGTGGAGGTTTGGTGGGCATAGTGGTAGCCGCCCCAGCGGCCGGCGTCGTCTGGTCTGGTAGCCGTCTGCCCTCCCTGTGCCTCTGTATCTGGGTCGCGGCTTGCCGGTCCTCCATTGTTATCAGGGGTGGAGATCCACAGATCGGTCGGCGGTGAGGCGGGGAGATGTGACTATCGGTGAAAATCAGACCGTCCTTGACGGCAGACGATGGCTGCGTCCTAGGGCGTCGCTACCTTGTTGAAGGCATCTTTGGTGCAGTTCTTGTCTCCCCCTTCGGGTTGCTTCAGGGGAAACCCTAGATCTGGGCCTTCCGAATCGGACGATGGCGACGTCTGGCGTTGTTTTACCTCCTGGGGACATCGTTTTTGAGCAGCTACTGGCTAGTGGGGTGGCTGGGTGCTAGTCTCCGCATGCTTCTCGTGCGGTGTCCAAGGTGGCGCGGTGTGCAATCTATAGTATCCATGACGGCAAGTCTTGGCGGCAAGGTGCAGCAGGGTCTAGGCGTTGGATATCATTTGATGGGCGCGTGCAGGAGGCTGGTGTTGTCCGGCATCGTGGCGACGTCGACGACATAAGGCTGTGGCAAGAACGATGCATTGATTGCTCGTGAAGATGGGACTGTGAAACAGGACGACGTTCGACTCTGCAGTGTGCGCATGCGATCCATGTTGAAGGTCTGCCAAACCGGTTGGTGCTCCTGGCTAGCCAGCGGATGGCTTGGTGAGGCCACCTGGTATCCTGGTGTGCTTGGTGCGCGGTCAGGACATATCATCAACCTTGTAGGTAGGGGCGACATTTTTTGTGAGGACGGTGGCTTCGGGTTGATATATGTATCTTTTTTATATAACCTTGTTGAATAATGCATTAAAGATGGCTGTGTGCATCGATCGATGCAGGGTAATCCACTTTTCTAAAAAAGAAGTATTTGAGTCGATTCGACCACCAACTTTCCAGCAGATTGATCACAACATCATGGCAATTTTGACAAATTTGACCTAAAGTCGCAAGTAATTCACAAAGTGAACCGTTCGTCGAAAAAATTCACCGGCCTAACCCTTTCGTGTGGCGCCCGACAGCAAGGCGCCACACTGCACTATGTGGCGCCTTAGACTTAGGCGCTACACCATCTGCCACGCTGGCACCCCGTGGCACGGGCCCGACTCCACCCACCTGTGTGGCGCCTAAAGGTAAGGCGCCACACTTGTAATGTGTGGCGCCTAGCTCTTAGGCGCCACACATTGACTTATCCAGCGGCTGCCCGACCCCCTCCCCCACCCCCCACCAGTTCTTCCAGTTACAGAGGGGGGCGGCGGCGGCTCCCTCCTCTCTTCCTCGCAATCCCCTCTCCAAAATCCTTCAGATCTGAGGCTTGCTTCCGTGGATTTCTTCCCCAAATCATTCTACAAGGTAATCTCCTCCCTTCCCTATCTTTCTATCCGATGAATATTGCATTTTTTTCAGATTTGTGTAAGTTAGGATGATAGGTCAGATTTAATTGGATTCGAAATGGGGATTCCTATATGAGTAGATGATTATTCAAATGAGTATTCCTATATGATTTGTTCATTTGTGGTACCATTTTGTGGAACATATCTTTGATTGTTTAGATGAATATATATTAGATAATTATTTTTTGAGATGAATTGTATTGTATAACTCATATAATTTTCTTGTAATATGAAGGATGGTGTGACTTTTGGATGATGTCTATGAGGTTGAACACCGGGCTTATTTGATGTCGGAGGAGGGAATGGTAATGAAAGCATAGTACTTTATGTTTGCAGAATATTGTGTTTATTTGAAAAGATCAAACCCTAATCATCTCACTTTATGTTTGTAGAATCTTGTGCCCCTCAAGATTCGGTCTCACGGGGCGTCGACTGCCATGCCCTATGATGAGCGGTACACACCGTACATCGAGAAGACAGGACTCCTTCCGTTCATTCAACTTGTGAGCCGGTCGACGCCCAACCTGAACGCGGCGGCAATCACCGCACTTACGGATCGGTGAAGGCCGGAGACCCATAGTTTCCACCTCCGGACCGGAGAGATGACCGTGACTCTTCAGGATGTTTCTATGATCACCGCACTTCCAATCGAGGGGAAGCCTCTTTGTATGAGCACTGATTCAGAGGGATGGCGCCAACAAATGGAGGCCCTTATTGGTATGTCTCCTGCAGAGCCGGAACCAGCAGAGGGAGAGAAGAAAGACCGAGTCCCCGCCGGCGCTCCTTTCACTTGGATCGTAGCCAACTTTGCGCATTGTCCTGAGGGCGCCGCTGAAGATGTGATCGAGACTTATGCTCGCGTGTACATGTGGTATGTTATCTCTAGGACTATCTTCGTTGACGCTGGCGGCAAGAACGCTCAATGGATGTGGCTGAAGGCGTTGACGGTCCTCGACCACAAGTTCAGCTGGGGGTCGGCGGCATTGGCCTACTTGTACCGGCAGGTAAAAAATTGTTCATACTTAGTTTTTGTTTGGCTTTCACTGTTGTCCTTAACTGATCCATGTTTGGCTTGCCGTTCAGTTGGACGATGCTTGTCGTAGGTCCTCGAAAGACGGCTGCATTGGTGGTTGTATGCTCCTACTATCTGTATGGAGTTGGGAACGCCTTCCAGTTGGACGCCCTAAAGGGGTAACGTTCAAGGACTGGGATGACCACGACAACCCTTTATGGCTTCCCACTTGGGCTTACAAGTGGGATGTGGTAACGGAGATGACAAGCGATGTCAATATGATGTACAGGCAATACACCAACGAGATGGATTCGCTTACCGCCGAGCAGGTAAACATTGACAATACATCACTAACTTGACTCCTCTACATGAAAGGAAAACATGAACGTTGTCTTTCTCTGCTGTGTTGCAGGTGGAATGGCAGCCATATGGTGTCGGGGATAGCTTTGGTAATGCATTCGAGTTTGAGCTCAATCCAATGTGCTTGTAGGAAAAACATCTTTGACTTATGCGGTGCCCACTGATATGCAATTGGGCGGTAGAGTTGCATCTCCCGCATCGTGTGTTCCGTCAATTTGGGTTGTTTCAGGGTCACCCACTGGAGTGGGTGGACACGGACACACAACTTCATAGGTAACAAAGCATAAATAATACCATCGTCCAACTTTAAATGATGCTAACAATGAGGTCTTTAACATGTAGGTTGGATAGGAGGAGGCAGCGAAAGATCAAGGATTGGGATAAGCACCATAAGAATTACGTCAAAATGTTTCTGCATTGTGTGGAGGAAGCTATGAAAACGGCACGAGCCCAGCTTCGCGAGTATTGTCCACTAGTGTTCAACAACTACGTTCGATGGCTTCAGGAGAATACTCGTGTGGAGATTTGTCCACCGGCTTTTGAGGAGGACATCTTGGAAGATCCCACTCCAGTTGATGAACTTCCCCAGTACGATTACAACAAGCTTATCCGGGAAGGGTACCAAACCCCTTTTGCTCCAGTTCTCAACTTTGTGGTAAGTGTGCACTCCTTTGTTATCTATGGATAGTAGTACACATCTTTACTCCTTTGTTACTTATGGACATGTCGTTTTCATTTCATCAATAGCGCAAGGAGGTCAAGAAACAGGCTGACGAAACCGAGGCTATTCTAGACACAACCCATAGAGGGAAAAAGGGAGAATCTGCACTCCGACTTTTCATCAAGGTGCTTTTCCATATTTCAACATCTCCTACTTCCTTACTCTTTGCTAAGTTCTATTTCTCATTCATCTGTCAATGTTACAGCGTCAGGGCCAACGGTTGCGGCGATTGTCCAACATTTTTGGTTGTCGTGACCCCGATTATGCGGAGCCATCCATATCCGTGACCCCGGATGCGAATCTGGACAATTCTACTACCTCGGGAGCTCGTATGGACAACTATGACATTACCTCGAGGGCTCATTCAGAGGATGATGATGTGGTCCCACCAGAGGTATGCCAGTACCGTACTTCAAACTTTTCATACCTCGGGAGCTCGTTTATGATACCACTTATATTGAAGGTTCAGGACGACATGACGTTGGAGGCTTTCCAATGCTCCACTTACATGTTGAAGCCAAGGAAGGGAATCAAGCGGTATACACCGGAAGACTTCCTCAACAAAGGAAAGAAGCCGGTCGCTGAGGGCTCGCTTATGACAAGAGGGATGACGAGGATGAGAGGTATGGACGATGACGATGAGAAGGAAATAGAGTTGGAGGAACCGCAGCCGGTTGTGAGGGAGAAGCTACCTACTAAGAGGGGACGAGGCAAGAGTACGTGAGGAAGGAAAGACTAGTGGTGCTGAGCCTAGTGATGTTATCCGTGTTGAACTTGTTGAACTACTAGCAATGTCGAAGTTGTTGCCCTTGTTATCCGTGTTGAACTTGTAGTACCATAAGTATTAATCGTTTGTTGAATTTGATGTTATTTGGAGGTCATCATGCTATCTGAAGATGTGTCTTGCTCTATGTTGAGACTAGATGCTGTGTTACTTAACAGTTTACCGAGGATCGGACACTCTAAGGCGCCACACTAGGACTTGGCAATTTCTGGGCACTGCTAAACGGTTGTAGCTCTCTGGAGAGGCTCTGGAAGGCCTCTGGAATGGTATGTGGCGCCTTAGACTTAGGCGCCACACTGTCTAGTGTGGCGCCTGACCCTAAGGCGCCACACTAGGACTTAGCAATTTCGGGGCACTGCTAAACGGCTGTAGCTCTCTGGAGAGGCTCTGGAAGGCCTCTGGAATGGTATGTGGCGCCTGTGTGGCGCCTTAGGTTTAGGCGCCACACTGTCTAGTGTGGCGCCTGACCCTAAGGCGCCACACTAGGACTTAGCAATTTCTGGGCACTGATAAACGGCTATAGCTCTCTGGAGAGGCTCTGGAAGGCCTCTGGAATGGTATGTGGCGCCTGTGTGGCGCCTTAGGCTTAGGCGCCACACTGTCTAGTGTGGCGCCTTACTCTAAGGCGCCACACTAGGACTTAGCAATTTCTGGGCACTGCTAAACGGCTGTAGCTCTCTGGAGAGGCTCTGGAAAGCCTCTGGAATGGTATGTGGCGCCTGTGTGGCGCCTTAGTGTCAGGCGCCACACTGTCTAGTGTGGCGCCTGACCCTAAGGCGCCGCACTAGGACTTAGCAATTTCTGGGCACTGCTAAACGGTTGTAGCTCTCTGGAGAGGCTCTGGAAAGCCTCTGGAATGGTATGTGGTGCCTGTGTGGCGCCTTAGGCTTAGGCGCCACACTGTTTATTGTGGCGCCTGACTCTAAGGCGCCACACTAGGACTTAGCAATTTTTGATTGGTTGTAGCTCTCTGGAATTTCACAGCTCATTATGATAAGGCATACACATCAGATTTTAACAACACATTGCAATACATGTCAACCACGATACTTGTAGCACATCATAATTTAAATTTGTCCATAACATAAAGGAGTACATAACATAGGTTCATGGGACGACAAGTTCAAACTTCATGAAAGGAAATGGTCCAAATAGCAAAGCGCGCAGGATGACAAGGTTCGACAACACAAGAGGTTCAAAGATTAAAGCGCCCACGACGACAAGGAAAACAATGCTCTACTGTGTCGAGCAAGGCCCCTTTCCCTTCTTCTTCTTCCTATCCTCTTCCTCCTCCTCCTCCCTTTTGCGCATCCTTGAAGCCTCCTCCATCACCCTTTCTTGGAAGCGTTGGCGCGCCCACTCTTTCTTTGCGGCCTCCTCTGCCCACAACTTCCTGCAACCCGCTTCAAAATCCTTTTGATGCTTCTCATTCCTCATCTTTTCCTCCCTCTTCAACCTAGCTTGGTACTTGCTATACTCAATTCGCATTTGTATGTCCGCCTTCCTCTTCGCTTCAGCTGCCTCTTGCTTCTTCCTCTCCGCTTTGGCTGCATCCTCCTCCCTCAACTTCTTTGCAGCCCTCTCCCACAACCCCTCCTCCTCACCGGCCGCATCCTTCTCCTCCACCCACTCCGTTGTTGCCTTGTTGTGTTGAGACGCCGCCATACCTACGAAAAAAAGCAAGATACTAGTTAGTAAAGACAATAAACAATATGATCATAAACAACAATGATACATGGTAAACACAGAAGGGAGCATAAAAAACAACAGGAAAAGATAAGTGAATAGTAGTGACATACGGAAATGGTCCTCGTAGGTATCCACGCATACCAATCCTAGTCTCACCAACACCGTTTCTACCGCCACCACGAGCTCTACCAGCCCCACATCTAGCACCACCACGACCTATCCCACGAGCACGTCCTCTTGTAAGTCCAAGTCGGCTCCTTGTTTGGCTAGGACCTTGTTGGCTAGGAAATTGTTGGCTAGTACTTGCTTGGCTAGGAACTTGTTGGCTAGGAACTTGTTGGCTAGTACTTGCTTGGCTAGGAACTTGTTGGCTAGTACTTGGTTGGCTTGTCCTTGAATCATTTTTTTTTGGACTTTTTCTTCCGGTTGGTACACTTTCTTGCGTTGTGCCCTCTACCACCGCACTCTCCGCAATGGGCTCTCTCACTAGGCTCTTGGAATTGGTTGTTCCCCATTTCTCGGCCACCACCACGGCCCCATCCATCCATGTCTCCTCTAAAACGCTTTGTCTTTCGTCTTCCCCGTTTGACCACCTTCCATTCCGGGTCGGGCCATAGTTGAACTCCATGATACTCCTACCATTGAGATTGGTCAAAGTATGGTTGAAATCTAGGAGCCCATGTATGCTTCGTGGTCACGATAGAGAACTCGGACTCCCTCACGGTAAGCGGATGGTTGACGTCCACATTCCTAGTGCGAGCTGCCGTGTACAAGTGCGAGCATGCGAGATGAACCAACCTTGGCCTCCCGCAAGAGCAATGACAGTCCGATAAAGATACCTTGAACGACCGGTTTTCGTGTTGTTCGCCATCGGTTGTGGTTCCTCCGGGCTCGTTCACTTGGTACATCCAATCCTCGTTATTATATAATGTAGCTGTTTGGGAGTCAGCCTTCCATGATTGAAATGTCATCCATTTATCAACCTTGGGTGGGAACTTGTACTTGTACTTTTGCTTGTTCTCTCCAGCAATCTGCTTACACGTTTCAATTGAGTACTTCAGAAAGTATTCTCTCAACTTGTCGAATGTGTATTGAACTATTAACGTCACGGGCAACGCGCGGACACCCTTGAGCTCCCGGTGAAACATTCTGCCATGTTGCTTGTCATTTGACCGTATCTTTGGCCGTCTTCATCATAAGCTCGTGCCCACTTTGTCCTAAGTTCAATGTGCCTATTGAGAAAATCAAGACCCCCTGCATCAAGTTTTTTGTTTGCGACCAAAGCGTTGTACAATCTTGCAAAACGTTTGTAGGAAAAAGCTTGACAACAATCTTGAAGGTCATCCGTCAACTCCTTGCTACCACATGCCCGATAGAAGTTTGAACAGAAATGCCTCATGCACCATCTATGATGCAAAGGAGCATGCCCGGCAATGACAATGTCAACTGCGTTAAGAATTCCTTGATGGCGATCCGATATGACACAAATTTCCTTTCGGGCGGTAATACCTTGGTTCTCAAAATAAGCAAGAACCACTCCCAGTTATCATTCGTCTCCGCCTCAACCAAAGCAAAAGCCAAAGGCAACAACCGGTTATTGGCATCACTTCCTATTGCAACCAAGAGAGTGCCCTTGAATTGTCCGGTCAAGAAGGTGCCATCGATGGAGATGACCGGCCGACAGTGTTGAAAAGCCCTCACACATTGCTCAAATGCCCAAAATGCACGGCCAAAGACTCGGACCCTCCTTTCGTTGTGAATCATTGTTTTTTGCCCATAAGGCTCGACCACATGAACCATGCCCGGGTTAGTGGTGGCCACAGCTCCCAACAACCTAGGGAGTCGGTTGTATGCTTGCTCCCAATCACCATACAACGTCTTGAATGCGGCTTGCTTCGCCTTCCATGCCTTCCCGTATTTCACCTCGTAGTGAAATAGGGCTTTTACAAGGTCTTGTACGCTTTTTATACTCATTGTTGGAAGTGATGAGATGGAGTTGGAAAGCCTGGAAGCGATGAACTCGGAGGTGACTTGTCTATGGTTTTGGGACACAAGCTCGCCATCAACCCTCTTGCCTCGACACAGGTGAGGTAGACAGCTCACAATGTGCCATCCGGGGCCTCCTTTCCATGGTCTTGCACGCACAATCCATGGACATTGTGGATCCTCACACGCAACCGTGTAACGCACCTTGATGTCCGAATGAACAACTTTGTGTGGACGATAATGCGTAACCGAATAGTCATCCAACCACATCTTCAATTCCAGGAATGTTTCGAACTTTGAACCGGGCACAATACAGTTCTTCCCATGTTTGTCCCGGTGAGAAGTTGGCCTAACTCCAAGCAATATGCCTTCGCCGCCATCAACAACGGCTTCATCTGCAAGACTAAGATCCTCGAACAATGATGTCTGGTGATCCCGCCCGAATACCTTCTTGAAAGCTTCGGCCTCCTTGGCCGTGAACCCTTCCTCATCAACTTATTCATCGGGACCGTCATCGTCCGACTCAGAGGCATAGCCACGAGAGTACGGAATGGAATGGTTCATGGTCTCTTGCAAATAATATTTGTCCAAATCACCAAGGTTGTTGTCATGGAGAACAACATCATCATTCTCATCATCCTCATGCTCATTATTCTCCTCTTGCAATGCTTCATCTTGGATCTTCGAAATCGGGGTCAATGTTGGCCTCACTTGTTGGGTCAAAAGAGGTTCAATCATCTCATCTTGGTTAATTCGTGAAGGACTACTATCAACAATCGGAGAGGCAACCCGGTTCAAATCCAAGTGCAAGTTAGCATCAACCTTTTTTATGGCAAATAACTCTAGAGCCTTGTCTAGTGATTCGGCCACCGTCTCCTTGTATGCAAGCCAACGTTGCTCGGAGTTCACACGCATGGTCTTCCAGCGAATGTGCATTCCAAATCCCACATTATGCCTACCATCAAACTCAACAACATCACTTGGATCCATCCAATTCAAATCTTTTCGGACTTGTTCCAACAACTCCGCATAGCTAGGACTACACTCAAACACCATGTCAAGCTCATCCGGGTCCGGGTCAATATTGCCTTTCAAAAAGGCATCCTTGTCCACGTGATGAACATAAACACATGTTCTTCCCATCCCTAAAAAATTTAAACAACACAACATACAATAAATTCTATAAGAACTCATCCAAAGATTACAACATTTGCGTAATCAAATGGACAACCCTAACCCCATCATAACCCTAACACCAACATAACATAACCCTAATCCTTAAATATAAAAATAACCCTAAGCCTAACATACAAAAAAACATAACCCCAACCCTAACAAAGAACCCTAAGCCTAACCCTAGCATACAAACAAGCCTAACCCTAACAAAGTGTAACAAAATCATACACATCCCAAAATCCATGAAGAACTAGGGTTTGCTCAAACTTACAATAAAATGACCAAATGGGAGCATTTTTCGTGGATGAAAGGGAGGGGATCGGGGGAGGTTACCTTCAGAGAGGGATTGGGGTCGAAATCCACGGACCAAACCTTCAGATCTGCTTGATTTGAGGAGGGATTTGAGAAGGGAGGAGAGGGGAACTCGTGGACGCCGACTCCTCTGTTTTTGCAGTGTGGGGGTGAATGGGGAAGGGGTGGGGGAGGGGGTCGGGCAGCCGCTGGATAAGTCAATGTGTGGCGCCTAAGAGCTAGGCGCCACACATTACAAGTGTGGCGCCTTACCCTTACGCGTCACACAGGTGGGTGGGGTCGGGCCCGTGCCACGGGGTGCCAGCGTGGCAGATGGTGTAGCGCCTATGTGGCGCCTTGCTGTCGGACGCCACACGAAAGGGTTAGGCCGGTGAATTTTTTCGACGAACGGTTCACTTTGTGAATTACTTGCGACTTAAGGATAAATTTGACAAAATTGCCCAACATCAGCGCCTGCTCACATTTTCTCTCGTGTCCCATTGATACACCACACATACTGATTGATTTCTTCGTCATTTCCCCAGCCACGCGTGGTCTGGAGCGGTGTGAAATTCGTGCAACACAATCGCCAACCCCCTTGTCCACACAAAAGAATTACTCGCTCCTAAACAACGACCCAAACCTACATCATGTCGGTTAAGCAAAATCCCATCTTTTCCTCGCTCGGCAGGAGCAGGACACACATCACACATCACGCACCAGCAAGGTCAAATCCACACTATTCCCCCCATCTCTCTCTCTTAAAAAAGGCAAGGTCAAATCCACGATGGTGCGTCCTGGATACTGATGGCGTGTAAAGACCAATCATGCTTAGACACGACCGCAAAACATCCACTTTCTCTTTGCAAAAAAGCTGGCACGATTGAACTGAATTGACCAACGTACAAAGCAAAGCAAACAGCGAATGCTTTTCGGCAAAAGCTAGCGGTGGCTAGGTTTGGGTGAATTTCGAGCGACAAAAGTTTGGCGCCTGCTCGCAGTGCTTTGGAGAAAGAGACCAGCTTTGTTTGGCTGTGCAGGCGACGGTGTAGTGTAATGTAGAGAGCTCTTTTTGTCTCTTGCTAGAGCGGCAGCGCTGCGCTGATGCACCCCGAGTGGGGAGACACACGGGAGCTAGCCTAGTACCACCGGCAGCACTAGCAGCGGAGCTCGGTGCAAACGCATGCACCACACGTAATGCCGTTGTACAGTCCTCTCGTGCCTGTTTTCATTTATAAAACAAAAAATTCCTAAAAATAGTACTTCCTCCGTCTCATAATACAAGTGCGTTTTCTACACTGAGGAAGTAAACTTATATTACAAGACGGAGGAAGTATGTATCAAAAACCCCGCTAAACCAAAGAGACATTGTTGACCCTTGTTCCCGATCTATAGACGGTAAGACGGGCAATTGACCACATAATTCCACGGGCTCCAGAGTATAGCAAGAACCTCGCATGTTCCCAGAAGGCAGCACAAATACTGAAAATCAACAAATTTGACCATGTTCTGAAATTTTAACACAATTTAAGCCAAATACAAAAAATATATCATAAAATGGCTCATTTGCATAACGACCGGGGCTAGAGCTGATGGAACTGTCGGATCGTGTGGGTTAGAGATTCCGGTAGTGGTGAGAGGAGACGGGGATGATTACCTTCTCCCTGACCTGAGGTGCTGCCGCCGGTGGCCATGGTGGGACGTTGACGGCGGCGGTGACAGAGAGGTGTAGAGGTGTGGTGGTGCTTCCCGTGAGCACCGCGCTAAAACCCTAGATCGGAAGGGATTGTCGGTCGGGTTTGTGGCGGCGGCGAACTTCGTCGTACGTGCCCCGACCCCCCACCTCTGTTGATATAGCGCGGGTCACAGGGGCCCACCAACCATAATGGGTTGGGCGCCCCCGATCAGGGCGCATTGACCAAGGGCCTGGCAGGCCGTTGGGCCTGCTCAGCAGAGATCAACCTAACATTCTCCCCCTTGATCTCAACTTTACTTTTAACCTTATACTTTCTAGTTTATTTGTTCCATCACATATTGGTACATAGAGCATGTCTCATCGTCACAGCTTAATTGCCGATAGAATCATACAGCTACAACATACGTTTTGTTCAGAAACAAATTATGTTCCTTTTGGGCCTCTCATGATCGAGGAGTCATAAGGCTTTCCATTAAACCCATGCCGGCTAAGTGTTCCTTGAACACATTGGGTGGTAAGCCTTTCGTAAGCGGATTCGCAAGCATGTCCTTTGTCTTTATATGCTCGAGACTTATAATGTGATCCTAGATTTTATCTTTCACAACATAATACTTTATCTCTATTGTTTTGGCAGCATTACACGACTTGTTGTTGTGAGCATAAAATACTGCGGGCTGGTTGTCACAGTACATCTTTAGTGGTTTGTGAATACAATCTACCACTTTCAAGTCGGGTACAAATTTCTTTAGCCATATCGCCTGCCCCGTGGCCTCGAAGCATGCTATGAATTCTGCATACATCGTGGATGATGCAACTACTGACTGTTTGGAGCTTCTCCACGAAATAGCCCCTCCAGCGAGAGTGAAGACGTATCCTGACGTGGATTTTCTATCATCTCTGTCCCCCGCAAAATCTGCGTCTAAATACCCTCTTATCTCTAGGGAATCAGATCTCCTGTATGTTAGCATGTAGTGCTTCGTGCCTTGCGCATAACGCAATGCCTTCTTTGCCATCTTCCAGTGCTCCATGCTTGGATTCTCTTGATATCTACCGAGTACCCCGGTAACAAAAGCTAAGTCAGGGCGAGTGCACACTTGTGCATACTGTAAGCTTCCAACAGCCGAAGCATATGGTACTGGTTTCATGAGATCGATCTCGTACTGGTTCTTGGGACATTGGAATTTCCCAAAACTATCGCCCTTGACTATAGGAGCAGGTGTGGCTTTACTCGCATGCATATTATACTTTTGAAGAACCTTTTCTAAATATGCCTTCTGCGATAGTCCTAAGACTCCATTGTTCATATCTCGGTGAATTTCTATGCCCAAAACATAGGATGCTTCACCAAGATCTGTGATATCAAAATTTGAGGATAAGAACTTGTTTGTTTCTAGTAGTAGACTAACATCACTGCTAGCAAGCAAGATATCATCCACATACAAGATTAGGAAAATATATTTCCCATTTTTAAACCTTGCATAAATGCAGTTATCCTCAATATTTTCTTTAAATCCAAAACCTTTAATCGTTTGATCAAACTTTAGATACCACTGTCTAGAGGCTTGCCTTAATCCATAAATGGATTTCTTCAGGCGGCATTCCTTATTTTCCTTGCCTTCCATGATAAAACCCTTGGGTTGTTTCATGTAAACTTTTTCTTTTAAATCACCATTCAGAAATGCCGTCTTTACATCCATTTGATGTTACTCTAAATCAAAATGTGCAACTAATGCCATTATGATTCTGAAGGAATCCTTACACGAGACTGGGCAAAAAGTCTCATTGTAATCTATCCCTTCTCTTTGTGTAAATCCTTTTGCCACAAGTCGGGCTTTATACTTTTCTACATTCCCATTAGGGTCATACTTAGTTTTGTAGACCCATTTGCAACCTACTGTTTTGGCTCCTTTAGGAATTTCCACTAAGTCCCAAACATCTTTGGAACTCATCGATTTCATCTCATCTTCCATTGCCTCTAGCCATTTTGATGAGTGAGGGCTTTTAATGGCTTCTTCATATGTAGTGGGATCACGTTCCATATGAACCATTTCTGTGTTATAAACTTTATAATCAGTAGAAATAGCTGATCTTCTTGTTCTATTAGACCTTCTAAGAGCCTCAGTTTCTGGCACATTCTGTGCCTCAACTTCTGGCACATCTTCTACTATTGGCTGCTGCACCTCCCTTTCATGCTCAACAACGGGTTCAGTCGGCTCCTGACGGACAGGTTCCGGGTCTACCCCCATAGTTGTCATGGGTGGAGTTACAGCTAGTAGTGAGAAAAATGGCTCCTAAATCATCGGATTAGGTGCATGCACCCTCTTCTCCTCAAGATCAATTTTCCGAGCTACCAAGCTACCCCTCATCATTTCGTCCTCTAAGAAGACTGCATGTCTTGTTTCCACAAACTTTGTATATCTGTCTGGACAGTAGAAACGAAAACCCTTTGATCTGTCTGGATAGCCAATGAAGTGACAACTCACTGTTTTGGCATCCAACTTTGCTATGTTTGGATTAAACATTTTGGCCTCAGCAGGGCACCCCCACACCCTGAAGTGGTGTAGAGAGGGCACTCGTCCTGTCCACAGCTCGTATGGTGTTTTGGGCACCGACTTGCTTGGCACTCTATTGAGAATGTGAATGGCAGTTTTAAGTGCCTCCATCCATAAACCCAATGGCAAGGTAGAGTAACTCATCATGCTGCGCACCATATCCATCAGAGTACGGTTACGCCTTTCAGCTACCCCATTTTGCTGAGGCTCGCCCGGCATTGAATACTGGGCTACTATGCCAGTCTCCTGTAAGAACTGTGCAAAAGGTCCAGGGACTTGGCCATATGGAGTATGTCGACCGTAGTACTCCCCCCCACGGTCAGACCTTACTATCTTTATCCTTTTATCATGCTGATTTTCAACTTCAGCTTTGAAAATTTTGAATTTATCCAATGCTTCAGATCTTTCTTTGATTGGATAAATGTATCCATAGCGAGAGTAATCATCTGTGAATGTTATGAACGAGTCATATCCATCCACACTTTTCACCGGAAATGGTCCACAAATGTCGGTGTGGATGATTTCTAGTGTGCCTGTGCTATGGATTGCACCCTTTTTTATTTGTTTTACATACTTTCCTTTGATGCAATCTATGCATTGTTCTAAGTCTGAGAACTCTAACGGAGGAAGAATTTCACTTTTGACTAATCTTTCTATTCTCCCCCTGGAAATATGGCCCAAGCGACAGTGCCATAATTTCGACGAGTCGTGAGTTCTCTTTCTTTTCTTTTGTTCTTTGTTTGACGCGGAAGTATGTTCATTCACATTACACACAGAATGCTCTTTTTCACGAAGTGATAATAAATAAAGCTCATCGTGTAGTAAAGCAACACCCACACAAGCATTATTAAACCATATGGCACACTTGCCATGTCCAAAGTAACATTCATAATTGTCTTTGTCCAAACAAGAAACACTAATCAAGTTTCTATGACACGAAGGGACATATAAGACATCTCTAAGTAGAAGCTTGAACCCATCAGCTAACTCCAAGGAGATGTCACCGACAGCTTCAACTTCTGCTTGAATTCCATTAGCGACTTCAATGCGTCTTTCGTTTCTTTGCATAGTCCGCGTCGAATGGAATCCCTGTAAAGAGTTGGCAACATGAACAGTTGCACCTGAGTCAATCCACCAAGTAGATTTCGAAAATTGTGCATACAAGGATTCATTGACAAATGAAACGATGTCGTTACCTCTCTTTGCCATGATGGACTTTAACCAGACAGATCAATCCTTTTTGTAGTGCCCAGTCTGCTTGCAGTGGAGGCAAGTGTCTTTGTCCACTGGAAAGGACTTCTGCTGATGCTGATGCTGCATGTGAGATTTGCCATGCGCCTTTGAAGGAGAACCTTTGCTACTTTGATTGTAATTCTTTTTCTTGTTGTCCCTCACATAGTTGAGTGAACCACCATGTGAGGCTTTGAGTCTGTCCTCCTCTTGGACACACATTGCTATCGTCTTTTCAATGTCCCATGTTTCAGGCGACATGTTATAGTTTACAACAAAGGTTTCAAACTCCTTTGGCAGCGAAGCCATGACCAGGTGGACCAGGAGTGCTGGTCTGATCTCCAGATCCGCATCCATGGGCTTGAGCTTTGCTGCCATGTTGCTCATCCTGAGGATGTGCTCTCTAATTCCATGACCACCGCCAGTGTAGTTCTCTGTTACCAGTTGCTTTATCAACTGGGTGGCATATGTCTTTGAAGAACCAGTGAACTGGTTCTTTATCTTTGTAAGCAACTCCCCTACGGAAGTGCACTCTGCAATTGAGCCCACAATGGCGTTCTCAATTGTATTCTTTATAAATGCCATACACTTTTTGTTGGCGTTGATCCACTTTTGATTGTTGAGGGAATAAGACATCTCCAATGGAGCATGATCCCTTCTCTTTTTATCCCACGCAGCATCATCATCTGTGGCCTCTCTGACTGGCTCTGTAGGTCTGACCTGCTGTGGTTCATCCACAACCCAGTCCACCTCAGCACAGACAAATGCCAGGTCTACTTTCTTCCTCTACTCAGTGTAGTTGTCACCTCTGAGTGTCGGAACATCTTTTAGGCAGCTCATCAAGTGATAGCCTCCTGAAATCACAATTTAAGTAAGATCATTATAACAATCATATGCTTTAATCTAACGTTGGTCAAATTAAACATACAATTGTCTAAGCAATTAAATCTATATTACCGTTGGGCAAAAAATAGAAATAAATGCACCTTTAATTTCAATAATAAAACATGATCATGTTATTAACAACGTTGGTCCTAAAAATAACATAATCATATTCATTTTAATAATCACTTTAATGTGCTCTTTAAATTTAATTCCTTTAAACTTTTATTTTCTTTGTAAAAGAGCACTAAAATTTATTTTGCAGCGGAAAAACGTGAATATAAAATTCATGAACTTTTTATTATTTACAGAAACTTTTCTTTGACCAAATAAAAATTCATGAACTTTATTATTTTTCTTTATAAAATTCATGAACTTTTCTTTTTCTGAAAATTTTCTGAAAATTTTCAGAAACTTTTCTATTTTTCTTTGCAGAAATATTTCTATTTCTTTTCTATTTTCTAAACAAAATTTTCGTTGGAAAAATAATGCATAGAAAAACTATTTGTAATCTACCCAAAATCTGGACAGAAAACAGATAAACAAAATAATCTAAAAAATTGACCAGGGCTCTCTGGGCTGAAACCGGCCCAGTCACCCAGCGCCCCAGCCTGGGGCACCGGCCTTTGCCGGCCCACTCCGGCTCAGCTGGCCCAACTGGCCCGAGCCGGGGCTAGGGTTTGGCTCGACGCCGTCCGATCAGGATCTTGGGATCCGACGGCTCTCCGCGCGCATCGGCGGGACATAACCGGCGCCTCGACCACCGGCGAGCTCGTCCTGCCGCCGGCGACCGGCGACGAAACGGCCTCTGCTCCCCCCCTTTTTCCTTTCCTCTGCTCCCTCGAGCCATGCCGCCGCGCGCGAGCCTGCCGCCGCTCCGCGCGAGCCTGGCCGCCGCGCCGCACGAGCCTGGCCGCCGCCGCGCGCGAGTCTGGCCACCGCACCGCGCGAGCCTGGCCGCCGCCGCGCTCTTTCTCCTTTTCTCATTCCAGTGTTACAGAGAGAGAGTGAGACCCGAGAGAACCTCCTCTACTCCTCCGTGCGTCCGACGGTGGTCTGTTGCGCCGTGGCCATCCCCCTCGCCGGCTGCGCGTCCCCTTTGCGGTGGGCGCGCCGCCGTCGAGCGGTTTGGCTGTGGTGTTCTTTGCCCCTTTGGGGGGTGGGTTCTTCGTCCCAGCGCCTCAGCTTGCCGATGCCCGTCGGGGTCGAGAGGAACGGCGCGGCCATTGCGGCGGCGCACTTTGCCGGCGGCACAAGGCCGTGCTCCGGTGAGTCCCTTTCTCTGTTAGGGTTCTTTGGGGGGGTGCTGTTGGGTGGGGATTTCTTTCTCTGTTTCTTTCTTTCTACCGAAATAAAAAAAACAACCTTGGACTGATACCATTGATGGAACTATCGGATCGTGTGGGTTAGAGATTCCGGTAGTGGTGAGAGGAGACGGGGATGATTACCTTCTCCCTGACCTGAGGTGCTGCCGCCGGTGGCCATGGTGGGACCTTGACGGCGGCGGTGACAGAGAGGTGTAGAGGTGTGGTGGTGCTTCCCGTGAGCACCGCGCTAAAATCCTAGATCGGAAGGGATTGTCGGTGGGGTTTGTGGCGGCGGCGAACTTCGTCGTACGTGCCCCGACCCCCCACCTCTGTTGATATAGCGCGGGTCACAGGGGCCCACCAACCATAATGGGTTGGGCGCCCCCGATTAGGGCACATTGACCAAGGGCCTGGCAGGCCGTTGGGCCTGCTCAGCGGAGATCAACCTAACAAGAGCGTCATGCTAGATAGCATGATGGAGGCCCGGACAAGGGCCCTTGCCCGGGACGTCATGCAAATGGACCCTAGCAAGACACCCTTTGTAGTGCGTCTTACTATCTAGCATGGCGCCCCATTCACAGGCGTCATGCAAAAAATGGGTCATCTTGTGAATGGGTTTATTTTTATGTAAAAATTTAAGAAAGGGCCTAGCTGTTGGATTCGGTTTATTTTGTCCATTTTCACGTACAAATATACATATATTTTCCGATAGCAAAAATCTTGGCCCTAGCTTTCTTTGTATAAAAAGCAACGTGTTTGATTGTGGCCGACGTGGCCATACATGTGCGGACAAACATGTGGTTGGATGGTTATGAGGACTCTGCTCATCAAAGTTCAAGTCCCATACTTGACATTGATATCCGTATTTTTTGGATTTATTGTAGGCCTATTGGTGATATGCGTTTAGTGGGAGAAGATATTCCCGTCGACTACGAAGGTGTTTATGGTGACTTCGACAATCTTAGGCCTCTTTTGGTTCATAGGATAGGATTACCATAGGAATAGGAAATTTATAGGAAATGAGATGACATGCATCTCAAATCCTATGAGTAGGATTAGGAAAAGAGATGTCATTTGGTTCACATCATAGGAATTTTTCCATTGAGTCTAACCTCTTTTTATTTTCATTTGAAATTTGGAGGATAGGAAACAATCCTATGTAGGAATAGGAATGCATTCTTATGAACCAGAGGGCTCTAAAGGAAAAATTCCTACAAGAATCCTATCCTATATAATTTCTGTAAAATTCCTCCAAACGAAAGGAGGCCTTAAGATGATGTGACAGTTTAATCTTTTGCTTATAGGAATAGGACGAGTGTACGTGGGTACATAGATGGGGGTATCTATTGTGTTAAAAAAAATGTGGCCGTACACGTCGATCGGCGTCATCCTCTCGACCTTTTTACATTCCCAGAGGGCACCAGGGAAGACAAAGCAAGGTACGTATGCATGCGTGCCAGACAAAAGCTCCTTCACTTTCTACTGCTGACGTCGCAGCATGCAGCAGCTTCCCGGGCCAAGATTCGCGTACGTACGCCCTCGCGTGCACAGAGAGAGAGATAGGGCACGGGAATCACATCGCAGGCGGCCCTGCATGCATTGCAAGCACGCATGCGCTTGTGTGAATGCATGGGTGGTGAGTGCAGGCTTTGCTTTGCTGCTCTGGTTTTGTCACGCCAAATCAAGCAGGCGTAGGTACGGGCGTGCATGTCTGTCTCTGCTAGCTGCCTCTCCCGATACCGATGCCATGCACCCATCTGACCTGACTTGATCGCGCTTCGCTTTGCCAGTTTATGCTGAATGATCGCCACTCTCGATCCTGTGCGTGGGTGTCTCCTAGGGATGGAGCGTTAGAGCATCTACAGACGGACCGGACAAATGCGACCCATCAAACGTCCGCGGACGCGCCCGGTCCTGACCGGTCGCACCTTAAACAATGCATTCTACAACCGGACACCTTAAATCTTATATCTCAAATCCATACAAACTCATGCAACTACGACATCGATGCATTACACACACCATCCGATTACTCCATCACTACTAACATGCTATCGGACTATCAAAATTTAACATGTTTGGATATGGTGGAGATCATCCACGGCTGCCCTTACCCTTCCCGGAGCCCTTGCCGTCCTTCTCGCCGAAGTACCGGTCGAAGACGCAGTACGGATCGAGCCGGATCTGCTCGTCACCAGAGCTGTCCTCACTATCGCTGACCTCCTTCTCCTCTTTTAGTGGCAGTCCGGCCATTTCACGGACCCCCCCCCCCCCCCCCGATTCTGCTCTCGAGCGAGGGCGCGCGTGTTCATCCGCTGTCGTTTCTTCAAAATGCGGGCGCGGATGGCTTCTTCCTCTGTGTCCGCCCGTGCCCCCACATCAGCCGCCTCCGCCGCCGCCATTTCCTCCCGAGACGGGCCTCAGCGGCCCTTATCCTCTCCTTCCCACAGCGGGCAACCCAGACCGGTGATGGGGAAGGAAAGATTTTTCGGCTGCCGGGACTGTAATGATCCAGCCTCGGAGGAGCCGAGAGCCCGTTGAGTCGATGCTATGGAGTCGCGCTGGACAGATCCTGTCGTCGGTCGGGCGGTGTCCTTGCGGGAGCGGCGGAGTGCAATGCGGACCGCCATTGCCTCCTCCAACCCGCAGGGGATGACACCCCAGTCAACGGATCCGGACTATTCGGAGTCAAATCCGCTGCCCTCCATTCGGGAGAAGGCGGGAGATCACCGGAGGTGAGCTTGGGTGATGGATGGGAGTGGAGTGAAGTGGCTAGGGTTTGGTCCGGCGAGCGGATGGGGACTAATATATGTGGGATCGATGCGGGCCAGCGCGGGCCAGACCGACATGCCTGGCATGCCCGGGCGCGCCAGGGTGCCCCCATATCCGCCCCATATTTGGGCTGGATATGAGGTGCCGGTCAGTCCGGGCGTTTAAGGCCCATTTGAGGCGTCCGACTGGGTCAAATTTTTATGACCGGTCAGTGATCGGGCGGTTTGCCCAGGCGTTTGAGGGGGTATGAGGGGTCCAGTTGTAGATGCTCTTAGAGCAACTTCAACCGGTCGACGCTAACAGACGCACGTTTTATTCATTTGATCAGTTCGTGCGTCCCATTGTGTGTTTGGCTCGGTCGTGCGCTCAACGCGCGGACACAGTTTTTAGCCTCGCGGTCAGTTTGCGGGATATCTATAGAATTTGTACCAAATTAACATAATTCAAAAAAAATACAAATATCTCACAATTTGACAACTAAATAAATATCTTATAGTTTACAAATGAAATAAAAATTAAATTGTCTCAAATACATTTGAAAGAAAAGATAGCCGATACATCTGTTGGTTGCCAACGTGAGCCCACATATGCTCAACCAAGTCATCTTGGAGTTGAATGTGAGTTTTCCAATCACGCATTTGATGATGAAATGTGGTGAACTCTGCAAACATTGCCGCTCCATGCTCAAACACAACATTGTCACCCTGAAATTCAAACCCTTGATGAAGGAGTTCATCCAGACGATCATCATCTACGATCATGTTGTGCATGATCACACAAGCAGTCATCACCTCCCATAACTTCTTGGTTCTCCTTGTTCTAGCAGGATACCGAACGATGCCCCAACGAGATTGAAGCACACCTAAGGCACCTCCACATCCTTCCTAGCACTCTCTTGTTCTTGGGCAAATCTCTTCCTCTTCTCTCCTATGGGGTTGGGAATTGTCTTCACAAGAGTAGTCCACTAGGAATAGATACCATCAGCTAAGTAGTATGCTTTGTTGTACTGGTGGTCATTGATCTCGATATCGACCTCCGGGTAGTTGCCTTCTGCAAGCCTTGCAAACACCGGAGAGCGTTGTAGCACGTTGATGTCATTGTGAGATTCGGCCATACCGAAGAAAGAGTGCACAATCCAGAGATCTTGTGAAGCCACGGCCTCTAGTATGAAAATGCAAGATTTCATACAACCCCTATACTGCCCCTGCCAAGCAGAAGGGCGGTTCTTCCACCCCCATTGCATACAATCTATGCTACCTAGCATCCACGAAAAGCCCCTACTAGCATTGATCGCCAATAATTGGGCAGTATCTATAGTAGTTGGCTCTCTCAAGTACTCCGGACCAAACACTGCGACCATAGCCTTGCAAAACTTGTACATGGATTCTAGGAAAGTGGACTCGCTCATTTAGACATACTCATAGATGAGTTCACCGGGTACTCTGTATGTAAGCATCCGAATAGCAGCACATGATTTCTGATAAGAGGAGAAGCCAATCTTTCCTAGGACATCCTCCTTGCACTTGAAATACTTACATACACCACCACCCCCTCCCGGATATGGCTGCACACACATCTAGCCATTCGGAAAGGGCACCAGAATAGGTGTGGTGGAAAGAGCGGTTTAGGGGACTAGAAGTAGTCCCGCCATAGTAGGTATTGGCCGCTCTCTGTATTGCAATTCGATGCCGGAGTATGCCCCGGGATCGAGCCCTTGAACATTGGCCGCTGCCTACTGATAACCCGCAAGTGCACAGGGTTTAGTTGTATCCTTTTCGAAGTAAGAGTATCGATCCCATAGGGAGCACAAGATTTGATCTTTGGTACCTTGCAAGGTCCAAATAATGTGCCTAGAAATTATAAGTGATCTAGAATAGTAATAGTAATAATAATGAAGTTGCAAGTGCAATGGTGATTAAATCTATTAAGTAAATAACTGGGAATACAAATGCGATTTGAAGCAAATGATTAAAAACGTTCCCGGGGGTCCAGAATCCCCTCCAGTGTGCATCTATAGCGGTGTATAAACACAATGCTACTTCGGATTCCTAAGCCACTTTACATGTTTTTCTTTTTGGGCGGAGCCCGTACAGATACGTGAATACTTGTGCTATTTGCATATTCCATACACCACCACCGTTCTTCCCCACTTCGGTTATCAAACTGTGATTAAGGGGAAAGAGGTCATGATACGTCTCAAACATATCTAGTTTTTCAAACACTTTTGCTCTTGTTTTGGACTCTAATTTACACAATTTGAATGAAACAAACCCGGACTAACTTTGTTTTCAGCAGAAACTGCTATGGTGTTGTTTTTGTGCAGAAATAAAAGTTCTTGGAATTGGACGAAACTTTTTGTTGATTTTTTTGGAGTATATAAAAAATAATGGAGGAAGACCCACCAGAGGAGGGCCACCTGTTGGTGCCAAGCCAATAGGGCGCGCCCACCCTCCTGGGTGCGCCCTGATGGCTTGGAGCCACCTCATGGCTCCTTCAACCCTAATTCCAGTCTTATAAATTCTTATTTCCAGAGAAAATAATAGGAGATAAGTTTTCATCACGTTTTATGAGACGGAGCCGCCGCCACCTCCCATTCTTCCTCGTGAGGGCTGATATGGAGTTCGTTTGGGGCTTCGGAGAGGGGGATTCGTCGTCGTCGTCATCACCAAGCCTTCTCCATCAACAATTCCATGATGCTCACCACCGGGAGTGAGTAATTCCTTTGTAGGCTTGCTGGACGGTACTGATTGGATGAGATTGATCATGTAATCGAGCTATTTTGATAGGGTTTGCTCCCTACTATCCACTATGTTCTGAGATTGATGTTCCTATGACTTCGCTATGCTTAATGCTTGTCACTAGGGCCCGAGTGCCATGATTTCAGATCTGAACCTATTATGTTTTCATAAATATGAGGGTTTTGGATCCTATCTTGCAAGTTGTATGCACCTATTACGTGGCATGATCCGCATACCCCAAGATGACAGTAATTGGGATTCTTACCGGTGGTTGTCGTAGTTTGAGGAGTTCATGTATTCATCATGTGTTAATGCTTTGTTCCGGTTCTCTATTAAAAGGAGGCCTTAATATCCCTTAGATTTCCTTATGGACCCCGCCGCCACAGGAGTGTAGGACAAAAGATGTCATGCAAGTTCTTATTATAAGCACGTATGACTATATACGGAATACCTGCCTACATTACATTGATGGATTGAGCTAGTTCTGTGTCGCTCTAGTGTGTAACTGTTACATGATAAATGTCATCTAAATCATTTTCCTTCACCGGTCCACGTGCCTACGCTTTTCATATACCGAATCTTGCTAAGTTACTATTGTTGTTACTATTGTTACAATCACTACAAAACTGCTGCTATCACTATTACTGTTACTGCTGCTGTTTTGCCTTGCCACCAAATTTTTTGCTACAAAGAGATATTCCAGGTGTGGTTGAATCGACAGCTCAACTGCTAAGACCAATAAATGTTCTTTGGATCCCCTTGTGTCGAATCAATAAATTAGGGTGTAATGCTACCCGCGAAGAATGTTGCGATCCTCTATACTTGTGGGTTATCAAGACTATTTTTTGGCGCTGTTGCCGAGGAGCATAGCTCTTTTTATTGTGTTCACTTGATGATATCCAATTGTCACTATGAAGAATCTGAAAGATACTAGAACCAAGATCGTACGCTCTAAAACGAGGGGAGGTAAGGAACTGCCATCTAGCTCTGCTTTTTATTGACCTACTGTTTTGAATTAGCTTATGACACCACCAATTCCTACTTGTTCTGATATGTTGCAAGTACTTGATGAAGCTACTTCTGAAATTAATGATGATACTACTGCTATGCTTGATGAAACTGAAACTGTGCCACTGAATGAATTACTTGATGCTCATATTGCTGAAGCTACAGAACTTGAGAATGCTGAAATTGATGAACACTTTGATTCACCTATTATGCCTAGCTCTCCTAATAGATATGAAATGCCCGATGTACCTGAGGGTTATGTTATGGATGGGGAGATAGCTAGAGATTTCCTTGCTTGTAATGATAGAGATGATTTGAAGAAACTACTATCCTAACTGAAATAAAAATATATGATGGAGAAAATGAAACGTGATCCTAAATTTGCTACTTCTCCTATGTGTGTTACTGACAAAGATTATGAATTCTATGTTGATCCTAAGTTAATCACTATAGTAGAATTTGATCCTTTCCATGGTTATGAAACTGAAACTGTTGTAGCACACCTCACTAAATTGAAGGATATTGCCACTTTGTTTGCTCATGAGGAAAATATGCGTTATTATTATATCCTTAATCTTTTTCCTTTTTCGCTAAAAGGCGATACTAAGAAATTGTTCCTCACTCTTGTTCCTGGTTGTGTGCGTAGCCCCCAGGATGTGATATATTACATCACTGAAAAATATTTTCCTGCTCACAAAAAACAAGCTGCTTTACAGGAAATATTTAACTTTGTTCAAATTGAAGAAGAGAATATCCCTCAAGCCTGGGGGAGACTTCTCTAGTTACTTAGAGATTTGCCTGATCATCCTCTCAAGAAAAATGAAATACTTGGTATCTTTTATAATGGACCAACCGATGCTTCTAGGGACTACCTAGATAGTTGTATTGGTTGTGTTTTCAAGGAACGAACTATTAGACAAGCTGAGGAATTGTTGAATAACATATTGTAAAATGATGATGATTGGACACTTCCTGAACCACCGCCGGAACCTATTCAAAAGAAGAGAGGTATTCTATTCTCAGTTCGGAAGATATGCAAGAAGCCAAACGAACTATGAAAGAAAAAGGTATTAAATCTAAAGATGTCAAGAATTACCTCTTGTTGAAGAAATACATGGACTCGATATACCTACACAGGTAGTAGAGATAAATTCTCTCCGTAGATTTGATGAAAGTGATATACCTTATACTAAGACTCCTAGTCAACGCATGGATGAATTTGATAATTACATTGTTAAGCAAGATCATTTTAATAATTATGTTAAAGATCAACTACAACAGAATGCCATGATGATTGATCGCTTAAGTGACTTAATGTTTAGAATTGCAAATGATGTTAAAGGTCTAGGTAAACATGCTTCCATGGTTTATACTTAACTAGACCAAGTTGTTAAGTCACAAAACGATTTGCTAGCTAAAATAAATAATAACATGAATGATCATGCTGTTAGAGTAATGACTAGAGGAGGTAGAATGACTCAGGAACGTCTTTATCCTGAAGGTCATTGATATGTCTCCAATATATCTATAATTTTTTATTGTTCCATGCCGATATATTATCATTCTAGGATAATTTTTGGGTCTTTATTTACCAATTTATAATATTTTTGAGCACTAACCTATTGACCCAGTGCCCAGTGCCAGTTGCTGTTTTCTGCATGTTTTTTACTTTTCAGGTTAACAGTACCAAACGAAGTCCAATTGCCACGAAACTTTTTGATGATTTTTTCTTGACCATAAGAAGACGTGGAAGCTTCGGAAGGAGGACGGGAGGCGCACGAGGGCCCCACCACACATCAAGGCGCGCCCTGGGGGGGCGCCCTGATATGTGGTGGCCCCCTTGGCTGTCTTCCGACGCCCCTCTCTGGCCTATAAATTCTCTAATATTGTAAAAAACCCAGAAGCAGTCCCGAAACCCTTTTTCCGCCGCCGCAAGTCTTTGTTCCACCGCGGGGCCATCTGGAGCTCCATTCCGGCACCCTACCGGAGGGGGATCGATCACGGAGGCCTCTACATCAACCTTGCTGCCCTCACGATGATGTGTGAGTAGTTCAGCACAGACCTACGAATCCATAGCTAGTACCTAGATCGCAATCTCTCCATCTCTTGATATTCAATACATTGGTCATCGCATCTTCGCTTTGATCTATCCGATGTAATCCTATTGTGCGGTGTGTTTGTTGGGATCCGATGAATTGTGGGTTTATGTTTGATTATTCATGAAAAGTATTTGAGATACCTCTGATATATATTGTCTCTTAATTGCATGATCATTATAGCTTCGTAATGCTCTCCGATTTATTGATGTGCTATGGCCAAGTAGATTGATATTTCATCGGAGGGAGTGGTGCGTTGTGGTAGGTTCAACCTGACGAGTTTCTATATCCCAGTGATAAAATAGGGGACAAGATGCGTCTTTGTGTTGTTGCTACTAAGGATAACACAACGGGGTTCATTCATATTACTTGAGTTTACTTTGTCTACATCATGTCATCGTTCTCCATGCATTACTTTGTTTTACTTAATACTTTAGATGCATGCTGGATAGCGGTCGATGAGTGGAGTAATAGTAATAGGTGCAGGCAGGAGTCGGCCTATTTGTTTATGGACGTGATGCCTATATACACAAGATCATTGCCGTGAAAATCGCATAACTATCCGCTTTTCTATCAATTGCCCAACAGTAATTTGTTACCCACCGTATGCCGCCTACACGAGAGACGCCGCTAGGGAAAACTATGGCCCCCGGGTCTATTCACTTATATATTTACAAACGCTACAATTACCTCGCTGCCTTTATTTACCTTTTGTTTTATTTTGCAATTTACATTTATAAACAATTATCTACACAACTCACTTGCTTGCAAATAGCGAGATCAATGGGATTGAGAACCCTCTAGCCTGCGTTGGGTGCAAGTTGTTTGTTCATTTGTGTGCAGCCGCTGAAGACGGTTGAGGATTGATATTCCTATTGGTTCGATAAACCTTGGTTTCATAACTAAGGGAAATACTTACCCACTTTGTGCTGCAATTATCCGTTACTCTTCATGGAAAACCCAATGCAGATCACAAGTATCAGTCATCCTAAAAGAATTGAACAAGATTCCCACATAATATAATGAAGATGCACCTAGTCCATCTAAAAAGAAAAAGAAAAGGAAAAATGATAAGACTATGCATGCTTATAGCGAACTGATACGTCTCCGTCGTATCTACATTTTCTAACGCTTTTGCTCTTGTTTTGGACTAATTTGCATGATTTGAATGAAACTAACCCGGACTGACGCTGTTTTCAGCAGAAGTACCATGGTGTTGTTTTTGTGCAGAAATAAAAGTTCTCGAAACTGGATGAAACTTTTTGGAGAATTATTTTACAATAAATAAAAAATACTGGAGCCAAGAACCGCCGGAGGGGGTGCTCTAGCTAGACACGATACACCAGGGCGCGCCACCCCGTCCAAGCGCGCCCTGGTGGGTTGTGCTCACCTCGTGGCCCCACTGACCCAAATTCCAACACTATAAATTTCTATTTCCGGAGAAAAAATAGGAGAGGAAGTTTATCACATTTCATGAGACGGAGCCGCCGCCACCTCCTGTTCTTCGTCGGGAGGCCAGATCTGGAGCCCGTTTGGGTCTCCGGAGAGGGGAATCTTCGGTCTTCGTCATCACCAACCCTCCTTCATCGCCAATTCCATGATGCTCCCCACCGGGAGTGAGTAATTCCTTCGTAGGCTCGGTAGTCGGTGAGGAGTTGGATGAGATTCATCATGTAATCGAGTTAGTTTGGTTAGGGCTTGATCCCTAGTATCCACTATGTTCTGAGGTTGATGTTGCTATGACTTTGCCATGCTTAATGCTTGTCACTAGGGCCCGAGTGCCATGATTTCAGATCTGAACCGTTTAGGTTATCACCTTTATATCTATGTTCTTGAGCCGATCGTGCTAGTCATATGCACCTATTACGTGTTATGATCCCTAAATCCCATAGTGACAATATTTGGGATACTTTCCGGTGATGACCGTAGTTTGAGTAGTTCATGTATTCACCATGTGTTAATGCTTTGTTCCGGTTATCTATTAAAAGGAGGCCTTAATATCACTTAGTTTCATTATGGACCCCGCTGCTACGGGAGGGTAGGAGAAAAGATGTCATGCAAGTTCTTTTCCATAAAGCACGTATGACTATTTACGGAATACATGCCTACATTACATTTATGAACTGGAGCTAGTTCTGTGTCGCCCTATGTTATGACTGTTATATGATGAATATCATCCAACGAATCCACCGATCGAGTGCCTATGAGTTTTCCACATATTGCTCTTGCGAAGTTACTATTGCTACTGCTACTGTTACAATTGCTACAAAACCATTGCTATCACTGTTACCATTACTGTTACTGTTACTATTGCTATCAAAACTATCATACTACTGTGCTACTGATCACTCTGCTGCAGATATTTAATCTCCAGGTGTGGTTGAATTGACAACTCAACTGCTATACTCGCAAATATTCTTTGGCTCCCCCTGTGTCGAATCTATAAATTTGGGTTGAATACTCTACCCTCGAAAACTGTTGCGATTCCATATACTTGTGGGTTATCAAGACCCTTTTCTGCGCCGTTGCCGGGGAGCATAGCTATATTTGTTGAGTCACTTGGGATTTATATCAATTGATCACTATGAAGAATTTGAAGGATACAAGAACCATGATTTTTGCCTCTGAGACGAGGGGAGGTAAGATTGCCATCTAGCTCTGTACTTGATTCACCTTCGGTTATGAGTAAACTTGCAACACCACCACATGCTATTAATCCTGATATGTCGCAAGTTATTGATGATGCTACTTCTTCTATGAATGATGCTTATGATGATGCTAGTACCATGCCTGAAGATAATGTGCCACTAGGTGAATTTCTTGATGAACAAATTGCTAGTGCTAAAGAGAATGAAACTACTAAAACTGACGAAGCCCTTGAAACTAAGAACTATGAAACACCTATTAGACCTAGCTCTCCTAGATTTGAAATGCCTAAGATACCTGAAGGTTATGTTATGGATGAGGAGATAGCTAGAGAAATCATTTCTTGTAAGGATAGAGATGATCTTAAGAAATTATTATCCAAGTATATGGAAATGACTTCGAATGCTAGAATGAAATGTGATCCTAAGTTTGCTACTTCGCCTATCTATGTTACTGTCGTGGTTTTATCAACCCGGCAGATGTCCTCGTAACATGACTTAGGTGTGAGGCCATCGCCGCTTGGTGGCGACTCGAATGGGTTAAGCGAGAGAGAGAGTCGGGTTTACCCAGGTTCGGCCCCTCCTATGGAGGTAATAGCCTACGTCCTGCTTTTTGTGTATTGGATGAATAGATCTCGATTACAAGGGTGCGGAATCGCCAACCTAGCTATCGAGAGGTTGTTACTTGAGTCTTTTGCCCTAGGGGCCTGCCTTTATATATAGGTCAAGCCCTAGGGTTTACAACAGAGTCCGGGTCATATTATGACCCGCGATCTAACTTATCTTGCACCGTAAGGAAACTTTAACCGGCGTCCTTAGCTTCATGAGCTTTAAGCCGCCGTCTTCTGGTGGTGGGCCGCCCGGCGTCAAGGGGTGAGCCGCCACCTTACTTATCTTGTACTTAGGACACAGCCCACTCAATCTTCGCTCAGAGTCGTTGATACGTTTAACCCGGCCCAGTATGGCGGGTTATATCGTGAAGTTATATCCCCGACATTACGCCCCAGATTGATTTGAATTCATTCATATCAATAGATCTTTCTTTCCTGTGGCGACTCATCTTTGCCTGCGGCGACTCATCTTTGAACTGGTATCTTCAGCAGATTTTACAACACCGGCTTGTTCTGCTCTTCACACTTGTCATTTTCCCATCGTTCATTTATCGTGATGTCACCTATCGTCAGTCTGGAAAAACAATAATGACATCGTGGCAAATCTGGCCATATCCGTTTATCCTGAAAACCGAGGCGTTTTTGTTTCCCGAAATTTACCGTATTCCCTCGATTGTCGCGCTTGTCAGTTGCCTTTTCGGGTTCCTTCCCTTTTAAATACTCAACGAAGGGCCCTGGATTCACTTTCCACTTCCCTTTCCTGCTTCTTCTTCTTCCTCGAATTCAGGAGCTCCTCGTGCCGCCGCCGCAACTTCCTCATCTCATCGAGCTTTCTCGAGGTCATCGCGGCTCTCCTTCATCACCGGTTGACCGCTTCGAGTAAGTCACCTTCCTTCCGACTAGATCCATTATAGCACCTCGAGGTTATTCGAGTTCTTCGACAACTTTCCTTCGGTTCATCGCCATTGCCAGTTCTGTGGGTAGATCTCACGAACACATTCACCCAAATAGGGCGGTAGAGACACCAACTTCGTTTTTGCGTATGACATGTGTTAATCTTTCTTTAGATGAACCGTACTGTCACTACTCCCATGCCCTCTTGCTAGGGCTAGCGATTATTCTCACCTTTTTGAGCTATTTTTAGATCCACAATTGTTGTTGCTTCGGGATAAACTTGTTTGTATCATACTTAACAAATTCCCAAGAACCTATTGTCTTAACGAGCCGCCCTTACTTCTGCCGGCTTAGTATTTGTAACTCGCCATGCATTTAGGCCATTGTAAAGATTCCGGTCTTTTATTAGACTTGCCCTTTTTATTGCAAATACTTAGATCATTTTACTTGAACCATTTACTTAAGCCGCCCTGTTTTTTACTTTATCCAGGCGACTCATTATGTCGGAGTCAAAAGCCTGCAACTGGGCGGCGATTCAAGTTTCTGATATACATTTAAAGGATTATGAGGATCATGGGTTTCTGCCGCCTCAAAATGTGGTTGGCTGGCGTGTCGTCCTCAGAGAGGAGATCCCACACCCCCAGGAGGGAGAAGTGGTGATATTCTTGGATCACCTACAGAGGGGTTTTTCACCTCCTGGGTCGAAATTCTTCCGGGACGTCTTGCATTTCTTTGGCCTTCATCCTCAAGACCTTGCCCCTAACTCCATATCGAACCTCTGCCAATTCAAGTGTTTTGTGAGGTGTATCTCCAAATAGAGCCCACCGTCTCCCTCTTCAGGGAGTTCTTCTATTTGAACCGGCAAACAAAGTGCGCAGATGGTCCCGGCTTAGAACTTGGCGGGGTTTTAATTCAAAGGCGGAAAGACGTCCTTTTCCCTGTTACCACTTTACCAAGCCACCCTAAAGGGTGGAGCAAGACTTGGTTTTACTATCGAAACACTGCTCCTGCCTAGGAAAATCCTTTGCCGGGTTATAGGCCCAACCGCCTTCCCATGGATCTTGAGCTTTCGGGTTGGGCTCCTCCAGAAGAGCACTCCCAACATGCCCATGTTTATCCAAAGTTGAGGGCTCTGCTAGCCAACGGGTTGACGGGGGTTGATTTGTCCCGGTGTTGGGTATCCTGGAGGATTCTTCCATTAAGCCTGCGTAGTGGCTTAATGTGCACCTATTCTGGCGATTTGAACGATCCTCTACGGTATAGCAACTTCTCCTTGGAGGCCAATGAAATAAACCAGATCGTGAAGAAACTGCTGGGTGAAAACCTGGAGACTTGGAGCAAAGACGGGTTGAAACCCTTCTACGCCCTCAACCCGGCTCCTCCGGCATAAAACCTTTTAAGATATTGACCCGTTTATTGAACGCACTTTGAGCCTTTACTTTCCTAGTCTAAGTGTTTGATTTCACAGGCCACCTCTTATTTCCGGAATCGGAAACGCCTCAAGGCCACGGCTAACAAGTCCAAAGCCGCCCCGAGCAAGAAGAAAAGTAAGGCGGCTGCGGAAGGACCGTCTCATATGGACGAAACAGCCGCCACTGATACCCGATCAGAGGTAAAATTAACCTTTTGCTTATATTTCCTTGACTTCATCTAACGCCTTTTCCTTCTTAGGGTGATGTTGAAACAAGCCGTGCAGGCGATGTTGAGGTAATTTCCATATCTTCCGACTCAGATCCTCCGCCTCCGTTGAAAACAAGGCGGGTTGTTCGGAAGGTAAGCTTTTCTCACCCGGACGCTCATCTGGATCCTTGCTTTATTTTGAAGAAAACCCATCATCAGTCTAGGCGTCATACCCGAAGTGGGAGTGGCGATCTTGTTGAAGGTTTACCCGATAAATGAATCGCTAGGAAGCGATCAGCTAAGGTACTTAATACTCCAAACTTTCCAAAGAAAGTTCTGGCTTGATGTGTCAATGTTTTGACTCCTATGCCTTGGTTAAACAGGAGATGCCACCTTTGTCGGATGACTCGACTGTATCAAAGCTGGCGCCCTTTGTCATAAATCAAGGGTAACTTCCTCATCAATTCATCTGTTTGACTAAGCTATTGCTTTTTTCGTATTATATTTTTGTAACTTGGCAGGGCCAAAGCCAAGAAAAGGAAGACTGACGGGTCTTCTGTTAATCCGGAGGTCCCTGAGTCGGAGCTTCCTGAGTCGGTGGATCATGAAATCCATGCTGATCATCCTGAAGACCCTCAGGAAATCCAAAACGATTTACCCCCTCCAACTGAACCAATCAATATTGATGTCGTAAGTGTTGAAGCTGCATCAACAGTTAACCCTGACCCGCCCAATCCTTCAGTGACAAACACAAACAATCCTGAAGTTATTATTACTGGGACGGGTTATACTGCTCCTGAGACTTCTAGTGTATTAACAAAGGTTGTTGCTAAGGATGAAGCGGTACTGCAAGAAAAAGGGAAAGCCAAGTTGGAGCTTCCAAATTATGAGAGCTTTAGTGTCGAAGATCTTCATGCTGCCTGCTTAGACTGCCTGGCAACAAGTCGTGAGATGGAAATCGGCCTAGTTAGCATGATGAAAAATAAATATGAGGTATGTTCTCCTTTTCATATTCTCATCATATATCCTTTTGTAGCCCCCAAGGCCCATCTTTGTCTTTCTAAGATAAGCTGGGTCTTGCAAATGTTATGTTGACTCAACCTGTAGCCCCCAAGGGCCGGCTCATCTCCTTGAGATGAGTCGGGTCTTCTTGTAATAACATTGAAGAACTTTGGACCTGTAGCCCCCAAGGGCCGGCTCATCTCCTTGAGATGAGTCGGGTCTTCTTGTAATAACATTGAGGAGCTTTGGACCTGTAGCCCCCAAGGGCTGGCTCATCTCCTTGAGACGAGTCGGGTTTTCTTGTAATAACTTTGAAGAACTTTGGACCTGTAACCCCCAAGGGCCGGCTCATCTCCTTGAGATGAGTCGGGTCTTTGTCTTATCTTCAATGTTAAAAAAAAGCGCTGAGACACATTAGCTCCCAAGTGCGAAATATATTGCTTTGCAATTTGTTTGGGACTTGATGTAAACTTCATTCATGATGCAGGAAGCTCTGAGGACAGCCGAATCCAGTGTGGCCGATTTGAAAAAAGACCTGGAAAAAGGGCAGACTTCCCAGGCAGAAACTGAAGAAAAATTTCGCCTTTCTTTGATTGAGCTAGAAAACACCAAGGCGGGCTTCTTAAAAGAGAGGAAAGCCTTTGAAGATGAAAAGACGGCTTTGGTTAAGCACGCAGAGGATGCTGAGGGCTGGCTCAAGCCCATCACCTAGGAGTTGTTCGGGTTAAAACGGCATATTGCCCAGATGGCCCAAGCTGTTTTTGGTAAGTATATATATATCCTTCTGTCTTCTTGGAGTATGGATAGAATGCGCCTGTCGGCTTATACACTGATTCTATTTTGCAGGTCCCCGGACTAGCAGCTTTTATGATAACAGTCTGCTCGTGCTGAAGGCTGTTTATTCTCTGACGGAGCAGCTCTACACCGGGAGTCATCTCGCAATTAAGGCGACGCTAGGGGATAAGCAACCCTTAAAGTACATCAAGAATGTGTTGGAAAATCTCTCCATCATCCCTCAACATATTCCAGAGCTAAAGAGATCAGCCGCCCGATCTGGCGCAATATATGCGTTGAGCCGGGCTCTAGCTTACGGAGAAGAGCTTGACCCGGCCGAGTTGGCAAAAGGCTTCCCTGTATTTAAAAATGACGGGTCAGAATTCTCCCAGGAAGATTACGCGGCTTGTGTTAAGGATGCTCAGATATTGTCAACTCAGCTGGTCTCCGAGATGAATCTGAGGAGCTACCCGGCGTCTTATGGTGCCAACCATACTCGGATTCCACCACCCGATCTGATAACAAAAAATCTGGCTCCTCAACGGCGCGAGCACGTCTTTGCCCCTGAAGTTGACCCATCTTCAATTCTTGATGATGAAGTTGTGTTCCAGGCTTTATCTCAGTGCAACTGGGATGTGGACAACCTTCAGATTCAGGAGCCAGAAGACCAGTCGATGGATGACCCGGAGGCGTCTCATGCGCAAGATTAGATGCCACTGACCCGGATCATGTGGTCGGTGATTTGAGCTTCCTGAACTGTTACCTTGTCAACTTAAGCCCCCAAGTATGGGCAGAAAAAACAATTTGTGGCCTCATGTAATAGGGATAGTTGAACACTATTGTCGTGCCATCGTGCACGTTTTGCACCTTTGATGCTAGATACTTTATTTGATGTTTCCTCACCCCGTCCATGCAATCCTTCCATTGACGGGCCTTTTGATAAAACATAGCTGGCAAAAATGACCCGGCCTTTGATTTTGATTTTAACGACCTATTCCTCTTTCAACAATGTTGAATTTGTAGGATAGCTCGCCAGATTGGCTGCTCACGCAAACTCAATCCTTTAACCCGGTCTTTGAAATAGGGGCCGGTAATAATTTTGGACCTGAAACTTATTGTAATAAACAAGCCAAATAAAACAAAATTGATAAGCCGACTCAACGAATCTTGGCCAAAATTGGTGTCCAAGCTTGAGGTCCTTTGATAGTCTCTTTAAGCAACAACAAAATTTGCTGCTGTCATGCAGTTGATAACCCGGTTATTTCATACAAAAACTAGTAAACACAGGGTCGTGGCCAAAGTATTTTTGTGTGATGAGCTTCATCGCACAGTATTCATGTTGGGGGTTGTTTCCCGAAGGTTAGAAACATAAGGTAGCCCCCTTGAAGGCACCTTTTGTGGTCCTAGCCTTAATGCAAAGGACACATGATTATTATGATGGCTTTCGAGGCTCGACAGAAAAAGACAGGCTTTCGAGGCTCGGGTCTTGCTTCAATGAAGCGGGTATGATAACCCATGGTTTATCCTAGCTTTCTGTGTGTCGGCTCTCACATGACTCAAGCCGATGTTTTAACCTTAACAAGTTCAGGGTCCAAAAAAGGATTGACTCGTCAAGAGTTCACGGGGTCATCTGATCGGAGTCGCATCGAGCACATAGGCAGGTTTAACCATATATGGCGTTTATTTTGCCGGGTCAAGAGGGTGAGAAAGCTAAGCCCGATGGGCTGGAAGCTCCAAATGCCATTGGTAAGGTGGCATTGATATGCCGGGTCACAAGGGTGAGAAAGCTAGACTCGATGAGTCGGAAGCCCCCAAGCGCCCTTTGTTTCAGAAAATAAAGACTCAAATTCATCTTGTAAGTTGAAACGACATAATACGCCGACTTTATTCATACTTGAAACATAAAGAAGTATATACAGAAATCTGCAAGGGGGGAAGAAATTACATAAAAAGAGCCGGCGGAGCTAGGTTTTGATAAGGCCACTGGTGTTCCAGGGCCGACTTATTTCCCTTCTTGGAGACATAAGATTTCTTCTCTGTTACTCTCTGGAATTATAAATTTCATCCAGGGATTCAAGGGCTAGTTGTACTGACCGTTATTCAACTGCTTGGGATTACTTTGAAATCTCCCTTGGTTATTATGTTGATTGCCCTGGCTAGGATGTTGCCCTTTGCCATGATTTCCTTGATGTTGAAAACTAGCTCCTGGCCACCTTGTGACCTGCCAGGTCCATGTTGACTTGGATGTCCTCCACCATTGCCTCCTGAGTTATTCTGGAAAGCCTGGCTACGGAACTCTTGCATGATATAACAATTCTCCCAAGAGTGGCTAGCCAGCTTATCTTGGGTGCTAAGTTTAGGACAAGGTGCTTTAAGCGCCTCCTCAAAATTGCGAGGTTTATTCCCATTGTAAGCTCCTCCGGGTCGACCGTTCCGGCACTGGTTCTTGAAGCCTGTATTAGTTTTGGCCACAAAGTCTGACCCGCCATCCGGCTGCTTTCGCTTATTATTTTGAGCCCCCTGGCTGTCAACTTGGCCGTGCTGCCCTTTCCCTCCTTCAGCTTTTTTGCCCTTGGAGGTCTTGTCGTCGTCTGAGCTGGGATCCTTCGTGCTATCTGACTCGACGTATCTGGTGAGGACGTCCATTAAGTCGCCCATGTCTTGCACCTTTCGCTTGAGCCGTCCGAGCTTCTGGACCAGAAGTTGAAAGTGACAGTTCTTTTCCAATATTAGGATTGACTGAGCTGCAATGATGCTGTCCAACGAATGAATAATTTCCGTGACTCGGCGAGTCCAATGGTGAGCTGACTCGTCTACTCGTTGAACGCAATGCTGTAGATCTACTATCGTCATAGGCTTCTTACAGGTTCCTTGGAAATTCTTGATGAATCGCTCTTTCAACTCAGTCCATGTGTTGATGGAGTTTGGCGGCAAGTTTTTCAACCATGCCCGAGCCGGTCCTTCCAACATCATGGTTAAGTATTTAGCACACACAGCGTCGCTGGCATCCAGCATGTCCATTGCCAACTCATAACTCTCAATCCAAGCCGCCGGCTCAAGATCCGCTGTGTAGTTTGGCACCTTGCGAGGCCCTTTAAAATATTTGGGCATGCGCTCCGTGCGGAGTGCCCTGGATAAGCATGGTATACCAATCGTCCTACTGTTGGACCCAACCCCAAAACTCGCCGGTTGAGGGTGAAGCTGCTGGATTGCCCGTGCTACTGCTTCCGCCTCTGCCTGTCGTGCACCCCTCGCAGCATCAACAACTGCCTGGGCGTCAGATGGCATGAGACAGGTTGGAGAGACCTGAAGTTGATGTCTTCGCCCACTGCTAGAAACAACTGGGGACTCTACATGTCGGCTCTTGCTAGCATAGGGAGTGGAGTGCATACGATCCCGGTTGTATGATTATTGCGCCTGTAGTACCATGGCTGTCTTCAACATCTTGATGGCGTTCCTTGCCTCAACCTCAACCAGAGAATTTCCGTTAATGGGCAATGCTTCCAAATTCCGGGTTGCAGCCAACATGTTGTCAACAGGATTAGAAAAGTGGCCCCGTGGCGTCTGAAATCGCCGATGGGGGGATTGAGCCGGCGGGGGCTGAGCCGGTTACTCCTGCCGATTCCCGGGTTGCTGAACAGTCCCTGGTGTCTGTTGTGGGGTGTTGAAAAGATGTTGAGGCTCAAGGTTCGAGGGGAGTCCATGGTGGCGCCTTCTCTCCTAAACCGCCTTCGACGCTTCTCTCTGAACCCCTAACCGCCAGGCCTCAGCCTTAAGGCGTTCCGTCTCTTGATGTATGCGAGCCTGCAGATCTGCCATCCATGAGTTTTCAGCATCTATCTCCTTCTGTACCTTAATTATTTGAGCACACAATTTGGTTAGCTCCACATTGCGCTCTTCCTGGTTTTCTGTAGTGACCGGGGTATCCACGAGTTTTGTCATCTCGGTCATGAGATCAGCCATAGCCCGAGCCGGCGTTTTGGTTGACCCGCCAAAGCCTCCGGCCGCGGCCGGATCTGGAACCATTATAGCCACGGCCATGTAGACGGAAACTTGGCGAGGCGACTCATTGCTTTCCTCAGGGGTCTCGGTCTCCAAGGAGCCCCCAATTCCACCATCATAAAGGGGACAGATTGACTCAGTATCTCCTGTAGATGACGTGCCGTCCGAATTGACGAGGGCGTCACCGCTGGAGGCCGGCTCATCCGAAAGGTCGACCCCTTGCGTGAAGCCAACGAATACGTGGCGAAGACCGTCCTGGCGTTGATTGGATCGGGCACTCCAAACCGGCTCGTCAATGTCGATGTAGATGTCTGGCTCGGAAGTTTCTGACCCAATCTCTCCCGCGGGGTCTCGTGACCCACGTCCGATTAGGTCATCCTTGACGCCCCAAACCGGTTCATAGATCCTGTCACGGTGGCTCTTGATCATATGGTTCACCACAAACTTCCCGAATCCTGACTGGATCCCCTTCGAAAACTCAACTTCACCCGGTGAGAGCCCCACGGTGGGCGCCAACTGTTGTGGTTTTATCAACCCGGCAGATGTCCTCGTAACAGGACTTAGGTGTGAGGCCATCGCCGCTTGGTGGCGACTCGAAGGGGTTAAGCGAGAGAGAGAGTCAGGTTTACCCAGGTTCGGCCCCTCCTATGGAGGTAATAGCCTACGTCCTGCTTTTTGTGTATTGGATTAATAGATCTCGATTACAAGGGTGTGGAATCGCTAACCTAGCTATCGAGTGGTTGTAACTTGAGTCTTTTGCCCTAGGGGCCTGCCTTTATATATAGGTCAAGCCCTAGGGTTTAGAACAGAGTCCGGGTCATATTATGACCTGCGATCTAACTTATCTTGCACCGTAAGGAAACTTTAACCAGCATCCTTAGCTTCATGAGCTTTAAGCCGCCGTCTTTTGGTGGTGGGCCGCCCGGCGTCAAGGGGTCAGCCGCCACCTTACTTATCTTGTACTTAGGACACGGCCCACTCAATCTTGGCTAAGAGTCGTAGATACGTTTAACCCGGCCCAGTATGGCGGGTTATACCGTGAAGTTATATCCCCGACAGTTACCGATAAGGATTAGGAATTCTCTGTCGACCCAGAGTTGATTACTTTGGTTGAATATGATCTTTTCCATGGCTATGAAACTGAAACTGTAGTGGCACATCTTACTAAGTTGAATGATATAGCCACCCATTTTGCTCATGATGAGAAGATTCGCTACTACTCTATTCTCAAATTATTTCCGTTCTCATTAAAGGGTGATGCTAAGATATGGTACAATACTCTTGTTCCTGGTTGTGTGCGTAGTCCCCAGGATATGATTTACTACTTCTCTAAAAAATATTTTCCTGCTCATAAGAAATAAGCTGCCTTACAAGAAATATTTAACTTTGTGCAAATTGAAGAAGAGAGTCTCCCACAAGCTTGGGGGAGGCTTCTCCAATTGATTAATGCTTTGCCTGATCACCCTCTTAAGAAAAATGAAATACTTGATATCTTCTATAATGGACTAACTGATGCTTCTAGGGACTTCCTAGATAGTTGTGCTGGTTGTGTTTTAAGGGAACAAACTGATAAACAAGCTGAGGAACTATTGAATAATATATTGAAGAATTATGATGATTGGACTCTCCCTGAACCACCGCCTAAACCCACTCCGAAGAAGAGGGGTATCTTATTTCTTGGTCCTAAAGATATGCAAGAGGCAAAAAAATGTATGAAGAAAAAAGGTATTAAAGTAGAGGATGTTAAGAATTTACCACCTATTGAAGAAATACATGGCCTTGACACACCACCACCTCAACAGGTGGTAGAGGTAAATTCTTTATTAAAGTTTGATGAAAGTGATATCCCTTACGATAAACATCCTAGTCAATGCTTATATGAGTTTGATAACTATATTAGTAAACAAGATCACTTCAATGCAAATGTTTTGAAACAATTGAAATATAATTCTGATATGATTGCTCGCTTGAGTGACTTGTTATTTATAATTAGTAATGATGTTAGAGGTGTAGGAAAACATGCCTCTATGGTTCAAACCCAGTTAGAACATGTTGCTAAATCTCAAAGAGAATTGCTTAATGAAATGAATAATAATATGAATGATCATGCTATTAGAGTAGTGACTAGAGGAGGTAGAATGACTCAGGAACCACTTTATCCTGAAGGACACCCAAAAAGAATTGAACAAGACTCTCAGAGAATTAACACTGATGCACCTAGTCCTTCTAAAAGGAAAAAGAAAAAGAAAAATAATAGGACTTTGCATACCTCTAGTGAACCTAAGATAGAAAAACCTCCTGATAATAATGATGTCTCTATTTCTGATGCTGAAACTGAGTGTGGTAATGAACATCCACCTAGTGATAATGAAAATGATAATGATGACGTTCATGAAGGTACTCAACCGAACAATGATAAGAACCAGATAATGATGTTGAAATAGAACCTGTTGTTGATCTTGATAACCCACAACCTAAAAATAAACAATATGATAACAGAGACTTTGTGGCTAGAAAACATGGTAAATAAAGAGAGCCATGGGTTCAGAAAACCATGCCCTTTCCACATAAACCATCTAAGAAAAAGGATGATGAAGAGTTTGAACGCTTGGCTGAAATGATTAGGCCAGTCTTTTTGCGTACCCGCTTAAGGGATATTTTAAAGATGGCCCCTTATGCAAAATACATGAAAGACATCATCACTAATAAAAGAAAGATACCTGAAGCTGAAATCTCCACCATGCTTTCTAATTATTCTTTTAAGGATGGAGTACCTAGAAAACTTGGAGATCCTGGAATACCAACTATACCTTGCTCCATTAAAAGAAATTATGTCAAAACTGCTTTGTGTGATTTGGGAGCCGGTGTTAGTGTTATGTCTTGATTTGAATAAGCTCACACCTACTGAAATATCATTGCAAATGGCTGACAAATCAACTGCCATACCTATCGGTATTTGTGAGGATGTGCCCGTTGTTGTTGCAAATGCTACTATCTTTACAGACTTTGTTATTCTTGAGATGCCCGAGGACGACAACATGTCGATTATCCTTGGTGGACCCTTTTTGAATACTGCAGGGGCTGTTATTGATTGCAATAAAAGCAAAGTCACTTTTCATATCAATGGTAATGAGCATACGGTGCACTTTCCGAAGAAACAATTCCAAGTGAATGGTATAAATGTTATTGAAGAATCTCCGACACTCACTATTGGAAGTTTTCAACTACCTCTACCTACTGCCAAAAATAAATATGACATACTTATTGTTGGGGATATGCATATCCCCGTTGAGGTAACTTAGTGTTTTTACAAAAGTTCTTCGGTTTCATGCTAATCGAAAGTGGTTGTTAATAAGACTTGATCAACCTTATTAATGGATCATTTTTGAGAGGTATGAAGTTGATGAATCTAGTAGGCACAACCTTCTGCTCCCACGTTTTGTTTTCTATTTTTCTTAATCAAATAAAATAAAATGCCATGTTTATCCTATTTTCTGTTTTCTCCATGCAATAAAAAATGACCCAAAAATAAAAGTTCTCCGAATGTCCTGAAAACTTAACACGATTTTTTTGGAATATTTCTGAATTTCTGGTGCAAATAACATCAGAGGGGGGTGCACCTGGTGTCCACAAGACACCAGGGCATGCCCTGGTGGGTTGTGGTCCCCACGTGGGTCCCCCCACTTATCCCTTTAGCCCATTCCATCTCTTACTCTCTCTCTCTCTCTCTCGTGTTCTAGCTCTCGTGTTCTAGCTCTCAAACCCTCGGATTTCGATCTCTCTGCTCGAAGCTCCATTTCCGAAACTGTTTTGGGGGATTTCTACTTGGTATGTGACTCCTCCATTGCTCCAATTAGTTTTTGACTTAGTGGTTTATTTTTAGAATAATTAGCTACTCTTGGTGTTGTTGTAGATGGGCTTGTGCTACTTCTCGAGCATGCGTTGGTTTCCGTGAAGAGGAACGGATGATGCAGCAAAGTAGATAAGTATTTCCCTCAGTTGTTGAGAACCAAGGTATCAATCCAGTAGGAGATACAAGCAAGTCCCCAATAGATGTACCTACACAAAGAATCAAACACTTGCATCCAACGCTATAAAGGGGTTGTCAATCCCTTCACGGTTACTTGCAAGGATGAGATCTGATAGAGATAGATAGAATAGATTGCTTGAACGGAAAGTAAAACAAAAGTAAAAATAATGCAGCAAGGTATTTTTGGTATTTTTGGTTTTAGATCTGAAAGTATAAGATGGAAAATAGACCCGGGGGCCATAGGTTTCACTAGAGGCTTCTCTCATGATGGCAAGTATTACGGTGGGTGAACAAATTACTGTCGAGCAATTGATAGAAAAGCGAATAATTATGAAGATATCCAAGGCAATGATTATGCATATAGGCATCAGGTCCGTGTCAAGTAGACCGAAACGATTCTGCATCTACTACTATTACTCTACACATCGACCGACTCCTGCCTGCATCTAGAGTATTAAGTTCATGAAGAACAGAGTAACACATTAGGTAAGATGACATGATGTAGAGGGATAAACTCAAGCAATACGATGAAAACCCCATCTTTTTTATCCTCGATGGCAACAATACAATACGTGCCTCGCTACCCCTACTATGTCACTGGGTGAGGACACCGCAAGATTGAACCCAAAACTAAGCACTTCTCCCATTGCAAGAATTACCAATCTAGTTGGCCAAACCAAACCAATAACTCGAAGAGACTTGCAAAGATATGAAATCATGCATATAAGAATTCAGAAAAGACTCAAATAATATTCATAGATAATCTGAACATAAACCCACAATTCATCGGATCTCGACAAACACACCGCAAAAGAGAATTACATCGGATAGATCTCCATGAAGATCATGAAGAACATGGTATTGAACAGCAAAGAGAGAGAAGAAGCCATCTAGCTACTAGCTATGGACCTGAAGGTCTGTAGTGAACTACTCACGGATCATCGGAGGGGCAATGGAGTTGATGTAGATGCCCTCCGTGATCGAATCCCCCTCCGGCAGATTACCGGAAAAGGCTCCAAGATTGGATCTCACGGGAACCGAGGCTCCTGGCGGCGGAAAAGTGTTTTCGTGGCTCCTTCTGGTATCCAAGGAATAACTCTAAATTTATATGCCGAAGAATAGGGTTGGAGGAGTTGCCGTGGGGCCACAAGCCAGGGGGACGCCCCCCCTAGGGCGCGCCCCTGTGGCTTGTCGCCACACGGTGGCTCCCCTGCCTTGGTCTCCAAGTCCTCTGGGTTGCTTCTGGTCCAAGAAAAATTATTCCGAAGATTTTATTCCGTTTGGACTCCGTTTAATATTCCTTATCTGCAATACTCAAAAACAAGGAAAAAACAGAAACTGGCACTAGGCTCTAGATTAATAGGTTAGTCCCAAAAATAATATAAAATAGCATATTAATGCATATAAAACATCCAAAACACATAATATAATAGCATGGAACAATCAAAAATTATAGATACGTTGGAGACGTATCAAGCATCCCCAAGCTTAATTCCTGCTCGTCCTCGAGTAGGTAAATGATAAAAACAGAATTTTTGATGTGGAATGCTACCTAACATATTTATCCATGTAATATTCTTTATTGTGGCATGAATATTCAGATCCATAAGATTCAAAAAAATAGTCTAATATTGACATAAAAATAGTAATACTTTGAGCACACCAACAAGGCAATTGTGTCCTTTCGAAATAACATGGCCTTAGAAAGTTATCCCTACAAAATCATATGGTCTGGCTATGCTCCATCTTCCCCACACAAAGTATCTAAATCACGCACAACCCCGATGAACAAGTCAAGCAATTGTTTCACACTTTTGGTGTTCTCAAACCTTTTCAACTCTCACGCAATACATGAGCGTGAGCCATGGATATAACACTATAGGTGGAATAGAATATGGTGGAGGTTGCAAGGAAAAAGGGAGATGATAGTCTCACATCAACTAGGCGTATCAACGGGCTATGGAGATGCCCATCGATAGATATCAATGTGAGTGAGTAGGGATTGCCATGCAACAAATGCACTTAGAGCTATAAGTGTATGAAAGCTCAAAAAGAAAACTAAGTGGTCGTGCAAGATGAAACTCCACTAGTTATATGAAAGTGACAAAATAGGAGACTCTCTATCATGAAGATCATGGTGCTACTTTGAAGCACAAGTGTGGAAAAAATATAGTAGCAATTGTCCCTTCTCTCTTTCTCTCATTTTTTTTCTTTTTTCTTTCTTTTTGGTGGGCATCTTTGGCCTCTTTTTTTTTATTTGGGCTTCGCTGGCCTCTTTTATTTTTTGTAAAGTTCGGATACTCATCCCAACTTGTGAGGGAGTCATGGCTTCCATCATCCTTTTCTCACACGGGACAATGCTCTAATATTGAAAATCATCACACTTTTATTTACTTACAACTCAAAAAGAAAATTACAACTCGATACCTATGACAAAATATGACTCTATATGCAAGATGAAAGTGATGGTGCATGTCATGAAAAGCGGAACGGTGGAAGTTGCATGGCAATATATCTCGGAATGGCTATGGAAATGCCATAATAGGTAGGTATGGTGTCTGTTTTAAGGAACATATATGGTGGCTGTTTTGAGGAAGGTGGGTTTGATGTATCGGCAAAAGTTGCGCGGTACTAGAGAGGCTAGCAAAGGTGGAAGGGTGAGAGTGCGTATAATCCATGGACTCAACATTAGTCATAAAGAACTCACATACTTATTGCAAAAGTCTATTAGTTATCAAACAAAGCATTAGACGCATGCCCCTAGGGGAGAGGTTGGTAGGAGTTAACCATCGCACGCTCCCGACCCTCACACAAAGGTTGACAATCATTAAACAAATCATGCTCCGACTTCGTTACATAACGGTTCACCATACGTGCATGCTACAGGAATCACAAACTTCAACACAAGTATCTCTTCCAATTCACAACTACTCACTAGCATGACTCTCATATTACCATCTCCATTATCTCAAAACTATATGCAAGGAATCAAACTTCTCATAGTATCCAATGCACTTAATATGAAAGTTTTTATTATATCCCTCTTGGATACCCATTATATTAGGACTAAAATCATAACCTAAACAAATTACCATGCTATTTTAAGAAACTCTCAAAATAATATAAGTGAGGTACGAGAGTTCAATAATTTCTATAAAATATAACACCACCGTGCTCTAAAAAGATATAAGTGAAGCACTAGAGCAACATTGCCTAGCTCAAAAGATATAAGTGAAGCACATAGAGTATTCTAATAAATTCACAATTCAGCGTGTCTCTCTCAAAAAGAGTGTGTGCAGCAAGGATGATTGTGGCAAACTAAAAAGCAAAGACTCATATCATACAAGACGCTCCAAGCAAAACACATATCATGTGGTGAATAAAAATATAGCCTCAAGTAAATTTACTGATGGATTGAAGACGAAAGAGGGGATGCCTTCCGGGGCATCCCCAAGCTTAGGCTTTTTGGTATCCTTGAATATGGCTTGGGGTGCCTTGGGCATCCCCAAGCTTAGGCTCTTGCCACTCCTTATTGCATAGTCCATCAAATCTTTACCCAAAACTTGAAAACTTCACAACACAAAACTCAACAGAAAACTCATGAGATCCGTTAGTATAAGAAAAATAAATCACCACTTTAGGTACTATTGTGAACTCATTCTTTATTTATATTGGTGTAATATCTACTGTATTCTAACTTCTCCATGGTTCATACCCCCCGATACAACCCATATATTCATCAAAATAAGAAAACAACACAAAGAAAACAGAATCTGTTAAAAACAGAACAGTCTGTAGCAATCTATAGACTTCGAATACTTCTGTAACTCCAAAAATTCTGAAAAATTAGGAAAATCAGGGAAATTCGTATATCAATCTTGTGTAAAAATTTCAGATCAAAAGAACATTCCAGTGAATTTACAAAATTCCTGGACTGATAGCAAAAGTTTCTGTTTTTCAGCAAAATCAAATCAACAAACACAGTAGACCATCCCAAAGGTCTTACTTGGCTCAAACACTAATTTAAACAAGAAAACACAATTATTATAGAAGTAATAATTTGTAAAACACACCAAAACAGAAACAAAAAAACAGAAAGCAAAAATAAAATTGGGTTGCCTCCCAACAAGCGCTATTGTTTAACGCCCCTAGCTAGGCAAAACGCAATAGATCTAGGTATTGTCATCTTTGGTATTGGCAACTTTTGTGAGGGCCTTCTCAAATCCGGGGGGTTCTTTCCTCTTCCCCGGATTTGTAGAGGAAGAATCCATCTTAATATCCAAAATATCCAGACGCTTATTGCAAAGGGTAATCAAAGTATTCAAACGATTGAGGTTTCCACTAATATGTTTAAGGGGTTCGTGATATTGTTGTAACTCAACCAAGTGCTTATGTAAGTCACTAAGTTTGTCGAGAATTTGAACTCCTTCTTGTGAGAAAGAAAACCCTTTGTTGGGTGGAGGGACCCCCAAAATCCCCTCCAAAACTTCATATGCCGCGTTCGTATCTAAATCAATAAAATTTCCTTTTGAGGCGAAATCCAAAAACTCTCTATGATGCAAAGCCAATCCAATGTAAAAATTTCTAAGCAAAACCTTGGCATCTCCTTTTAGATTGGAGGTATGGTAAGATTCCATTAGCCTATACCAGGCATCTTTCAAATCTTCCCCTTGCTTTTGCTTGAAGTAAAGGATTTCAAAATCTGGTGACAAGGGGGAAGTAGAAACGCTAAACATAGCAACAAGTAAGAGATCCAGCGGGAAAGAGAGTGAAAAAGAGCAAATATTTTTTTGGAAAATCGTTTTAGAAGTGGGGGAGAGTAAAACGAGAGGCAAATGGCAAATAAAGTAAATGCAAGAGATGAGTTTGTGATGGGTACTTGGTAGGCTTGATGTAGATCTCTCCGGCAACCACGTCAGAAATTGACAAGTTGACGGGAAAGTTCTTCTCTTGACTTGCTATGTATCTCCCTGGCAACGGTGCCAGAAATCCTTCTTACTACTTCTCGAGCATGCGTTGGTTTCCGTGAAGAGTAACGGATGATGCAGCAAAGTAGATAAGTATTTCCCTCAGTTGTTGAGAACCAAGGTATCAATCCAGTAGGGGACACAAGCAAGTCCCCAATAGATGTACCTACACAAAGAATCAAACACTTGCACCCAACGCTATAAAGGGGTTGTCAATCCCTTCACGGTTACTTGCAAGGATGAGATCTGATAGAGATAGATAGAATAGATTGCTTGAATGGAAAGTAAAACAAAAGTAAAAATAATGCAGCAAGGTATTTTTGGTATTTTTGGTTTTAGATCTGAAAGTATAAGATGGAAAATAGACCCGGGGGCCGTAGGTTTCACTAGAGGCTTCTCTCATGATGGCAAGTATTACGGTGGGTGAACAAATTACTGTCGAGCAATTGATAGAAAAGCGAATAATTATGAAGATATCCAAGGCAATGATTATGCATATAGGCATCACGTCCGTGTCAAGTAGACCGAAACGTTTCTGCATCTACTACTATTACTCCACACATCGACCGACTCCTGCCTGCATCTAGAGTATTAAGTTCATGAAGAACAGAGTAACGCATTAGGTAAGATGACATGATGTAGAGGGATAAACTCAAGCAATATGATGAAAACCCCATCATTTTATCCTCGATGGAAACAATACAATACGTGCCTCGCTACCCCTACTATGTCACTGGGTGAGGACACCGCAAGATTGAACCCAAAACTAAGCACTTCTCCCATTGCAAGAATTACCAATATTAATCTAGTTGGCCAAACCAAACCAATAACTCGAAGAGACTTGCAAAGAGATGAAATCATGCATATAAGAATTCATAAAAGACTCAAATAATATTCATAGATAATCTGAACATAAACCCACAATTCATCGGATCTCGACAAACACACCGCAAAAGAGTATTACATCGGATAGATCTCCATGAAGATCATGAAGAACATGGTATTGAAGAGCAAAGATAGAGAAGAAGCCATCTAGCTACTAGCTATGGACCCGAAGGTCTGTGGTGAACTACTCACGCATCATCGGAGGGGCAATGGAGTTGATGTAGATGCCCTCCGTGATCGAATCCCCCTCCGGCAGATTACCGGAAATGGCTCCAAGATTGGATCTCACGGGAACCGAGGCTCCTGGCGGCGGAAAAGTGTTTTTGTGGCTCTTTCTGGTATCCAGGGAATATTTCTGAATTTATAGGCCGAAGAATAGGGTTGGAGGAGTTGCCGTGGGGCCACAAGCCAGGGGGGCGCGCCTCCCCTAGGGCGCGCCCCTGTGGCTTGTCACCACACGGTGGCTCCCCTGCCTAGGTCTCCAAGTCCTCTGGGTTGCTTCTGGTCCAAGAAAAAATATTCCGAAGATTTTATTCCGTTTGGACTCCGTTTAATATTCCTTATCTGCAATACTAAAAAACAAGGAAAAAACAGAAACTGGCACTAGGCTCTAGATTAATAGGTTAGTCCCAAAAATAATATAAAATAGCATATTAATGCGTATAAAACATCCAAAACAGATAATATAATAGCATGGAACAATCAAAAATTATAGATACGTTGGAGACGTATCAGCTTGCATGTTGAATTCTTAGAGTTTTAAGTAGTTTGAATGCTTAATATGGCCTCTATGCATCCTTAGGAGTAGTTGCTATTAATCTTACGAAGTTTTGTTGACAAAAAATTTGGGACCAATTTTTTTTCAGAAATTTGTACGCGAATAAAATGAATTTCTTTGGAAGGAGTTCTTCAAGGAGAAGGTCCTCGGAGGCATCATCGAGTAGTGGCTCAATACGACGGTCTTATGTTGAGCCAAGTGCAAGCTCGATGCGGGATGCCGCTACCAAATCATGCTTATGGCCATGTAACGAATTCATGGTAGGTGCCTGTATCAAGGAGGAATTCAAGCAATTTATTGACAACGCAGAACTTGCGCCCTTCATCGCAGACTAGTGCATTCAACATCTCGAACTCACAAAAACATTCACCAAGAAATTTAAATATTTTCCTCGTGAGTCTAGAGTTTCAATTAACCTTTATGACCATCCCTTTACCATGCCTTTAGAGGTGTTCTGTTAGGCGTGCAAAATTCCATATTGGGGTTCGCTAGACGAACCACCAACATCTGAGTATGAGTCATTTTTGATTAATCTTTGCTACGGTGAAGATAGAGGAGTGACACAAGGTAGAATAAAAAGCATCCATTTTCCATCAGTACACTACTTTGCACTCTTTAATGGCAAATGCATCGTAGGCAAGCAATATTGCAGCACACTGTGTGCCCCTGATTTGAGCCTTATACACACTGCTATAACAGGAATTAAACATTATAATCTTGGAGCAATCGTTGCACGGAGATTGCAACACAACGCTGCTAGTGGTTACTTTTATGGAGGGATCTATGCCTCCCTTGTAGCTAAGAAGCTAAATGTATCACCTTGGCCTAACGATCCCATTTTACCTACCCAGTACTTAGACTTTGAGGCCATGAAAAGTCATAAGTTCCTTAAGGGAACAATCACTAATTATACTTACAACTCCATTGTACCTGTTACCTTGCCTGCTCCTGCTCTCTTTGATTATCACAGTAAGGGAAGATACTATGTTCTTGAGAGCAAGGACCGCGCGTACAATGCGGAGGTTGAAGCTGCCAGGTGGGCTGAGGAGGCTGCACCAAGAGCCTCGGTGGGCTAGCACTCAGACTATTATCCAGGCCGCGGATGGTGATTACCAAGCTAGGCCAAAAGCCTAAGCTTGGGGGAGTACGTATTTCCACCGACATTATATTCATGTTCGCACATTTCATTCCAGTTGTCGGTGTCTACACTCTTTCATTGTATTATCCATGCTAGATTTTTTTTCTTGCTTCCGTTTTGTGTGTTTGAAAAACTTTGAGAAAATCCAAAAATATTTGTTGCTTCTTTTCGGTTTTTCTAGTTTGAATTAATTATAGGAGCAAAAGAAAACCCAAAAGATATCTTGTTTCTTCTTTTACTTCTTGGGAGCTCTCCCGTGTAAATAGTTTTTCTCGTTTTTTGTTTTTCCCTCTTTGATTTGCTTTCTTCAAGAAAAACCAAAAACTCCAAAAATATTTCACTATGTTTCTCGGAAATTCTTTTCCTTTTATTTGAGTCGTACCAAGGAGAAGACCACGATGAAAATGTTGAGTGGCTCTCATATGCATTATTGTTGATCTAACAAAGAGCCCATATTACTTTGTCTTCTCCTCTTGAATAAAATGCTTGCAGATTCCAGCTTAGTCCACGGCACTCTTTGACTATTATTATTTTCTATATCGTTCGGTCGTGCAAGTGAAAGGCAATAATGACGATATTTGATGAAGTGACTGTGGCAGAGAGAAGCGGGTATTAACTCAACTTGTTTTTTTTGTTTTTGTTAATATGTTTAACCTAGCATCCATGATTCAACATATTATGATCAAACATGTTTGCAATGACAATTAGAGATTATAGTTGCTCATGCCATGCTTAAGTAGCTAGGAGTGGGTAATGATTTATCTTGGATGTCAACATGCATTAAAATGATTGTGATGTAGTATGATGATATGGTATCCTCCTCTAAATGTTTCAAGTGGCTTGACTTGGCACATGTTCACACATCTAGTTGAATCAAAACCAACATAGCCTTCACGATATTTATGTTCATGGTGTCCATATCCTACTCATGCTAGTATTCAATGTTTATTATTCATAATGCATGTTCATGACCAATTTCGCTCTCTAACTGGCCGCTTCTCAACCTATTTGCTAGCCTTCACCTGCACTAAGCGGGAATACTGCTTGTGCATCAAAATCCTTAAACCAATGTTTTTCTAGATGAGTCCACTATATCTACCTATATGCGGTATTACCCTTCCGTTCCAAGTAAATTTGCATGTGCCACCTCTAAAATTTCAAATGAACATCTGTTTTGTGTGCCTGGACCGCTCATGGAGCGACAGGGGGCGGTCAGTATCTTCCTTGTTAAGCGGGTTATTCTCATGATGAGAGTTTATTCACTCGTCCTTGCACGAGAGGGCGGTAATAGGGATTCCCAGTCCCGAAATAAAAAATTGCAAATAATTAAACAAAACTCCCCCAGGAATGTTGTTGGTATGGACGGTACCCGTGGATTCGGCAAGCCGTGGAGTGAGTTTGTTGGTGGAGGGGGAGTAAACCTTTACTTTTACCTCTTGGGAACCGCCGCTAATGTGTTTAACATGGTAGATATTTCTAACTCTTGGTCGTAACGTTGACAGGAAGGGTGCAGCTCCCAAAATTATATTTATCACTGATTTAAGCTTTGAGCTCTGGCACCTCTGCAAATCCCTGCTTCCATCTGCGAAGGGACTATCTATTTACTTTTATGTTGAGTCATCACCCTCTCAAATAAGCGCCAGATCTGAGAGCACTATTGTCATCCTCATGCATTGTGTATAGTTAATGTTGGATGCAGCATGACTTGATCTTTTCTACCATGAATTACAATGTTTAGTCGCTGCTTGAACTTTGGAGGTGCTCAGCATTTATGTTTTGCGGTCTCAAAAAGGGCTAGCGAGATACCACTGTTGTCATATTATATCATGGCCGTTTTGACAAAGTGTTGGCGCTTGAGATATTTTATTATTGCTCGCTCATTGCTTATGTCATTTATATGAGTTAATATAATTTCTAAGAGTTATTGTTGGCATGGTTAGTCATAATTTTTGCTGAAAACCTAGGTGCTACTTAAGCATATATATGTAAACAAGAACAAAAGAGTTTGTAAAAGTTTTTCTTTATCATTGAAAACCTCCATTGTATCTACTTTTCCTAACGCTTTTGCTCTTGTTTTGGAATGTAATTTGCATGATTTGAATGAAACTAACCCGGACTGACGCTGTTCTCAGTAGAACTACCATGGTGTTGTTTTTGTGAAGAAATAAAAGTTCTTGGAACTGGACGAAACTCTTCGGAGAATTATTTTACAATAAATAAAAAATACTGGAGCCAAGAACCACCGGAGGGGGTGCCCTGGCTGGGCACGATACACCAGGGCACTCCACCTCCTCCAGGTGCGCCCTGGTGGGTTGTGCTCACCTCATGGCCCCACTGACCCTAATTCCAACACTATAAATTCCTATATTCAGAGAAAAAAGTAGGAGAGGAAGTTTTCTCGCATTTCACAAGACGGAGCCACCGACACCTCCTGTTCTTCATCGGGAGGCCATATCTGGAGCCGTTTGGGGCTTCGAAGATGGGAATCTTCGGTCTTCGTCATCACCAACCCTTCTTCATCGCCAATTCCATGATGCTCCCCACCGGGAGTGAGTAATTCCTTCATAGGCTCGCTGGTCGGTGAGGAGTTGGATGAGATTCATCATGTAATCGAGTTAATTTTGTTAGGGCTTGATCCTTAGTATCCACTATGTTTTGAGATTGATATTGCTATGACTTTACCATGCTTAATTCTTGTCACTAGGGCCCGAGTGCCATGATTTCAGATCTGAACCATTTATGTTATCTCCTTTATATCTATGTTCTTGATCCGATCTTGCTAGTCATATGCACCTATTACGTGTTATGATCCGTAAACCCCATAGTGACAATATTTGGGATACTTTCTGGTGATTGTCGTAGTTTGAGGAGTTCATGTATTCACCATGTGTTAATGCTTTGTTCCGGTTCTCTATTAAAAGGAGGCCTTAATATCCCTTAGTTTCCTTATGGACCCTGCTACCACGGGAGGGTAGGACAAAAGATGGCATGCAATTTATTTTCCATAAGCACATATGACTATTTACGGAATACATGCCTACATTACATTTATGAACTGGAGCTAGTTCTGTGTCGCCCTAGGTTATGACTGTTATATGATGAATATCATCCAATGAATCCACCGATCTAGTGCCTACGAGTTTTCCACATATTGCTCTTGCAAAGTTACTATTGCTACTGCTACTGTTACAATTGCTACAAAACCATTGCTATCACTGTTATTGTTACTATTGCTATCAAAACTATCATACTATTGTGCTACTGATCACTCTTCTACAGATATTTAATCTCCAGGTGTGGTTGAATTGACAACTCAACTGCTAATACTCGCAAATATTCTTTGTCTCCCCTTGTGTCTAATCTATAAATATGGGTTGAATACTCTACCCTCGAAAACTATTGCGATCCCATATACTTGTGGGTTATCACGAACCTGTTATAGAAAAACTTGGTGAGAATCATAATGATGTTTCTATTTGTGATGCTGAGACACAATCTGGTAGTGAACATTCACCTAGTGATAATGAAAATGGGAATGATAACAATGATACTCACGTAGATGCCTAACCAGATAATAATAAAGAACCTAAAAATGATGTAGAAATAGAACCTGCTGAAGATCTTGATAACCCACATCCTAAAAATAAACGTTATGATAAGAAAGACTTTGTTGCTAGAAAACATGGTAGATAAAGAGAACCATGGGTTCAGAAACCCATGTCATTTCCTCGTAAGCCTTCTAAGAGTAAGGACGAGGAGGAGTTTGAACGCTTTGCCAAAATGATTAGACATGTCTTTCTACGCACTTGCTTGACTGATATTTTGAAGATGCCTCCATATGCTACGTATATGAAGGACATTATTAACAACAAAAGAAAGATACCTGAAAATAAAATTGCCACCTTGCTTGCAAATTGTTCTTTTGAAGCTGGAGTGCCTAAGAAGTTGGGAGATCAGGGTATACCCACAATATCTTGCTCCATTAAACGAAGTTATGTTAAAACTGCTTTATGTGATCTAGGAGATAGTGTTAGTGTTATGGCTTTCTCTTTATGTAAAAGACTTGATTTGAATAAACTTACACCTAGTGAAATATCTTTGCAAATGGCTGATAAATCCACTGCTATACCTATTTGAATTTGCGAGGATGTTCGTGTTGTGGTTGCAAATGTTACTATCTTAACAAACTTTGTTATTCTTGAGATGCCCGAGGACGACAACATGTCGATTATCCTTGGTAGACTCTTTTTCAATACTACTGGGGATGTTATTGGTAGAATCTTTTTCATGTCAATGGGAAACAACATAAAGTGCACTTTCCGAAGAAAGAAGCTTCGGTAAATAGTGTTAATGTCATTGTGCAAGTGGCCACAATCACTATTGGAGGGTTTAAATTTCCTCTTACTAGTGCAAAGAAGAAATATGATATTCTTATTGTTGGGGATATGCACATCCCCATTGAGGTAACTTAGTGTTATACGAAAATTCCTTTGTTTCATGTCAATCGGAAATGGTTATTAATAAGACTTGATCAACCTTATTAATGGATTCTTTCTGAAAGGCATGTGGTCGATGAATTTCATAAGCACAATTTTATGTACCTAAAGTTTGCCCTCTGTTATTTTTAGTTAAATAAAATAAAATGCCATGATTATCCTGTTTTCTGAATTTCCCGTACAATAAAAATGACCCAAAAATAAATAGTCTTAGAATGCCACAAAAAAACTACATGAATTTTTCTAGAATATTTAAAAATTACTGGTGCTGACAACACACATGGGGGTTGCACAGGTTGGTGCCAAGCCAAAAGGGCGCATCCACCCCCTGGGCGCGCCCTGATGGCTTGGGGGCCCCACAGGTACTCCCTCACATATCCATTCAGCCCACTCTTTCTCCTACCTCTAGAAAATTAATCATGGTTGCTCTCTCTCTCTCTCTCTCTCTCTCTCTCTCTCGTGTTTTTGCTCACAAAGCTGAGATTTTCGATCTCTTTGCTCGGAACCCCATTTCCGAAACTATTTTGAGGGATTGCTCCTTGGTATGTGACTCTCCCATTGCTCCAATTAGTTTTTGCTTTAGTGGTTTACATTTTGCATATTTTGCTGCACTTGGTGCTACTGAAAATGAGCTTGCATGTGGAATTCTTTGAGTTCCAAGTATTTTGATTGTTTGATATGGCCTCTAGGCATCTATATGAGTAGTTTCTATCAATCTTGCTCACATAATTTTGTGGTCCAAAACTTTCAGAAAATTGTTCTTAGGGAAATGAACATCTTTAGGAGAAGTTCTTCGAGCCGGAGTCCCAAGGGAGTCGTTGGGAGTGTTCAAGATCAAGATATTCATGTCTCTCGTAATACGGAGGTGCGTCCGTGCAAATGGCCTCATAATGCCTTCATGATCGAAGCTTTTCTTCCAAGAGTTCATGCAATTCATTGGAAATGCTGGGCTGACCGCCTTCCTTGCGGATGAGTGTGATCAATATTATCCCCTTACAAACTCCTTTGTACAAAATTTCTATTTCATGCATAGGCTTGATATCCCCATGGTACGCTTTGATTTATACGCGTAAAATTTGAAATACCATTACCCAGTTCTGCCAAATATGCTTGATTCTCTGTGATAGGGGATTAAGTGAGCCCAAGTCAGAGGAGTTCGAGGACTTCCTTCTTTCTTTAACTGTGGGAAAACGTAGGGGCGTGTCGAACGCTAGAGCTACCAGCTTGCATTTTCCTACTTAGCACTACTTTCCATTATTTATAGGAAAATGTTTAACTGCTATGTAACAAGGTGGCGGTCTGAGTGCCCCCACCCTTGCTATTTTGCATCGTGCATTGTTTAATGACAACACGTACAGCTTAGGAGTTATTGTTGCATGCCGCCTGCATGGTAACTGTTATGGGCAAGGTCCATAGTGGTATTCATGCCACTCGCCTAGTAAAACACTTTAAGATCAATATATGCTGTCTATGTTAGAACACCACTTTATTGATGAACCTAAGCCTCCGCACCACATTCGTAATAACGTAGTATACAGCGAGAGGATTCGCGATGTTATTGTGTTGCCTGCAACTTCGTTGTTTGACTATCATGCCAGGCACTGATATGTCGTCATGCCATCGGATATAATCACTTGCCAGAATGAGTTGGCCGAGGAGAAGGCCGCAGCCCAGTCTTGGGATGCTCAAGAGCCTCAACCCAACTACTTTCCCCCTCGACCCGATGGATACTTCGGATGGTGATCACCAAGCTAGGCCAAAAGCCTAAGCTTGGGGGAGTATGTATTTCTCGCCGACATTACATTAAAGTTCACACATTTCATATCAATTGTCGGTGTTCATCCTCTTTCATTGTATATCCATGTTAGTTTTATTTTTCCGCTTTCTTCATGTGTATTTGAAAAACTTTAAAAACCCAAAAATATTTCTCGCTTATTTTCGGTTTTTCTTTCTTGTTTAACTATCTTGTAGTATTAAAAGAAAACCCACAAAGATTTCCTTTGCATGTTGGGAGCTTTCCCGTGTAAATAGTTTTTCTCGTTCTTGTTTTTCCTTTGTTATTTGCTTTCGTCGTAAAAACCAGAAAACTCCAAAAATATTTCAGTGTGTTTCCCTGAATTGTTTTCCCTTTTATTGAGTCATTGAAAGGAGAAGACCACGATGGAAATGCTGAGTGGCTCTTATATGCATTAATGTTGATCTAACAAGGAGCCAATATTACTATGTCTTCTCCTTTGCATACACAGTTTTGCAGATTCTAGCTTAGTCCACGACGCACTTGCACTATTATTATTATCACATCGTTCGGTCGTGCAAGTGAAAGGCAATAATGACGATATTTGATGAAGTGATCATGGTAAAGGAAGCTGGTATGAACTCTTCTTGTTTTCTGTTTTTGTAAATATGTTTAGCCCGTTCAATCTTGATTCAACATATTATGAGTAAACATGTTTACGATGACAATTAGAGATTATATTTGCTCATGCCATGCTTAAATAACTATTAGTGAATAATGGTTTATGTTATGTGTGAACATGCATCAAAATGATTGTGATATGGTATTGTAGTATGGTATCTTTCTCTGAGTAATTCGAGCGGTTTGACTGGGCCACTTGCAAATATGTAGTTGATTCAGAGTGTTCATATCCTACTCATGCTAGTGTTCAATGTTAATTATTCTCAATGCATGATTATGACCGTTCTCGCTCTCTAGTTGACCGCTTCTCAATCTATTGCTAGCCTTCACCTGTACTAAGCGGGAATGTGGTTTGTGCATACAAAATCCTTAAACCCAAGTTGTTCCACATGAGTCCACCATATCTACCTATATACAGAATTACCCTACCGTTCCAAGTAAATTTGCATGTGCCACCTCTAAACATTCAAATAAACTTCCGTTTTGTGTGCTCGTACCGCTCATGGAGTGACGGGGCGTGTCGGGGATATAACCCCGCGGTATAACCCGTCTTATTGGCCCTGGTCAATGTAATGGCAGCTCTTGGCATTATACTCAAGATGAGCCATGTCGTGAAGATAAAGCGAACAAGGCGGTTGCTAAATAATCCGCCGGGAGGCCCAAGCACGCGGAGACGGCGACTCACGGCTCATAAGGCTGAAGACGCCGGAGGATTCCTTGCTTGAGAGGCAAGACGTGTTAGAGACATGGTGGATTACGAGTTGTAGTATAACTTGGACTCTGTTGTAAACCCTAGGCTCTCGACCTGTATATAAAGGCCAGCCCCTAGGGCCGAAAGACTCAAGTTAGACACCCTCGAAAGTTAGGTTCGCGATTCCGCACCCTTGTAATCGAGATCATCATCAATATAGACACAAAGCATGACGTAGGCTATTACCTCCATCGAAGGGGCCGAACCTGGGTAAACTTGCCTCCCGTTCCCGTTTAGCCCCTTTGAGTCGCCACCCAACGGCAATAGCCTCACACCTAAGTCCTTGCATGAGGACATCTACCGTGACAAAACCACGACAGTTGGCGCCCACCGTGGGGCTCTCGCTCGGTGGAGTTGAGTTCTCAAAGGGATCCCTTCCAGGGTTCGAGAGCTACATGGCGGGTCGTATGACCAAGAGCCGCCGCGGGAAGATCTACATCGACGATTCAGGCTGGGGCCCCGAGGCCGACTCAATTGAGTACGGGTACCGGGTCCCCTTCGGCAAGATCCATGTTTTCATCGGCTAGATCGGCGCGTCGGTTCCCGAGTCGGACATCTGCATCAACCTCGTCTAGCCGGCTCGGCGTGCCCAACCCGACCGGCATCAACCCGGCCGGTGCCACGAGACCAAGACCCTCGGGGAGGTTCATGAGTCGCCTCGCCAAGTTGCTATTTCCAGTACATGAATCACGGTGGCCCAAGCCCTGTCCATGGCTGGAGCATCGGGTGGTTCAGGCTTGCCACGGGGTGACTCAGGAGCTGAATTTTGTCAGTAGCACAATAACCAGGTTTTCAAAAGCAATTCCAAGCATCTGAATCGTGGCCAGTACCATGTCTTCACCACTAGTACTTGCAAGCGAGCCAGTAAGGTCAAGAGAAGAGCCGTCAACATGGCTGAGCCAGCAGTTCCCAGGTATCTTAACTGGTCTAAACATCCAATTACCTGGAGCAGGGAGGACCATCCCCCCCCCATGTCGACAACCCCGGCGGTTTGGCTTTGGTGGTGGCACCTCAAGTTGGCGGTTACACTTTGTCCAAAGTCCTTATGGATGGAGGCAGCAACATAAACATCTTATACTACGAAACTTTTCGCTGGATGAACCTGCCTGAGAGCACGCTGCTTCCCTCAACGACGGTGTTTCACGGGATTGTTCCTGGAAAGCCAGCTTATCCGATCGGGCGGATCAAACTTGACGTTGCCTTCGGTGATGAGCATAATTACAGATGCGAGCCTCTGATGTTTGAGGTAGTCAAGATAAAGAGCCCCTATCATGCCCTCTTTGGGCGGCCGACTTATGCTCGTTTCATGGCCCGGCCTTGTTATATCTATCTCAAGCTCAAGATGCCTGGACCGAAGGGCATGATTACCGTGGACGTAAGCCAGAAGATAGCCCAGGAGTGCGAGGAAGGAGACATGGCTTACGCCGAGTCGGCTTGTGCGGCTGAGGAATTGAAGTTCTATACCACCAATGTTGACCCGGCTGATATGAGCCCCCTCAAGAAGCCCAATACTAAGTCAGAGCCTTCGCTCAAGTTTAAGCCGATTGAAGATACTAAGAAGATAGATTTCACGCCATGCGATTCTTCTAAGTAGTTCACTATAGGGACCGGCTTGGATCCCAAATAGGAAAGCGCGCTCATCGAGTTTATCCGTGAGAATCGGGACATCTTTGCATGGAAACCTTCTGACATGCCTGGAGTCCCGAGAAAACTCGCTGAGCACCGTCTTAAAGTGGACCCGAAGATGAGACCAGTACGCCAATATCTTCGTCATTTTAATGAGGAGAGACGTAAGGCAATTGGAGAAGAGGTGGCCCGGCTCCTAGCTGTTGGATTTATCGTTGAAGATTTTCACCCCGAGTGGTTGGCTAACCCGGTGCTTGTTCTGAAAAAGAATGGCACATGGCGCATGTGTGTAGACTACACAGATCTCAATAAGGCTTGTCCAAAGGATCCTTTTGCTCTCCCACGTATCGATCGGATCATTGACTCTACGGCGGGTTGTGAGAGCCTGTGCTTCCTGTATGCGTACTCCGGCTATCACCAGATCAAGATGGCTATTGAGGATCAAGAGAAGACAACTTTCATCACTCCCTTTGGTGCTTTCTGCTATGTATCTATGCCCTTTGGGCTTAAGAGCGCAGGGGCGACTTATCAACGCTGCGTCCAGAATTGCCTTCAGCTGCAGATTGGGCGCAATGTTCACGCCTATGTTGACGACATCGTGGTGAAATCTCAGAGGAAGGAGATGCTCTTGGAGGACATCAAGGAGACGTTTGATAATTTTCGAGTGTACCAGATGAAACTTAACCCGACAAAGTGTGTTTTTGGTGTTCCAGCAGGCAAACTATTGGGTTTCCTGGTTTCTGAGCGAGGCATCAAAGCTAAACCGGACAAAATTAAGGCAGTGACTTCGCTGGCTGAGCCGGCAAATATAAAACAGGTTCAACGCCTAGTGGGTCGTATCGCAGCTTTACGCCATTTCATAAGCCGCCTGGGAGAAAAAGCTATCCCTTTTTATCAATTGCTGAAGAAGACATGCGACTTTAAGTGGACTGACGTCGCTAATGAGGCCTTCGAAGCGCTCAAGAAACAGCTTGTTAACCCACCCGTCTTAGCCGCCCCTGCTGACAAAGAGCCAATGCTCCTATACATTGCCACCAATTCCAAAGTGGTGAGTGTAGCAGTTGTTGTCGAGCGGAAAGAAGAAGGGAAGGAATATTCGGTTCAGCACCCAGTTTACTTCGTCAGTGAAGTTTTAACTTTGTCCAAGCAACGGTACCCGCATTGGCAAAAGCTAGTCTTCGGAATTTTTATGGCAAGCCGGAAGCTGAAGCACTATTTCCAGGAGCATCCAATCATGGTGGTCAGTTCGACACCCCTTGGTGATATCAAACAAAACCGGGAGGCCACTGGACGGATTGCTAAGTGGGCTATTGAACTTGGTGATCACCTGTAGGGGAACGTTGCATGGGAAACAAAAATTTTCCTATGCACACACAAGATCTATCCATGGTGATGAGCATCTACGAGAGGGAGAGTAAATCTACATACCCTTGTAGATCGCTAAGCGGAAGCGTTTAAGAAACGCGGTTGATGTAGTCGAACGTCTCCGCGATCCAAATCGCAAGTCGTCCCTCGATCCGATCACGAACTAGCGCCGAACGGACGGCACCTCCGCGTTCAACACACGTACGGCTTGATGACGCCTTCACCTCCTCGATCCAGCGAGCGATGGTGAAGTAGTGGTTGAGTTCCAGCAGCACGACGGCGTGGTGATGGTGGTGAGGAACAATCTCTGCAGGGCTTCGCCAAGCGCTACGGAGATTATGACAGAAGAACTAGAGGGTTAGGGTTGCCGCACACGGCTTGGGGAAATCTTGATGTGTCCCGTGTGCTAGCCCTGCCCCTCTATTTATATGTTGAGCCTTGGGGTCTAAACTTGGAGTAAAAGCCTCTTCCAGGTCGGTTTTGCCCGCACAAGGTCGGTTTGGCCCGCAGGGAAAGAGTCCAACTCGGATCCCTGCAGTACCGCGCACAAGCGGTAGTACCGCTTAACACAAGCGGTAGTACCGCTTCACACAAGCGATAGTACCGCTTGGGCGGTAGTACCGCTTCACACAAGCGGTAGTACCGCTTGGGCGGTAGTACCGCTTCACAAAACGGTAGTACCGCTTACGCGGCAGCAAAACTACTTTTTGCACTTTCCAATACCTCGTCGGCTTTATCCCTTTGGCCCATATAAAGTGTTGCTGCACCCGAACACTTCGGTAAACATCCGGAACCCATTCCGATGAACTCCGGAACTCTTCCGGAGATCAAAACACTATTATCACATATATCAATCTTTACCTCCGGACTATTCCGGAGATCCTCGTCATGTCCGGGATCTTATCCGGGACTCCGAACAACTTTCGGTCACCAACAAAATAACTCAACTATACTAATCGTCACCAAACGTTTAAGTGTGTAGACCCTGCGGGTTCGAGAACTATGTAGACATGACCGAGACACCTCTACGGCCAATAACCAATAGCGGGACCTGGATGCCCATATTGGCTCCTACATATTCTACGAAGATCTTTTATCGGTCGAACCTCTATGTCAAGGATTCAGTTAATCCCGTATGCTATTCCCTTTGTTCTTCGGTATGTTACTTGCCCGAGATTCGATCGTCGGTATCTCTATACCTAGTTCAATCTCGTTATCGGCAAGTCTCTTTACTCGTTCCATAATACAAGATCTCGTGGCTAACACTTTAGTCACATTGCTTGCAAGGCTCATTGTGATGTTGTATTACCGAGTGGGCCCTGAGATACCTCTCCGTCACACAGAGTAACAAATCCCAGTCTTGATCCATGCCAACCCAACAGACACCCTCGGAGATACCTATAGAGCACCTTTATAGTCACCCAGTTACGTTGCGACGTTTGATACACACAAGGTACTCCTCCGATGTCAGGGAGTTGCATGATCTCATGGTCATAGGAACAGATACTTGACATGCAGAAAACAATAGCAATAAACTAACACGATCAAATGCTACGTTCTTAGTTTGGGTCTTGTCCATCACATCATTCTCCTAATGATGTGATCCCGTTATCAAATGACATCTCATGTCAATGGCTAGGAAACCTTAACCATCTTTGATCAACGAGCTAGTCAACTAGAGGCTTACTAGGGACACAGTGTTGTCTATGTACCCACACATGTATTTGAGTTTCCAATCAATACAATTATAGCATGGATAATAAACGATTATCATGAACAAGGAAATATAATAATAACCAATTTATTATTGCCTCTAGGGCATATTTCCAACAGTCTCCCACTTGCACTAGAGTCAATAATCTAGTTCACATCACTATGTGATTTACATTGTAATGAATCGAACACCCATGCAGTTCTGGTGTTGTTCATGTTTAGCCCTTGGAAGAGGTTTAGTCATCGGATCTGCAACATTTAGATCCGTGTGTACTTTGCAAATATTTATGTCGTCCTCCTTGATGTAATCGCGGATGGAATTGAAACGTCGCTTTATGTGTCTGGTCCTCTTGTGAAATCTTGGTTCCTTGGCTAGAGCAATGGCACCAGTATTATCACAAAACAGAGTCATTGGGTTAAGCGCACTAGGCACTACTCCAAGATCTGTCATGAACTCCTTCATCCAGACACCTTCCTTCGCCGCCTCCGAGGCAGCGATGTACTCCGCTTCGCATGTAGAATCTGCTACCACGCTTTGCTTGGAACTGCACCAGCTAACCGCACCCCCATTAAGAATAAATACGTATCCGGTTTGCGACTTAGAGTCATCCGGATCAGTGTCAAAGCTTGCATCGACGTAACCCTTTACGACGAGCTCTTGATCACCTCCATAAACGAGAAACATGTCCTTAGTCCTTTTCAGGTACTTCAGGATATTCTTGACCGCCGTCCAGTGTTCCATTCCTGGATCACATTGAAACCTTCCGACCATACTTATGGCAAGGCTGACATCGGGTCTTGTGCACAGCATTGCATACATGATAGAGCCTATGGCCGAAGCATAGGGGATGACACTCATCTTTTCTCTATCTTCTGCAGTCACTGGGCATTGAGTCTTACTCAACTTTACACCTTGCAAAACAGGCAAGAACCCCTTCTTGGACTGATCCATTTTGAACTTCTTCAAAACTTTGTCAAGGTATGTGCTTTGTGAAAGTCCTATTAAACGTCTCGATCTATCTCTATAGATCTTGATGCCTAATATGAAAGCAGCTTCTCCTAGGTCCTTCATTGAAAAACTCTTGTTCAAATATTTATTTATGCTTTCCAGCATTTCTATATTGTTTCCAATCAGTAATATGTCATCCACATATAATATTAGAAACGCTATAGAGCTCCCACTCACTTTCTTGTAAATACAAGCTTCTCCGTAAACTTGTATAAACTCGAACGCTTTGATCACCTCATCAAAACGAAGATTCCAACTCCGAGATGCTTGCACCAGTCCATAAATGGATCGCTGGAGTTTGCAAACTTTGCCAGCATTCTCTGGATCGACAAAACCTTCTGGTTGCATCATATACAACTCTTCCTTAAGGTAACCGTTAAGGAACGCTGTTTTGACATCCATCTGCCAAATTTCATAATCGAAAAAGGCAGCTATTGCTAACATGATTCTGACGGACTTAAGCATCGCTACGGGTGAGAAGGTCTCATCGTAGTCAACTCCTTGAACTTGTGAAAAACCCTTTGCCACAAGTCGAGCTTTATAGACGGTGACATTACCGTCCGCGTCCGTCTTCCTCTTAAAGATCCATTTGTTCTGAATGGCCTTACGCCCTTCAGGTAATACTTCCAAAGTCCATACTTTGTTTTCATACATGGATCCCATCTCGGATTTCATGGCCTCTAACCACTTCTCGGAATCCGGGCCCATCATCGCTTCTCCATAGCTCGTAGGTTCATCGTTGTCTAACAACATGACCTCTAAGACAGGGTTGCCGTACCACTCGGGAGCAGTACGCGTCCTTGTCGACCTACGAGGTTCGATAGCAACTTGATCCAAAGCTTCATGATCATCATCATTAACTTCCTCTTCAGCTAATGTAGGCTCCACAGAAACAACTTTCTGCACTGCGCTACTCTCAGGTTGAAGTAAAGGTTCAACAACCTCATCAAGTTCTATCTTCCTCCCACTCAATTCTTTCGAGAGAAACTGTTTCTCAAGAAATGTTCTGTTTTTAGCGACAAACACTTTGCCTTCGGATCTGAGATAGAAGGTATACCCAACTGTCTCTTTTGGGTATCCTATGAAGACGCATTTCTCCGCTTTGGGTTCCAGCTTTTCAGGCTGAAGCTTTTTGACATAAGCATCACATCCCCAAATTTTAAGAAACGACAGCTTTGGCTTCTTGCCAAACCAAAGTTCATATGGCGTTGTCTCAACGGATTTCGATGGTGCCCTATTTAAAGTGAATGCAGCTGTCTCTAATGCATAACCCCAAAACAATAGTGGCAAATCGGCAAGAGACATCATAGATCGCACCATATCCAATAAAGTTCGATTACGACGTTCGGACACACCATTACGCTGTGGTGTTCCAGGCGGTGTCAGTTGTGAAACAATTCCACATTGTCTTAAGTGACTGCCAAACTCATAACTCAGATATTCTCCTCCTCGATCAGATCGTAGGAATTTAATCTTCTTGTTACGATGATTCTCAACTTCACTCTGAAATTGTTTGAACTTTTCAAATGTTTCAGACTTGTGTTTCATTAAGTAAATATACCCATATCTACTTAAGTCATCAGTGAAGGTGAGAAAGTAACGATAACCACCGCGCGCTTCAATACTCATCGGACCGCACACATCAGTATGTATGATTTCCAATAAGTCACTTGCCCGTTCCATTGTTCCAGAGAACGGCGTTTTAGTCATCTTGCCCAAGAGGCATGGCTCACATGTGTCAAGTGATTCAAAATCAAGTGACTCCAAAAGTCCATCAGCATGGAGCTTCCTCATGCGTTTTACGCCAATATGACCTAAACGGCAGTGCCACAAGAAAGTGGTATTATCATTATCAATCCTACATCTTTTGGCATCAATGTTATGAACATGTGTATCATTACTATCGAGATTCAATAAGAATAAACCGCTTACATTGGGTGCATGACCATAAAAGATATTACCCATATAAATAGAACAACCATTATTCTCTGATTTAAATGAGTAACCGTCTCGCAATAAACAAGATCCAGATATAATGTTCATGCTTAACGCAGGCACCAAATAACACTTATTTAGGTTCATCACTAATCCCGACGGTAATCGAAGAGCGAGCGTGCCGACGGCGATCACATCAACCTTGGAACCATTTCCCACGCGCATCGTCACTTCGTCCTTCGCCAGCCTCCGTCTATTCCGCAGTTCCTGTTTAGAGTTGCAAATATGAGCAACCGCATCGGTATCAAATACCCAGGCACTACAACGAGGGTTGGTAAGGAACATATCAATAACATGTATATCATATATACCTTGTTTTTTGTTGGCCGCCTTCTTGTCAGCCAAATACTTGGGGCAGTTCCGCTTCCAGTGTCCAGTTCCCTTGCAATGAAAGCACTCAGTTTTTGGTTTGGGTCCAGCCTTGGGTTTCTTCACAGGAGCAGCAACTGCTTTGCCACCTTTCTTAGATTTACCCTTCTTACCCTTGCCATTTTTCTTGAAACTAGTGGTTTTATTGACCATCAACACTTGATGCTCCTTCTGAATTTCAGACTCAGCGGCTTTCAGCATCGCAAACAGCTCGGCGACTGACTTGTTCATCCCGTGCATGTTATAGTTCAACACGAAGCTCTTGTAGCTAGGTGGCAATGATTGAAGAACTCTGTCAGTGATAGCCTCTGGCGGAAGGGGCATCCCCAATTCAGCCAGACGGGTGGAGTACCCAGACATTCTGAGCACGTGATCACTGATAGACCCGTTCTCCTCCATCTTGCAAGTATAGAACTTATCGGAGATCTCATATCTCTCGATCCGGGCATTCTTCTGAAAGATAAACTTCAACTCCTGGAACATCTCATATGCTCCATGACGTTCAAAACGTCTTTGAAGTCCCGGTTCTAAGCCATACAACATTGCACATTGAACTATTGAGTAATCATCAGAACGAGCCTGCCAGGCGTTCACAACGTCTAGAGACTCAATTGGAGCGGGTGGATCACCAAGCGGTGCATCAAGGACATAAGCCTTCTGGGAAGCCGTAAGGATAATCCTTAGATTACGGGCCCAGTCCACAAAGTTACTTCCATCATCTTTCAACTAAGCTTTCTCTAGGAACGCATTAAAATTCAGGGGTGCTACTACGCGAGCCATGATCTACAACATAAATATAGCAAAGACAACTTAGACTATTGTTCAAGATAATGAGTTTAATTAATCATATTACTTAAAAGCTCCCACTCAAATTGACATCCCTCCGGTCATTCGAGTGTAACATGATCCAAATCCACCAACTCAAGTCCGATCATCACGTGAGTCGAGGTGGTTTCAATGGTGAACATCTTCATGTTGATCATATATACTATATGACTCATGTTCGACCTTTCGGTCTCTTGTGTTCCGAGGCCATGTCTGTACATGCTAGGCTCGTCAAGTTTAACCCGAGTGTTCCGCGTGTGCAACATGGCTTGCACCCGTTGTATGTGAACGTGGAGTCTATCACACCCGATCATCACGGCGTGTCTCGAAACGATGAACTTTCGCAACGGTGCACACTCGGGGAGAACACAATTTATCTTGAAATTTAAGTGAGGGATCACCTTATAATGCTACCGTCGTCCTAAGCAAAATAAGATGCATAAAAGGATTAACATCACATGCAAATCATAAGTGACATGATATGGCCATGAACTTGTGCTTTTTGATCTCCATCTCCAAAGCACCGGCATGATCTCCATCGTCACCGGCATGACACCATGATCTCCATCATCTTGATCTCCATCAACGTGTCGCCATAAGGTTGTCGCGCCGACTGTTGCTTCCACGACTATTGCTAACGTTTAGCGATAAAGTAAAGCATTACATAGCGCTTAATGATTGACACGCAGGTCATACAATAATTAAAGACAACTCTATGGCTCCTGCCAGTTGCCGTACTCATCGACATGCAAGTCGTGATATTCTATACAACACATGATCATCTCATACATCACATATATCTCATCATGTAATTGGCCATATCATATCACATCATACCCTGCAAAAACAAGTTAGACGTCCTCTAATTGTTGTTGCAAATTTTACGTGGCTGCTGCGGGTTTGTAAGAACCGTTCTTACCTACGCAAAACCACAACGTGGTGTAGTGATTGCTTTTTGATCTTCTAAAAGAACCCTCTTCATTGAAATCGATTCAACTAAAGTGAGAGAGACAGACACCCGCTAGCCATCTTTATGCAACGAAGTTACATGTCAGTTGAAGGAACCTGTCTCGCGTAAGTGTACGCGTAATGTCGGTCCGGGCCGCTTCATCTCACAGTACCGCCGAATCAAATATCAACTAGTAACGGCAAGCAATATGTATACACCCACGCCCACAACTCGTTTGTGTTCTACTCGAGATCTCATCTACGCATAGACCTGGCTCTGATACCACTGTAGGGGAACGTTGCATGGGAAACAAAATTTTTCCTACGCACACACAAGATCTATCCATGGTGATGAGCATCTACGAGAGGGAGAGTAAATCTACATACCCTTGTAGATCGCTAAGCGGAAGCGTTTAAGAAACGCGGTTGATGTAGTCGAACGTCTCTGCGATCCAAATCGCAACTCGTCCCTCGATCCGATCACGAACTAGCGCCGAACGGACGGCACCTCCGCGTTCAACACACGTACGGCTTGATGACGCCTTCACCTCCTCGATCCAGCGAGCGATGGTGAAGTAGTGGTTGAGTTCCAGCAGCACGACGGCGTGGTGATGGTGGTGAGGAACAATCTCTGCAGGGCTTCGCCAAGCGCTACGGAGATTATGACGGAGGAACTAGAGGGTTAGGGTTGCCGCACACGGCTTGGGGAAATCTTGATGTGTCCCGTGTGCTAGCCCTGCCCCTCTATTTATATGTTGAGCCTTGGGGTCTAAACTTGGAGTAAAAGCCTCTTCCAGGTCGGTTTTGCCCGCACAAGGTCGGTTTGGCCCGCAGGGAAAGAGTACAACTCGGATCCCTGCAGTACCGCGCACAAGCGGTAGTACCGCTTAACACAAGCGGTAGTACCGCTTGGGCGGTAGTACCGCTTCACACAAGCGGTAGTACCGCTTGGGCGGTAGTACCGCTTCACAAAACGGTAGTACCGCTTACGCGGCAGCAAAACTACTTTTTGCACTTTCCAATACCTCGTCGGCTTTATCCCTTTGGCCCATATAAAGTGTTGCTACACCCGAACACTTCGGTAAACATCCGGAACCCATTCCGGTGAACTCCGGAACTCTTCTGGAGATCAAAACACTATTATCACATATATCAATCTTTACCTCCGGACTATTCCGGAGATCCTCGTCATGTCCGGGATCTTATCCGGGACTCCGAACAACTTTCGGTCACCAACAAAATAACTCAACTATACTAATCGTCACCAAACGTTTAAGTGTGTAGACCCTGCGGGTTCGAGAACTATGTAGACATGACCGAGACACCTCTACGGCCAATAACCAATAGCGGGACCTGGATGCCCATATTGGCTCCTACATATTCTACGAAGATCTTTTATCGGTCGAACCTCTATGTCAAGGATTCAGTTAATCCCGTATGCCATTCCCTTTGTTCTTCGGTATGTTACTTGCCCGAGATTCGATCGTCGGTATCTCTATACCTAGTTCAATCTCGTTACCGGCAAGTCTCTTTACTCGTTCCATAATACAAGATCTCGTGGCTAACACTTTAGTCACATTGCTTGCAAGGCTCATTGTGATGTTGTATTACCGAGTGGGCCCTGAGATACCTCTCCGTCACACAGAGTAACAAATCCCAGTCTTGATCCATGCCAACCCAACAGACACCCTCGGAGATACCTATAGAGCACCTTTATAGTCACCCAGTTACGTTGCGATGTTTGATACACACAAGGTACTCCTCCGATGTCAGGGAGTTGCATGATCTCATGGTCATAGGAACAGATACTTGACATGCAGAAAACAATAGCAATAAACTAACACGATCAAATGCTACGTTCTTAGTTTGGGTCTTGTCCATCACATCATTCTCCTAATGATGTGATCCCGTTATCAAATGACTTCTCATGTCAATGGCTAGGAAACCTTAACCATCTTTGATCAACGAGCTAGTCAACTAGAGGCTTACTAGGGACACAGTGTTGTCTATGTACCCACACATGTATTTGAGTTTCCAATCAATACAATTATAGCATGGATAATAAACGATTATCATGAACAAGGAAATATAATAATAACCAATTTATTATTGCCTCTAGGGCATATTTCCAACATCACCATCTAAAGTATGTGCCCCAAACCGCCATCAAGTCCCAAGCGCTGGTAGATTTCCTCAATGATTGGACAGAATTGCAGATTCCAGAAGATAGGCTAGATAACACGTACTGGACTATACACTTTGATGGATCTAGACAGTTGGAGGGCTCCGGGGCTGGAGTTATATTGTCTTCTCCATGACGTGATAAATTTTGTTATGTTCTACGGCTCATCTTCTCTTGTACTAACAATGCAGCTGAATACGAGGCCCTCCTACACGGGCTTGGAATAGCTAAGGAGATGAATCTGAGCCTGGTCAAGTATTTGGGCGACTCAGATTTGGAGGCTCAACAAGTTTCAAGGACTTTGGACTCTAAGGATCCCCTGATGGCGTCTTACCGGCGGGCGGTCTCTGATGTGGCAGGTCATTTTCAAGGGTATCAAGTTGATCATATAGATCACCGTCTTAACGAGGCGGCCGACGCCCTGTCACGACTCGGCTCACAAAGGAAGCCGGTTCCCCCCAATGTCTTCTTAGATGTCCTTCATAATCCTTCGGTCAAATTGCCATCTGAGGAGGACATAGCTATTCCTGACCCGGAGGCACTCTTGGTGGTGGCTCTCCATGCTACCCCTGACTGGACTGTACCGTATCTGGCTTATCTGATTCGAGGCGATCTCCCGACTGAGGAAATCATTGCTCGGCAGATAATTCGGCGGTCCAAATCAATCACTATCGTCAGTGGAGAGTTACATCGGTGAAGCAGCACTAAGGTGTTTCAGCGCTGTGTTTCCCCCGAGGAAGGCCAGGAGATTCTTAATGAAATCCATGCTGGCGACTGTGGACATCATGATGGCTCACGATCCCTGGTGGCAAAAGCTTTTCGACATGGGTTCTATTGGCTGACGGCTCACGCAGATGCAGAAGAAATTATGCGCAAGTGCGATGGGTGCCAAAAGTTTGGTCGACAGGCCCATGTGCCAGCTCAGGAATTGCGAATGATCCCAATTACTTGGCCGTTCGCAGTTTGGGGGCTTGACATGGTTGACCCGTTCAAGCCGTCTTCTGACAAGAAGACACACCTCTTGGTGGCAGTTGATAAATTCACCAAATGGGTTGAAACAGAGCCAGTTAGTAGCTATGATGCAGAGACCGTGGTCAAGTTTTTGAAAAAGTTGATTTTCCGTTTTGGCTACCCTCACAGAATTATCACTGATAATGGTACCAATTTGTCCAAAGGAGCCATGGTGCAGTTTTTTCAACAAGAGCACATCCGGCTTGACCTGGCAGCAGTGGCACATCCGCAGTCTAATGGACAAGCCGAACGAGCTAATCAATAGATCCTCAGGGGGATCAACCCCGGCTTATGGTACCACTTGAGCGTACTCTGGGTTGTTGGGTTGAATAACTCCCCACTGTACTTTGGAGTATTCGAACAACTCCAAATAGATCCACTGGATACACACATTTCTTCCTGGTTTATGGAGCTGAGGGGGTCCTACCAAGTGATATTCGTCATGAATTGCCTCGGGTTACAACCTATGTTGAGGCGGACAACGAGCTAGCACGTCAAGACTCCCTGGATGCCTTGGAAGAAGAACGTGACTTAGCAGCAGCCAGATCTGCCATATATTAGCAAGACTTACATCACTATCGCAGCCGTACAATCTGAAGCTGTACTTTTCAAGAAGGCGACTTAGTGCTACGTTTAATTCAAGATCAGACGGGGATGCACAAACTTTCCGCACCTTGGGAGGTCCTTTCGTCATCAGCAGTAACGTCAATAACGGTTCATATTATCTGGTGGACTTACGACAAGGATCATACACTTCTTAGGAGGAAACAACCCGGCCCTGGAACATTGCTCACCTACGGCCCTATTATACTTAAAGAGCCACCGGCTCCCTTTTTTGTAAATTTCCCCTCCCTGCAAATTCTGTATATACTTCTTTATGTTCAAATATAATAAAGTCGGTACCCTCGAAGCTCGGGGTCTCTGTCGTTTCAGCCTATAAATTGAGCTTGAATCTTTATTGTTTGCAACATAGGTCACTTGGGGGCTTCCAACTCACCGAGTTTAGCTTTCTCACCCTCTTGACCCAGCAAAAACGCCACAATATATGGTTAAACAAGCCTGTATGCTTGATGCGACTCCGATCAGGTGACCCCGTGTACTCTTGCAAGTTAATCCTCTTTAGGACCCTGAACTTCTCAAGGTTAAAACACCGGCTTGAGCCATGTGAGATCCGGCATAGAGAAAGCTAGGATGAACCATGGGTTATCATACCCGCTTCATTGAAGCAAGACTTGAGCCTCGAAAGCCAGTCTCTTTTTGCCGAGTCTCATTGAGCCAGCATATTAACAGTAATTCATATAAATAAACTCTTTATTCCCACATTATGCATTTTTAGGAACAACATTGTCCCTATTACCGGTCATATATGAGCATCTGGGTTAAACAAACCACGATCCTATCATGACCAGGTTTAAATCGCCTATCCCCAATATCATTCTGGAAAGGTTCAACAGACTAGGGCCTCGAAAGTCAAATTTCTTTTGCTGGTTTGTTTTTGACTTATTCTTTCTGTTCAATCAAGTGACTCACTGAGCACAACAGCAGAGATATTCAAAGATCAGCAAAAAGAGCAGCATAAATCTTATCTCAACAAAAACAGCTCGAAAGATTGGAGTTTTGCACCAATAAAGGTGCACACATGCATGATGGCACGACCTAGCATTTCAAAGAAGTTATCACACTACCCCTATTACAGGCCCATAATGGAGCCACAAAATACTCAAGTTTCCCCAATTTACTTGGGGGCTCGCTCAGTTTGGCGACTCATTCATCTTCGGAGATGCCTTCATGCCTTCTCCTCATCAGCCGCCTCTGGGTCTGCATCCACCAGCTCATCATCCTCGTCAACCTGCTGGCCCTTCTGCTGCCATCGAATTGAGTTCAACGATTCAAAATTTGACGTTCCCTCAACAAGAGATGATGCGTCAACATCAGGGGCAAAAGGTCTCTTACGTCGGGGAGGCACCAACTCAGACGGCTCATATTTGGGCGGGTTAATGCGCTCATTATCGTTGGTATACACAGGATGGTATTTCGAGAGGTCAATCTCTTCAGCTATCAGAGTTGCGAGTGGCCGAGTCTCTGTGACGCACTTCGCGTAGTCTGAATGAGTAAATGTGGAGCCATCGAGTTTGAACTCAGGAAAGCCGCCTTTCAAGAGCTCCACATCCAATTCAGGTAAATATGCTTTTGCTCGAGCAAGCGCCATGTTTGCCCCTCCTCGAGCCGCCGCTCTCCGGGTCTCGGTCACCCATTGTAGCACGGTGGAAAGTTGCTTCAACATGTCCTTGATGCTTCTTGGCGGGTGTTTTAGATTCTTCACCACCATAATGGAGTAAACAGATCCTGTGAATAGTTGCTCTACATATGTGAAAATGGCCTTCAATTTCACAATAGGCAGTTCTACAAGATTATGGTCTTTCCGCCCTGCAAATACAAAGAGAAACAATGAGCCGCCGTACAATCGTAAGACGGTAAATTACAAAAGAGAGACAACACACATACCGAAGATTGCCGTCAACATTTCGTTTATCTGTTTCACAAGAGTGGCATATTTTTCCTTCAATGGATCGAGCTTCTTTTCAGCCTTTTCAGCATGTTTCAAAAGGGTGGCCTTTTCTGCCTCAAACAGCTTTACGGCTTGTTCAAGGCGTTCATTAGCCCGCCGTGCAGAATCCTCAAAATGAACCGCCATGAACTCAACATCAGCTTTTAGATTTCTCTCTTCTTTGAGCCGTTTCTACAGTTTCACAGCAACCAACTCAGCATCCTCAACATATTCCTGACAGATGTACAAGAAGTATCAGCAAATATTTCTATAACAACTTCAAGCCGCCTTATGACGGGTTACTTTTTTTGAACAAAAGTCCCAAGCAGATTGCAAGCAATATCCTTGACACTTGGGGACTAATGCATGCCAGTTTTTCTCCAAAAATCTTAGCATGGAAAGACCCGATTCATCTCAAGAATATGAGTCAGCCCTTGGGGGCTACGTGTCGATTTCTTTAAAGTATTAACCAGACCCGATTCATCTCAAGAAGATGAGCCGGCCCTTGGGGGCTACAGGTCTATTTCTTTCAAAAGTAATAACAAGACCTGACTCATCTCAAAGAGATGAGTCGGCCCTTGGGGGCTATAGCTACAGGTCATATTTATTTTATAGAACCAGCTTACAACAATAAGCTGGTCCTTGGAGGCTAATGAGAGTATAAAGATAGTGGTAAACACAAGAAGCTTACCTCATATTTCTCCTTCATAGCATTTATCATGTTAATTTCAATTTCCCGGCTCTCAAACAGTCGGGTCAAGTATTGCTGGTAATCTTGAGTACCAAGTGCAGACAACTCTGGAATCTCCAGTTTGGCTTTCCCTTTGTTCAAATCAACCGGCTCATCCTTAGCCACAATTTTAGCCAAGGAAGTGGAAACAATGGGAACTTGGAAACCCTCGTTCACAATGATAACATCTGGAAGGTTTGCTTCTGACGGCACCTTGGGATCATCTAAATGAATCGCCGGGCTGGAAGGACGAACCGGGCTTGTCAGACGGGCAGATGGGTCATCCGATATGTCGTGGGCTTCAGGTGGTATATACATAAAAACCGGCTCATCCGGCCTGGGCGTCTCATCGTCGGTTGCCGCCTTAGCCCTCACGTTTGTTTCTTTCTCTACAAAGGGGTCAGTTCTTATGTTTGTTTTCACTGGCGGGGGGTCTGAAACGTTTTGGTTTATAGTACCAGAAGATGACCCGCCAGCCCGCTTTGACAAAGTAGCCTTCGCCCCACAATTGCAAAAATAAAATATTATGCTAAGGAAAATATAGCTCAAGGTTTAAAACGACATAAGTCAACAGTGCAAATTCAGGAGCTTACCCACGGTTGACGTTGAAAGTGGGAAGCTGCGTCACAGTTGAGTCGCCCGAAGATGGAGGGGAGGCCTGATAAAGTGAATTCGAAGGACAAAGAAGTTGCTTAAACAAACCGGCTCTAGGACGAGAATTGGTTGGACTATGAGGCACCTCGAGGCGTGGTTTGCGACCCGGCGGTACATGAGACAAACCAGGGTCTAAGTCGCCCGAACCACTCCGGGTCTTGCGTTTTGATGAGCCGACAAATTGTGCTTTCTTCAAAACAAAATCGGGAGCCAAGTGAGCATCTGGGTGTGTCAACTTAACCTTCCGGATGGTTTGTCTTGGCTTTCTGGGAATAAACGTTTCTGAACAACTGGAGATTGGAGTTACCTCAATTTGTCCGGCTTGGCTAGATTCCGAGTCACCCTGATAAGAAGGCGCGTCAGCAAGCTCAACAAACAGGCGGCCAAGAGAATCAAGTTCTACCTCAGATTCCTCCCCCGAAGACGACACAGGGGTCGGGTTGTCTTTTTTACCCGACGAGGGAACGGGGGCTTGAGGTGTGACCTTCCAGAAAATAGAGTTCTCCTGCAACATGTAAAGTATGCGGTAAGGAACGACGGGTCAAAGTAAATTGATAAAAGACAACAAAAATAATCAATACCGGAGGTGGCGGGTTGAGAAGATAAAACGGACCCAAGCCGGTAACACTACACTGTTCCTTTGAGTCGGAAAAGAACTTCTTTGTTTCCTTGTTGAGGGCGTCATCAGTTAGACTCTCACGAGAGAAGCGTTGAGGATCAGATAAGGCGCATGAGTAATCACACATCAAGCCGTCCCTTACACTGACAGGCTGGATTCGCCACTTTAGCCAGCAACGAATCAGATAAATCCCATTTAAGCCATGTGCGGTCAAAGCTCTCAATTTTGTATGAAGAGGCGCTAATGGAGCCCTCTCTTCATCTGTTGGCCAACCCTGAAATTCCACGTTGCTGCAGAGTCTTCTCAGTCTAAAACCCGACAGAGGATTTTCTCCTTCAGGTGCAGTATTTTTGCAGTAGAACCAAGTCTTGTTCCATCCTTTTGGATGACTCGCTAGTTTTGATTCAGGAAAGGCGCTGTTCTTCCTATTTTGAATGGAAGCTCCACCAAGTACACAGGCAACACCATTCTTCACCTCAGTGTAACGGTTGAGATAAAAGAATTCCATAAAAAGGGTCACGGATGGCTCAACCTGGAGATATACCTCGCATAACACTTGGAATTGACAAATATTGGTCATGGAATTTGCACCAATGTCTTGAGGCCTGAGTTTGAAGAAGTGTAGAAGGTCCCTGAAGAACTTTGAGCCGGGGGGACGGAAACCTCTACGCAGATGATCAGTAAAGACAACAACTTCTCCTTGTCGCGGCTATGGGTACGGCTCTTCTTTGGGAGCCCACCACTCTATGACTTTTCGAGCCGGCAAGAAACCTTGATCCACGAGGTTATTTAAGGTGAGCTTGGATTCTTTTGTCTTGGCCCAGTTACAGACTTTGGAGTTTTTAGGAGCCATGGCGGGTTATAGAACGACTACAAGAGCGACAAAAAAAATGAGCCGGTGCGAATTATAAAGTCGCCTATACTAATTTGCTATTTTAACCCGGCAAAATCAAAGGAGGTCGAAGGCATATCCCCACAAACCTTAGCGAGCGCATTGGCTCACAAACTGGTTTCTATGAAAACTTTCTTTAGGATGGATATAATTAAATGAGGAAAAACCATGAAATATGCGTTCCAGCTGATGGAAAGACCGAAACTATGGCATTCAAAGGATAGCCTTGGTGGCTCATTTTAGATCTACTTATGAAGAAAACAAGGCAGAGATCATGTTAAAGCAACGCAATACTGAGGAATATTGAGTGCATGGATCTACGAACTACATCTCGGACGAACACGACGAACATGGCATAAACACCGGAAGTATCATACCCTAAATGGAGGGGATTCGTACCAGATTGTGTTGAAACAAAAATGGAGATGATCATGCTCGCTCTGACAGCTGCGAGAAGGTTCGATGGCGTCGACGATGGAGCAGGGGACCCCGATGATGCGTTCGAAGCTCCGGTGGTGTTCGGTCGAAGAAGGAGCGAGAGGAAGAAGATGATGGGAAAGTTACTGCAGGGGCATAGTGGACTTATTTATAAAGAGGGAAAACGGAACGCCGCTGTGAAAGACGAAACAACTACGGTCAAATTGCGGCTAGAAGTTTGCCTCGATTTTCGCATCGGACTAGATTTGGCGCAGTTTTCAAAACATACGTTATGATGACTCCGGAGGACAACGGTAAGCAAGGATGACGTCATTGACACACAGGCACTGGAAAAATGACAAGTCTGGAAGTATTGCAAGCGGCACTTCGAGATCTATGAAGAACACAGATGCAAGCAGGTGATAAGCCGCAAGAGAAGTTAAAGGAAATTGACATGAATAAATTCAAATCAATCTGGGGCCTAATGTCGGGGATATAACCCCGCAGTATAACCCGTCTTATTGGGTCGGCTCAATGTAATGGCGGCTCTTGGCATTATACTCGAGATGGGCCATGTCGTGAAGATAAAGCGAACAAGGCGGTTGCTAAATAATCCATCGGGCGGCCCAAGCGCGCGGAGACGGCGACTCACGGCTCATAAAGCAGAAGACGCCAGAGGATTCCTTGCTTGAGAGGCAAGACATGTTAGAGACATGGTGGGTTACGAGTTGTAGTATAACTTGGACTCTGTTGTAAACCCTAGGCTCTCGACCTGTATATAAAGGCGAGCCCCTAGGGCCGAAAGACTCAAGTTAGACACCCTCGAAAGCTAGGTTAGCGATTCCGCACCCTTGTAATCGAGATCATCATCAATATAGACACAAAGCAGGACATAGTCTATTACCTCCATCGGAGGGACCGAACCTGGGTAAACTTGCCTCCCGTTCCCGTTTAACCCCTTTGAGTCGCCACCCAACGGCGATGGCCTCACACCTAAGTCCTTGCACGAGGACATCTGCCCTGACAAAACCACGACAGGGCGGGCAGTATCTTCCATGCTAAGCGGGTTATTCTCAAGATGGGCGTTTATTCATCTGTCATTGCACAAGAGAGGTTGGTAAAAAGGATGTCGAGTCCTGCATAATCAAAAATGAATTAAACAAAACTCCTGGGACAGTTGATATGTTGGAGGGCACCCATGGATTTGGTCAGCCCTGGCTTGTGTATGTATGGTGGATGGGAGTAAACTTTACAATTTCGCTTGGGAACCGCCAATAATGTGTTTAGCATGGAAGATATTGAAAACTCTGTTGTGATGTTGACAGGAAAAGCACACCACCCAAAACTACAATTTCATCTTAGTTTCAAACCTTGAACTCTGGCACCTCTTCATATCAATGCTTCCTTCTGCAAAGGGCCTATCTATTTACTTTCATGTTATTTTATTTTTGTTCTTGAGTCATCTTTGTTCTCGCTAAAGCACCAGACCGGAGAGCACTATTGTCATCTTTATGCATTGAGTCTAGTTAATGTTGAATGTGACCATGACTGGATCTTTTCAACTCTGAATTACAATGTGTAGTCATTACTTGAACCTTGGAGGTGCTTTGCATTTATGTTTTGTGGTCTCAGAAAGGGCTAGCGAGATACAATATCATCATATTATATCATGATTGTTTTGACAAATTGTTGGCATGTGAGATATTTTATTATTGCTCGCTAGTTGGTTATGCTATTGTCACGAGTGAATATAATAACTAAGTGTTATGAGTGATATGGTTATTTATGATTTATGCTAAAAACCTGAACAGTAGCTAAGCATATATATGGCAACGATAACAAAAGAATTTGCAAAAAGTCCTCTTTATCACTTTTAGTTTATCAACTGAATTGCTTGAGGACAAGCAATGAGTTAAGCTTGGTGGAGTTGATATGTCTCAAATATCTACTTTTCCAAACACTGTTGCTCTTGTTTTATACTCTAATTTGCATGTTTTGAATGAAACTAACCCGGACTGACGTTGTTTTCAGCCGAACTGCTATGGTGTTGTTTTTGTGCAGAAATAAAAGTTCTCGGAATCGGACGAAACTTTTTGTGGATTTTTTCTGGAATATAAAAAAATAATGGAGCGAAGACCCACGAGAGAGGGGGCACCTGTTGGTGCCAAGTCAACAGGGCCTGCCCATCCCCCTAGGCGCGCCCTGATGGCTTGGGGCCACCTCGTGGCTCCTCCGACCCTAATTCTAGTTCTAAAAATTCTTATTTCCGGAGAAAAAACAGGACATAATTTTTCGTTGCGTTTCACGAGACGGAGCTGCCGCCACCTCATGTTCTTCCTCGGTAGGGCCGATCTAGAGTCCGTTTGGGGCTCCAGACTGGGGGATTCGTCGCCGTCGTCATCACAAACCCTTCTCCATCAATAATTCAATGATGCTCACCACCAGGAGTGAGTAATTCCTTTGTAGGCTTGCGGGATGGTGATGGGATTGGATGAGATTGATCATGTAATCGAGTTATTTTGATAGGGCTTGATCCCTACTATCCACTATGTTCCGAGATTGATGTTGCTATGACTTTGCTATGCTTAATGCTTGTCACTAGTCCTCGAGTGCCATGATTTCATATATGAACCTATTATGTTTTCATAAATATGAGAGTGTTTTGGTTCCTATCTTGCAAGTTGTATGCACCTATTATGTGTCATGATTCCGCATACCCCAAGGTGACAATAATTAGGATTCTTTCCGGTGATTGTCGTAGTTTGAGGAGTTCATGTATTCACCACGTGTTAATCCTTTGTTCCGGTTCTCTATTAAAAGGAGGCCTTAATATCCCTTAGATTTCCTTATGGACCCCCTGCCACGGGAGGGTAGGACAAAAAATGTCATGCAAGTTATTATTATAAGCACGTATGACTATATATGAAATACATTCGAACATTGCATTGATGAAATGGAGCTAGTTCCATGTCGCTCTAGTGTGTAACTGTAACATGATAAATGCCATCCAAATAATTATCCTTCACCGGTCCATGTGCCTACGCTTTTCATATACTAAATCTTGCTAAGTCACTATTGTTGTTACTACGGTTACAATCACTACAAAACTGTTGCTATCACTGTTACTGTTACTACCGCTATTTTGCCTTGCTACTAAAACTTTTGCTACAGAGAGATATCCCAGGTGTGGTTGAATCGACAACTCAACTGCTAAGACCAATAAATATTCTTTGGCTCCCCTTGTGTCGAATCAATAAATTAGGGTGGAATACTACCCGCGAAGACTGTTGTGATCCCCTATACTTGTGGCTTATCACGTCCCCGTGGACACAACCAAAGTGGTCTTTGTTTTACCCCCCTGTTGCAACTATCCGCTATGAAGGGAGAAGGGGCCTATCACGTCACCCAACTCGACAACCACACAGTTAGCCAACAGTAATATCCTTCCATCCAAAGTTGGCATACGTTGGATGGTCAACTTCACCCAACGTCAAGAAGATTATCAACATAAACATGCAAAGATGATATTAAATCCTAATATCAAACAACCTATTACACACTGGGGTTATTCCATACCCCGAGAATAACGGGTCTACTCACACATGGGTATGAAAATCATCATGGTAATGGTAATGGAATACATGAATGAATGAATCAACCGACACACCAAAGGATCCACTAGGGTTCTTGATGTTGCAGATGATAAGGACGTGGATGATGATGATGATGATGAAGACGGTCGTGATGAAGATGATGTTGATGACTTCATTCCCATCACGATGAGAGGAAACCCCTCCTTCTCCCATTTTGATCGTACGCTAATCATACACGCAAATGCGTACGACCAAGATTAGGGACTCACGGGAAGATATCAGAACACAACTCTAGACACAAATTAAAGTCATACAAGCTTCATATTACAAGCCAGGGGCCTCGAGGGATCGAATACATAAGCTCAAATTCAAACGAGTCAGCGGAAGCAAATATTATCTGAGTACGGACATAAGTAATCAAGTTTGCCTTAAGAAGGCCAGCACAGACATAAGCAATGGATCGAACGAGGCAAGGCCTCCTATCCTACTACTGGTCGGGGGCGGCCTCCACGTAGTAGTAGGCTCCGTTGGTGTCGTAGTGGTCGTCGGTGGGATCATATGCCTCCTAGGCTCCGTCATCTGATCGCGGTAATGTATCAAGGGGAAAAGGGGGAGCAAAGCTGCGGTGAGTACTCCTCCAAAGTACTAGCAAGACTTACATCAGAAATATACTAGAATATGCACCAGTATCAAAGGAATGGAGTTATATCTTTGGACTGACTGCAGAAATGCCAGAATAGAGGCGAAAGGCCTAGTCCTATCGAAGACTAGCATCTTCAGTGTCTTGCATCATTAGAAGAGCGTAGATTAGCATAATTAAAGTAGCAAGTTTTATTAAACCACACCCAGAGATTCTTCCTCGACTCCCTGCGAGAAAGCAATCCTGGAGCCAACACATTCATTTCGAAATCTCCAGTTCTAGTTGTAAGATCAGGATACAACTCCGAGCGTCCGTTACCATGGACACGGCCATTCAAATAGATATACTTCCCTACAAGGGTGCACCAACTTGCCCAACACGCTCAATTAACTCTGGCTGAACACAATTTCCAGGTCATGCCCGGTTTTGGCTGATCGACACGCCGTAGTCCTACCTAGGCTCAACAGAGAGGCCACACGCCAATCTACATCCTAAATGCGAAGGGGTCATGGGCCAATCGCCCTTTGCAATCCTGCACGTTGCAAGGACGGCCGGTGTCAGTCCTAGCACCCCTTAATACAAAGACGGTGCTTACGTGGGCCACCCGGGCGCGTACCGCTCAACTGTGACATCTGAAGAACTTTCGGGCGAATGTACAATGTAGAGTACCCATATTTATTCCCGCGTGGTGGTTAGTGCGAAACATGTCAGAGGCCTTCTTAGATCACATTTCCAAACCAATTAATGTTTTGTTAGCTACGGTGACGAGCGTTGATCCATGATATGTGGTCCCGTCGCCCTGTCTCGAAGACTTGTAGCAAGGGCCAAGAATGCCCGGCCATGCCTCGTCATCATTACACCAACACCATCCAGGTCATCTTGACCTCAACATGTAACAGCAGTAAAGTTAATGTAACCGCGTGTCCAAACATCAACGGGAAACCCGAGGAATCAACCTCGGTGCATCCCACCTGATGTAACCGTCAAGGTAACCAGAGAGGATTCACCCTCGATGGTCTACACTTGAGGTGTTGCACGACCGAGTCGTCGTCGGGAGTAGTGAAGGAGGAATCACCCTCGATAACCATGCCCGACTAGCTACACTATAGAGTTAACATCATGAGTACTTTACGAGGTGTCACCCTCGGTACTCGATAGTAGCGCTGCAGAGTCGGGCAACTAAGTGGGTGTGTGGTGAATGTGACAGGCATGGCTTGTCGATCAGTTGATCGAGTCATCGAGTCATCGATGATGAAGCAGGGGAAACTAGGACTAAGGGGTCACACGAGATCACTAATCAACCTATACTAAGCATTTAGTATAACAGTAGGTATAACATCGGTTTAAGAAAAACAGGCTATGCATCAGAATAGGAACTATCTACAACCGTAGCAAAATCTAATGCAAGCATGAGAGGGAAAGAAATGGGCGATATCGTAATGATCAAGTGGGTGGCTTGATGATCGACAAGTATAGGGGGTCAATCATAGTCCTTCCGATAGGTAAGAGTGTCGAACCCAACGAAGAGCAGAAGGAAATGACAAGCGGTTTTCAGCAAGGTAATTTCTGCAAGCACTGAAATTGTAGGTAACAAATAGTTTAATAGCAAGATAATTGGTAACGAGCAAGTAACGGTAACGGTAAATAAAGTGCAGCAAGGTAGCCCAATCCTTTTGTATCAAAGGACAGGCCAGAACATTCTCTTATAATCGTCAAATTGTTCTTGAGGGTACACGGGAATTTCATCTAGTCACTTTTATCATGTTGGTTTGATTCGCGTTCGCTACTTTGATAATTTGATATGTGGGTGGACCGGTGCTTGGGTGCTGTTCTTACTTGAACAAACCTCCCACTTATGATTAACTCCCTCGCAAGCATCCACAACTACGAGAAAAGTATTAAGATAAAATCTAACCATAGCATTAAACAATTGGATCCAAATCAGCCCCTTACGAAGTAGCGCATAAACTAGGGTTTATGCTTTTGTCACTCTAGCAACCCATCATATAATAACTAGCCAACAATGCATTCCCTTAGGCCCAAAGATGGTGAAGTGTCATGTAGTCGACGTTCACATGACACCACTAAGGGAATCACAACATACATATCATCAAAATATCGAACACATATCAAATTCACATGATTACTTGCAACATGACTTCTCCCATGACCTCAAGAACAAAGGTAGATACTCACAAATAATATTCATGCTCAAGATCAGAGGGGTATTCAATAGCATAATGGATCTGAACATATAATCTTCCACCAAATAAACCATATAGTAATCAACTACAAGATGTAATCAACACTACTAGTCACCCACAGGTACCAATCTGAGGTTCCAGTACAAAGATTGAACACAAGAGATGAACTAGGGTTTGAGAGGAGATGGTGTTGTTGAAGATGTTGATGAAGATTGGCCTCCCAAAGATGAGAGGGGTGTTGGTGATCACGATGGCTTCGATTTCCCCCTCCGGAAGGGAAGTTCCCCCGGCGGAATCGCTCCGCCGGAGGGCAAAAGTGCTTCTGCCCAAGTTCCGCCACGAGACGGCGACGTTCCGTCCCGAAAGTCCTCTCCTTATTTTTTTGTAGGTCAAAATACTTTAAGTACCAGAAGATGGGCACCGGAGGTGGGCTGGGTTGAGCACAACCCACCAGGGCGCGCGCCTGGGGGGCCTGGCGCGCCCTGGTGTCTTGTGCTCACCAGGTGGCCCCCCTCTGGTAGTTATTTTCTCTAGTATTTTTCATATATTCCAAAATAATTCTCCGTGAAGTTTCAGCTTATTTGGAGATGTGCAGAATAGGTATCTCTGATATGCTTTTTCAGGTCCAGAATTCCAGCTGCAGCATTCGCCCTCTTTGTGTAAACCTTGCATATTATGAGAGAAAAAGGCATTAGAATTACTACATAAAGCATTATTATGCATAAAAAATTATAAATAACAGTAGGAAATCATGATGCAAAATGGACGTATCAACTCCCCCAGGCTTAGACCACGCTTGTCCTCAAGCGAAAGCCGATATCGAAAAACATGTCCACATGGTTTGAGAGAGAGGTGTCGATAAAAACAAAATACGGACATAGTAGCATCATGCTTATTATCAAAGCAGCAACAAACTTTATCATAGAACTTATTCATATAACTTCATCGTATAACTTCTCATGAACAAGTAACAATTCATCACAACATAGAAGTATAAAGCATAAACCTTATTGAAAACCAACAAACTATGTTCTCAGTCAACTTTGCAACTACAATTCATCATAGTTTCAGGAAGGGTCTCGTGTCGGAGCCTTTTGGCAAGTCCACATACTCAACCACCGAACACATAGAAAGATAGGGGCTTATAGTTTCGCCTCGCAACGTATTCACCTCAAGGGTGATGTCAACAATAATAACTCATGCTCACTCATATTCAACTGGATATATGTGCCTAGATGTTTCCTCACCACATGATGCTTGCAAAAAGAAAAAGTAAAAAGGAATAGGGAAGAATGCTTTGACTCTTGCATAAAAGTAAATGCATAAAAGTAAAAGATAGGCCCTTCGCAGAGGGAAGCAGAGGTTGTCATGCGCTTTTTGGTTTGTATGCCAAATCCCTTAATGTAAAAGAATGTCACGTTGTATTGCCCCCCTATGATAGCAACCTTCATTATGCAGTCCATCGCTTTTATTACTTTGCCATCATAAGTTCATACAACGCTCAATTTTCTCTTACACTAATTGATCAAACACATTTAGAAGCAATTTTTATTGCCTTAGTGCACCGAGGACAACTTACTTGAAGGATCTTACTCGATCCATAGGTAGGTATGGTGGACTCTCAAAACATGAGTTTGGGTTTAGGGTTTTTGGATGCACAAGTTGTATTTCTATTTAGTGCGGAATTTTTGGCTAGCAAAGGTATTGAGCAAGCACCACATGTTGAAGGATCTATGACAATATAACTTCTATGTGAATATGAACAAACATAAATCATTACGTTGTCTTCCTTGTCAAACGTCAACAATTTTGGCATATAATATTTAATGGGGGCTCACGATCAATGCTATGTTGGTTAATCTCCAATAAATTTTACCACTTATAGTTTTCCATGTGTGATGTCATTACTTAGCATAAGATTAGCATATGATCCTTTTCATTTATTTTCTTTTTTATTTTGATTGCAACAAGAAACTAAAGAAGCAGAAACTCAAACTAAATTTTATTATATAACTCTCACTCGATTAAATAGATAGATAGATCATGAAACTAGCACTCGAAAATAGATCATACTAAACTTTTATTCAACTAAATCACGAATGTGCTGAGGATCGAACTAGAATATGTAAAGGTAAATAAAAGTGATGGTGATACGATACTGGGGCATCTCCCCCAAGCTTGGCTCAAGCCAAGGGGAGTGCCCATACCCTTGTACTCAAGTCTCCTTTGGTGGTGAAGTTCATGAAGGTGGTGGTGATGAAGTAGCCTTCTTCTTCAACTTATATTTGAGCATAAAAGTTTCCTCCCTTAGATCCTCATTCTCTAACTCGAGCTTTAATAACTCTCCTGTAGAAAACGAGATGGAATAAATTGAACCTCAGGTTTGTATCGTTTAGGGAGGCTTGACTTCTTGAATTCCACATGCATGTCTCCGGGCTGAGGTAGTGGGTCATCCTCTTCCTCAGAGCTATTATCCTTTGTTTCCTTCATGTTGGTGTATTCCTCCTCGTCCGTGGTCCATCCATAATGATCCACCTCTCCATCGACCTTAGGGTTTGCAATATAGTCAGCAACATAGCTCTCCCCCTCTGAATCTTGAGACGACATATTTTCAGATATCTCAGGAATACAACACGAAAGAAGAACAGGGGATTTTTTTGTGACGCGGTGGTCAAAACAATTGGGGGTATATATAAAGTTTTTTTATCTTGGGAAGCAAGAATATGGAAGGAAAACGGAGTCGGGAAGGTGTCCGAGGTGGGCACAACCCACCAGGGCACTCCTGGCAGAGCTGGCGCGCCCTGGTGTATCGTGCTCACCTCGGTTGCTTTCCTGTTTATTTCTTATTTTCCTAAATTTGGAAATATTCCAAAACTGACGGAAAATATTTTTGCGGATTTTTCGGAGTCCGTTTACTTACTGTATCACGTACCTCCTCTTTTTTAGAATTCTGGAGTGTTCCGGAAGGTTTCTTTTTATGCGTTCCTCCGGTGTCATGGTTTGAATAACATTGCTTTCAACATTAATAGGCCTACCTGAGATATAGTGTTTAATTCTTTGTCCATTGACCACCTTCGGGTTAGTACCTTCAGCATTATTAATCTTGATAGCTCCAGAACGATAAACATCTTCGATAATATATGGTCCTTCCCATTTGGAAAGAAGCTTTCCTGCAAAAAATCTGAAACGAGAGTTGTACAAAAGAACATATTCTCCAACTTTGAATTCCCGCTTTTGGATTCTTTTGTCATGCCATCTTTTCACTTTTTCTTTGAATAGTTTGGCATTTTCATAAGCTTGGGTTATCCATTCATCTAGTTAGCTAATATCAAATAACCTCTTCTCACCGGCAAGTTTGAAATCATAATTGAGTTCTTTAATTGCCCAAAATGCTTTATGTTCTAACTCTAGAGGCAAATGACAAGCTTTTCCATATACCATTTTGTATGGAGACATACCCATAGGATTTTTATAAGCTGTTCTATAGGCCCAAAGTGCATCATCTAGTTTCTAAGAGCAATTCTTTCGAGACCTATTGATAGTTTTTTGTAATATTAATTTTATTTCTCTATTTCTAAGTTCAACTTGACCACTAGATTGAGGATGATAGGGTGATGCAATTCTATGGTTAACATCATATTTAGCAAGCATCTTATGGAAATCACCATGAATAAAGTGTGAACCACCATCAGTCATTAAATATCTAGGGACTCCAAACCTCGGGAAAATAACTTTTTAAGCATTTTAATGGAGGTGTTATGATCAACACTACTAGTTGGAATAGCTTCTACCCACTTAGTGACATAATCAACAGCAACCAAGATATGAGTGTACCCATTAGAGGAAGGAAAAGGTCCCATATAATCAAAACCCCAAACATGAAATGGTTCAACAACAAGTGAATAATTCATAGGAATTTACTGACGCTTACCGATATTACCAATTCGTTGACATTCATCACAAGACAAGACAAACTTACGGGCATCCTTGAAGACAGTAGGCCAATAAAAACCAGATTGCAATACCTTGTGAGTAGTTCTATCTCCCGCATGATGTCCTCCATAGGCTTCAGAATGCCATTTCTGTAGGATTTGTTCCTGTTCATGCTCAGGTACACAACGTCTAATAATACCATCTACCCCTTGGTTATAAAGATGTGTGTCATCCCAAAAGTAATGTCTTAAATCATAGAAGAATTTTTTCTTTTGCTGGTATGTGAAACTAGGTGGTATATATTTAGCAACAATGTAGTTAGCATAATCAGCATACCAAGGAGTATTTTGAGAAACATTTATTGTAGCTAACTGTTCATCAGGAAAACTATCATCAATAGGAAGTGGGTTATCAAGAATATTTTCTAACCTAGACAAGTTATCAGCTACGGGGTTCTCAGCTACTTTCCTATCAGTGATATGTAAATCAAATTCTTGAAGCAAGAGAACCCACCTCATGAGTCTAGGTTTAGCATCTTTATTTTCCATAGGATATTTTACAGAAGCATGATTGGTGTGAACAATAACTTTGGAATCAACAATGTAGGATCTAAATTTATCACAAGCAAACACAACTGCTAAAAATTCCTTTTCAGTAGTAGCATAATTTCGTTGGGCATTGTCTAGCGTTTTGCTAGCATAATGGATAACATTTAATTTCTTATCAACTCTTTGTCCTAGAACAGCGCCAACAGCATAATCACTAGCATCACACATAATTTCAAAAGGCAAGTTCCAATCAGGTGGTTGAACGATAGGTGCAGAAGTTAAGGCTTTCTTGAGTGTTTCAAAGGCTTCTACACAATCATCATAAAAAAACAAATGGAATATCCTTTTGCAAAAGATTATTAAGAGGCCTAGAAATTTTAGAGAAGTCTTTAATAAACCTCCTATAGAAACCAGCATGACCAAGGAAACTCCGAATACCTTTAATATATTTAGGACATGACATTTTCTCAATTGCATCAACTTTATCTTTATCCACCTCAATACCTTGTTCAGATATTTTATGCCCCAAGACAATACCTTCATTAACCATAAAGTGGCACTTCTCCCAATTCAATACGAGATTAGTTTGTTCACAGCTCTGCAAAACTCGATCAAGGTTGCTTAAGCAATCATCAAAAGAAGTTCCGTAAACGGAGAAATCATCCATGAAAACCTCCACAATATTTTCACAAAAATCAAAGAATATAGCAGTCATACATGTTTGAAAGGTAGCAGGTGCATTGCACAAACCAAAAGGCATACGTCTATAAGCATATGTTCCAAAAGGACAAGTAAAGGTGGTTTTCTCTTGATCAGATTATGATACAGGTATTTGAGAGAAACCAGAATATCCATCCAGAAAATAAAAATGTGTGTGCTTAGATAATCTTTCTAGCATTTGATCAATCAAAGGCAGAGGGTAATGATCTTTCCTAGTAGATTTATTTAATTTTCTAAAATCAATTACCATTCTATAGCCAGTGACAATTCTTTGTGGAATGAGTTCATTTTTATCATTAGGAACAACAGTAATACCTCCCTTCTTAGGGACACAATGAACGGGATTTACCCATCTACTATCAGCTATGGGATAGATTATACCTGCTTCCAGAAGATTTAATATTTCAGTTCATACCACTTCCTTGATCTTAGGATTCAATCGTCGTTGGTGATCAACAACGGGTTTGGCATCAGGTTCCATATTAATCTTGTGCTGACATAGAGTGGGACTAATGCCCTTAAGATCATCAAGAGTATATCCAATAGCAGCCCAGTGGTTCCTCGGAATTTTTAATAATCTTTCTTCTTCATGTTCTGAAATGTTAGCACTAATAATAACAGGATATATCTTTTTCTCATCAACATAAGCATACTACAAAGTGTCAGGCATTTATTTTAATTCAAACACAGGATCACCTTTAGGTGGAGGAGGACCTCCTAGAGTTTCAATAGGCAAATTGTGTTTTAGGAGAGGCTGTTGTTCAAAGAAATTTTTATCTATTTCATTTCTTTCATGCAAGTGCATATAATTTTCATGGTCTAGCAAATATTGTTCTAGTGGATCAGTAGGAGGTACAGCAATAGAAGCAAGACCAATTATTTCATCCTTTCTAGATAAATCTTTATCACGAGGTTGTCTACTAAACTTGGAAAAATTAAATTCACGACACACATCACCAAAACTAACATCGACAATTTGTCTTTCACAATCTATCTTAGCATTAATGGTGTTCAAGAAAGGTCTCCCAAAGATAATGGGACAAAAGTCATCTTGTGGGGAACCAAGAAAATCAGTAGGATATTTTATTTTCCCACACAATACTTCAACATCTCTAACAATCCCAAGTGGTGTGATGGTGTCTCTATTAGCAAGTTTAATAGTAACATCTATGTCTTCTATTTCAGCAGGTGCTATATCATTCATAATTTCTTGGTATAAGGTAAAAGGAATAGCACTCACACTAGCACCCATATCACATAAACCATGATAGCAATAATCTCCTATTTTGACTGAGACAACAGGCATGCCCACTACGGGTCTATGTTTATCTTTTTCATCAGGTTTGGCAATTCTAGCAGCTTCATCATAGAAGTAAATAACATGCCCATCAATATTTTCTACCAAGAGATCTTTAACCATAGCAACACTAGGTTCTACTTTAACTTGTTCAGAGGGCTTAGCTGCTTTAATATTACTTTTGCGAACCATAGTTGATACCTTAGCATGTTCCTTTATCCTAACAGGAAAAGGTGGTTTTTCAATATAAGCAGTAGGCACAACTGGATCAACATTGTATATGATGGTTTCATCTTTAGCTACGACCGGTTCTTTAACTTCTTCTTTAATAGGGAGATGATATTTAAACCACTTCTCCTTAGGGAGATCAACATGAGTAGCAAATGATTCATAGAAAGAGGCTACTATCTCAGAGTCAAGTCCATATTTAGCGCTAAACTTGTGAAAAGCATCGGTATTCATAAAAGATTTAACACAATCAAACTCAAGCTTAATACCTGACTAATTACCTTCGTCGAGTTCCCAACCTTCAGAGTTGCGTTTAATTCTTTCTAAGAGATCCCACTTGAATTCAATAGTCTTCTTCATAAAAGAACCAGTACAAGAAGTATCGAGCATGGATCGATTATTATTAGAAAGCCGAGCATAAAAATTCTGAATAATAATTTCTCTCGGGACTAGGGGCATGAATATAACATTGACTTAAGCCTCCCCCAAGCTAGAGCCCTGTGATGGTGTCCTAGACTAGGGGGTACTCACCACGTCGTCTCCCGACTAGTGGGTCGGGTCGAGGACCCCCAGGGCGATTCACTAATGGGCCAGTTCGGAGAGCCCATGATGCATACAAGGGAGATTCCACAAGACTTGGCGCACAAGACAAGGACTCCTCTAAACCCTAGGCCTCTGGTATTATATAAACCGAGGCCAGGCTAGTCAATAGATGATCTCATATTCATTACATCTCGTGGTAGATACCTGTACTATGTACTATGCCCCATATGAATACAATCAAAAGCAGGACGTAAGGTATTATCTCCTTGAGAGAGCCCGAACCTGGGTAAAATCATGTGTCCATGTTACCATCGTTCCAAGACGCCTAGCTTAGGACCCCTACTATGAGATATGCCGGATTTGACACCGACATTGGTGTTTTCATTGAGAGCCTGCCGGCAGTCGCCGCGGTGCGATGGGAATTCAGATCGTCTCCGGCGCGATCTACGCCTTGGAACCAAGTTTTGTTGTCGATGTCGGCATCTTCATCGCCGGCTCGACTGGTCACCTCGGCTGGACCGAGGACTGCGCTCCGTGCCGGATCGTCAAGATCAGATGGATACTTTCATCGTCATCATCTCCGATCTCTATCAAGACCACAAGAAATCATCCATGGAGCTCGGGGGCTCGATGTTGACATCGTCCTCGAGCAACCGTGCAGTTTTCTGGACAACGACTAGTGTTCGTCGTCCCCGCTTCCTCGAGCGTCGCCTTGACGATTGCTTTGGTGAAACTGTGCGGAATTTAGTCTCTAATGACCCCGTAAAATTTCATCGTATTCCGATGGAGAAATCTTCGGCGATCTACGAAATACCGGAGTCCTATCGAATCTGGACGGGAATCGGGATGAGTTTAGGGCGAGGTGTCCAGCTTCCAGCTCGGACATCGTTTGGACGATCCCACCATTCATCGACTGCGGAATTCCCATACCAATCATCCCTCAAAATTTCAGCTCAATCCGACCGTCCAAACTCCGGGAAACATCCGATTAGTACAACGAATTTTGGATCTATTTTCTGCGCGAAAACGAATCCGACCCGAGTTCATCTTTTTCATGAACGGGTTGTCGGACGTCCTTTTTGAAGGAAATTTTCTCATCATCTCGGTCATCCGACCAAGTGTTCGGCATCGCGAGGGCCGAATAATCATCAACCGAACCTCGTCATCCGCGGGTTGTACAGGTCGGGTGCTCCGTTGCTTCATTAAGCCAGCATTGACCTCGTCACAAATTCCGACATGCGTCGACATCGCCGCGCCGTTACTTTTTCAGGCTGACGTCCACCACGCCGACCTGCTTTGACACGTCGGCTGGGATGGGGCTCTAGCATCACCTTACCAATCTGCTCCGTCACCTCGGCTAGACTGGGGGCTTTGGCATCCCTTCATCAACCTACTCCGGGGACTTCGGCGTGACTAGCCGACCTGCTTCAACACCTCGGCTGGCATGAGACTTCGGCGTCACCAGCCGACCTGCTTGAACACCTTGGCTGGCATGAGACTTCGGCGTCACCAGCCGACCTGCATGAGACTTCGGTGTCCGCCGATCATAGCTTCGCCATGTGAACTGGACCGAGGACTTCCCCTCGCCACATCGACCGTGCAGCGTCGCCACTTCGTCAAGCCGAACTCTTCGTTCAGGCACCTCGGCGCCCAGGCTATATTCCTTTACTTATTTGCTTCACTTAAATTAACCGAGTAGAAGAATTTTTTTTAAAAATATATTATTACCTTTATTTGTTATTACTCTTGGCTTGCAATATATTGTGTGCACAGGTAATCGACTTACCGGGGGTTTCTCCTCGGCCTTCGGAAGTGTTGTGTTGTCACTTCATCAAGCCGAGCTCTTCTTCGGCTACCTCGTGACCGGCTTGGGGGCTGGGACCTTGACCCACTACAAGCTCGACACACGTCACAAGCACATTAACCAGCTAAGTCGCTTTCATGTTCAAAAACTTTCAGTTTTAAATTTTGTTCGGTTCGACCAAGCATTATACTTTTTTGACAAAAAGTTGTTTGCGAAAAACTTTCTTTGTCAAAACTTTGTTTGTTACAAACAAATTCAAATACCCCGTTTACTTGGGGGGCTTCCTTTATGAAGCTATTCCTCTTGCATATGATTATTAATATATCGCACCCTTCCTTGTTCGTGTTTATGCCAATATATGCATCATGTTGACTTAAGTTTTCTGCAAAGCTGGGTTGCCTTGCTCCTGTGCTTACCCCTACGTTCCCGATTGTTCGGCTAGGGAGTAAAGGGAGCACCTCTGCGATTGTTACGATCGGGTCATCCGAACTCGTACCTCAGACGGGTGAAGCCGAAAGCTAGCGCTCTTACTGTTTTCAGCTATGGTCGGCCACGACGGAAGACAAGCATACATAAACCTATTGCACACCCCTCATGGTAATCATGAGAAACCAAGGAAAGGAACCGTTGGCGGAACTATTTTCTTTGAAGATGCTTGTTACGCTAAATAGTAATATAGCATAAGTTCCCTGGGCGTGCTTTGTCTGTTATAGCCTAATGGCCTGATTGCCTGGTTATTCGAAACACCTCCGATATCCTCGGATGGCGTAGTAGATAACACTTTTCGGCCCATGGCCGAAGAGGGAGAAGCCGACGGTCGGTTAAGACGCGTTTAAAGTTCGGGCGAACACATATATGATATAACTACTTCGGTACATACAATCATTATACATAAAATTCTTTTACCCAAGTCACTTGGGGGCTCTTAAATTTATATGAGCCGTTTTATAATAAATGTGTTTTCTTCTTTGTCGTTGGAAAGTCTTTATCCACTACTCCTTTTTCCAACACGAGTGTGTGGTCAATAGCTGGATAGCCTGGTTTCTTTCTAAAGTCGCTCGAGTTTAGTTCGCTAAACAGGCCTCGGAGAAACACTCCGCCTTCGGGATATGGAGGTTGAAGCCAAAGGTTGACCCGCTTGGAGTCCGGAGATCGGATGTATCATGTTAAAGCACGACCGAAGCACATATTAATTTTAAGACCAGTTTCGGATTGGCACAATTTTCTTTTATCTAAACATAAAGGTTTTTTGCATAAATTTTTGTTTTTTCCAAGCATAACTCTCGCAGTACACTTTTAAAGCATCGGCAGTATCAACGGGGGGTTGTGACTAGAGCCGAACCCACCAAAAGCCAAGGCACTCCGAGGAGTCCTCGGTAAAACGTTCTCGGATATTGCTTTATAGGCACCAGTTTCGAATTGTGTCTTCGGTCAATAGTTGGGTTGCCCGGCTCCTGTGCTTGCCTCCTACGTTCCGCTTTGTTCGGCTAGGAGTGCAAAGGGAGAACCACTGCGATTGCACTTCCGGGTTAACTGGTCAAGTACCTCAGTGGAGAAAGCCGAAAACTGACTGTCACAATAAGCATAAACTGGTCGGCGATCCGATGACCGTATTAAATAACGGGCCTTTCATAAAATTGGCCGGAGTGTTAATGGCTTGACCTCGACTGACGTTGAACACTAACCGGGGGCTAGTAACTGGCCTCCCAAACTTTAAGCTCCCATGACCAAGTGAAAGTTATAAAGCCTAGATATCTGATTGCCTCGTTTCCGCTAACACAACCGCCTCCGGGCACCGAGACGTCGGCTAAGGGTTGTCTTGTTACTGCGGAAACACCCTGCATAGCATCTACAAAGGGGTAGAAGCCGACGATGGGCCACTCTCAAATGATAAACGGTCACAAAGGAGTAAAAATAGCATATAGCATAAAAGCATTTGTATTCAATATATGAGTGCTGCCTTCCATAATCATCGTTATAAAGCCATAAATATGCATCAATTTGACTTAAGATTTTGGCCAAGCTGGGTTGCCTGGCTCCTGTGCTTATCCCCTACGTTCCCGATTGTTCGGCTAGGGGGTAAAGGGAGCACCTCTGCGATTGTTACTTCCGGGTCATCCGTGTTAGTACCTCAGACTGGGTGAAGCCGAATGCTAGCCATCTTAAGAATATAATTGGTCGGCAACGACGGAAGTGAAAATTTAGGTTCACTAAGGACCACAGAGTTCGGAAACTTTCCCCGAACTAAATCCTCAATATTTTCCTCCCACATTGATCGGAGTTGAGGTTTCACGATCATGGCCAACATGATATCCTGGGGAAAGGAACTATTTTTCCCAGAAGATGTTTCTTATGTTAAATAGTAATATAACATATCTCTCCGCGTACCTTTGTTTATAAAACCGTATGGCCGGATTGCCTTGTTTGCCGTAAATCTTTGCCCTTATAAAGGCTTTATAAAGTAGGGCAAACACTCCTCGGCTACTGGCCGAGGAGGTTGAAGCCGATGGTCAGTCAGCAAAGTCTTGTACAATGCGGATCCGAGCATTAATGATGTAAAGTACTTGGATACATAGAATCATTACACATAAATTGTGTCGAACGTAACAAAGTTTGTGTCAAACAAATATCGATCCTTAATTCGACCGCCCGTGGCTAAATTAAGGCTCGGGGGCTATTGCATGCAGCAAATCCAAAGTGCAATATGGTTTCCGAGGAGATTCGATCCTTAGGTTGGTCGGCCGCACCCAACCCGAGTCTCAGAAACTACTATGTACCGCGTTTACATCCCTAACATATGCCGCCGAGCAAGAACTTGATCCTCAGGCCGATTCTGCAAATCGACCTAAGTCTCAGGGGCTACTGGGATTAGTGGTTTTATTTTGATTATTATTTTTTCCTTCAGGCGCATCTCGGGTTATAGACCGACACACACCTTGAGGGCTACTGGCTATATATCTCGGCAGAGAATAAATTGCACCAATTGAAAATATCCACAAAAAATCAGCCCACGGTCGGGGTGGTGCACCACCTCGAAAGCAGTCCGGCATAAAGCTCGGGCGCAAGTGGCTGGCTCCATAGAGAGCATTTCTGACATTAAGTTCGGATGAATTCCTTTAATTTTTTAAGGTCCAAGGTAGTTTATGATACCTCGGACGCTGATCATCACTGGAGCTTGGATGCAGTCCGGCGTTGGAGCTTGGAAGCAGTCCGGCATAAAGCTCAAGATCGGTGACGCCTCAGAAGTAGTCCGGCATAAAGCTCGGATGTGAATGGCTGGCTCCATAAAAGACTATTCCGGCATTTAAGCTCGGATGAAGTCCCTCAAATTTTCAGAGACCGAGGTAATTTATGACACCTCGGATACCGATCAGCGTTGGAGCTCGGACACAATCCGGCGTTGGAGCTCGGACGTAGCCCGTCATTGGCGCTCACATGCCGATCAGCGTTGGAGCTTGGCTACAAAAAGATACCTCAGATGCAGTTCAGCGTTGGAGCTCGGATGCAAGAGGACACTGCCACACGGGAAACACTTCGACCCCGAAGTATGGCGTAAACATTACAAGGCATTAATAAAGGCCGAGCACTTAAAGGGGCTCATCGGATGCCCGACATGTGAGATCTTTGGATTCAGCTCGGCGATCCTCAAGATCGAAGATGGGAAGATTTGTTGAACCAGTTTCCAAGGTCGACGACCGAAGACAAAGAACTGTTCGGAAGAACCGAGGAGCGTCCCCGACTTGAAGACCGGTTTAGGGGGCTACTGATGGTGTCCTGGATTAGGGGGTACTCACCTCGTCGTCTCCCGACCAGTGGGTCGGGTCGAGGACCCCCAGGGCGATTCACTAAAGGGCCAGTTCGGAGAGCCCATGATGCATACAAGGGAGATTCCACAAGACTTGGCGCACAAGACAAGGACTCCTCTAAACCCTAGGCCTCTGGTATTATATAAACCGAGGCAGGCTATTCAATAGATGATCTCATATTCATTACATCTCGTGGTAGATACCTGTACTATGTACTATCCCCCATATGAATACAATCAAAAGCATGACGTAGGGTATTATCTCCTTGAGAGAGCCCGAACCTGTGTAAAATCCTGTGTCCATGTTACCATCGTTCCAAGACGCCTAGCTTAGGACCCCTACTACGAGATATGCCAGATTTGACATCGACACCCTGCTTTCTCCTTCACGAGGCCAAAAATTATATATATAATTCCGATCATGATGAACTAGATGCATAGGATAAAACTTTTGGTGGAATTCTAATTGCAATCGATTCCAGTTCCATGATCCAATATCATCACATAGCCTATACCATGTCAATACTTTTTCCTTCAAAGATAAAGGTAAAACCTTCTTCTTAACTTCATCTCTGGATAAACTTGCAAGCTTAAATAATCCACAAACTTCATCCACATGTATTAGATGCATATCAGGATGTTCAGTTCCGTCTCCGGCATATGGATTAGCTAGCAATTGTTCTACCATACCCGAAGGAATTTCATAAACAATATTTTCAGTAGGTGCAGTAGGTTGAGGGGCAACTAATTGCGGTTCCGGTCGAGGTGAAGATATCCTGAACAAACCCCTCAAAGGATTGTTTTCCATAGTAGCAAGTGACAATTAATTTCAGCACGTAGTATAAGTTTTTCCTTACCGATTTCCACTTACCAAGAGCGCTTCACTACCCACAAGTATAGGGGGTCAATCGTAGTCCTTTCGATAAGTAAGAGTGTCGAACCCAACGAGGAGCAGAAGGAAATGACAAGCGGTTTTCAGCAAGGTAATTTTTGCAAGCACTGAAATTGTAGGTAGCAAATAGTTTAATAGCAACATAATTGTTAACAAGCAAGTAGCGGTAACGGTAAATAAAGTGCAGCAAGGTAGCCCAATCCTTTTGTAGCAAAGAACAGGACAAAACAGTCTCTCATAATAGGCTAATTGTTCTTGAGGGTACATGGGAATTTCATCTAGTCACTTTTATCATGTTGGTTTGATTCGCGTTCGCTACTTTGATAATTTGATATGTGGGTGGACCGGTGCTTGGGTGCTATTCTTACTAGAACAAACCTCCCACTTATGATTAACCCCCTCGCAAGCATCCGCAACTACGAGAAAATATTAAGATAAAATCTAACCATAGCATTAAACGTTTAGATCCAAATCAGCCCCTTACGAAGTAGCACATAAACTAGGGTTTAAGCTTCTGTCACTCTAGCAACCCATCATCTAATAACTAGCCCACAATGCATTCCCTTAGGCCCAAAGATGGTGAAGTGTCATGTAGTCGACGTTCACATGACACCACTAAGGGAATCACAACATACATATCATCAAAATATCGAACACATATCAAATTCACATGATTACTTGCAACATGACTTCTCCCGTGACCTCAAGAACAAAGGTAGCTAGTAACAAATAATATTCATGCTCAAGCTCAGAGGGGTATTGAATAGCATGATGGATCTAAACATATAATCTTCCACCAAATAAACCATATAGTAATCAACTACAAGAAGTAATCAACACTACTAGTCACCCACAGGTACCAATCTGAGGTTCCGGTACAAAGATTGAACACAAGAGATGAACTATGGTTTGAGAGGAGATGGTGTTGTTGAAGATGTTGATGAAGATTGGCCTCCCAAAGATGAGAGGGGTGTTGGTGATGACGATAGCTTTGATTTCCCCCTTCGGGAGGGAAGTTCCGCCGGCAGAATCGCTCCGCCGGAGGGCAAAAGTGCTCCTTCCCAAGTTCCGCCTCGAGACGGCGACGTTCCGCCCCGAAAGTCCTCTCCTTATTTTTTTCTAGGTCAAAAGACCTTAAGTACCAGAAGATGGGCACCAGAGGTGGGCTGGGTTGAGCACAACCCACCAGGGCGCGCCTGGGGGGCCTGGCGCGCTCTGGTGTCTTGTGCTCACCAAGTGGCCCCCCTCTGGTAGTTATTTTCTCTAGTATTTTTCATATATTCCAAATAATTCTCCGTGAAGTTTCAGCTTATTTGGAGATGTGCAGAGTAGGTATCTCTAATATGCTTTTTCAGGTCCAGAATTCCAGCTGCCAGCATTCCCCCTCTTTGTGTAAACCTTGCATATTATGAGAGAAAAGGCATTAGAATTACTACATAAAGCATTGTTATGCGTAAAAACATTAGAAATAACAGTAGGAAATCATGATGCGAAATGGACGTATCATTGCTCTGGTGCAAAAGGCTGATCGTCAGTGGCATAGTCGTACCTGGCAGCAACGTCAGTCTCGGTGTCTACTGGAGAGAACAGGGGGGAAGAAACAATAAATACAAGCAAGCAGATGCAACACGATGCATGACATGGCAATATGCAGTGCTAGGGATGAGCTATCGTAGTACTACACGTCGTAGATGGAGCAGGAAAATATCTGACAATATTTCCCAGGTCTTTGGCTATTACTGGACAGATGATCCTAACGCGAAATGTCCATGTTCATCATGTTAGGAGCATGTGACAGATGAACGGACAGCGAATTCGGATTTGTGGGATTTTTCTGAGCAACTTTTATATATAAATTATTTTCATCCGAGTTATAAATTATTTTTTATGATTTTTCAAAGTGTTAATAATATTCTAAAATAAACAGGTTTATTTTAATTCAAAAACTACAATAATATTCTGAAATAATATTCAGCATGACATCACTGTGACATCAGTAGTCAACAGTCTCTGCGCACTGGTCAAACCTGACCAGTGGCCCCAGCTGTCATAGTCACTGGGTTAACCAGTAATTTAAATTAATCTAAATATTGATTTATTAGCAGGGGGCCCACCTGCCATACACAGCTTATTTAACGGAGTGTTTAAACTAATCTAGTTAGGGGTGGGACCCCACATGTCAGTGTCTGTTAGCAGGTTAGTTAGTGCCTAATTAGTCATTAGTTAGGAAGGGCCCCACTGGTTAGTGGGTCACTAGCGGTTTAAACCGCTTGCCCGCGCTGGGAGCACGCCGGCGAGCTCCAGGCACGACGGAGGTGCTCGCGCGGCCGCCTCCGGTGACAAAAATGGGCGGCTCAAAGCTCTACAGAACGAGCATGTCGCGCCGAGTCCATCTGTAGCACGGGCACGAGGCAGGACGCTAGGTTTGACGGGGTCGACGATGACCAGCGACGGCGGCGCTCGGCTGCAGGCAAGCAACAACGCTATGGGATGCGGGGAAGAGAGGGGAGAAACCAGGGAGATCCGGGAGCTCACAGCGAGCTTGGGAGCGTGCACCGGGAGGTCGAGCGCGGATGAAGCGGAGCGTATCGGGGCGGCGATGCACGGCGATCGTGGCGGATGAAGAGGAAGCATGCGACGAGGGGGCGGCTCCCCGGCTCCGATCCGGTGAACCAGTCGTTGAAGAGGAGCCCGGAGGTGCTCTTAGACTCGTCGATTCGTCGAAGGAGGGTCGGGGCCATGTCGTTCAAGAAGGGGCGGCCATGGCGGTTTGGGTGGTGCGCGCGGGTGGAAGAAACGGCGCAGGGAGGGAGAGAGTGGGGCGTTAGGGTTCACGGGGAGAGAGAGGTGCCCACGGGTGACCCTTATCTACACGAGGGACCGCGGGATGCTCAACAGCGAGCCATCCGTGGCCTGGACGGCCATGCACGCGCCATGGCTTCCCTCTGTCGAGAGGTGGAAGAAAAGGCTAGCCTAGCTGGGATGGGCCAGCGTGTGAACTGGTTGTGCCAAAGTGCACATGGCACTTTTCCCTTTTCCTTTTTCTTTTTAAATTCTATTTAAAGCTTCTGTTTGATTTAATTTTAGCATTAAAAGACTTTTGTAAAAACATGGGATAGGGTCCATTAGTTGTGTTGCTATATAAGGTACTGCCACAAAAAGTTGGGGGCCAATTGGAACTGTTTTGAAAATACCATAATTAAAAAGGGGATTTAATAATTGATTTGGCCTCTGTTCTAAATATTTTGAGGCACTAAAACACTTTACAAAAATGTGGGCTACAATTTCGCAAAAGCTTAGGGAATATTTGCAACCCATCCATGAATGTTTGCAAAACTATTAAATCCACTTTTCAATTGAATTCGAATTGCAAAAGAATTTGAATTAAGAATTGATTCCCAAAGTGATCAAACTTGGATTAGCAAAAGTATTTAGCTTAATCTCCTGGGTTACTATAGCTTAAATACAATGATCACTGTAGCATGGATCCAGGGGTGTTACAACTCTCCTCCACTAAAAGAAATTCTCGTCCTGAGAATTAAGAGGGAGAAAGGAGAAGATCTGGATATTCTGCCCGAAGGTTATCCTCGCGTTCCCAAGTGGCTTCATCTTCAGAATGATTTGACCACTTCACTTTGAAGAACTTGGTAACCTTCTGACGAGTCCGACATTTAGCTTCATCAAAAACGCGGATCAGATGTTCTTTGTAAGTGAGATCATCTTGCTCCTCGATCAACTCAGGATCCACTTCACGATGCGGGTCCTTGAAGCAACGACGAAGTTGCGACACATGGAAGACATCATGGATATGGGAGAATTTTGGTGGCAGCTCCAATTTATAAGCCACATGTCCACGTCTTTCAAGAACGCGGAAAGGACCAACGTAGCGAGGAACTAGCTTGCCCTTGACTCCGAACCGATGAGTGCCTCTCAAAGGAGTGACACGCAGTTAAGCCTTATCACCGGTTTGATAGGTTGAACCACAGTTCTTTTTTTCATAATTGCTCTTCTAACGGGACAGGGCCGCCTTGAGATTATCCCGAACAATGTGGACTTGCTCTTCAGCTTGTTTGATAATGTCCGGACCAATGAGTGCTCATTCCCCAGTTTCTGACTAGTTCAGAGGGGTTTGGCATTTACGTCCATATAACACTTCAAAGGGGGCCATCTTCAAGCTGGCTTGATAGCTGTTGTTATATAAGAATTCACCATACGGGAGGGATTCTTCCCACTTCTTGCCGAAAGAGATAACACTAGCCCGTAGCATGTCTTCAAGGATTTGATTAACTCGTTCAACTTGACCTTGAGACTGAGGATGATAAGCCGTGCTCCAGGTAATATGAGTTCCCATTGCCTCTTGGAAACTATCCCAAAACTTGGATGTGAAAATACTGCCACGGTCTGAACTTATTTCCTTTGGAATGCCATGGAGCGAAACAATCCTGGAGGTATACAAGGCTGCTAATTGACTAGCAGTAATTGTCTCCTTGACTGGTAGAAAGTGTGCGACTTTTGAGAATTGGTCGATGACGACAAATATAGCATCATTCCTTTCTGCGACTTTCGAAAACCAGTGATGATGTCCATCTGAATCTTGTCCCATTTCCATTCAGGAATAGGGAGTGGTTGCAGAAGTCCAGCAGGTTTCTGATGTTCAGCTTTGACTCGGCGACAAACGTCACATTCTTCAATATAGCGAGCAATATCTTGCTTCTTCCCAGACCACCAGTACTTCTGTCGGATGTCCAGATACATCTTGGTACTTCCCGGATGAATAGAGAGAGGGGTGTCATGTGCTTCTTTCATCACCTTCTCTATCATAAGCTCGAATCGGGGTACCACAATATGATTCTTGAAGTACAAAGTTCCATCCTCGGCAAGCGAGAATTCCTTGAATTTCTCTAAGTCAAGATCTTCTTTCATCCTAAGGATGTAAGCATCCTTGTCTTGTGCGGACTTAATAGCTCTCAGAAGAGTCAGTTCCATGACAAGGTCATTAAGAGAATCCTGTGGAAGAATGTGCAGATTCAATTTGCGGAGCTCTTCATGAAGGTGGGGATTAGCCTTGTCAACCATGTACTTGCTGCAATAAGCTTTTCGGCTCAAGGCATCAGCCATCACGTTAGCCTTGCCAGGCACATAAGATATACCGAAGTCATAGTCCGTAATTGCTTCCATCCATCGCCTCTGACGGAGATTCAAATCTGGCTGAGTAAACATATACTTCAGACTTTGATGGTCGGTGTAGACTTCACAACGATTACCGAGAAGGTAATGTCACCATAACAGCAGTGCATAGATAATCGCAGCAAGTTTGAGGTCATGAACTGGGTAGTTCTCTTCATGAGGACGCAACTGTCGGGAAGCATAAGCAATCACTCTGTGTTCTTGCATTAGGACACAGCCTAATCCTTGACGAGATGTGTCGCAATAAATGACGAAGTCCTTCTGAGAATCCGGAGGAGCAAGCACTGGAGCAGATGTCAGGTTGTTCTTGAGTGCTTGGAAACTTTGCTGACATTTTTTTGTCCATTCATACTTAACGCCTTTGTCAAGTAGATTGTTTAAGGATTTGCTATCTTGGAGAAGTTCTCGACAAAACGACGGCAATAGATGGTGAGTCCGAGAAAACTCCTGACTTGCTTAACATTCTTTGAGGGAGTCCAGTCAAGAATGACCTGAACTCGTTCTGGGTTGACGGCAATACCATCTTTGTAGATCACATGACCAAGGTAGGTCACCTTGTCCAACCAGAACTCACACTTGGCATACTGGGCATATAGTTGATGCTCTCGAAACTTTTCCAGTACAAGACAAAGATGTTCATCATGCTCTTCTTTATTCTTGTAGAATACCAGAATATCATCCAGATAAACCACGACGAATTTGTCGAGGTAGTCCATGAATATATAATTCATTAGACGAGAGAATGTTGCTGGAGCATTGGTTAAGCCGAAAGACATGACGGTGTACTCGTATGAACCATAGCGAGTAATGATACTTGTGATCTGCGTTGGGTTTTCCGTTAAGAGGAACGGGTAATTGCAATACAAAGTGGGTAAGTATTTCCCTCAGTTATGAAACCAAGGTTTATCGAACCAATAGGAATATCAATCCTCAACCGTCTTCAGCGGCTGCACACAAATGAACAAACGACATGCACCCAACGCGGGCAAGAGGGTTGTCAATCCCCTTGATCTCGTTATTTGCAAGCAAATGAGTTGTGTAGATAATTGTTGATAAATATAAATTGCAAAATAAATAAAAAGTAAATAAAGGCAGCGAGGTAATTGTAGTGTTTGTAAATATATAAGTGAATAGACCCGGGGGCCATAGTGTTCCCTAGCGGCATCTCTCATATAGGCAGCATACGGTGGGTAACATATTACTGTTTGGCAATTGATAGAAAAGCGGATATTTATGCGATTTTCACGGCAATGGTCATGTGTATATGAATAGCCCGACTCCTGCCTGCACCTATTACCATTACTCCACTCATCGACAGCTATCCAACATGCATCTAGAGTATTAAGTAAAACGCAGTAATGCTTGGAGAACGATGACATGATGTAGACAAAGTAAACTCAAGCAATATGAATAAACCCCATCGTTTTATCCTTAGTAGGAACAACACAAAGACGCATCTTGTCCCCTTCTTTGGTACTGGGATATAGAAACTCGCCAGGTTGAACCTACCACAATGCACCACTCCCACCGATTAAATATCAATCTACTTGGCCAAAGCACATTAATAGATCGGAGAGCATTACAAAGCTATAATGGTCATGCAATTAAGAGATAATATATATCAGAGGCATCTCTAATATTTTTCATGAATAATCTGAACATAAACCCACAATTCATCGGATCCCAACGATAAACACACCGCACAATAGGATTACATCGGATAGATCAAAGCGAAGATGCGATGACCATTGTATTGAAGATCATAAGATATATAGATTTCTATCTAGGTACTAGCTGTGGACCCGTAGGTCTGTGGTGAACTACTCACACATCATCATGAGGGCAGCAAGGTTGATGAAGAGGCCCTCCGTGATCGATCCCACCTCCGGCAGCGGGCCTGGAACGGAGCTCCGGATGGCCTCGCGATGGAACAGAGACTTGCGGCGGCGGAAAAAGGGTTTCGGGACTGTCTTCAGGGTTTTTGCGATATTAGAGAATTTGTAGGCCAGTGAGGGCTATCGGGAGAGCCATGAGGGGGCCACCACATATCAGGGGGCCACCACATATCAGGGCGCCCCCCCAAGCGCGCCCTGATGTGTGGTGGGGCCCTCATGCGCCTCCCGACCTCCTTCCGAAGCTTCTCGGTCTTCTTTTGGTCCAGAAAAAATAATCAAAAAGATTCGTGGCAATTGGACTTCGTTTGGTACTGTAAAACTGAAAAGGCAAAAACATGCAAAAAAACTGCAACTGGGACTGGGCACTGTGTCAATAGGTTAGTGCTAAAGACCCAAAAAGTATCCTAGAATGATAATATACCAGCATGGAACAATCAAAAATTATAGATACGTTGGAGACGTATGAAGTAACGAAGGCATTCTTGGGAATATCCTCTTCATGAATCCGGATCTGGTGGTAACCCAACCTCTAGTCGAGTTTAGAAAACACTGCAGAACCAAAAAGTTGATCATACAGATCGTTGATTCGAGGAAGCGGATATTTGTTCTGAATTGTTGCTTGATTGATATGATGGTAGTCTTGGACCAAACGGTTCGTACCATCCTTCTTCTTGACAAAGAGACAAGGTGCTCCCCATGTAGAGGAACTTGGACGAATGAACCCTTGACGAAGTGAATTGTCGATTTCTTTCTTAAGATCAAGGAGCTCATGAGGAGGCATCTTATAAGGTCGTTTGGCTATAGGAATGGTACCGGGTACTAAGTCGATGACAAACTCAACACCTCTGGCAGGGGGAATCCTTGGAAATTCTTCTGTGAAGACATCTTGGAAATCCCGGACAACTGGGATGTTTTCAATCCCCTCAAGAGGTGACGCATTCAGTGCATTCAAGGCATAAAGCCGTGCGTCGGCATCCCGAACAAGATGGGCATGGTAGCTTACTACCTCATTCAAAGGATGTAGGAGGTGGACGGTTTTGCTGGCACAAACGATTGAAGCAGTATGTGCTTTCACCAAGCCATTCCCAGAATGAGGTCGATATTGGAAGACTTCAATATAATGGGGGAAACATGGAAGTCCAACCCTTCAATTTCCAGGGTGACATTGGGACTAACAATGGACGTTCGACATTGGCCCGCGGGGGTGTTTACCACTATCGGGATGTTCATCTCTTCGTATTTAATGCCATGCATGTATGCAAATTCTTTTGACATAAAAGAATGTGATGCTCCTGTATCAGACAATACAGAAGCTGGTACTGAGTCAATAAGAAGAGTACCCATCACAGTGGCAGGCTGGTCTTGAGCTTCATTCATTTTAATGTTGTTAGCGTGACCACGACCATATGCAGGCCAGGCATTATTGTTGCGGGGCTGGTTGGAAGGCAGTGCAAGCTGTTTCTGGTTCTGCCTACATTCTCTGGCATGGTTGAGGGAGTCCTGGATTAAGGGGTCCTCGGGAGGCCTACCTATTTCCTATGGGCCGGACTGTAAGGGCCGTTCGCCGGACACTGGATGGATCGAGGGTCTTGTCTCCAGGATGGAATCCTCAAGGATCATGGCGTGTCCTCCAAGTTTAAAGTAGTGAATAGGCATGTTTATCCCTTCGACGTGTAACCGACCATGTGTAAACCCTAGGTACCCTCGGCGTCTATATAAGCCGAAGGGTTTTAGGTTGTATGCCAACAGAACTCATCTAGGGTTTAGTTACTTGATCTCGAGGTAGATCAACTCTGTAATCTCCATACAATCAATATAATCAAGCAGGACGTAGGGTATTACCTCCATAGGAGGGCCCGAACCTGGGTAAAACCTTGTCCCCTTGGTCTCTTGTTACCATCGATCCAAGTCTCACAGTTCGGGACCCCCTACCCGAGATCTACCGGTTTTGACACCGACATTGGTGCTTTCATTGAGAGTTCCGCTGTGATCGCCAGAAGGAATCGATGGCTTGCCTAGTCATCAGCGAAGAGGTCCGCAATCCGGGCAATTTTGTCCCCGGACAGATCTTCGCTTTCGGCAGCGTTGTGCTGCACGCCGACCCGACCGGCCATGTAGGCCGCATCGGAAGTTTTGCCCCTGATCAGGAGGTCAGATTCGGGAACTTAGAGTTCTCCGTAGACTCTCGAGGTGATCTGTCACTAACCGGGCTTGCAGTCTTGCCTGCCATGCCCGAAGATTCTGAGGCTTTAACCCCAGATCCATCTTTCGGCTCTGCCCACGGGATCTACCCCGACGAGGGCCCGACTGTTAGTCTGGATCAGGTCATAGTGCCCGACGTCCGGACATCAGTTCGTGCCGAACACCCTCCCTGCACGGATGCATCGGAGGTTCACTCCGGAAGCTCTGGGCAGACCGGTCCGATCGAACTCTCAATACTCGATGAGGCTCTAGATCGGATCTCGTCGATGATGATCAATGACGACCCAAACCCGGTCTGTTCTCAGATCGGGCGCCAGACTGGTCAGGACGGATTTTTCGTCCCACCCACCACCCACTTGATAGCCACTGTCGAGGATTTAACCGACATGCTAGATTATGCCTCCGAGGAGGCAGAGTACATGGATGAGGAGGATCACGCCCTCACCCCCGCTAGGACCGGGCAGTGGACTGCCACCTCTACATACGACGTCTACATGGTGGATACTCCGAAAAAATACGGCGATAAATCACTGTCAAGATGCCGAAGGCCGCATAAACGGTCAAAAGGGAAAAAGGGGCGAAAGTCTACCGATGGCACCCGGGACGGAGATACCCCGGAAGACATCGGCGGCCCCGAAATCCCTGAACACCCGTTGGAGGGTCAGGAGAGGCCCGAAGACCATCGCAACCCCGATGATCCAGATGATCCTGATGACGACGACTACCTCCGCTCTATTGAGGGGGAGGACAATGCGGAAGCCGATGACTTCGCCATTCCCGACAATCCTGCAGATCAGGAACTATTCAGGCAACAGCTGTTATCTACAGCTCGCAGCCTGAGAGCAAAAGAACGGCAGCTCAAAGCCGAACAAGACGACCTCAACGACCGATGGACGAGAGTCCTCTCCGCTGAGGAAGGATACGGCAACGGTCTATCGGACCAACCTAAGAGCTACCCACGCAGAAGGCTGCTGCCACAATTCGACGATGAGCTCACTGATACGCCGTCTCCCAAGCATACCCCATATGACAGGCCAAATCGCCCTCCACGAGGACGAGACAGGACTGCTGACGATGCCGGCTATAGGCCGACGATACCCCGTAGATGGGGAAAGGAGCCACTAGAGCCCGATGACAGGTTCGACCTGCGACACGACCTGGATTACAGAGCAGGTCGTACGCGATCCATCTACGGATCCAGGGATACTCACCCGATCGACGGGAAGGGTACCGTCCTCGTTTCGATCACGACAATGAAGGTCGGGAACAACACCGAGCTCGGCTAGACGCTGATCACCGGCGCAACATAGCTCGGGTTAGGGGCGCTGCACACCCACTGTGCTTCACAGACGAGGTAATGCGGCATCAGTTTCCAGAAGGGTTCAAACCCGTAAACATAGAGCAATACGATGGGACAACTGACCCAACCGTATGGATCGAGGATTTCCTCCTCAACATCCACATGGCGCGCGGAGATGACCTCCACGCCATCAAGTACTTACCCCTGAAGCTCAAGGGGCCAGCTCGGCACTGGTTAAATAGCCTCCCCGAAAACTCTATTGGGTGTTGGGAGGACCTAGAAGAGCCATTCCGATCTAACTTCCAGGGCGCTTATGTTCGGCCGCCAGACTCCTCCGATCTAAGTAACGTCGTTCAGAAGCCAGGAGAGTCCGCGCGGCTATTCTGGAATCGTTTCCTGACCAAGAAGAACTAGATCGTAGACTGCCCGGACGCCAAAGCTATAGCCTCCTTCAGGCATAATATTCGGGATGAATGGCTGGCTCGACAGCTCGAACAGGACAAACCCAGGACAATGTCCGCCCTCACATCACTCATGACCCGCTTCTGCACGGGGGAGGATAACTGGCTAGCTAGATGAAGCCACAACCCTGAAGACCCCGGAACCTCCGAAGTTCGGGATGGAAACGGGAAACCAAAGCGCAACAAAAACAAGCGCCGGCATAATAATAGTGATGCCGACGACACGGCTGTTAATGCCGGATTCCGCAACGCCCGATCTGGGCAGCGGAAGAAGCCTCCTAAGGGCAAACACGACGGACCCACCCCGCTGGACAAGATCTTGGAGAGACCTTGCAAGATCCACGGCACTCAGGGGAAGCCCGCCAATCACACCAACCATAACTGTTGGGTCTTCAAACAGGCCGACAAGCTCGCATCTGAGGACCAGGGCAAGAGCCCACGCAGCGAGGACGAGGACGAACCTTGTGGTCGATCGGTGGCGGACAAAAGAAATTCCCTCCAGAGGTGAAGACAGTAAACATGATCTACGCCACTCATATACCCAAAAAGGAGAGGAAGCGCGCCCTTCGAGATGTCTATGCCATAGAGCCTGTAGCCCCGAAGGATAACCCATGGTCGGCATACCCGATCACCTTCGATCGACGTGACCATCCGACCAGTATCCGTCACGGGGGTTCGGCCGCTCTCGTCCTAGACCCGATTATAGATGGGTACCACCTCACCAAAGTCCTCCTGGATGGTGGAAGTAGCCTCAATCTGATCTACTCAGATACGGTGAAAAAGACGGGCATAGATCCGTCAAGGATCAAGCCCAGTAACACTACCTTCAAAGGAGTGATCCCGGGCGTTGAAGCCTGGTGCACAGGCTTTGTAAACCTGGAGGTCGTGTTCGGCTCGCCCGATAACTTTCGAAGCGAAGACTTGATCTTCGACATCGTACCCTTCCGCAGTGGCTATCACGCCCTGCTCGGCCGTACAGCGTTCGCTCGCTTTAGCGCCATTCCGCACTACGCATACCTCAAGCTCAAGATGCCTGGCCCTAAGGGGGTCATTACCGTCAATGGCAACACAGACAGCTCCCTCCGAACTGAGGAACATGCGTTGGCCCTGGCGGCCGAATTCCATTACAATGATGATTGGCAAGCGCCGACATCTGCCGCAAAGGCATCCAAGGCTGGGAAGCGAGCTCGGTCTCAACCCGAAGTACCAGAACCTTCTTCTCCCCATAAATAGGGATTCGCCCCACATCGCATGGCCCTATTACCGGCAAAGTACGTTCCGAAGAGGCACAACTTCGCGCTCAAAATTCCATGGGCAGCGGTGGGGAAAAACTATTAGAGGGTAGGTGTTCGGCTGGACCGAGCTATTACCGTCAACATGTCGTCGGACTTACTACAGGTACCATAAAGTGCCTGCTAAAGGCGTCAAGCTCATCCATACCTCGGCGACTTCTCAAGACCCTTTCTTCAAGGTCCGTTCGCCGAACTAACAAAGCCCATAAAGGCATACACCTACTTAGGAGATGCAGGAGCAGATAAGCGACAGGGCACATCAAGGACGTCAGGTCATCTATCGAAGGCTCTTGGTACAACCTCTCCTTTAAAATTTATATTTCATTTATCAAATACCTATAAACAGTTGCATCGGCAATTTGAATAATAAGAGTTGTTGAGTAAAATACAGATATATCATTTTCTCTTTGCTGTCCCTTTTCGGAACACTTTCTGTTCTCTCCCTCTCCTTGCGAACCTGTTTGGTATACTGTACGATGCAACCGGCTAATAGACCGGGGGCTCGACCTTAAAAATCGCCCTAATCACAATTTCTTTAAGTGTTCAGTGTCTTGGAATTCCGCTTTATATGCATTGGTTCCGAACTATGTCTTGGGTCAATAGTTGGGTTGCCCGGCTCCTATGCTTGCCCCTTTATGTTCCGCTCGTTCGGCTAAAAGGGCAAAGGGAGCACCGCTGCGATTGTGCTTCCGGCTAGTCTGGTTAAGCGCCTCAGCGGAGAAAGCCGAAAACTGACTGTCATGGTATGCGAGAACCGGTATGCGAATCCGAGCTTAACTAAATCTCATCAGAGGTTATTCCGTGTCATACGATGGGTTTGGTGTTAGTACAAACCAGGTGATATAGGCTTTGGCCGCTGTTCATCCGAACATCACAAACACCTGGGGGCTAGTCATCAGCCCCCGCACTCCTTTCTCGCGCCCCTACGGCTAAGTGAAAGCAATAAAGCATTATGGTCTGATTGCCTTGTCCGCCTCACACTACCGCCTTCGGGTACCGATAGCTCGGCTAAGGGTCATAGTGAGATTGGCAGAGACACTCCGCGTAGTATCTACGTGGGGGCTGAAGCCGACGACTCGCAGCTTTCAGTTTCAACGGCCACACAGGAGTTATAAAGGATGCAAAACATGCAAGACATGATAAACCATGCAACTTTAAATATAAACGCGTTCAAAGGTCTTCGAACATATTACATAAGTGTTTACTCATACACATTCTCTCACTAACACTGCGCCTCTATTGCCCGAGCACCCTCCATTACGCCGGAGAAGTAAAGCTCGGGGCGCCTATGCTCTTTCCCGGTAGGCGGAGGAGCGGTGGCGATCTTCATCGGATCCAGCCCCGGCCAGTGCACCTGGCCTTCGCAAAGGTCATCCGAGCTCCCTCGATACAGGAAGATCGCCTTAGCGCGTCGACCCGGGGCGAGGCGTCGCTCAGCTTCTGCACCAGGCCGAAGTAGCTGCCCGGCAGTGGCTCGTTTGGCCGTAGCCGGATGAAGAGATCCTTCATGGCCGGCTCCACCATCTGGTGTAGCTCCATCAGCTGTTTCAGCTACTCGATAAGGAGAGGAGAGCGCTCGGGGGCTTCGAACTGTGCCCAGAATAGCCGAGCTTCATCTCCTTCTCCCCGCGAAGCATAGAACTGCTTCGCGTCCGCCATGCTCTTCCGGAGGTCCGAGCAGGAGCCTGGGGAACGCCATACTTGGGTAAGCAACTCGAACTTGCTATCCCCGAAGATACACTGCAATGAATACGGCTTACCATCCATGATAGCTTTGGCCTGGCTGACCTCCTCTTCAAAGGACCGCCTATCCACCCGCTCCTTCTGGAGATTAGTTTTAAGGGTGGATAGTTCGGCGGCCTGCTCTTTGCCCTTGTGCTCCAGGTCCTCGCACTTTTGGCCGGCGTCCTTGAGCTCCTGTTGGATTTCCTCCACCCGAGCCTCGTGCTTATCGCTGGTGGCTCTTAGGGCGGAGAGCGCGGTAGCCACCTCTTTGGCCGCCGCCTTCTCCACCGCAGCCTCCTGCTTTGCCTTCTCAAGCTCGGCCTTGAGCTTCTCAATCTCCTTCGCCAAGGCTGCGCAAGCATTAGACATATCAAAAAATATTTCGTTGACAGTACGCTAATGGAGAGTTTTAAATACTCTATTTCGGCTTACCTTGAGCCTCGTCGAATCTCTTGTTTACAGCGTCAAGCTCGTCTTCGGAGCTCTTGAGCTTTCGGTTTAGATCCTCTAGCTCGGCAGCGTTAGTAGCCGCTGCCGTCGGCGAAGCCTGCAACAAACAAAATCATATAACGTTACAGGGGTTTACAACCTCCGAACTGTCACTAAAATGATCCTGTGTCCGGTCCTCTTACAGGCTGATAGAATGATTCGAACACATATTACAGTTCGGGTAAGGATCTATGTTTGACCCCCAGGTAAGTTTTTCAAAACTCACCTAGGGCTCGGGGGTTGCCATGTATATAATCATAACTCAAGGAAATCAATATTTCACAAAAGAGAGCATTACATGGCTTACCTGAAAGCCCGTCAGGAGACCGTTGAAGGCCTCCATCAGTCCGATATCCACGGACTGAATGCTCTGCAGTACCGCACCCATAAGGGTACGGTGCTCTCCGGAGATGGAGGTGCTTGACAGAGCCTCCCCCATAGCCGACCACCCAGTGGCCGGCGGCGCCGGCGGTGATCGATTGACCTGATCTCCAACCGAGGATTGAACATGTGCCTCCGGAGGCATGGTACGCTCGGGAGACAACCTTGGAGGTGACTGAACATCACCTTGTCCGGAATCCTCAGTATCTGGGAGGGGCTTCTCTCCCGGGTCTTCGGCGGCCGAGGTGTTAGCCTCGGCCATAACGTCGTCGCCCCCGCCTCCAGTGTCCGGCTCTAAAGGAGCCTGTTGGGAGGAGACCTCCGCGGTGTCCTTCGCGGCGCCCGAAGGAGAGGGGTGCGACGCGGTCCCGCTCTCCGCTAGTTCGGCGGGTGGGGCCTCCCCATCCAAAGACTGAACAGTGGGGAGAACTTGTGGTGGGATGCAAGTCACAAAGGCGCTCACATGATTAATCATATTCAAAACTTAGCACTAATAGATCGGAAAGTTCTTCGGATCTGTACCTTCGAGGTGGGGGCTTGACCCTGAGGTTCCTTCGTGGAACCCTCTCGAAGTCCTCAGACTTAGTATCCGAGTCCGAACTGTCGTCGGACAGAACCACCTGTGTCCGACGCGCTTAATTCGGGGCGGGAGGATCTAAGTCCTCCGGGGCCTCCGATGACGCCGCCCTCTTTCCTGCGAGGGGGGAATGGCCTCCCTCCTCACCCTCATGCTCCTCCTCTTGATTCGAGGAGGCGTGGGTTTCTTCGGACGCAGTCTCTGGCTGGTCCCTGATGCGCAGGCCTGTTCGGCCTGGTTTCCTCTTCTCCTTCTTCTCCGGCGCCTTGTAAGGCGCCATGACGAGCATCTCCAACAGCAGCGGAGACCTGGTGTCTTCGGGCTGTGGAGCCGGACACTTATTGCCCGTGGCTTTGCTCAGCCATTCCTGCGGAAGTGATCGGAAAGCACTTAGATCTTCTTCGGGAAGATAAAAGCCGATCTACTAAGACCGTGTTATACCTCGGAAGGGAGCTTATCGGCGCGTAAGCCCTGGTCCTCCCTCTTGGCCGGCCAGTTCTCCTGTGCCTTGAACAGCGCCTTCCACAGCTTCTCGCGTGTGGTGCGGAAGAGTTGACGAATCGTAGGCTCGTCGTCGGTCCGGTAATTCCACATGGGGGAGCTTCGGCGCTGGCAGGGGACGATGCGCCGCCGGAGCATAACTTGGACCACGTTGGTCAGCCCGACTCCCTCCTTGATCATGGAGGTGATGCCCCTCTGCAGGTCATCCAGCTCTGTGTCCAACCCCCATTCGAGGCCCTTTCGGACCCATGAGGTCAATCTGGCCGGGGGGCCGGACCTGAATTCGGCAAGAACAGTTCCGCCCTCCTCCTTTGGCTCGGTGATGTAAAACCACTCTTTTTGCCAAGTCTTGATGGTGTCGATGAAGGTGCCGGACGGCCATACTGCACCCAGGAGCTTGCCGATGACCGCCCCGCCGCAGTCTGCATGTGCGCCGGCAACACACTTCGGCTTGATGTTGAAAATCTTGAGCCACAGTCTGAAGTGTGGTTCGACTCGCAAGAAAGCCTCGCAGACGATGATGAAGGCCGATATATGCATGAAAGAGTTCGGCGGGAGGTCGTGGAAGTCGAGGCCGTAGAAGAACATGAGGCCCCTCACGAAGGGGTGGAGCGGGAAGCTCAATACTCGGATGAAGTGGGGAAGGAAGACCACCCTCTAGCCAGGTTTGGGGGTGGGAATCACCTGGCCCTCCTCCGCAGCGCGGTGGAAGACATTGGCGGGGAGGTAACCGGCGTCCTTGAGATCCCGGATGTCCTGGTCTGTGACCGTGGATGCCTCCCACTTGCCGTTGGATCTGGAGCTGGCCATGGCTAAGCTCGGAGGAGGAAGAATGTAAAACCTAGAACTGGGCTCTGGAAGCTCGGAAGATTGGGGAAGCAAGGATGTGAATGGGAAGTGCGGATAAGCCTTGGGGTTTTCTTTCCCTTTTATTGAGCTTACTGCCGGTTAGCCTCCCTTCACGGCGCCGTGAATCTCTCCGCTTCCCGAGGCGTGCGTGCCGTTATACGCGCATGATTAAACATATCCCGTGTAAAATGGGGCACGAGTTGTGCATTCATGGATCGTGCTGGTGGAAACGGCCTCAAACCGCGAATCGAGTCTTTACGACTGGTTTAGTGGTCATGGTGGGCCGTGACCTTTCGTGTGAAAGGTTGTCATAAATCACTATCCACTCCCTGACGTTTGGCCTTCAGGGCCGGTTACTTATGGTGTTCGGACGATCTATGATCGGAGAAATTACACGTCGTCGGGGGCCGAGCTATCTTGGCCGATCACTATTTGGAGGAAGGAACTCGCCTCTCAAGCCGAAGACTTTTGATCACATGAAGCAGCTGAAGCTAGGACTCTTGGCGTTGGAGGCTAGTTCGGGGGCTACTGAGGGAGTCCTGGATTAAGGGGTCCTCGGGAGGCCGACCTATTTCCTATGGGCCGGACTGTAAGGGCCGTTCGCCGGACACTGGATGGATCGAGGGTCTTGTCTCTAGGATGGAAGCCTCAAGGATCGTGGCGTGTCCTCCAAGTTTAAAGTAGTGAATAGGCATGTTTATCCCTTCGACGTGTAACCGACCATGTGTAAACCCTAGGTACCCTCGGCGTCTATATAAGCCGAAGGGTTTTAGGTTGTAGGCCAACAGAACTCATCTAGGGTTTAGTTACTTGATCTCGAGGTAGATCAACTCTGTAATCTCCATACAATCAATATAATCAAGCAGGACGTAGGGTATTACCTCCATAGGAGGGCCCGAACCTGGATAAAACCTTGTCCCCTTCGTCTCTTGTTACCATCGATCCAAGTCTCACAGTTCGGGACCCCCTACCCGAGATCTGCCGGTTTTGACACCGACAATGGTGACTTGGAAGGCCACACTTGGAGCACAGCCCATCCTCAGGACGGGAAGGAGGAACTCGGGGCGGTGGAGCTGGGAATCTCGGCTGCCTAGTTGGTGGAGGAGGCAGACAAGGTGCAGCATAAGACGGCCTTGGAGTAGGAGCAGGTGCAAGGTACATGTTGTGGGGAATCCAGATCCTACGCTTCTAAGTTGATGAGACCGAAGATAAGCCCATGTCACGGTTGCGCTTGCCGTTGTCCTTGTAGTCCTGCAGACCAGTTTCAACCTGGATGGCCTTGTTCACTAGAGTGGCGAAGTTATCATAATCATGAACAAGGAGCACGAGCTTGATATCAGGGTGCAGTCCTTCAAGGAACTTCTCCTGTCTGCGTGCGTCAGTAGGGATATCCTCTTCAGCATAGTGGGACAAGTCCAGAAACTCCCGTTGATAAGCATCCATAGTCTTGTTGCCCTGGGTGAGGTTGCGGAACTCGCGCTTCTTCCTGACCATAATTCCCTAGGGAATGTAGCGGGCACGGAAAGCAGCTTGGAATTCCGTCCAGGTGATGATGGTTCCAATAGGCTGTGAACGCATGTGACTGTCCCACCATTGAGCAGTGGGACCCTTCAGGAAGTATGTCGCAAATGTGACATAGCTGGCCAGTGGGGCGCTGGCAGACTCCAGCTCATATGTGATGTCACGAAGCTAGTCAAGCGGTTGAGTTGAGCTGTAGTAGACAGCAGGGTTGAGGTGCACAAAGTCTTGCAGAGTTACTGTGGCCTGTTGCTGATTCATGTTTGGTCGAGGAAACTGATCCATGAGCCCTTGCATGAATTGACAGTTCAGCTCAAACTGCTGTATCATTCCAGCCATGTATTCCGGCAGCGGTGGTGGTGGCTCGGGCGCACCACGACCACGACTAGCTGGCCTAACCATCCTGTTTATTTATAACAGTGGTAGTTTAGCATTGAGTAATGACAAAGACAATGAATCATTTATGAAGTAATCATGCACAAAGAAAGGAAGTAAAATAGATACATCATAGTAGTCTAGCATGACATACAGATTCATACATGGGTCCATTACAAATCAGCGGTACTAGTTCGGAAAGGTAAAGAACCTAGACAAACTAGGCGGCGTGCAGGCACGCGGTAGAGGGATACAACAACGGAACATAGCGATATGCTACATCAACGTCGGGGACAACCACTGAAACGAGGTAACTGCTGGTGACTCTGAATGGCAAACCTGGGGGCAGGATTCTGCAATCCATGAATACTCTGATGCGGATACTGGTCCCGAGCATGGTGGTAGCTCTGTCCTACGTGGGTAAAGGATGTACTCTGGATGCATCCTCGCACTGACTGCTGGTATCAACTCTGTCATAGTGTCGTAAAGACGAGTACGGGTGGCGTACAACTCAACGGTCAGAGCTCGGACAACACGATCCAACGCCTCAGTGTACTGCATTAGAACCTGCGAGTCGTAGCGACGACTCACGTAGGGGGTGCAGATAGCAGTGTAGGATCGGTCGTTACGCTGCCGCTCGTAAGGGGTGTTGACCTCGGTGTCGGCTATAGTATCAACCCCAGCGGGGACATACGGGATGTATCTGAACGCCGTCTCCTCCAAGCGGGGGTTCTCTACACGGAGACGGACAATAGCAGCATAGGCAGCATCATGAACTACCATCTCAACAGTCACTCCAACACCACGAAAGGTGAGCAGCTTAGTGATGGAGCGGTCACGCCGATCCCAGATAACCATCACAGCTTCATACTGCTCCTGGTTGAACTCGCGGTAGTGCTCGTAAACAGTATACTTAGGGTACTAGTGATATCCCAACCAGGTCAAGAGGTCGACAAGAATGGCTGGGAACCCAGTCGCATCGACAGCCATAGTCAGACGAACAAGCTGCCTAGAAGGATGCATCTGCAACAAGGAGGTTCAAGATGTCAAAAGACAGTGTGTGCATCATAACTTTAAAAGATAACAATTGTCGATAAAGCGGCTCTCCAGGTGGATGTGATCACGAGAACCTAATGTTAGACTTAGTAAAATCATTTAACCCGAATAGAAGAGAGATGAGAGTCCCAGAGTATAGAAGAGGAATAAAAGATCCTAATACCACCCAATTGAGATGTGGGCCCGTAAGCCACGCAACGGTGTTAGTAAATAGTTTTTCAATGACTAGACTAAACTTCGACCAAGGAGTTGGAAAGGGGGCTAGCTATAGGCAGTCGGCTCTGATTCCAACTTGTGACGCCCTCATGTTGATCATACGCTAATCATACATGCAAATGCATACGACCAAGATTAGGGACTCGCGGGAAGATATCACAACACAACTCTAGACACAAATTAAAGGCATACAAGCTTCATATTTCAAGCCAGGGGCCTCGAGGGCTCGAATACATAAGCTCAAATTCAAACGAGTCAGCGGAAGCAAATATTATCTGAATACAAACATAAGTAATCAAGTTTTCCTTAAGAAGGCTAGCACAAACATAAGCAACGGATCGAACGAGGCAAGGCCTCTTTCCTAGGAACCTCCTATCCTACTGCTGGCCGGGGGCGGCCTCCTCATAGTAGTAGGCTCCCTCGTTGTAGTAGTGGTCGTCGGTGGCGTCATACGCCTCCTGGGCTCTGTCATCTGATCGCGGTAACGTATCAAGGGGGAAAGGGGGAGCAAAGCAGCGGTGAGCACTCATCCAAAGTACACCCAGGACCTACATCAGAACTTTACTAGAATAAGCATCAGTATCAAAGGAATGGGTTTATATCTTTGGACTGACTGCAGAAATGCCAGAATAGAGGGGGAAGGCCTAGTCCTATCGAAGACTAGCATCTTCAGTGTCTTGCAGCATTAGAAGAGTGTAGATTAGCATAATTAAAGTAGCAAGTTTTATTAATCCACGCCCAGAGATTCTTCCTCAACTTCCTGCGAGAAAGTAAACCCGGAGCCAACACATTCTTTCAAAATCTCCAGTTCTAGTTGTAAGATCAGGATACAACTCTGAGTGTCCGTTACCATGGACACGGCTATTCGAATAGATATACTTCCCTGCAGGGGTGCACCAACTTTCCCAACACGCTCGATTAACTCTGGCAGGACACAATTTCCAGATCATGCCCGACCTCGGCTGATCTACACACCGTAGTCCTACCTAGGCTCAATAGAGAGGCCTCACGCCGGTCTACATCCTAAATGCGAAAGGGGTCATGGGCCAATCGCCCTTTGCAATCCTGCGGGTTGCGAGGACGCCGGTGTCAGTCCTAGCACCTCTTAATACAAAGACGGTGCTTGCGCGGGCCACCCAGGTGCGTGCCGCTCAACTATGACATCTGAAGAACTTTCGGGTGAATGTACGACGTAGATTACCCATATTTATTCCCGCGTGGTGGTTAGGGCGAAACAGGCCAGAGGCCTTCTCAGATCACATATCCAAACACATTAATGTTTTGTTAGCTTTGGTGACGAGCGCTGATCCACGATATGTGCTCCTGTCGCCCCGTCTCGAAGACTTGTGGCAAGGGTCAAGAATGCCCGGCCACGCCTCGTCATCAATACACCAACACCATCCAGGTCATCCTGACCTCAACATGTAACAATAGTAAAGTTAATGTAACCGTGTGTCCAAACATCAAGGGAAAACCCAAGGAATCAACCTCGGTGGATCGCACCCGATGTAACCGTCAAGGTGACCAGAGAGGATTCACCCTCGATGGTCTATGCTTGAGGTGTTGCACGACAGAGTCGTCGTCGGGAGTGGTGAAGGAGGCACTACTGCAGGATGGTCCAAACATGACACATCAATCAGAGACCCTTCGACAAAACTGTGTGCGATGCATGAATCGCAAACGATATAGTTCAAGCTCCGTGGCTAATGCCAGGAACTATGTGCGATGGTGGATCCATCAAATACGATTCAGAAAATGGTTGCATGTGTGATGCAGGGCATATAGTTGGTGATTATGAACTGTTTGCAATTAGACAAGATAACAGAAACGGTTCTCAAAATACATATGTGTGTGAAGTATAGCATACAGTTCATTCGCACAAACTGTTTGCGTTGATCAAGCTAGAACACAAACGAGTTACCATAGTAAGGTGTGTATGATACCAGGAAAACAGTTCATTCATCAGAATTGTGTGGGAAGACCAATAATAACCCAAACGATTCATACTGACAAGCTGTGTGGGTTGTTGGCAGATGGTTGCTGCCAAATAATTGTCAGCGATGGATGAAATCATTACCGACGCTACGTTGGGAAGTGTCGTTTTCCTGTATTAATATCACAGACGTTTTATTATTATGACCCATGTGGCTGCGCATCACCCCGTCCTCCTCTCTTGCGTCTTGTCACCGCATTGCCGCCCCAGGATTACAGTGCATGCTTCGGCACCGCTTTTGGTCATGCGTCCGCTCGATGAGCCCGTTCCCACGCACAACCGCACTGGTTCCCGTGCACAAAACCGTCCTACGGCTCTAGCTTCCTGCCCGGCTTGGTGAAATCCCCAAAGCCCCAATGCTTGCCAGCCCGCTATATAAACCCTCACGACCGGTGACTCCACCTTGCCTTCATCCCCTCCCTCCCCGTAGCTTGTCTAGTTTGCTTCTCCCCCAATCACCAATGGCACCGGCCGTTCGTCGTCGCCCAGCCACTCCGCCAGAGGACTGATCCAGCTGGGAGGCTTCACCGCGTCGGCGCGGTAGTCCTCGGACGCGTGTAGTGCACGTGGCATCCCTGGTGGGTGTGCGCACACCACCAACTACACGCTCCACCACCGCTACCTGAAGGCAGCTGCTGCCGGTGGCCGCCGCGGCCACCAACACATCGGGAGCCGCTGGGGCCGCCACCCCACCATCGCCCGTCTTGGCCACGACCCCGCCATCAGGAGGCGGGGTCATCACTCGCTCTGCCACCGCGGCCTGAATGCGGGAGGTGGAGGCCGCCAAAGGACCGTCGTCGGGCTTCTGCGTCGCAACCCTTGCGCGCTACATCTACTTCCTAGAGAAGGCATGGAGCGCCAGGTCGCGCACGCGAAGAATCTCACCGACGCCGTGGCCACAGGAGAAGCCGCAGCGGCGGCGCGTAACGAGGAGATCTACGCCGAGTGTTGTCACTTCGAGGAGGGGCGTCTTGAGCACCAGAGGGCAGCACTGGCAGGCAATGGACACGACTCCACCAACTCGTCGGCAGGCTCCTCCTCCACTTGCTCTTACTGAGCGCGCTCGATTCTGCTGGAAGTGGTACAAAGCCCCTCCGTAGTACTAGTATTTAGGGGCTATTTTTTCAGTTCATCTAACTATAGATATGGTTGAACTGTGCCACGTACTTTAAATTAGCTACTATATATAGTTGAATTAGCTATTTCAGTACGTGGTTGGCAACAATTGGGGAAAAGTTTATTCGGTTCAGCTGTCGAGTTGAACTGTATTGTACAAAGACCAGTGCTTAATGTATGAATGAAATCCATGTTTACTGAATTTCAGTTGCAAAATTACACCCTAATTGTGATTTTGTTCTTGTGAAATTTGACAAATGCTAGTGCTACAATGTTGACAAATGCCAAAGTTACTAGATCGACAGATGCCAATGTTTCCGACTTGACACATGGCAATTTACCCAATATGATAGATGCAAATCTTCCCGAATTGTCTGTACTAGGCACACGGGTCATATTAGAGAAACATTTGCGATGAAGCATTTCACCAATCCTTCGCGCCAATATTTTCACATGGCTTACAGGCGAAGGAAAGAAAGTTGTCGATCTGCAAATGGGTATTCCACCTGAACCATTTGTGATGAGTGTTATTCAGAGAAATCAATGATGGTTTTTTGTTTGCTATGTGAATTCAGAGATAAATAATTAGTTCATCAAACCATAGATTTCATTCAGTCAAGCTTTGACTTTACATTCATACAATTGAGATACAATATAGAGAAAACTATTTGCGGCGGCGGCGGCGTTCTCGTGGTCCGGGGCGCAGTTGTACAGTTCTTCAAACGAGACCAGAATGTTACGGACTTCACAATCAAAGAGTCGGTCGTCACGCGATCGACGGGCGCGGGGCCGGGGGGCGGCGACTAGTGGCGCTGCCAGGAAGATGTCGACGGCGGCGGCCCAATCCTCTGAGGGGCCCGTGACGGGTGCAGGCGCGTGCATGGGCATGGGTGCAGTGGGTGCAAGCGCGCGCATGGGGTCGGGCGCCGTGGTTGCGGGCACGCGCACTCGTACCGGCATGGTGTGTGCAGGGGCGCGCACGAGCACGGTCGCAGGAGGAGGCGCTGGCGCTTGCACGTACACGAGCTCGCGCGGGTCCGTGGGGACCTCCCTGACGCCCGCGGTTTCCAGCGCTGCGATGATGCTCGGTGACCAGCCCGTCAATGCCATGGGGATGGTTGCTAGCATGGGCACGGGGTTGGTTGCTGGCGAGTGCGTTGGGGCAGCATCCGCTGCGGCATGCAGCTCTTCCAGGGCCATGTCCATGGCGTCCCACTCGTCTTTAAGTTCTATCTCTTCTGGCTCGGTGTCAACTTCACCAAATCGGAAGAGTAGTGGCATATGATACTTGTGCACCATGGCGTAAGTCGCTGTGGAGGTCTGAATGATGGAGGCGAATGGGAGGCGAAGATGTATAGAGGATTGTGAGTGAGTGGGCAGTAAAGCCACCTATTAAACAGCGGCTCGGGTGCCATTGATGGACTGGTTGGAAGCAAAGAGGGCGGATACGGAGGTCAAAGGCCTCGCTTCCCGGTGAGCCTGCAGCGTACAGCCCGCACGCCTCCCGGTGAGCCTGCGCAGCGGAGGCCAGCTCGCACGCCTCCTGTCAACTCAAGCAGCTGCTCGCACGACACCTCCTAAGCCCTAGCCAATAAAAGAGTGCGATGCTTGGCAGCACGTATGGGCAGTAGAACGCCCACGGTTTGAAAATAATGCCACCGTTTGCGTGGAAACGTGACAGTTCTTTGTTCCAAAAAGATTTTGTTCGCTATTAATGTGTCCGCCTTTTCCCAAAGTGGACACAAAAAATACCACAACATATTTGTGCTATATCATGACGCCATGCAAAATTTCTTGAATTTTGTGTGAGTTCTAGATTTACTATAATTTAACATAATATTCTCAATGTTGGGTCTAAAAGAATAAATATATTAAAAACAAGTCTCAAGTAGGAAAACAAAATGCTATGACGCCTTTATGTGCCATGTTCATGACACCATGCCAAGTTTCATGAATCTTCTGACAAGTTTTTGATTTACATGATTTAAAACCCGAGTTTCTAAATGTTTCCGTGGCCGAGCCAAGACCCCGAGATGTTTGAAATTCATTCCCATATCTTGCATGGGACCTAAAGATGCATGCACACTAATATGGTTTTCAAACCATTTTGATGCACCGGACCTTGTGTTAGTAGTTCAAATTTGAATTATGCATATTAAATAATGCATATAAAAGTCAATTAATGTATAAAAAGTCGAAACGAACCATGTATAATTTCATATTTTGGCACGACACTCATTTTGGTATATGTTGCCTCTAGAAATATATAGCTCAAGACGAGAAGATGCAGCGGATGTCGATTCGCCCACATAAGGTGACGCGTTCCATATCGAAACCACAAAATCTTCCCATGAGAAGCTCAGGTTTGTGAGGGGCTTGTGCCAAAACTTGTCCCGAATTGGACATTATTTTACCAGGGCACATATGAGCCATGCATGTCATGACACCATGCCAAGTTTCATGAATTTTCTGACGAGTTTTTGATTTATACATGATTTAAAACTCGAGTTTCTCAATGTTTGTGTGCCCGAGCCAAGACCGTGAGATGTTGGAAATTCATTCCCATATCTTGCATGGGATCCTAAAGATGCATGTACACTTATATGATTTTCAACCCATTTTGATGCACCGGACCTTGTGATTGTAGTTCAAATTTGAATTATGCACGTTAAATAATGCATATAAAAGTCAATTAATGTATAAAAAGGCCAAACGAACCATGTATAATTTCATATTTTGGAACGACACTCATTTTGGTATATGTTACCTCTAGAAATATATAGTTCAAGACGAGAAGATGCAGCGGATGTCGATTCGCCCACATAAGGTGAAGCGTTCCATATAGAAACCACAAATGCTTCCCGTGAGAAGCTCGGATTTGTAAGGGGCTTGTGCCAAAACTTACCCCAAATCAGACATTTTTTCACCGCGGCACGTATGAGCCATGTCATGACACCATGCCAAGTTTCATGAAATTATGACGGGTTTTTGATTTATACATGAATGTAAAACCAAGCTACTCAATGTATGTGGCCGAGCGAAGACCCCGAGATGTTTGAAATCCATTCCCATATCTTGCATGGGGCCCAAAGTAGCAATGGACACTTATATGATTTTTCAACCCAATTTGATGCACCAGACCTTGTGATTTTAGTTCAAATTTTAATTATCCACATTAAATGCCTATAGAACTCAATTAACCTATGAAAATGCAAAAAAGAACCCTGAGTAATTCCATATTTTAGCAAAACACACTTACTGGTCTGTGTTGCTTCTAACAAAAGTTCAAGGCGAGAAGATGAGCGGATGTCGTTTTGCCCACGTAAGGTGACGTGTTCCTTATCGGAACCACAAAGCTTGCAGTGAGAAGCTTCGGTTTCTAAGGGACTTGTGCCTAAAATTGTCCCAAGTTGGATTTTTTTTCAATGGCACATATGTGCCATGTCATGACAACATGCCAAGTTTTTAGAATTTCTGACGCATTTTGGATTTACAGTATTTTAAAAACGAAGTTTCTCAACGTTTGTGGCCGAGCCAAGATACCGATATGTTTGAAATTCATTCCCATTTCTTGCACGTGATCTAAAGATGAAGCCATGAACACTGATATGATTTTTCATCCCATTTTGATGCACCAGACATTGGGACGATAGTTCAAATTTGAATTATACACATTAAATGTCTAGAAAAGTCAATTAATGCATAAAAATGCCAAACGGACCTTGAATAATTCCGTATTTTAGCACGACACAACTATTGGTCAGTGTTCACTGCAGATAAATCTTATTGCAATCCAAACAGCGTCCTTTGTCAAACTAACCTCATTTTTTGTTTTAAAAACATTTTGAAAATCAAGTCTTTCACAAATAGTTCAAGTTCATGAATCGTGTGTGATGCAGTACAAAATATCTTGGGCCAATCCTCATAATGCATGGCTTAGGCCGGAAGCTTCGTCGGCTACAGTACACCGCCGGCTAGTTTACCGCACTGACTCCTTAGACCATTTTACTTTTCAATCGTCGCCGGTGAAAGATGGGGACGTGGATCCCCGTCGTGAGGGCAACTTCGGCAACCCACTCCGGCCCGAGCGCGGCCGCATCAGCCATGAGCGCGCTCTCAACATGCTTGAACGCGGCCGCTACCTCCGACAGGGCGGCTGCAGCAACCGAAAGGGCAGCTGCTGTAGCTGAGAGGGCGGCAGCAACAACCGCGACAGGGATAGCAAATGGCAAGAATGGCTCATCAGCTGTCAGTTTCTCGGTGGTCGCCCTAGCCCTGATGGTAGACGCCCAGTCCCATCTCGTGGCGATCACTACACAAATCACATCTGCCTTCTCCAACACCGGTCGACAACCCACGTCCGATGAGTTGGTAATCGCTGAGTGTGCTCGAGCAGGCGTCCGTTCGTCGGCGGCCTCCCTAGCCAAGATTGTGGTCGTCCATGCCCGGAGCAAGGCCGCCCACGCCCGGCTCATGGCAGGCTTATCCAAAGAGATGGTGGACGAAGACTGCGAGGTGCTGGAGTATGTGGTGAGGGATCCCATGGATCTCCTTACCCTGGAGGTCGTCGAGCGGGAGCTGGTCATCGAGGAGGCGGCGGCGATCGACGAATGACAGGCAGAATATTAGTCTCTGTCTAGAGCGATGGTCTTTTGTTAGAGTAATGTTTAGGTCAACTAACTAATGTTTATTAGTTGCTATATTAAGGAAGTGAGCAATGTTGTAGGCTCTTTTGTGTAGTACTCAAATTTGCAAGTGTTGGTAAATTAAGCAATGAAGTCCCTGACCAATGTAACGAGGGAAATTCGGACCAAAATTTGCCGCCGTATCCCCATTTTCTCTTCCAAATGAAAATGAAATGCAAGTACCGTGTGCAATGTGGTATCCGATATCTTACGTCGGAAGCTTGGAGACCAAATTTTCCACGTTTAGTCTCATCACACACGGGATCAACTATAGGATTCGTTTGTGTTGTTGAATATCTCACACAGTTATGGTAAAGGGACTGTGTCCGATGTGATTGTGTGCGCTACTTTTTCGCCGCACCGAACAAAATTTTGGGTTGCCGCTCAAATATCTACCTCCGCCGCCCCTCGTACCAACCAAAAGCCACATCCCCCTGCTTCCACCTTCCTTTCCTAAGTTCAAACCTGCACTGCTTTCTTGTAGCACCGCCTTCTCGTCGGCAACGCTCCTTCCTATTGCTTGCCCTCCTCCATCTAGTTAGGTAATCCACACCTTCCCTATACCCCCTCCTCCTCCATTCCACATGCCCCGACCGCCGGCGTGAAACATTCCACAAAAATCACTGGCCCACCCCCCACATAATCGCCGCCGAAAGACATGGTGCACGCAGTATAGCCAGGATCTCAAGGAGCACCTGGCAGCGGAGAAACAAATCGCGACCGCACGCGCGGATGAGGCTACAATGGCTGCCATGTGTGCCGACCCCCAGATCTTGGTGCAGCACCTCGCCGTCGAGGCCACCGTCGACGCCTCGCGCCCGGACGCTGCCACATGGTTGGATGCTTTGAACAACAACTCGTTGTGTTTTCTCGAGGGCTCCGCTGTTGCCTTCGACAACGACTACGAGTTATTTTCTTAGCGTGCACGTGCTTTCCTTAACTCCAGAGCCGGCAGGTTGGTGCCCGAACAGGCTGAGGCCACTCACCACTACGAGGAGGGCACCCACGATGTAGAGGCCTCGCCCTCGTCCAATCCCATCGTTATCAATATTTCCAACGACGAGGAATATCTTGTTTTTAAGCTTAATTAGTAATGACCTGTGTTGAGCTAGCTACTCCTGTTAAGCATGTTTGCTTTACCTGTTGCATGTGCTCCTCCTGCCTCTCCTTAAGAAATTCTAGTGAAATATGCAGTGTAATGCTACTATGCAATCTGACCTTCTAGTATGTCTATTGTGCAATGTGATGCTTAGTTATCTGTTCCGTTCATTTGTTTTGGTGATCATCTGCAATGTGATGTTCGATTATTGTTTGTACAATTTTGTTTTGTTATGCATGTGAAACATACAATTGCTATATTTCATGGTTCTTAGCATGCTTGGATTTTCCATGTGGCTTGAATTCATATGTTGGATCTGCAATACGTTTCTTTTTCATTAACATATTTTACTGATAGCATGCCAAATCTCACTTAAAACCTGATCAATATCTATCTTAAACGTGTTACAGGGGGACAATGGGAGACACTGAAGTTTACCATCAAGGTTTGCACTTTGATGATCCTTTGGCTAATAGCACATTATTGTGCAATTGCACGAACCATTCTAATATTTAGGTTTCTAATAATAATTTGGTCTTGCACATGTAGGTCCTGCTGTAAGAGGTTGAGACCCACTGTTCGACCCATTTTGCATGTGGGGAAATGATGTGTTCATGAATATCAGTCAAATCAAGAAACTCAGAAAGATTGTTAAGATAAAGAAACTTGCGACGAAAAACAACAAGTTGTTTGTCTGTACAATGAAGAAGACATCAGTGAACTAAAGGATGGTACTATCGCTTTTACCATGTCTTTTTCCCTTTGTGACATTACAATTTTTCGAAACGAAATTTGTGCATATCTTTGTTTCCAGTCCTTTCCAAAGCAGTTCATCGATGAGTACGTCTCAAACCACCTGTATGGTCAAGAGATGAGGAAGGTATTCATACAACACCCACGATATAATCTTGAAGTCTTCCTCAAGAGGATGAAGGATGGGCGGGCAACCATCCACAGGCGTTGGCATAAAGTAGCAAGGACCTTCGGCATCAGCGAATATTTGCCTTTCGCTTCAACAGTTTTCTAGACGAGATTCATCTGTCTATTTACCGTATATGATGTTGTTTTCCAAAGGTTTTAGATGTTGCATGTGAAACTCGGTCCTGTCGTATAATTGGGTAGCTAGGTAGTATATGTCTATATGATGTTGTACTCTCATGTATTTCAATTATGAAATCCTGGTTGCCGTAATATGAAATGAAATATATTGTGTGCTTGATATGAAGTATCAATTTGTTTACAAGCTGGATTATAAATAATAGAGCAATTGGCCTGATTATTGGGGTTTCATATTGCAGACGGTTTGTCATAGAACACCGTGCGTGATGACCTCACCAAACCCACACGGTTTCTGGAAATTTGGCGTGTTGGATCAGTGAAAAATCAAACACGACTTCCGGTCGAAAATTGTATGTGTTAGAACACACATTTGCAAACGTTTTCACATAAAACGTGTGTGTGATGGACAGCCCTATGCCAAACAGTTTCTTCTAGGCACCGTGCGTGATGACCACCCCTAACTCAGACGATGTTATGCAGAAAATTGTGTGTGATGTAGAATACGAACGAAACGTACGTTTGGGATTCACTGTGTGGGATGCTAAGCACATCTCACACGACTTCCATAATATATCTATTTGTAATGGCCCTTCCAATCGCAGATGACATATTTTTGTTCATCGTGTGTGACCAGGCACAGCCATCGCCGACGGGTTTTCCGTGTCGTGTCGGATAGCCCCCCTATCGCCCACTCATGCAAGGAAACTGTTTGAGACTACGTCAAGGAAAGAGGTTAAAAACCGTTTGTATAGCAGGCGCCTACACTAGTAAGTAATCACCCTCGATAACCACGACCGACTAGCTACACTATAGAGTTAACATCATGAGTACTTTACAAGGTTTCACCCTTGGTACTCGATAGTAGCTCTGCGTAGTCGGGCAACTAAGGGGGTGTGCGGTGAATGAGACGGGCATGGCTTATCGATCAATTGATCGAGCCTTCGCGTCATCGATGATGAAACAGGGGCAACTAGGACTAAGGGGTCACAGGGGATCACTAATCAACCTATACTAAGCATTTAGTATAACAGTAGGTATAACATCGGTTTAGCAAAAACAGGCTATGCATCAGAATAGAAACTATCTACAACCGTAGCAAAATCTAGTGCAAGCATGAGAGGGAAAGAAATGGGCGATATCGGAATGATCAAGGGGGTAGCTTGCCTTGTTGCTCTGCTGCAAAAGGCTGATCGTCAGTGGCGTAGTCGTACCCGGCAACAGCTTGAGTCTCGGTGTCTATAGGAGAGAAGACGGGGAAGAAACAACAAATATAAGCAAGCAGATGCAACACGATGCATGACATGGCAATATGCAATGCTAGGGACGAGCTATCGCAGTATTACACGTCGTAGACGGAGCGGGAAAATATAAGACGATATTTCCCGGGTCTTGGGCTATTACCGGACAAATGATCCTAACGCCAAATGTCCATTTTCATCATGTTAGGAGCATGTGACAGATGAACGAACAACGTATTCGGATTCATGGGATTTTTCTGAGCAACTTTCATATATAAATTATTTTCATCCGAGTTATAAATTATTTTATATAATTTTTCAAAGTTTTAATAATATTCTGAAATAAACAAATTTATTTTAATTTGAAAAATACAATTATTGCGTCAGCATGACATCACTGTGACATCAGCAGTCAACAGTCTCTTCTGACTGGTCAAACCTGACAAGTGTGCCCCAGTTGTCATAGACAGTGGGTTAACGAGTGTTTTAAATTAATCTAAATATTAATTTATTAGCAGCGAGGGCCCACCTGTCATACACAGCTTATTTAACGGAGTGTTTAAACTAATCTAAATAGGGGTGGGACCCCATATGTCAGTGTCTATTAGCAGGTTAGTTAGTACCACCAGATCCGAATGTACGGACCGGATGAAATAAAAACAGCCTTCACCACCCCATTCGGGTGTTTCTACTACATCACTATGCCATTCGGTCTCAAGAATGATGGGGCAACCTTTATGCGCATGATACAAAAATTCTTACAAAAGCAAATCAGCCGGAACGTGGAGGCATAGATGGATGACATCATGGTCAAGTCCAGGAAAGGATCCGAACTCCTGATAGACCTCGCCGAAACCTTCATGAATCTACGGCGCTTTCAGATAAAACTTAATCCTGCAAAATGCACATTCGGAATGCCATCGGGCAAGCTACTCGGTTTCCTCGTTTCCGAACGAGGAATCGATGCTAATCCTGACAAGATCGGTGCCATCGTACGAATGAAGAAACCAGTATGTTTGCATGACATACAAAAGCTCATGGGCTGCCTTGCAGCCCTGAGTAGATTCATCTCTCGACTCGATGAGAAGGCACTGCCTCTTTACCGATTGATGAAGAAGTCTGATAGCTTTGAATGGACTCCTGAAGCGCAAGCCGCATTCGATGAGCTTAAGGCCTTGCTTTCCACCCAGCCAGTGTTAGCTGCCCCGAACAGTCGAGAGCCTTTGCTCTTGTACATCGCGGCTACTAGCCAAGTGGTCAGCACTGTCCTCACCGTGGAGCGTGAGGAATTTGGAAAAGCATTCAAAGTGCAAAGACCCATCTATTACATCTCGGAAGTCTTGACTCCATCCAAGCAAAGGTATCCACACTACCAGAAGTTGGTTTATGGTATTTAGCTCACTATTAAGAAGGTGGCTCATTACTTCCAAGAGCACTCGGTCATAGTTATCAGCAATGCCCCCCTATCAGAAATCCTGCATAACAGAGACGCCACGGGCTGAGTGGCAAAATGGACTATTGAGCTCCTCCCGTTGGAGATCAAATTCGAGGCTAAGACGACAATCAAGTCTCAAGCACTCATGGACTTTTTTGGCCAAGTGGACAGAACAGGAACAGCCAGCCCCAAGTATCCCCGAACACTGGACCATGTTTTTTGATGGATCCAAGATGCTCCAAGGATCCAGAGCCGGAGTGGTTCTCGTCTCCCCTAGGGGAGACCGATTGAGCTGCGTCCTTCAAATCAACTTTGATTCATCTAACAATGAGGTTGAGTACGAAGCCCTCTTGTACGGGCTCCGAATGGCTATCTCGCTCGGTATTCGACGCCTGATGATATTCGGTGATTCGGACCTCGTAGTCAATCAAGCGATGAAGGAATGGGATATCCGGAGTCTGGCTATGACCAGGTACTGCAATGCAGTCCGGAAATTGGAGAAAAACTTCGAAGGCTTGGAGCTGCATCACATACCCCGAGCGAAGAACCGGGCTACCACTACTAGAAAAAAGCACATTAGTGGCGCACCACTTTTGGGTATTAATGGCGCACCATAGGTGCGCCACTATTACCACGCCACTAATAAGAAATACTAATGGCACACCTCTGGTGCGCCATTAGTATTGCAGGTAACAGTGGCGCACCTCTGGTGCGCCATTACTATTGCTACAGGTGCGCCACTGGTAACTTTTTTTTAAAAAAAATTTTTGATTTTTTTTTAATTTTGAAGGTGGGAAAATAGTAGTGGCGCACCGTCTAACCCCCACCGTGCGCCATTGCTATTTTTGAATTTTGAATTTGGATCTGGCTCATTTTTTGCGTTTTTTTCCTTTTTTCCAATTATTTTTGTTCTTGAGCGGTTCTTGGGGTGGTCACCGGCGGCAGGCGAGCTTGAGCTCGAGTAGCCACGCCGTCTCGCAGGTCGCCTCCTCCCGTGTCGTGCCTCTCTCCTCTCTCTTCTTCCTCCCTTTCCTAATCCTCTCATCTCTCTCTCTCTCTGTTGCAAGGTCAACACCATGGATGCTCGCTGCCCGAGCTCGTCGTCACCGCGCCGTTCCGAACGTCCCTGTCGCTGGATCCGGTGGCCATGGCCAACCCTCCGTTCCCCGCCCCGCCTCGCCGTGGCAATGGCCGCCGCCTACCTCCTCGTGCAGGATCAGGAGGAGGACGAAGCCTCCGTGCCCGCTCGCACGCAGCCATGGAGGAAGTGGAGGAGGAGGAGCCATGGAGGAAGGGGAGGAGGAGGCATGGATGAAGGGGAGGAGGAGGAGCCATGGAGGAAGGGGAGGAGGGGGCATGGATGAAGGGGAGGAGGAGGAGGAGGAGGAGGCATGGAGGAAGTGGAAGAGGAGAGCATGAGGAGGGGGGAGGAGGAAGAAGAGGTAGGGAGCAGAAAGGGGAGAAAGGGGAGAAGACAGAGCTAGGGGTTAATAAGCTGTGTCGAAATTAGTAATGGCGCACCATGGGGTGGTGCGCCATTACTAGTTTTGAAATTTCAAAACTAGTAATGGCGCACCACCCCATGGTGCGCCATTGCTAACTTGTTTTTTATTTTTTAATTTTTTGAATTTGGAAGGCGGGAAAGTTAGCAGTGGCGCACTATGCACTGGTGCGCCACTGCTAAATTTTTTTAATTTTTTAATTTTTTTACCTCCAGATCTTAAAATGGCTGTAACTTTTTTTCTGTTAGGTTTTAGAGGATTCTAAAAAATCGATAACGGGCGTAGCCAGTTAGATTCGGATGTATCTTTTCGAGTAGATGCTTTTTCATATAAAAAACTTTTTCATCGGAGGTCGTATGCAAAAGTTACGGCCATTTGACCGAAACACGGCGGCTTTTTGCAAAAAAAATCAAAATTCATGTTTATTAATTTTCCTAACAACTAGAACACATAACACATGGGCATCTATTTTTTTGAATTTTTTTGAATCTTTTATCATTTTCTTTTATTTTATTTTAAGCTGAAAAGGCGATCCACCAGGGGGGGTGTTTGTGTGTGTGTGGTGGGGTGTGTCTGTGTGTGTGAGCAATAGTAATGGCGCACCCTCCCTGGTGCGCCATTGCTAACCTTAGCAATGGCGCACCAGGGAGGGTGCGCCATTACTATTGCTCACACACACAGACACACCCCACCACATGTAGCATAGGAATGGCGCACCTAGGTGTGGTGCGCCATTGCTATGTCTGGTGAGGTGGGGGGTGGGAAAAAAAATAACAATGGCGCACTGCTCAGGTGGTGCGCCACTACTAAAAAAATAACAATGGCGCACCTGTTTCTGGTGCGCCATTGCTATATAGCAGTGGCGCACCACCACCATGGTGCGCCACTGATAGGGATATTGGCTATAGCCAGTATACTGACGACCTGGCCAAGATTGGCTCCACTCGGCGGGTCGTGCCGAAAGGCATATTCCTTGAGAACCTGTGCTCTCCTTCAGTCAAAGAGGATCCTTTTGATAAGGAGCCCCCACAAGCAGCCAGACCTTTTGAACCCGACTGAAGTTGACATTGCAGCTATGGTGGATCTTGTCCATGAGATGTTGGTGATCACTCCCGAGTGGACCCAGCCTTACTTAGCGTACTTGCTCCAACAAGTGCTCCCTGAAGATCAAGAGGAGGCCCAGCAGATCGTCCGGCGATCCAAATCCTTTGAAGTGATGGGAGAACAACTATACAAGAAAAACACTACAAGTGTAACACAGAAATACACTTCCCCAGAGGAAGGTCTGTAGATCCTGCACGAGATTCACTCGGGAACCTGCGGCCACCATGCGTCTTCTCGGACGTTGGTCGCGAAGGCGTTCCATGCGGGGTTTTATTGGCCCCGAGCCAACGAAGCAGCAAAGGATTTGGTCGACCTCTGTGTTGGGTGTCAGTTTTATAAGAATCCGACGCACAAGCCTGCATCCGCACTGAAGACCATCCCGCTCACCTTGTCGTTTGCCGTGTGGGGTCTCGACATGGTCGGCCCTCTGCATACTGGGTCGATTGGGTTTACCCATCTGCTGGTAGCGGCGGATAAGTTCACCAAGTGGGTCGAAGCGAAGCCCATCAAAATCTTGGATGCATCTACCGCTGTCAGTTTCATTTGGCAGATTATCTTCAGATTCGGAATCCTCCATGACATCATCACTGATAACGGGAAGAATTTCGATTCAGATGAGTTCCGTGAGTTCTGCTATTCTCAAGGCACTCGGGTCAATTATGCTTCCGTGGCTCACCCGCAGTCGAATGGACAGGTAGAACAAGCGAATGGGATGATTCTTCAGGGATTGAAGCCCCGTCTGATGAGGGATTTGGAGTACGCTGCAGGAGCCTGGGTCGAAGAACTACCATTTGTCCTATGGGGCATTCGGACGACACTGAACTGCTCAACCAAGCGCACTCCGTTCTTCATGGTAAACGGATCTGAAGCCGTCTTGCCGAGTGAGGTACGACACAATGCTCCCCGAGTGGAACTTTATAATGAAGATGCAGCGGAGGTAGCGCGTCAAGACGGTCTGGACCTCTTAGAAGAAGAGAGAGAGCTAGCTCTGGTCAGATGGATGCTTTATCAGCAAGACTTGAGGCATTACTACGACAGACAGGTCAGAGGGCGCGCTTTCCAGGAAGGCGACCTTGTCCTCCGACTAGACCAACAAAAGCCACACAAACTGGCGCCTCTGTGGCAAGGGCCTTTCACGATCTCCAAAGTCCTGAACGAAGGAGTTATCAGTTGTATAACTTCACCGCTGGAGCGGAAGATCCCCGAACGTGGAACGCGGATCTGCTCCGCAAGTTCTACACTTAAAATAGAAAACACTCTGCCATTCCCATAATGAGTTTCCCAGTGGCTTTCATGAATAAAAGTCTTTACTTTCCCTACACTTTGTCAAAACTTTTTGCTTTTTTCACCCTGGTGATGCTTGTAACCTTCCTCACCCCCAGTGGGTGCATGGTTCGACTTAGCCGCGAACCTGATTTCGCCTAAGTTAAAAACTACTCCGAGTGAAGACATCGTCCACACTCGGGGGCTTAGCTGCGACCCCGTTTCGCCTAAGTTAAAAAGTGCTCCGAGTGAGGACATCGTCCACACTCGAGGGGCTTAGCTGTGAACCTGATTTCGCCTAAGTTAAAAATTACTCCGAATGAGGACATCATCCACACTCGGGGGCTTAGCTGCGACCCTGTATCGCCTAAGTTAGAAACTACTGCGAGTGAAGACATCCTCCACACTCGGGGGCTTAGCTGCGACCCCGTTTCGCCTAAGTTAAAAACTGCTCCGGGTGAGGACATTGTCCACACTCGAGGGGCTTAGCTGCGAACCTGATTTTGCCTAAGTAAAAAATTACTCCGAATGAGGACATCATCCACACTCGGGGGCTTAGCTGCGACCCCGTATCGCCTAAGATAAAAAAAACTACTCCGAATGAGGACATTATCCAAACTCGAGGGCTTAGCTGCGACCACATATCTCCTAAGTTAAAAAAACTAGTCTGAGTGAGGACATCATCCACACTCGGGGGCTTAGATGCGACCTCGTATCACCTAAGTTAAAAAAACTACTCCGAGTGAGGACATCGTGCACACTCGGGGGCTTAGCTGCGAACCTGATTTCGCCTAAGTTAAAAACTACTCAGAGTGAGGACATCATCCACACTCGGGGGCTTAGCTGCGAACCTGATTTCGCCTAAGTTAAAAACTACTCCGAGTGAGGACATCATCCACACTCGAGGGCTTAGCTGCGAACCTGATTTCGCCTAAGTTAAAAACTACCCCGACTGAGGACATCGTCCACACTCCGGGGCTTAGCTGCGAACCTGATTTCGCCTAAGTTAAAAACTACTCCGAGTGAGTACATCGTCCACACTCGGGGACTTAGCTGGGAACCTGATTTATCCTAAGCTAAAATTTACTCTGAGTGAGGATATCGTCCACACTCGGGGACATAGCCGCGATCCAGAAATCTTCTAGGTCAAAAAACCACTCCGGGTGAGGGTATCCTCCGCATTCGAGAGCTGAGCCAAACGCTCGAATGGTCAAATAAAGGCGATCAAACTGCATATAATTCAAAGCAAAAGTGTAGATAGTTGCGGCCGATAAGTCACGGCGAATGTACGGTTACAGAAACCACTCGGCATACTGAGGCAAATATCACTTAAAGTTTTTTATCCGAGGATCACTCCGCTGTGGTCAGAGTTGCGGCATCTGTGAAGATATCGAGGTCGATGAAGTCCGCGATCCGAGTGGCGGCTGCAAGGAATGTCTTCATGAAGTCTTCAATCTTGGCATTCTTCCTGTTGGCGACCTTGAGTGACTTCAATCTCTCCTCGTCCATGCCCCTACAATGCACGTGGACGAGGGAAAGGGCGATATCGGCACCAGCGCGAGCTGCAGATTTCTTCCATGATTGCACTCGGCGTGGAACATCTTGCAGTTGGTGGATGAGGGCGTCTAGGTCATTCGGGAACTCCTCTACGGGGGCGACTTCCTTGTCGATGTCTTTGACTGTAGTACGCAAGCGGTTGAGGAAGATAACCAGCTCCCCGACACGCTCCTCCAGTTGGAGCAGTGCAAGAGCCGAGCTATCACGAAGGATGCCCGTAGTTGGATCTAGCTCCTTCGATCACGGAAAATAATAATGATAAGGGAAATGAGGAAGGGCTTCAAAATCCCCCCAATCTTAACATGCTAAGCAAGTTGGATTCATTTAGTCTTCTTTTTGTTGATACCGGTGATGTGAGTGCATCAATCATGAGCTTATTGGAAACCTCCAAATCTGTGATGCGAGAACGATACATGCGAAGAGTTGCATCCTGGTTGGTGATGATCCTTAAGCACGTGTCAAGGGCCTCACGGGTCTTGGCAGCCAAGGAAACCTCCATATTCGTAATCTTGTCAGTCATAACCTTAGTCTCAACTACAGAATTATGGACTTTTACCTGGGGTGGAGTTTGTTGCTTGGGGGTGGTGCTATGCCTTTTCCTAGGAGGCCCAGCTCACATGTGGGCGCCGATGGTGTGCATCATGTGTGCCCTTGGATCAACTTCACTAGACCCCCTCATAGGATCATGGATGGTGCAGTTGTTGAAACCGCACTAACCCTTGACCACGGGAGTTTCCCATATAAAGTCAATCTTGCCCTCTTGGATGACGACCTTGATGGCGTAGATGCGGATGGCCATTGGCTTCTTGCCCTTTTTTATCTCCCTCGTCTTCCTCCTTAGAAGGAGGTTCCTCCGGATCTTCCTCAGAAAAGGTACAACCGCGGCAGCGACGGAGCCTCTCCCTTATGCTTGATGGAGAATAGACTTCCAGCTCCAAGTCATCCTCTTCTTGTGAAGAGGTTTGCCTCTTATCCCACGAGCGAGCCATGGCTACCTGCAACTCAAAACTCAAGAAGACTTTGCCTAGATTGGTTGGTGAGTTTTGATAGAGGAGGAAGCCATAGTTCTGTATATAAGAGGCAAAGGACTCATGTTTTGACAACATAAGAAAGTTAAAAAGGATAGGAAACAAATCAAATAAGTTCAAGCAAAATTCTGCTAAAACTCGAAAAGAAATCACGATCGACAGCCTTCCAAACGATCGTGCCCGATCGTTTGAGCGGCTATTTGGTCTTCTTCCACAGAGCACTTCGTAAACAGAGTGCATAACGGCCTTAGTAACGGGCGCGTCCGATCATTCGGGCATCCATTTTATCCCCTCCTCCTGCGAGAGAAATATTCTTTTAGAATGCAAGACAAAATTTTGCTCCACAAGAAAAGAGCAAACGACGATGCTGCAGACGATCGCAGGCGATCGTTTGAGCGCATGTTTTCATGTTCTACCTACGCACTTAAGTAAACAGGATCAAAGACGGTTCTTCAAACGACCACTCGCGATCGTTTGAGCACCCGTTTTACAACGAAAAACGTACGATTTTGTATAGAAAAATATAACGAATACAAATTAGATGAAATCTCAAAGTAAAACAAAGAACTTAATGTGTTCTCTATTGCTTTCCGCTCCTTGTACTTTGCAAAGATCTTCGTCCCAAGCTTCTTCGGCCTTAGGGGTTGAGGAAGCGGTGACATCTTCTGCAACTTACTGGGGTGCAAAGAGTTATTATAGTAACATAAATCATTATCTTCGCGTACCCTCAGTTTTGCAAATGGTTCCCCTAGACCGATTAATGGGGGTCCTGTATCTCCAAATGTATGAGTTGTAGCCCTGTCCAAGGTCACAACCGTTAAATAGGGGATACATATACCTGTTGGGTTGTACTGATGCTCCTACTTTATCACGGAGATGTTTGTCAATACTTCTCCTGTCTTTTCATGGTCTAAAATTTCACTGTCAAATTCCTGCAAAAAGAAAAGACCACCTCATCTAGTGAGGCTTAGTTTCTTTAACATTCAACACTTCTTTTATTCCATGGCGGTTAGTGCAAAATATAAATTTTGTATCAGTAATATAGGGTGTAAACTTCTCGCTGGCAAAGATTACTGCATAGAGTTCTCTATCATTCTTAGCATAATTCCTTTGAGAATGAGTAAGAGTATGGCTTGCAAAGTAAATAACATTAAACTTCTCGCCTACTTTTTGGACCAAAACAACACTTACCGCATTATCATCTCTTTCGCCTATGATTTCGAAAGCGATGTCCCAGTTCGGAGGTGTAATGACCGGTGCAATAAGTAGAGCGAGCTTTAGTTTTTCAAAGGCACTTTTACACTCATCATTGAACGTGAAGGGAACGTATTTCTACAAAAGGTTAGTCAGGGGTTTTGAAATACTGGAAAAATTCTCAATAAAGCGCCTATAGAATCCTACATGACCAAGAAAACTTCTTATCCCTTTTATGTCACGAGGATAAGGAAGTTCCTCTATAGCATCTATCTTTGCTTTATCTCATGTATACCTTTACTAGATATTTTGTGCACTAAAACAATTCCTTTGTTGACCATAAAACTGCATTTCTCTCAATTGAAGACAAGCTTAGTGTCGTCACACATGTGCAAAACTTTGTCAAGATTGTGAAGACAATCATCAAAAGAGGTTCCATATATTGAAAAATCATCCATGAAGACTTACATGATTTCTTCAACAAAATCAGCAAAAATATCATTCATGCATCTTTGAAATGTAGCTAGTGCATTGCATAGGCCAGAAGGCATACGATGATAAGAGTATATACCAAAAGGGCAGGTGAAAATTGTCTTCTCATGATCTTCTGGATGTACTGCAATTTTTGAAAACCCCGAATATCCATCCAGATAACAAAAATGGGTAAGCTTTGCTAGCCTCTCAAGCATTTGATCAACAAATGGAAAGGGATAATGATTCTTACAGGTCTCCTTATTCAGCTTCCTGAAATAATTGCACATTCAATACCGAACTATTCTTCTAGTAGGGACTAGCTAGTTCATTATGTCTATTCGAAACTACTATAAATCCCCCTTTTTAGGTACGCAATGGACCGGACTTAACCATTTACTTTCAAAAAATGGATATATAATACCTGCATCAAGTAGACGAACAATTTCTTTTCTTACTGATACTTGTGATCTGTGTTGGGTTTTACGTGAAGGGGAATGGGTAATTGCAGCACAAAGTGGGTAAGTATTTCCCTCAGTTATGAAACCAAGGTTTATCGAACCAATAGGAATATCAATCCTCAATGGTCTTCAGCGGCTGCACACAAATCAACAAATGACTTGCTCCCAACGCGGGCAAGAGGGTTGTCAATCCCCTTGATCTCGTTATTTGCATTTAAATGAGATGTGTAGATAATTGCTGATAAATACAAAATAAATAAAAAGTAAATAAAGGAAGCGAGGTAATTGTAGCGTTTGCAAAGATATAAGTGAATGGACCCGGGGGCCATAGTGTTCCCCAGCGGCATCTCTCATGTAGGCAGCATACGGTGGGTAACAAATTACTGTTGGGCAATTGATAGAAAAGCGGATAGTTATGCGATTTTCACGTCAATGATCATGTTTATATAGTCACCACGTCCATAAGCAAATAGGCCGACTCCTACCTGCACCTATTACTATTACTCCACCCATCGACTGCTATCCAGCATGCATCTAGATTATTAAGTAAAACAGAGTAATGCTTGGAGAATGATGACATGATGTTTACAAAGTAAACTCAATCTATATGAATGAACCCCATCGTTTTATCCTTAGTAGCAACAACACAAAGACGCATCTTGTCCCCTACTTTGTCACTAGGATATAGAAACTGGCCAGGTTGAACCTACCACAATGCACCACTCCCACCGATGAAATATCAATCTACTTGGCCAAAGCATATCAATAAATAGGAGAGCATTACGAAGCTATAATGATCATGCACTTAAGAGATAATATAATTCAGAGGCATCTCAAATAGTTTTCATGAATAATCTGAACATAAACCCACAATTCATCGGATCCCAACAAACACACCACACAATACGATTACATCGGATAGATCAAAGTGAAGATGCGATGACCATTGTATTGAATATCATACGTAGAGAGATTGCCATCTAGGTACTAGCTATGGACCCGTAGGTCTGTGGTGAACTACTCACACATAATCATGAGGGCAGAAAGGTTGATGAAGAGGCCCTCCGTGATCGATCCTCCCTCCGGCAGGGTGCCAGAACGGAGCTCCAGATGGCCTCGCGACGGAACAGAGACTTGCGGCGGCGGAAAAAGGGTTTCGGGACTGCCTCCAGGGTTTTCACGATATTAGAGAATTTATAGGCCGAAGAGGGACGTCGGGAGAGCCACAAGGGGGCCACCACATAGCAGGGCGCCCCCCCAGGGCGTGCCCTGATGTGTGGTGGGGCCCTCGTGTGCCTCCTGACCTCCTTCTGAAGTTTCTCGGTCTTCTTTTGGTCCAGAAAAAATCATCAAAAAATTTCATAGCAATTGGACTCCGTTTGGTACTGTAAACCTGAAAATGCAAAAACATGCAGAAAACAGCTACTGGCACTGGGCACTAGGTCAATAGGTTATTGCTCAAAAAAATTATAAATTGGTAAATAAAGACCCAAAATGTATCCTAGAATGATAATATATCAGCATGGAACAATCAAAAATTATAGATACGTTGGAGACGTATCAAGCATCCCCAAGCTTAATTCCTGCTCGTCCTCTAGTAGGTAAATGATAAAAACATAATGTTTGATGTGACATGCTTTTCACAATGTAATCTTATGCATGTATGTTCATTGAGAAAAGATGAATCAATAAATATTAACATAGCAATACTAAAGTGTAAGAAACAGAATTATTACTCCTTAAAAGTATACGATCCTTGAGAAATGTTTAACCCCTGCCCCCACCATTCATCTTATTGTATTAGCAAGGCATGGCTCCATCTTCACCACATTAATACAAATGTTAAGCACCACGGTGTCCAAGTCAGGCAATTGGATCGTACTTTTTCAATATGCATCAACTTTTTATTCTTCACGCAATACATGAGTGTGAGCCATTGGACATAGCATTTAGGTGGAATAGAATATGCACTACCGGAATCAGAGTATTTGCCGTCTACCTGTTCTTTGTCGTATGCTGGCAGACGGCAAAGAAGGTCTTTGCCGTCAGCTTCCCAAAAACAGACGGCAAAGAACACACCGATGGCAAAGATTCGGTTTGTCGTCTGCCAGCCCAAAGGCAGACGGCAAAGAGCCCACCCGGGCCCCACTGGCCCGTGCAGTTGGTTAGGTCAACTGGGTCGTCCGCCTTCTCTTTGCCGTCTGCCTGAGTGCAGCGGAGGGCAAAGCGGATGGGTATAACGGCCGTTTGCCCGACCCCCCACCCCCTCTCTCTCTCTCTCTCGCCCCTGAGCTGGCCTCTGCCCCCCCCCCCGCTGCCCCTCTACCCCCCGTCGCCTCGACGCCTGGCAGCCCCGCCACCCGGCTGCCCCCGCCCCCACGCCCCCATCCCTCCCGGTCGTGCCTGCTCCGCGCCGCCGCCCCTGCTCCGCACCATCTCCGGCCCGGTCCTCGTCGCCGCCTCCCCGTCAGTCCGCGCTACCACACCGCCCCGGCCCGCGCCGCTGCCCGCCCGCCTCACCCTGTACGGCCATACCACCGCCCTGCACCGGTCGGCTACAACGCCATCCCACCTCGGCCACTGTCGTGGTTTTATCAACCCGGCTTTGTCGTGCCATCGTGCACATTTGGCGCCTTTTGCCAGTGCTAAACTCTGATTTGACAAGCTTCTTGTTAATATGCTCGTGGCACTGTTTACTCCCGCACCTTCCTTGCTTAATTCTTGGCCATTTTTGTCCATAAAGCAAATCTGTAGTATGCCGGCACCATAGCCTGCTCTTTCGAGACGTAAGTCAATTGATTTTTTCCTTCAATAATATGAGGACAGATGATCCGGAAACTGGTCATGATATGAACTCAGTTATATAACCCGGCAATCCAAATATAAGCCGGTGGCAAGGATAATATTGTACCTGAAAAAACGTAAGCGCATATATATATATATATAATCCGGCTCAATGAGACCCGGAGAAAAAGGGACTAGCTTTCGAGGCTCAAGTCTTGCTTCCATGAAGCGGGCATAATAACCCATGGTTTGTCCTAGCTTTCTGTATGCCGGCTCTCACATGACTCAAGCCAATGTTTTAACCTTAAAAGTTCAGGGTCCAGAAAAGGATTAACTTTTTAAGAGTACATGGGGTCATCTGATCGGAGTCGCATCAAACATACATGCTGGTTTAACCATATTTTAGTGGTATCTTTGCTGGGTTAAGAGGGTGAGAAAGCTAAACTCGATGAGTTGGAAGCCCCCAAGTGACCTATGTTTCAAACAATAAAGACCGATGCTCAATTTATAGGCTGAAACGGCAGAAGCCTCGAGATTTGGGGATGCCAGCTTTCCAGGGACGATCCCATGAAAAACTGTTGTTGAAGGAAGCAACGTGCTCTCTGACAGATTCATTCGACGGAACGTCTCGTAGTACAATATGTTTATGCTGCTGTCTCCATCCATGAGAATCTTGGACAGGGTGTATCCTCCAACTTGCGGTGCCACTACCAACGCCAAACCGCCTGGATTGTCAACCCGGGGGGGATGATCCTCTCTGCTCCAGGTGATCGCGTGCTTGGACCAGTTAAAGTACCTAGGGACTATCGGCTCAGCCATATTGACAGCCCTACTTTTGACCTTGCTGTCCCGCTTGCAGGTATTGGTGGTGAACACGTGGTATTAACCGCAACTTAGCTGACTCGGATTCTTCCAAAAAACACCTTGCCCATCATGTCGTTGAAGCTCTTTCCCTGAGTCGACGTGCGCTTCATCAGAGCTGCCAAGGGCTCCAGTCGTATGCGGTGGCTGCGTGCTACTTCTTGAGCTTGCGTTGGTTTTCCCTTGAAGAGGAAAGGGTGATGCAGCAAAGTAGATAAGTATTTCCCTCAGTTGTTGAGAACCAAGGTATCAATCCAGTAGGAGGTACAAGCAAGGCCCCAATCTATGCACCTGCACAAACAATCAAACACTTGCACCCAACGCTATAAAGGGGTTGTCAATCCCTTCACGGTTACTTGCAAGGATGAGATCTGATAGAGATAGATATAAAATATTACTAAAACGGAAACTAAAATAAAAGTAAATAAATTGCAGCAAAGTATTTTTGGTATTTTTGGTTTATAGATCTGAAAATATAATATGGAAAATAGACTCGGGGGCCAGAGGTTTCACTAGAGGCTTCTCTCTTGAAGGAAAATAATACGGTGGGTGAACAAATTACTGTCGAGCAATTGATAGAAGAGCGCATAGTTATGACGATATCCAAGGCAATGATTATGCATATAGGCATCACGTCCGTATCAAGTAGACCGAAACGATTCTGCATCTACTACTATTACTCCACACATCGACCGACTCCTGCCTGCATCTAGAGTATTAAGTTCATGAAGAACAGAGTAACGCATTAAGTAAGATGACATGATGTAGAGGGATAAACTCAAGCAATATTATGAAAACCCCATCTTTTTATCCTTGATGGCAACAATACAAATACGTGCCTCGCTACCCCTACTTTGTCACTGGGTGAGGACACCGCAAGATTGAACCCAAAACTAAGCACTTCTCCCATTGCAAGAATTACCAATCTAGTTGGCCAAACCAAACCAATAACTCGAAGAGACTTACAAAGATATGAAATCATGCATATAAGAATTCAGAGAAGATTCAAATAATATTCATAGATAATCTGATCATAAACCCACAATTCATCGGATCTCGACAAACACACTGCAATAGAGTATTACATCGGATAGATCTCCATGAAGATCATGGAGAACATGGTATTGAAGATCATAGAGAGAGAAGAAGTCATCTAGCTACTAGCTATGGACCCGAAGGTCTGAGGTGAACTACTCACGCATCATCGGAAGGGCAATGGTGTTGATGTAGATGCCCTCCGTGATCGAATCCCCCTCCGGCAGATTACCGGAAAAGGCCCCAAGATGGGATCTCACGGGAACAGAGGCTTGCGACGGCGGAAAAGTATTTTCGTGGCTCTCTCTGGTATTGGGGGAATATTCCTGAATTTATAGGCGAAGAATTAAGGTTGGAGGAGCTACGGGGGGCCCACAAGCCAGGGGGCGCCCCCCCCCCAGGGGCGCGCCCTGGTGGCTTGTGGCCTACCCGTAGGTCTTATGGACTCTTCTCGAAGCCTCCTGGGTTCCTTCTGGTCCAAGAAAAATCAACGTAGAATTTTATTCCGTTTGGACTCCGTTGGATATTCCTTTTCTGCAATACTCAAAAACAAGGAAAAAACAGAAACTGGGACTAGGTTAATAGGTTAGTCCCAAAAATAATATAAAATAGCATATTAATGCATATAAAACATCCAAAACAGATAATATAATAGCATGGAACAATCAAAAATTATAGATACGTTGGAGACGTATCAGCATCCCCAAGCTTAATTCCTGCTCGTCCTCGAGTAGGTAAATGATAAAAACAGAATTGTTGATGTGGAATGCTACCTAACATATTTATCCATGTAATATTCTTTATTGTGGCATGAATGTTGAGATCCATAAGATTCAAAACAAAAGTTTAATGTTAACATAAAAACAATAATACTTCAAGCATACTAACAAAGCAATCGTGTCTTTTCAAAATAACATGGCCAAAGAAAGTTATCCCTAAAAAATCATATGTTCTGGTCATGCTCCATCTTCCCCACACAAAGTATTTAAATCATGCACAACCCCGATGACAAGTCAAGCAATTGTTTCACACTTTTTATGTTCTCAAACCTTTTCAACTTTCACGCAATACATGAGCGTGAGCCATGGATATAGCACTATAGGTGGAATAGAATATGGTGGAGGTTGTGAGGAAAAGGAGAAGATAGTCTCACATCAACTAGGCGTATCAACGGGCTATGGAGATGCCCATCAATAGATATCAATGTGAGTGAGTAGGGATTGCCATGCAACGGATGCACTAGAGCTATAAGTGTATGAAAGCTCAAAAAGAAACTAAGTGGGTGTGCATCCAACTCGCTTGTTCACGAAGACCTAGGGCAATTTGAGGAAGCCCATCATTGGAATATACAAGCCAAGTTATATAATGAAAAATTCCCACTAGTATATGAAAGTGACAAAATAGGAGACTCTCTATCATGAAGATCATGGTGCTACTTTGAAGCACAAGTGTGGAAAAAAGATACTAGCGTTGTCCCTTCTCTCTTTTCTCTCACATTTTTTTTATTTTTTTTTATTTTTGGTGGGCATCAGTGGCCTCTATTTTTTTGGGCTTCATTGGCCTCTTTTATTATTTGTAAAGTCCGGAGACTCATCCCAACTTGTGAGGGAATCATAGCTTCCATCATCCTTTCCTCACATGGGACAATGCTCTAATAATGATGATCATCACACTTTTATTTACTTACAACTCAAGAATTACAACTCGATACTTAGAACAAAATATGACTCTATATGAATGCCTCCGGTGGTGTACCGGGATGTGCAACGATCTAGCATAGAAAATGACATCAAACAGACAAGCCATGAAAACATCATGCTAGCTATCTTACGATCATGCAAAGCAATATGACAATGATGGTGCATGTCATGATAAACGGAACGGTGGAAGTTGCATGGCAATATATCTCGGAATGGCTATGGAAATGCCATAATAGGTAGGTATGGTGGCTGTTTTGAGGAAGGGAATATGGTGGGTTTAATGCACCGGCGAAAGTTGCGCGGTACTAGAGAGGCTAGCAATGGTGGAAGGGTGAGAGTGCGTATAATCCATGGACTCACATTAGTCATAGAGAACTCACATACTTATTGCAAAAGTCTATTAGTTATCGAAGCAAAGTATTAGACGCATGCTCCTAGGGGAGAGGTTGGTAGGAGTTAACCATCGCGCGCTCCCGACCCTCACACAAGGGATGACAATCAATAAACAAATCATGCTCCGACTTCGTTACATAACGGTTCACCATGGGTGCATGCTACGGGAATCACAAACTTTTAACACAAGTATTTCTACCAATCCACAATTACTCACTAGCATGACTCTAATATCACCATCTTTATATCTCAAAACTAAATGCGAGGAATCAAACTTCTCATAGTATTCAATGCACTTTATATGAAAGTTTTTATTATATCCCTCTTGGATGCCCATTATATTAGGACTAAATTCATAACCTAAACCAATTACCATGCTGTTTAAATACTCTCAAAATAATATAAGTGAGGTACGAGGGTTCAATTATTTCTATAAAATAAAACACCACCGTGCTCTAAAAAGATATAAGTGAAGCACTAGAGCAAAATTGCCTAGCTCAAAAGATATAAGTGAAGCACATAGAGTATTCTAATAAATTCACGATTTATGCGTGTCCCTCTCAAAAGATGTGTGCAGCAAGGATGATTGTGGCAAACTAAAAAGCAAAGACTCATATCATACAAGACGCTCCAAGCAAAACACATATCATGTGGTGAATAAAAATATACCCTCAAGTAAATTTACCGATGGATTGAAGACGAAAGAGGGGATACCTTCCGGGGCATCCCCAAGCTTAGGATCTTTGGTATCCTTGAATATTCCTTGGGGTGCCTTGGGCATCACCAAGCTTAGGCTCTTGCCACTCCTTATTCCATAGTCCATCAAATCTTTAAGCAAAACTTGAAAACTTCACAACACAAAACTCAACAGAAAACTCGTGAGATCCGTTAGTATAAGAAAAATAAATCACCACTTTAGGTACTGTTGTGAACTCATTATTTATTTATATTGGTGTAATATATACTGTATTCCAACTTCTCCATGGTTCATACCCCCCGATACAACCCATAGATACATCAAAATAAGCAAACAACACAAAGAAAACAGAATCTGTCAAAAACAGAACAGTCTGTAGCAATCTGGAAACTTCGAATATTTTTGTAACTCAACAAAATTTGAAAAATTAGAACAATCTGGGAAATTTGTATATAAATCTTGTGTAAAAATTTCAGACTCATTATACGCTCTGGTGAATTTATAAAATTCCTTGACTGAGCGCAAAAGTTTCTGTTTTTCAACAAGATCAAATCAACAATCACCGTAGACCATCCCAAAGGTCTTACTTGGCTCAAACACTAATTAAAACACTAAAACACAATTACTACATAGGTAATAATGTGTAAATCACTCAATAACAGAAACTAAAACAAAAAACAAAAAATAAAATTGGGTTGCCTCCCAACAAGCGCTATTGTTTAACGCCCCTACCTAGGCATAACGCAATAGATCTAGGTATTGTCATCTTTGGTATGCAATCCATTCTCAACCATATCTTCCAAAACCCTTTTTAACAAATCCTTTATTTCTTTTCTTTACATTCTAATAGGAGAACTTAGTTCATGAAAAGGAGTTTGATTAGTAACTTTGACATTCATAAACTCATAATCTGGATCATCACCATAAATGTCATCATATAAAACGCGTACCTCATTTTTAACGGGTTCCCTGATTTTTTATTCTAACCAATCATCATTGAATACTAAATAAATGCCCCTAGTGATCCAATCAAATTCATCGTAGGTTTCAAGGTAAATGGTTTGGGTAATTTCAGAATAGGGAACTCTTCTTCTAAGATTGTCACGGTAAGATTGATAATCCCTAGACTCAAAGCTACGCAAGGTTTCTTTATCGTGTAGGATTTCTTCAATCGGAGGGTGTTCAATATCCTTTTTATAGAAAACAAAAATTTCCCTGGCTTCTTGTATGATAAAATCAAATTCACGCATAAGGATGATAGTGGCAATCTTTTTAGCCTTAGGATGATTAATTTTGGGAAGTTCATAAAACACCTTTTGTAAAGCGGGATGAACGTGAACAAATTTTCTTTCCAATTTTTCAACGAGCATGACAATAGCATCCGCATAACAATTGGTGCTAAGAATAATAGATCTCTTATTCATAGGCATTACCCCCGTACAATCAAACAACTCTTGAATAACACTCTTCCCAATAATATCACCGTCTCCCACTTGAAAAGTTTTAGCTTTATAATTAGGAGGAGGTTCAGTTTCATGATCTAGAGAGCAAGATCCAAATTTTTCCTCAAGATTTGTACTAGCAATACCCTCAAAATTTTCAATGATAACCTTCCTAGATTCAGACATGGTGGCAACGAATCGATCCAGCACCCAAGCAAACAAAAAGCAAACGAAAAGACGAACGGAAGAAGGGTGAATAAAAAGGCAAATCTTTTTGGTTTTTTCTGAAAATCGTTTTAGAAGTGGGGGAGAGGAAAACGAGAGGCAAATGGCAAATAATGTAAATGCAAGAGCTGAGTTTGTGATGGGTACTTGGTAGGTTTGATGTAGATCTCTCCGACAACCACGCCAAAAATTGGCAAGCTGACGGGAGAGTTCTTGTCTTGACTTGCTATATATCCTCCCCGGCAACGGCGCCAGAAATCCTTCTTGCTACTTCTTGAGCTTGCGTTGGCTTTCCCTTGAAGAGGAAAGGGTGATGCAGCAAAGTAGATAAGTATTTCCCCCAGTTGTTGAGAACCAAGGTATCAATCCAGTAGGAGGTACAAGCAAGGCCCCAATCTATGCACCTGCACAAACAATCAAACACTTGCACCCAACGCTATAAAGGGGTTGTCAATCCCTTCATGGTTACTTGCAAGGATGAGATCTGATAGAGATAGATATAAAAGATTACTAAAACGGAAACTAAAATAAAAGTAAATAAATTGCAGCAAAGTATTTTTGGTATTTTAGGTTTATAGATCTGAAAATATAATATGGAAAATAGACTCGGGGGCCATAGGTTTCACTAGAGGCTTCTCTCTTGAAGGAAAATAATACGGTGGGTGAACAAATTACTGTCGAGCAATTGATAGAAGAGCGCATAGTTATGACGATATCCAAGGCAATGATTATGCATATAGGCATCACGTCCGTATCAAGTAGACCGAAACGATTCTGCATCTACTACTATTACTCCACACATCGACTGACTCCTGCCTGCATCTAGAGTATTAAGTTCATGAAGAACAGAGTAACGCATTAAGTAAGATGACATGATGTAGAGGGATAAACTCAAGCAATATCATGAAAAACCCATCTTTTTATCCTTGATGGCAACAATACAAATACGTGCCTCGCTACCCCTACTTTGTCACTGGGTGAGGACACCGCAAGATTGAACCCAAAACTAAGCACTTCTCCCATTGCAAGAATTACCAATCTAGTTGGCCAAACCAAACCAATAACTCGAAGAGACTTACAAAGATATGAAAGCATGCATATAAGAATTCATAGAAGATTCAAATAATATTCATAGATAATCTGATCATAAACCCACAATTCATCGGATCTCGACAAACACACTGCAAAAGAGTATTACATCGGATAGATCTCCATGAAGATCATGGAGAACATGGTATTGAAGATCATAGAGATAGAAGAAGTTATCTAGCTACTAGCTATGGACCCGAAGGTCTGAGCTGAACTACTCACGCATCATCGGAAGGGCAATGGTGTTGATGTAGATGCCCTCCGTGATCGAATCCCCCTCCGGCAGATTACCGGAAAAGGCCCCAAGATGGGATCTCATGGGAACAGAGGCTTGCGGCGGCGGAAAAGTATTTTCGTGGTTCTCTCTGGTATTGGGGGAATATTCCTGAATTTATAGGCGGAGAATTAGGGTTGGAGGAGCTACGGGGGGCCCACAAGCCAGGGGGCGCGCCCCCCCAGGGGCGCGCCCTGGTGGCTTGTGGCCTACCCGGAGGTCTTCTGGCCTCTTCTCGAAGCCTCCTGGGTTCCTTCTGGTCCAAGAAAAATCAACGTAGAATTTTATTCCGTTTGGATTCCGTTGGATATTCCTTTTCTGCAATACTCAAAAACAAGGAAAAAAAAGAAACTGGCTCTGGGCACTAGGTTAATAGGTTAGTCCCAAAAATAATATAAAATAGCATATTAATGCATATAAAACATCCAAAACAGATAATATAATAGCATGGAACAATAAAAAATTATAGATACGTTGGAGACGTATCACTGCGCCGTCGTGCTTACCATAGCATGAGCCGGGACCTATTGAGGGGGGTCACGGCGCTACTCGCGGGTCTCCACTCCGAGCAAGACTCCAAATTTAGAACCCGAGTTGATGATGATCGCCTCTTCGATGGCCGGCTCGTCCAGAGGACCGACCCGCCGAGAAGACTCGACAGCGTCATGGCTTCGGCCGGTTCGACGATGTTGGAGCAGATATCCGGCTCGGGCACCGTCGCGCCAATCTTACCGATGAAGACTTGGATCTTGCCAAAGGGGACCCGGTAACCATACTCAACTGAGTTGGCGTCGGGGGCCCAGCCAGAATCGTCGATGTAGATCTTGCCGCGGCGGCTTTTGGTCATGCGACCGACCACGTAACTCCCGAACCCTGAAAGGGCTCCCTTTGAGAACTCAACTCCACCGGGCGAGAGCCCCACGGTGGGCACCAACTTTCGTGGTTTTATCAACCCGACAGATGTCCTCGTAACAGGACTTAGGTGTAAGGCCATCGCCGCTTGGTGGCGACTTGAAGGGGCTAAGCGAGAGAGAGAGAGAGAGAGAGAGAGAGAGAGAGAGTCGGGTTTACCTAGGTTCGGCCCCTCCTATGGAGGTAATAGCCTACGTCCTGCTTTTCGTGTATTAGATGGATGGATCTCGATTACAAGGGTGCGGAATCGCTAACCTAGCTATCGAGAGGTTGTGACTTGAGAGTTTCTGGCCTAGGGGCCTGCCTTTATATACAAGTCAAGCCCTAGGGTTTGCAATAGAGTCCGGGTCATAATATGACTCTTGATCTACTACATATCTAACTTATCTTGCACCTTAAGGAAACTTTAACCGGCGTCCTTAGCTTCATGGGCGTTGACCCGCCGTCTTCTGGCGGTGGACCGCCCGGCGTTTTGATCACCCGCCGGCTTACTTATTTTGTACTTGAGACACGGCCCACCTTGAACTGAGTCATAAGACTATTGATATGCTGACCCGGCCCAGTAGGGCGGGTTATACCGTGGAGTTATATCCCCGACATTAGGCCCCAGATTGACTTGAATTCATTCATGTCAATAGACTTTTCCTTCCCATGGCGGCTCATCTTTGAACTGGCATTTTCAACAGATTTCATAACGCCGGTTTATTCTGCTCCCACCATTGTTATTTTCCCAACGTTCATTTATCATGACGTCATCTTTGTTGACCGTTGTTCTTCAAAGCCATCATAACGTATCCCCTCGAAGACCGCGCTAAATCTATGTGGGTGCGAAAATCGAGGTGCGCTTGTAGCCACAAATTCGCCACGGTTTCTTCGTTTTTTGCGGTGCCGCTTCACTTTCTTCTCCTTATAAATATGCCCCGCTGGACCCTACTAGAGCCTTTCCTCATCGTCTTCCTCCTCCTACTTCTCCATTGACTGAACTCCAGCAAAGGCTCCCGGGGCGACTTCAAGGTCCTTCAGCTCCATTGCCGGCATCGTCAAGCCCTCTCGTGACCGTCGAAGCAAACTCGATCATCTTCGTCCCTGCTCCAACGCCATCTGGTACGAATCCCCGCCTTTTAGGGTTTTGGTATTTTTCAGTATTCTTGCCGTCCTCATAGTTTTCATCCGAAACTTCATCAATAGACCCACATATCATCCGCTCATTGCAGTGTATTCCTAGAACGTCCTCCGCTCCATTTTTCTTTAAAGTAGATCTAAAACAAACCATCAAGGGTTACCCTTTGGACTGTCGTAGTTTCGGTTGTTCCGTCAGCTAGAACATATATACCACTGTTTTTCTTTCTTTTAGTTAGATCCGCCCAGATTGAAACTTTCATAGAAACCTGTTCGTAATCCAATGTCGCTGCTAAGTTGTTAAAGATATCCCTTTGACCTTCTCAAATTTCGCTGGCTCATAATAGCATTTTAATATGGGCGGTTTATAATCTGCTCCGGCTCATTCTTCTCGCTACCCTTGTAGCTACTTGCATAACCAGCCTTGACTTCGAAGAACTCCAAAGTTTGCAACTGGGCAAAAAGCAAAGAGTCAAAGCTTACCCTGGAGAACCTTGTGGATCAGGGCTTTTTGCCGGCTCGAAAGACTATAAAGTGGCAAGCTCCTGAAGAAGAGCCGGCCCCACAGCCACAACTAGGAGAGGTTGTAATATTTACTGATCATTTGCGCAGGGGCTTCCGCCCTCCCGGCTCAAAGTTCTTTAGAGACCTCTTGCACTTCTTTAAACTCAGGCCTCAAGACATCAGTCCAAACTCTATGACAAACATTTGTCAATTCCAAGTGTTATGTGAAGTGTACCTTCAAGTTGAGCCGTCCATTATTCTTTTCAGAGAGTTCTTTTATCTTAACTGTCAAACAGAAACAAAAAACGGTGCTTCCTGCGAGCTTGGTGGCGTTTCCATTCAGAAGAGAAAGAAAAACGGCTTCCCAGAATCAAAACTGGGGAGTCATCCCAAAGGGTGGAACAAAACCTGGTTTTATTGCAGAGATACTTCTCCTGAAGGGGAAAATCCTTTACCGGGTTTCAGATTGGAGAGACATGGAAAAATGGAATTCCCGAGTTGGCCAACTGACGAAGAGAGAGTAAATTCGGCACCTCTTCACGCAACACTGAGAGCCCTGACCGCACACGGCCTGACCGGGATAGATCTGATTTGCTGCTGGTTAAAGTGGCGGATCCAACCCGTCAGCTTAAGGGACTGCCTGATGTGTGATTATTCAGGTGCCTCAAACGTTCCTCAACAGTTTTCCCGTGAAAATCTTACCGATAGCGTTCTGACCAAGGAAACAAAGAAGTTCTTCTCTGTCTCCAAAAAGTTGTGCAGCATCACCGGCTTGGGTCCATTTTACCTTATCAACCCGCCGCCTCAGGTATTAACAATTTCCATTGTCACTTATCCATGCTTCTCTTGACTCGCCATTTACTCATTATATGTTTCATATATTTGCAGGCGGATTCTAACTTTTGGAAAGTTGAACCTCAAGCCTCCCATCCTGCTACGGGAAAAAGAATGTCCCAGTATTCGTGTCGTCTTCGGAGGAGGAATCTGAGGTAGAACTTGATTCTCTCGGCCGCCTGTTTAATGAACTTGCTGACGCACCTTCTTGTCAGGACGACTCGGAATGTAGCCTAGCCGGCGAAACTAAGGTAACTCCAATTTCTCTCAATCCTTCGGAAATGCTTGCTCCTCGGAAACCAAGACAAGCCATTCGGAAAGTTAAATTATCACACCCAGAAGCTCATATGGCTCCTGACTTTCTTTTGAAGAACACACGGTTTGCCGGCTCATTGAAGCCAAGACTCGGGATGATGAAGACCCTGGTTTGTCTTATGCGCCGCCGGCTCGCAAACCACGCCATGAGGTGCCCCATAGTCCAACTGATTCTTGCCCTAGAGTCGGCTTGTTTAAACAACCTCTCAGTCTTTCAGATTCCCTTTATCAGGATTCTCCTTCATCGTCAGGCGACTCAAGCACGTCATAGCTTCCCCCTTTCAACGTCAATCGTGGGTAAGCATTTCATCTTTTGCAAAGTCCTTATTGTATCTTTCATTGTCTTGATCTCAACTTATGATAACTTTGTTGTACTAATAATCCAGGGCCAAAGCCGTTGTGTCCAAACGGAAAGGCGAGTCATCCTCTGGACCAACGAGCCAAGAGACGCCAATTCTATTGAAGATGACTCCAATGGTTGATTCTTCTTTTGAAAAGGAACTTGGTGCGAGGGTAGAGCCGGAGGCTGCTACTGAGATACCCGGAATAAATGAGCCAGTGTTTATGGATGGTGCTCCTGAGATTGAGTCATCCCTCCTTCCTTCCAAATCAACTTGCGTAGATGAACTTCTGGCGTCATCCGATCACAACGTTCCAGATGTTGTGTTTGTCAAAGAAGATTTGCTAGCCCCTACTGCTCCCACTTCCTTAGCTAAAATCGTGAGCAAGGATGAATCAGCAACTTTGGAAAAGGGAAAGGCCAAAATGGAATCCATGGATTTATCCATACTTGGTGTTGAAGACCTGTATCAAGAGTACTTGACCCGGCTGTCTGAGAGCCGAGAAATTGAAAAGAGCATGATAAATGCTATGAAGGAAAAATATGAGGTAATCTCCTCCTTTTACCATTATCTTGCATACTACCATTAGCTTCCAAAGACCAGCTTGTTATGATAAGCCAGTTTTATAGAATATCTGAAAGCCTGTAATATCCATGTAGCCCCCAAGGGCCGACTCAACTACTTGAGATGAGTTGGGTCTTTGTAAGATAAAAAGAGTTCGACCTGTAGCCCCCAAGGGCCGACTCAACTGCTTGAGATGAGTCGGGTCTTTTAGGACTAAAGAAGTTCAACATGTAGCTCCCAAGGGCCGACTCATCTTCTTGAGATGAGTCGGGTCTTCTCCATTCTTTAATTTGAAGAGAGCTGAATTACATTAGCCCCCAAGTGTCAAGGATATTTGCTTGCAATCTTCTTGAGCCTTGTAAACCATAATTGCTGATGTTCGTTATTTATCCATCAGGGATATTGTGAAGCTGCTGAGTCTGTTGCTGTGAGACTACAGAAATGGCTCAAGGAGGAAAAGAGATTGAAAACCGAGGCCGAGTCCATGGCGGCTCATTTTGGAAATTCTGCCCGCGAGGCCAACGAACGTCTAGAACATGCCGTAAAAGTGTTCCAGATGGAGAAAACTGTCTTGACCAAACGTGCAGCGAAAGCCGAGAAAAACTTGGGCCCAGTGAAGGAGAAATATGCCACTCTGGTGAAGCAGATCAATGATATGTTGACAGCATTCTTTGGTATGTGTTTTGCCTTGCTTTCATCAATGTGCTGGCTTTGTAAACCTGGTGGCGACTTATTGAACTTTTCTCTTATGTGCAGGGTGGAAAAAACACAACCTCGTAGAGCTGCCAATTGTAAAATTGAAGACCATTTTCACGTACATAGAGCAGTTGTTTACGGGCTCCGTATATTCCATCATGGCTGTGAAAAACTTGAAGTATCCTCCGAGAAGCATCAAAGATATGTTGAAACAGCTCTCTACGGTGCCACAATGGGTGATTGAAACTCGAAAATCAGCGGCTCGTGTGGGAGTGAACATGGCGCTTGCTCGGGCAAAGGCTTATCTGCCAGAATTGGACGAGGAGCAGCTGAAAGGCGGCTTTCCAGAATTTAAACTTGATGGGTCAGCTTTACTCGTGAAGATTACGCCAAGTGTCTTTTGGAGACCCAGCCACTAGCGTCTTTGATAGCCGACGAGGTAGATCTTTCAAAGTATCATCCAGCCTATAATGCTGATAATGAACGTATCAGCGCGCCCAAGGACGAGCCGTCTGACCTGGTGCCACCTCGCCGTAAGACAACTTTTGCTCCTGACATTGACGCGTCAGCTCTTGTTGAAGGGACTTCAAATTTTGAATCTTTGCTCTCAATTCGTTGGCAACAAAAAGTCTAGCAAGTTGAAGATGATGACGAGCCGGCGGGGTCAGGTCTAGAGGCGGCCGATGATACAGCTTGAAGACGGCTTAGAGGCTGGATGAGTCGCCTCGTCAGACGAGCCCCCTGGTGTAAGACAAACTTCTTGTGAAGGATTATGTGGCTCCACTAAGAGCCTGTAATAGGAGTAGTACTCTTCATAACTTTGAATTTGCTTTGTCGTGCCATCGTGCACGTTTGGCGCCTTTTGCCAGTGCTAAACTCTGATTTGACAAGCTTCTTGTTAATATGCTCGTGGCACTGTTTACTCCCGCACCTTCCTTGCTTAATTCTTGGCCATTTTTGTCCATAAAGCAAATCTGGAGTAAGCCGGCACCATAGCCTGCTCTTTCGAGACGTAAGTCAATTGATTTTTTCCTTCAATAATATGAGGACAGATGATCCAGAAACTGGTCATGATATGAACTCAGTTATATAACCCGGCCATCCAAATATAAGCCGGTGGCAAGGATAATATTGTACCTGAAAAAACGTAAGCACAAATATATATAATCCGGCTCAAGGAGACTCGAAGAAAAAGAGACTGGCTTTCGAGGCTCAAGTCTTGCTTCCATGAAGCGGGCATAATAACCCATGGTTTGTCCTAGCTTTCTGTATGCCGGCTCTCACATGACTCAAGCCAATGTTTTAACCTTAAAAGTTCAGGGTCCAGAAAAGGATTAACTTTTTAAGATTACATGGGGTCATCTGATCAGAGTCGCATCAAACATACAGGCAGGTTTAACCATATTTTAGTGGCATCTTTGCCGGGTCAAGAGGGTGAGAAAGCTAAACTCGATGAGTTGGAAGCCCCCAAGTGACCTATGTTTCAAACAATAAAGACTCATGCTCAATTTATAGGCTGAAACGGCAGAAGCCTCGAGTTTCGGGGATGCCAGCTTTCCAGGGACGATCCCATGAAAAACTGTTGCTGAAGGAAGCAACGTGCTCTCTGACAGATTCATTCGACGGAATGTCTCGTAGTACAATATGTTTATGCTGTTGCCTCCATCCATGAGAACCTTGGATAGGGTGTATCCTCCAACTTGCGGTGCCACTACCAACGCCAAACCGCCTGGATTGTCAACCCGGGGGGGAGGGGGGATGATCCTCTCTGCTCCAGGTGATCGCGTGCTCGAACCAGTTAAGGTACCTAGGGATTGCCGGCTCAGCCATATTGACAGCCCTGCTTTTGACCTTGCTGTCCCGCTTGCAGGTATTGGTGGTGAACACGTGGTATTGACCGCAACTTAGCTGCCTCGGATTCTTCCAAAAAACACCTTGCCCATCATGCCGTTGAAGCTCTTTCCCCAAGTCGCCATGCGCTTCATCATAGCCGCCAAGTGCTCCGGTCTTAAGCGGTGGCTGCGCTGTCGTGCTTACCATAGCATGAGTCGGGACCTGTTGAGGGGGGTCACGGCACTCCTCGCGGGTCTCCACTCCGAGCGAGCCTCCAAATTTAGAACCAGAGTTGATGATGATCGCCTCTTCGATGGCCGGCTCGTCCAGAGGACCGACCCGCCGAGAAGACTCGACAGTGTCATGGCTTCGGCCGGCTTGACGATGTTGGAGCAGATGTCCGGCTCAGGCACCGTCGTGCCAATCTTGCCGATGAAGACTTGGATCTTGCCAAAGGGGACCCGATAACCATACTCAACTGAGTCGGCGTCGGGGCCCCAGCCAGAATCGTCGATGTAGATCTTGCCGCGGCGGCTTTTGGTCATGCGACCGACCATGTAACTCCCAAACCCTGAAAGGGCTCCCTTCGATAACTGAACTCCACCAGGCGAGAGCCCAACGGTGGGCGCCAACTGTCGTGGTTTTATCAACCCGGCAGATGTCCTCGTAACAGGACTTAGGTGTAAGGCCATCGCCGCTTGGTGGCGACTCGAAGGGGTTAAGCGAGAGAGAGAGAGAGACAGAGAGAGAGAGTCGGGTTTACCTAGGTTCGGCCCCTCCTATGGAGGTAATAGCCTACGTCCTGCTTTTCGTGTATTAGATGGATGGATCTCGATTACAAGGGTGCGGAATCGCTAACCTAGCTATCGAGAGGTTGTGACTTGAGAGTTTCTGGCCTAGGGGGCTGCCTTTATATACAAGTCAAGCCCTAGGGTTTACAATAGAGTCCGGGTCATAATATGACCCGTGCTCTACTACATCTCTAACTTATCTTGCACCTTAAGGAAACTTTAACCGGCGTCCTTAGCTTCATGGGCTTTGAGCCGCCGTCTTCTGGCGGTGGGCCGCCCGGCGTTTTGATCACCTGCCGTCTTACTTATTTTGTACTTGAGACACGGCCCACCTTGAACTGGGTTATAAGACTGTTGATATGCTGACCTAGCCCAGTAGGGCGGGTTATACCATAGAGTTATATCCCCGACAGCCACCCCTCGTCCCGAACTCCTCGACCCTGGCCGGGCCCGTGTCGCCCTCGCACCGGCCTCCCCGACCCCGCCCTAGATCCTCTGCCACTACTCCGGCCGACCAGGCCCTCGAGCTCCTCTGCTGCTGCTCCGGTCGTCCCTCTGTTGCTACTCCGGACGGTATGAATTTTTTGTGGAGTTTTTTGATAGATGCATACGATAGATAAGAATAGATAGATGCATGATCGATGGATGTTAGATAGATGATGAATAGATAGATGAAATGGAAGAGAGAAAAATATCAAGAAAAATATATATTAGGTGGACAATTTTCAGTATGTTTTGTGTAGTTTTAGTTGGTTTTACTAGATACATACTCGATGTAATAGATCGATGTTTTGTGGGGTACTCAATGTGATTATCATTTTGTGAACTTCTGAATTATTTTCATGTCATTATCATTTTGTCATCAAACAATGTTGTATGTGATGTGATGATATATATTTCTCACACGGTGGAATTTGTAGGCTTTGTTGTGTCGCATCTCCTCAGAGTGACCGTCGTCGGAAGCGTTGGTCCCTAATCGTCCCTTCGTTGATCGACTACATCCTCTACATCCGAGGGTGAGCTACAAATCCATCTCCTCCTTCGCTATTTTTTATGTCACTAGATTTTGTTTTCACGTCAAGTCGCGTAACCTAGGCGTCTCACATCAGGAAGGGTTGCATCGATAAATATACATTTGATTGCATATTTATCACCGCAACTGTTTTGGATTGTCCAGCGTTTTCCATGGACAGCCCGAGGATGTGTAGATTGGGTACGTTTTCCATGCTCTACCCCGTTCCGAGGCAGGATTTCGGCGACGCCTCCCCGTTGTTCTCCGGATGCACATTCTCTCAGCTTTTTGTCAAGACGTGTATCAGGAGAACAGCAGGGAGGTGCTGCCGAAATTTAGCGTCGGATCCGGAGCAGAGCATGGGAAACGAACCCGATCTACACATACTCGGGTGGGATTAGGACCCATCTTTACCTATTAGAGATAGATTCAATCCAAGAATGCTCGTTTCCCTTTTATATGGTAAAAAAATAAAAGTGTGGCATAAAAAATATAACAAATGTAATTAGTTATGTATCTAGTCGCAATTACAATCTACATAAGTTCATGAATATGAATTTGGTGCACGTACTGTTAGTGCAAGTACCAGCATGGATGTACACCGGTCACACTAGTCAGAAAGACATGACCAATGAATGGTTAACAAAAACCAAGGGGTTTGTGAGAGCCGCATTTGCAAATGGCCAGAGAAAAACCTGGTGCCCCTGTGTCCGGTGCGACAACTTTCAAAAGATGATAGAGGGTGAAATGGGTAAACACTTGCAGAAGTGGGGTTTTACGCCTGATTATATGGCGTGGACATTTCATGGTGAGTCTGCCCAACGTGCCGGAGCTGAGCTGGTTCGTCGTCGCACCGACGAGCACGGTATCGGGATCGAAGACATGGTGCAAGACTTTGATGATGCTCGGGATTCGGATGATGAGATGGAGGAATCTGCAAAGGCCTTCTATGAAATGTTGGAGTCTTCAAAACGTCCTCTCCACGAGCATACTGAGCTTTGTCAGTTGGATGCCATCGCGCAAGTAATGGCTCTGAAGGCTCAGTTCAACTTGGGCAGAGAATGCTACGACGAGATGATGACACTATTTGGACGCTTTCTACCCAAAGGCCATGTCATGCCTACAAACCTGTACCAGTCGGACAAAATCCTCCATGTACTTAAGATGCCCTATGAGAAGATAGATGCCTATGAGAACGGATGTGCCTTATTTAGGCTTGAGTATGCGGGCTTGAACTATTGTCCCATTTGCAAGTCTTCCATGTATGTTGTGGTAGACAACGGTATGGGTGAGAAGATTCAGACCAAAATCCCAGTTAATATTCTTTGGTATATGCCAATCATACCAAGGCTTCAACGTCTTTTCATGGTCGAAGAGACGGCCAGACAGATGACATGGCACAAATTGGGAAAAAGAACCGAACTAGATGCAGATGGGAATAAGATGTTGGTACAGACTTCAGACGCTTTTGCGTGGAAGCACTTCGATGCATTACATAAGGATAAAGCGGTAGATCCAAGGCATCCTCGAGTCGCCATTAGCATGGATGGGTTCAATGTGTTTGGTATGACGGCAACCCTATACAGTTGTTGGCCTGTATTTGTCATTCCACTCAATCTCCCCCCCCCTGGACAGATTATACAAAGAAAGAACATTTTCCTGATGTTCATAATTCCAGGGCCCAACTATCCGGGGAAGAATATAAATGTGTACACGCAGCCGCTTAAGGATGAATTGCAAGAAGCTTGGGATAATGGGATCAAGACATACGACGCCGCTACAAAACCAAACTTCTCAATGCATGTGTGGTACATGTACTCGATGCATGACTTGCCGGCGTATGCGCTATTCGTTGGCTGGTGTGTGCATGGAAGGTTCCCATGCCCCACATGCAAGGCAGCTCTTCAGTTTCGTTGGCTGCAGGCGGGTCGCAAGTTTTCTTGCTTCGACTTGCATAGACTGTTCCTGGATCCTCGCCATAAGTTCAGAAAAGACAAGAAGATTTTCATCAAAGGTAGAGTTGTCAAAAACTCTGCACCACCTGCGTTGACAGGCCAACAGACCCTGGATTAGTTAAACGCTCTCGAGCCTGACCCAGAGCGTCTAGGGTATTTCAAAGGGTATAATTCGGAACACGCCTGGACTCACAAGACATGCTTGTGGGATCTGCCTTACTTCAAAGACCTCCTTTGCCCACACAACATCGACATGATGCACACTGAAAAGAATATCGCCGAGGCCCTTTTTGGTACATTGTTCGGCATAGAGGGGAAGTCAAAGGATAATCATAAGGCTAGAGTCGATCAGGAGCCTCTATGTGATAGACCGTTACAAAACATGCGACAACCGAAAGGAAAGCAGAACTGGACGAAGCCAAAGGCATGGTTCAATCTTGGAAGGCCAGCTATGAGGGAAAAATCTTGTGGGTGAAAATGCAGTTGATGTTCCCCGATGGGTATGCAGCGAATCTAAAGAGGGAAGCGAGCCTTGACAAATTGAAAATATTTGGTCTCAAGAGTCATGATTGGCACATATGGCTTGAGTGGGTAATGCCGGTGATGTTGCTTGGCTTTATCCCTGAGGATGAATGGCTAGTACTGGCAGAGCTGAGCTATTTCTTTCGTGCTATTTGTGCGAAAGAATTATAGCCTGGCATGCTAGATGAACTGGAAGAGTTGGCGCTGGAGTTGATCTGTAGGTTAGAGAAGATCTTTCCATCGGGCTTCTTTAATCCAATGCAGCATTTGATTTTCCATCTCCCGACCGAGGCAAGATTGGGGGGGCATGCAAAATCGTTGGTGCTACGCAACTGAGAGGATGCAGAATACGCTTCGAGCAAAATGTAAAAATAAACGTAGAATTGAAGCATCGATGGCCGAGGCATTCATTACTGAGGAGGCGGCAAAGTTCGTGACAGCACACTACGAAGCCAAAAATCATCATTTGCATAATCCGAAGCCTCGGTACAATGCTGGCGACCCTAAAAAGGTCGATTCAACATCAGCCTATTCAAAGGGAAGATCCCACCAGCCGGTGCTTCAAAAGCAATAGCGTTGGATGTCGAAGAATGGCGGACCATTTCATTGTATATCTTCAACAACCTAACAGAAGTGCGGCCGTACATCGAGTAAGTTCTCGGTACATTGTTTCGCAACTTCTAATTCCTTTGAAATGCTCTTATTCCCGGATATTTGATACAGTCGATACGTCGCCAAATTCTCGGATGGAGCGGTGATCCAAAAGGATTCCATCGAAGAGTATGAGCTTCTGGCAAAGCATGGAGGCGGCTATCCCGGTTTCATGTCTTGGTTCAAACAAATGGTAATTTCCATTAGATCATTTCATTTCTTCGTCTAATTTGCGTCTAATGCAACAATCCTTTTGTATTAAACCTGTAGGCTAATTCAGAGTCTATAGACACCAAATTGAGACAAGTCGCTAATGGTTTTGACTATAAGGTCCGTTCATTTGACAAATACGACATCAACGGGTATCGCTTTCATACCTTTGGCAAAGAGCTATCTATGGCCGACCGAAAGTCTACAAATTGTTGTGTCTCTGCTATCGGCAACGGAGGTACCGAGTATTATGGAAGAGTTGAAGCAATTTATGAACTTCTATTCTATGGTGAAAACCCACCGAACGTCATAGTTTTCAAATGTTATTGGTTCCAGCCCAAGGAGACTAAAAGGACTCATGAACATATAGGGCTAGTCGAAATCAAACAAAGCACCCATTTAGATGTTCCCGATGTCTATATTACGGCTCAATAGGTGACCCAAGTTTTCTATCTACCGTGGGCCTGTCAAACTGATCCAAATCTGAATGGTTGGGATGTCATTTATGAAGTGCAGCCATGTTTTAGACCACCTCCCCCCAATGAAGAGGATTATGAACCTCACATTAACCCAAACACTTATGAAGGAGAATTGTTCCAAGAAACACGTCTTTCCAAAAAATGTTTCAAGAACCGCTCTACTTCACCCCAAAACATTGAAGTAGACAGCGACAGTGAATCCGACTTCACCCCTGAGCCGGAACAAGAAGAGGTTACTGTTGCGGATGACCTGTCAATGCTTGACCGATTACATAAAGGAGGCCTTCCACATGTTGTTCCCGATGTTCCCGATGAGCACGTCATTCATGATAGTGATGATGATGATGCATTTATTGATCCCGAAGCATATATAGACGATCAAGATTATTATTAGTTCATGTCAGGTATTCAATTTTTATTATATACATGATGATGATGCACTTAAATTATATACATATTATTATTCATGTCGGTATTCAATTTTTTTATGTTGTACTAATTTCGTTTACTCTTTGTCATGGCAGGTGTTGACAGATGGTGGGCGCGGGTCTAGAGCGATATGTGGCTCCTCCTTCGTCGGCGCGTGGTGGGAGGGGTACTTCCATTCCACCCATGTCTCTCCAGAGAGCGTTGCTCGATAGTATGCAGATACAGGCAGGCGCTTCTTCGTCGGCGTCGTTGCCCACCGGGAGAGGAGGTCGGGGGAAGAAGAGAGATAGTAGAGGTACACGTGGTCGCAGGAGAGGTACGCAGGCTGCTACGCCTTCCTCGCCGCCACCCCCAGCTGATTCACCCGAGCACAGGACTGCTAGGGTAGACCCGTCTAAGGTGGAGGCTACGCGGACTCCTGTCCATGAGCCTCGGGTCGACGAGCCTTCGACCCACGAGACTCCTGTCCCAGACGCTTTGTCCCACTAGAATCGGTTTTCTGATAGCGAGGACGAGGTAGTTGAGGGGGCCACCATCTACTAGCGTGGTAGTACACGGCTCCCGCCCATGCCGGCGACCCGCGAGCAGAGGTGGTCGATTAGGCCTGATGGGGAGAAGTAAGTGCATTTACACTTTTTTATCCTTTTGCCTTCACGTTTCTTCAAATATCTAATGCGTTGGCTTTGTCATACTGCAGGGGTTGGAAACACGCCAGGGATGTCCACAGGCCCAACACCGTCCTTGGTGTGATTTGCCGGCAAAACTTCCCGGGGTTTGTCATGTTGCCCGGTGAAGGTCAGCTTCCAGAGCTAGGATTGAGCTGGGTGCACTACTTGGCTGCCCCGGCCCCACCGGAGGAGACGATCGACGGTGTCTTGTGATACACGAGGGCCGACATAGTGATCAGAAAGTTTTGGGTAATTTCTCCTTTACACAATTAAAAATCAAGAATAGCTAGTTATTGTACTAATCAGTGTTGTCTCGTTTGATTGCAGACCATCTATAGGTGTGAGGAGGGATATGAGGAGGCCGCGGCAAAGGCTATCGATGCCGAGTGCAAGCGCCTACTACAGAACTTATGGCACGAGGCTCGGTCGCAGGCTGTTCGAGACTACTACGCCTCGCGTGGTGTCAAGAAGGACAAGTCGTCGTGCCGCGGAAAGTTTCTGCAGAAGGAGCAGTACATGAAGGTAATTACCTATTCTTAAGGCCTTGTACTTATTTTCTTTGATTTGATTCGTAGGCGTAGCGCTCAAATTTCACTTAACTAACTTAGGTGCCCCCGAGATGGTGTGCGGATAAGATGGATTGTTGGGAGGCGTTGGTGGATGAGTGGTGCTCAGACGAATGGCTAGCCGTCCACAACAATGCCAAGGACCGGCGTGCCAAAATGGTTGGTGTGCCACACCATCAAGGTAGCGCCAACTTATAGCAGTTTGGGCAGAACTGGGTATGTGGTTTGCTTCATGATTCATGCAATTCATTCTTGATGCTAGCTTGAGCCCTTTACTAATAATTTGTTCCTCTCTTTTAGGCGCAACACAATAACACGGAGGTGCCAGGGGTGTACGACCTCTATGCCATGGCCCATACTACCTCGTACAAGAAGGCCAAGGCATTCTCTGAGTCTGACCTCGATCATCCCGAGAACTTCACCAACATCTCCTCCCACCACAAGCTCGTAAGGTACAGAGATGAGGGGAAGGCAAGGAAAGGGGAGGAATTTAACCCGAGCCAGCATCCTATTGATCCAGAGCTGGTGATGATAGCTGGTGGCAGGACGCCCCATGGCTCGATAGCCATTGGAGATGGACTTATACGTTGTCCTCGCAACCTCCGGGAGACCAAGGCGCGCCAAACGAGCTCCTGTCCTGAGATAAGGCCTCGTCCACGGCCAGTCGAGCTCGCCATTGAGGTTAGTTATACGGACTCATATATCTTTCCTCCATTACATTGTGTGTGTGAACAAAGATGATTACAATGCTAACGAGGAGTGGTGTTGCGGGCTCCTCTTCAGAAAGAGAGAGAGAGACTACCCAGGCGATTCTGGAGGATAGGGACCGGCAGGCGGCGGAGAAGGAGAGCGAGTTGGAGTAGAGGATGGCTAGGTTGTTGGAGGAGGAGAGGGCACGGAATGACGCGGCTCACCGGGCCATGTACGAGCTCCTCGTGGTAAGTTTCTTCTGCATGTTAGCCAAATCATGCATGTAATGTTCGTTTCATTACTAACTAATATGACTGACTCGTCAAAACCAAATGTGTAGTCTGTGTGCGAGAAGACCGGTCAGACCCCTCCGCCGATGCCAGTCATTTCTCCGGTGACCACGATGAGTTTCATTTGAATGGTCATTAGTTACTAGTCTTAACATTTGAGTGTCATCATGCTAACGAGACATTGCAAATCATCTTTGGTGCAGCGTAACTCTAGACAAGCATCCCACGAACCTTCTCCAGGTGTAACCGGCACGAGCAACACCGGTGTTTCACCTCCGTGATGACGGTAAGTTTTCTCTAGTGCTTTGCTTAAAAAATGCATAATGACCTATACTTAGCTTATTTAGTTCATTTATGACATAATTAGCTTACTTAGGTCAAAAATGGCATAATAACCTTGGTTAGCTCATAAATTTCATATACTTAGCTTATTTTCCTCCAAAATGACATAATAAGCTTACTTAGCTCCAAAATGACCTATTTCACCTAAGTTAGCTCATAAATTTCATATACTTAGCTTATTTTCCTCCAAAATAACATAATAAGCTTACTTAGCTCCAAAATGACATATTTTACCTAAGTTAGCTCTAAAATGTCATATACTTAGCTTATTTGCCTCCAAAATGACATAATAAGCTTACTTAGCTCCAAAATGACCTATTTTACCTAAGTTAGCTCATAAATGTCATATACTTAGCTTATTTTCCTCCAAAATGACATAATAAGCTTACTTAGGTCCAAAAGGACCTATTTTACCTAAGTTAGCTCATAAATGTCATATACTTAGCTTTGTTTCCTCCAAAATGACATAATAAGCTTACTTAGCTCCAAAATGACCTATTTTACCTAAGTTAGCTCTAAAATGACCTATACTTAGCTTTGTTTCCTCCACAATGACATAATAAGCTTCCTTGGCTCCAAAATGACCTATTTTACCTAAGTTAGCTCTAAAATGACCTATACTTAGCTTTGTTTCCTCCACAATAACATAATAAGCTTCCTTCGCTCCAAAATGACCTATTTTACCTAAGTTAGCTCTAAAATGACCTATACTTAGCTTTGTTTCCTCCACAATGACATAATAAGCTTCCTTAGCTCCAAAATGACCTATTTTACCTAAGTTAGCTCTAAAATGACCTATACTTACCTTTGTTTCCTCCACAATGACATAATAAGCTTCCTTAGCTCCAAAATGACCTATTTTACCTAAGTTAGCTCTAAAATGACCTATACTTAGCTTTGTTTCCTCCAAAATGACATAATAAGCTTACTTAGCTCCAAAATGGCCTATTTTACCTAAGTTAGCTCTAAATAACCTATACTTAGCTTTGTTTCCTCCACAATGACATAATAAGCTTAGTTAACTCAAAAATAGCATAATTACCTAGGTTAGCTCAATAATTACATGTACTTAGCTTACTTATGTCAAAAATGGCATAATTAGCTTACTTAGCTCCAAAATGGCATAATAACCTTAGTAACCTCATAAATGTCATATACTTAGCTTATTTTCTTCCGAGATGACACAATAAGCTTAGTTAGGTCAAAAATGGCATAATTACCTAGGTTAGCTCTAAAATGACACAAATAAGCAATAAGAAGAAGAAAAACAAGAGGAGAAAGAGAAAGAGAAGAAAAACTCTTCTTCTTCTTTTTCTTCTTTTTCTTCTTTTTCTTCTTCTTCTTCTTCTAGATCTTCTTCTTATTATTATTCTAGATCTTCTTCTTCTTCTTCTAGTCTTCTTCTTCTAACTTTCTTATTTCCCATTTTGCAGATTTGACTCACTTCACGGAAGCTTGCATTGATGGAGTGCTTGTGTTTACTTTATGTTTTGATTTTGTATCGATGAACAATGTGAAACTTGCTACCTATGCATGAAACTATTGTAATATGGATGAAACTATGTATGTATGGATGAAACTATTGTAATATGGTGAAACTTGCACTTTTGATTTGGTATGTTTGTTGGATGATCATATCCATATGGCAGGGATATAGTTTCTTATGTGTTGGATATCATATATTTGTTGTGAAACTTGCACACAATGTTTGCCCTGTGAAATATATATATATATTTGCCTGTGAAAATGCTTGGATTTAACAAAAAACAGAATAAAAAGGGTCAATATAGGCACTTTGCCGTCTGCCATGGACGGCAAAGGTGACACGTGGCAGCAACCTGTGCAACCTGGGAGCACTAGGCCTGATCCATTTGGTCACTTTGCCGTCGGCTGGCAGACGGCAAAGTATGCCAGTAGCCACCTGAGGCCAGCTGACCCATTTGGAAACTTTGCTGTCTCTGGAAAATGACAAAGGAGCTTCTCTCTTTGCCGTCTGCGGGTAGATGGCACGGGCTGCCGTTCGCCACCTAACGGGGCCAACCTCAACGCTATGCCGTCCACTCACCGTACCGTCTGCAGGGCCTATAGGGCAGACGGCAAAGGCTTTTGCCGTCCGCTTTACTTATGCAGACGGCAAAGTAGCCCTTTACCGTAGTTTGCTTTGCTAGACGTGGGGCCGTCTGCTGGCAGACGGCAAAGGAGTTTGCCGTCCGTGAACCTATCCTTTGCCGTCTGCCATGGTAGATGGCAAAGTACCTGATTCCTGTAGTGATGGTGGTAGATATCAAAGAGGTTAAAAAGTGGAGAAGATAGTCTCACATCAACTAGGCGTACCAACGGGCTATGAAGATGCCCATCGGTAGATGTCAATGCAAGGAGTAGGGATTGTCATGCAAATGACGCACTAGAGCTATAAGTGTATGAAAGCTCAAATGAAGCTAAGTGGGTAGTGCATCCAACTTGCTTGCTCATGAAGACCTCGGGCATTTAAGGAAGCCCGTCATCGGAATATACAAGCCAAGTTGGTAATACTAAATAGGTAATTCCCACTAGCATATGAAAGTGATATATCATGAGACACTCTATATGAGGAACATTGTGCCACTTTGAGGCACAAGTGTGGTAAAAGATAGTAGCAAAGTCCCTTCTCTCATTTTCTCTCATCATTTTTTTGAATGGGTGGTGGGCTGATATTGCCTCCCCCATCTTTATTTTTCGTCTGGAGTCTCATCTCGACTTATGGTAGAACCATCGTCTCCATCATTCTTTCAACGCTGGGACAATGCTCTAATAATGATGATCATCACACTTTTATTTACTTACAACTCAATATGGAGAGCTGATATGAAGCTATGACTCTGTATGAATGCCTCTAGCAGTGTACCAGGATGTGCAATGATCTAGCATGACATGTATCAAAAATATGATGAATGGTGGCTTTGCCACAAATACTATGTCAGCTCTATATGATCATACAAAGCAATATGACGATGAACGAACTAGTCATGTGAAGTGACGATGGAATTTGCATGGCAATATATCTCGGTATGGCTATTGAAATGCCATGATAGGTAGGTATGGTGGCTGTTTTGAGGAAGATATAATAAGGCTTATGTGGAACAGAGCGTGTCATGTCATGGGGTTTGGATGCACCGGCGAAAGTTGCACTGATCCTCGAGGTGGGAATGGGCTATGCACGGTACCGAAGAGGCTAGCAAATATGAGATGGTGAGATTGCGTATGTCCATGGTTTCACATTAGTCATAAAGAACTCATATACGTATTGCAAAGTTTTATTAGTTTATCATAGAACAAAGTACTACTCGCAATGCCCCGAGGGAAGAGGTTGGTAGGAGTTAACCATCGCGCGCTTCCGACCCGAAACAACACTAGGATTTCAACGAGGAATAGAAATGCTCACACATCATCACCATGCCTCTATAATTTTTAGATGAACAAAAGAGTCAACCTTTCTTAATATCGACATTTCTACGGTTTAACAATTATGAACTCACACCTATTTCATATTACCACATCAATACCATTGACCCACAATTTCTCTAAATGTGCTACATGATGGTTTTGATTATCATTCATTGAATTCCTAATATTTTTGGACTAGTCTTATGGCCCATGCAAATTAACATCACTATTTATTAACTCTCAAACAAATATAAGTGAAGAACGAGAGTGATATCACTTCTATAAAATCTACACGCCACCGTACTCAAAAAGATATAAGTGAAGTACTAGAGCAACTGCTAAGCTCAAAAGATATAAGTGAAGAACATAGAGTATTCTAACAAATTATGATGAACGTGTGACTCTCTTAAATAGCTGTGTCCAACAAACAATGATTGTGGCAAACTGAAAGTAAAAGCAAATGACGCTCCAAGCAAAACTCATATCATGTGACGAATAAAAATATATCTTCAAGTGACATACCGATGGATTTGAGACGAAAGAGGGGATGCCTACCGGGGCATCCCCAAGCTTAGACGCTTGAGTCTCCTTTAAAATATTACCTTGGGGTGCCTTGGGCATCCCCAAGCTTAGGCTCTTTCTACTCCTTATTCCGTGTTCCATCATGATAACACCCAAAACTTGAAAACTTCAATCACACAAAACTCAACAAAACTTCGTGAGATCCGTTAGTATAAGAAACATATTGCATACTTGAAGTACTATTATAAATTCATTCAATTTTCATAAATGCATAATAGTTACTGTATTCTAACTTCTCCATGGCTTATACCCCCCGATACAATCCATAGCATAATCAAAACAAGCAACTATGCAAGCAAAAAACAGAATCTGTTTAAAACAGAATAGTCTGTAGAAATCTGTAGAGGACCTATACTTTTGTAAAAATAAAAATTCTGAAACATTAGGAAAACCTCAAAAATTTGTATAGCAACACTGTGTAGAAATTTCAGATCATTATCATGCACCAGTACAAAATGAAAATTCCTGCACTGGAGTCAAAAGTTTATGTTTTGTTTCAGCATCGATTCTACTCATCTTGTGAGTCATCCCAAAGGATTTACTTGGCACAGACACTAATTTAAACACAAAAAAATAATCATTACAAAGGCAATAATAATTTTATCAAAAACAAACAGAAAGTTTAAAGCAAAAATTTAAAGATAACTATTGGGTTGCCTCCCAACAAGCGCTATTGTTTTATGCCCCTAGCTAGGCATAATGCATAGTTTCAAGTGTTGTAATATCCATGGGAACGATCCGTCGTACCATAATCATATTCCCTTCTTTCAGCAGTAAGTTTTCTAATAGGTAAGCAAAAATAATTGAAGGGACTAAGATTCACAACACAAGGATCTGAGAGATCTACTTTAGGAGGAATAGGAGGCTCTTCTTTAGGTTTCTCATAGGTGATAACTATTTCCTTGTTGTAAAGAATTTGATGAAGGTATTTTCTTAATTCTCTCTCAATCTCATAACCCATTCCAAGTTTTGGTATAGCAAATTGATCATTATGTTCAGAGATTTAATCAACTAGGACATTAGGTGGAACCTTCTTTCTAAGGTTTTCATCATAAGAAACATAGTCCGTTGATCTTAGTTTTCTTACCCCTTCCAACTCATAAAGCATTCCTTCTATTGGTGGGCACTCACAATTAATCCTATAATAAGAAAATATGTGTCTAGCCTCTTGTATGATATTGCCAAATTCTTGAACAAGAATGATAGTGGCTAGATGCTTAGTAGGAGCTTCCTGAATATTAGAGAATTCTAGAAACAACCATTGTATGAAAGGATGCATATGGACAAATTGTCTTTCCAATTGTGCAACAAGCATGGATATGGCATCCGCATAACTTATTGTTCTAGTAACAATGGAACCACCCATCCATGGCAATGATCCCGCGCAAGTGAAAAAATCTTGAATCACACTCTTGCCAAGTATTCCCACTACCTATACGAAGTTTCTTTGTTTGCATAGTGGGTTCACTTTTAGAAGGATCATCATCCGCAATATTATCAAGCTTTTCCTTAGCAACTTCATCAAAATTTCTTTTAGCATTATTAGCACAAGATGAAGTTGGATGTTCAAGGGCTTTCGCACTAGCGGCGGATGCACCACTAATTTCAAAATCAGACATGATAGTGACTTCAAGCAAGCAAAGGAGTAAAGTAGTAACATGCAAAGATAAATATTTTTGTATTTTTGATTTTTATGTGACAAGCTAAATATAACAGCAAATAAAAATAAGAACAAGTGAATGAAAATTTGTGTGAAGTTACTTGGTAATTGATGATGATATTCCCCAGCAACGGCGCCAGAAATCCTTCCTGATACTTGTGATCTGCGTTGGGTTTTCCGTGAAGAGGAACGGGTAATAGCAGCACAAAGTGGGTAAGTATTTCCCTCAGTTATGAAACCAAGGTCTATCGAACCAATAGGAATATCAATCCTCAGCCGTCTTCAGCGGCTGCACACAAATGAACAAACAACTTGCACCCAACGCGGGCAAGAGGGTTGTCAATCCCCTTGATCTCATTATTTGCAAGCAAATGAGTTGTGTAGATAATTGTTGATAAATACAAAATAAATAAAAAGTAAATAAAGGCAGCGAGGTAATTGTAGCATTTGCAAAGATATACGTAAATAGACTCAGGGGGCCATAGTGTTCCCTAGCGGCATCTCTCATGTAGGCAGCATACGGTGGGTAACAAATTACTGTTGGGCAATTGATAGAAAAGCGGATAGTTATGTGATTTTCACGACAATGATTGTGTATATATAGGCATCACGTCCATAAGCAAATATGCCGACTCCTGCCTGCACCTATTACTATTACTCCACTCATCGACCGTTCTCCAGCATGCATCTGGAATATTAAGTAAAACAGAGTAATGCTTGGAGAACGATGACATGATGTAGACAAAGTAAACTAAATCAATATGAATGAACCCCATCGTTTTATCCTTAGTAGCAATAACACAAAGACGCATCTTGTCCCCTAGTTTTTCACTTGGATATAGAAACTCGCTAGGTTGAACCTACCACAACACACCACTCCCACCGATGAAATCTCAATCTACTTGGTCAAAGCACATCAATAAATCGGAGAGCATTACGAAGCTATAATGATCATGCACTTAAGAGATAATATAATTCAGAGGCATCTCAAATACTCTTCATGAATAATCTAAACATAAACCCACAATTCATCGGATCCCAACAAACACACCGCACAATAGGATTACATCGGATAGATCAAAGCAAAGATGCGATGATCATTGTATTGAAGATCATATGATAGAGATATTGCCATCTAGGTACTAGCTATGGACCCGTAGGTCTGTGGTGAACTACTCACAACTCATCATGAGGGCAGCAAGGTTGATGAAGAGGCCCTCCGTGATCGATCCCCCCTCCGGCAGGGTGCCGGAACGGAGCTCCAGATGTCCTTGCGACGGAACTGAGACTTGTGGCGGCGGAAAAAGGGTTTCGGGACTGCCTCCAGGGTTTTCACGATATTAGAGAATTTATAGGTTGAAGAGGGACGTCGGGAGAGCCACGAGGGGGCCACCATATATTAGGGCGCAGCCCCCCCAGGGCGCGCCCTGATGTGTAGTGGGGCCCTCGTGTGCCTCCTGGCCTCCTTTCGAAGCTTCTCGGTCTTCTTTTGGTCCAGAAAAAATCATCAAAAAGTTTCGTAGCAATTGGACTTCGTTTGGTACTGTAAACCTGAAAAGGCAAAAACATGCAGAAAATAGCAAGTGGCACTGGGCACTGGGTCAATAGGTTACTGCTCAAAAATATTATAAATTGGTAAATAAAGACCCAAAAAGTATCCTAGAATGATAATATATCAGCATGGAACAATCAAAAATTATAGATACGTTGGAGACGTATCACTTACCACTTTCTTCATTTCAGGGTTTAGCTTCCTCTGGTACTCATGAACTGGTTCAGCTCCTTCCTCCATAAATATACGATGCGTACATATAGAGGGTCCGATTCCCCTTAAATCATCCATTCAATTCCAATATGCTTTTGTATGTTTCCTCAAGGCATTCATTAGCCTCTCTTTTTCTTGATCTAAAAGATTAGCACTAATAATAATAGGGTATCTATTAGTTTCATCTAAAAACTCATACCTTAAATCTTTTAGCAAAGGTTTTTGTTAAGGTGGTGGTGGTTCCTCATCTCCTTTTTTCTCATGTACTTCATATTGTTCACCAGATACTGGATCTTGAGTCGGTGTTTCATTCAAGTGATGATCTATTTCTTCCTTAGCTGGGTCTTCTAGATCTTTCCCATATTCAGTCAAACTCTTTAGTAGATGGCTGCTAGTTGAGCTATGGTCTTCTCTTCATTGTTGTCATGCTCTCGTGGTTGGGGTGATTTTTAAACCCGAAAAAATGAAATTCTCTTACCTCTTCCCCACATCTGAGAGAGATAACTTCCCTCTTACAATCAATGCTTGCACCTGCAGTGTTAAGGAAATGTCTTCCAAATATTATGGGACAAAAATCATCTTTAGGAATTTCCATTACAACAAAGTCTACTTGATAAGTAAAGGTTCCCAATGTGACATAAACATCAGATACCATCCCATAAGGTCTCCTTAGAGTACCATCTACTAATTTAATTTCCATATCAGTTGGCTGCAAGTCACAAGCATACATTGCATCATGAAGCTTAGTGTAAAGAGTGTAAGATATAACATTAATATAAGATCCTGTATCGCAAATATCAAAATAAGAAGTACTACCAACATAACAAGGTACCACCGGTTTACCAGTGTCTGTAGCTTTGATGCAACCTTTCACAAAACAACTTACCTCTTCTTCCATTGTTTCAATGGGTTTTTCCTATTTTCTCCTTTTCGGAGGCTTCACCATTGTTTTGCTTTTATTCTCAGTCTCAACTTTGGAATGTTCCCTAGTAAGATACTCATGTTGCGCCCTTCTCACTGGATATGGTAGCACTGGTTCAGGTTCACAACCTTCTTCTGTGGGGGATACTTATGTTTCTACCTCTAAAGTCTCAACTATGACCTCTTCCTCGCGATCCTCATCGGTATAATTCTCCCATTTCCTCTTTGGGAACTCCAAGTGCTCTGCATACCTTTGAAAAAATCTTAAAACAACATCAGGGTCAAGATATAATTCATTACTTATTTGTTCAACTCTCCCTCAGTTTAGATAGACTTTTATGTAATAAAAATCCACTTCTACTTTACCCTCTCCTTCATCGCTCCCCCAAGCTTCATGGTTAGCAAGTTTCCTTCTAATAATTCCAATGCTTCTGGGACTTTGCTAGTAACAAAAGAACCTGCAAATGCTAAATCTAGTTCTTCCTTTGGATCATATTGCAGTCCTCCATAGAAAATATTTCATACTAGCCGCTCAGGGAGCTTATGATGAGGGCAGTCATTTAGTCAAATTTTATAGCTTTGATATGCATTTACCAAACTTGCTCCAGGCCTGTGTCAGAAGTTTAAAATCCTCCTTGCTTCATAGGACTTATTCTCTGGGTAAAAATTTGACAGAAAAGTTTCTGCTAGTTTACTCCATGTATCAAAGGTACCTGCAGGATGAGACACTAACCAATTCCTTGTCTTCTTAGCAAAAGTGTGAGGAAATAATTTCATTTTCATATCGTCTGAGCTAAAAGCATTCAACTTAAATGTCCCACATACATCTTCGAAAAATTGCAAATATTGATAAGGATCCTCACCTTTAAACTGTTTACCATGCAACAATTCGAGTACACTTGGGTTCACCTCATAAGCTACACCGGTGGGATTAGGACCCAACGATGTGAACATTTTTTGAATAGGTGGACCTGTAAGAGGCATGGCTGCAAGTTGAAAATTGTATCCATACTCAGACATGGTTGCTCCAGACCTACAAACAACTTAGTACACAAAATTCAAACCAAACTTAGAACTAAGACCAAAAGCGCTCAGCTCCCCGGCAACGGCGTCAGAAAAAGCTTGATAACCCGCAAGTGTTTAGGGTTTAGCTTTAGCCTTTTCGAAGAAGAGTATCGATCCCACAGGGAGCACATGAATCAATCTTTGGTCCCTTGCAAGGCGCAAATAATGTGCCTAGAATTTGTAAGTGATCTAGAACAATAAATGTAATAATAATGAAGTTGCAAGTGCAATGGTGATTTAATCTATTAAAGTAAATAACTGGGAATATAAATGAGATTTGAAGAAAATGATTAAAAACATTCCTAGGGGTCCGGAGTCCCCTCTAGTGTGCATCTATAGCGGTGCCTAAACACAATGCTACTTCGGATTCCTAAGCCACTTTACATGTTTCTCTTTGTGGGCTTAGCCAATACAGATACGGAATACTCGTGGTATCTCCATATCTACGCCACCACTGTTCTTCCCCACTCCAGTTATCAAACAATGATTAAGGGGAAAGAGGTCTTCGTGGATGCAGCCAAAGTGGTCTCCATTTTACCCCATGTTGCAACTATCTGCTATGAAGCAAGAAGGGGCATCTCACGTCACCCAACTGCACAACCACATAGTTAGCCAACAGTCATAACCTTCCGTCCAAAGTTGGCATACGTTGGATGGTCGACTTCACCCGACGTCAAGAAGATTATCAACATAACCATGCAAATAGGATATTAAATCCTAATATCAAACAACCTATTACACGCTAGGGTTCATCCATACCCCGAGAACAACGGGTCTACTCACACATGGGAACGAAAATCATCATGGTAATGGTAATGGAATAAATGGATGAATGAATCGACCGATACACTAAAGGATCCACTAGGGTTCTTGATGTTGCAGATGATAAGGATGTGGATGATGATGATGATGATGATGATGATGATGATGACGGTGGTGATGAAGATGGTGTTGATGACTTTGTTCCTATCGCGGTGAGAGTAATCCCCTCCTTCTCCTGGTTGATCATCCCTCCGGATGGGCTCAGGAGACTAGGGTTCTGCCTTCTGGATTCGTTTTTGGAGTAGAAATTTTGTATTATCATCCATAAACTTAAGCCACGAGTGGGACAATTTCTAATCATTAATTTCATTCTCTCCCAGGCTTGTGCAACATGTTCTTGCTCATGTTATTTAAAATTCATAATTTGATTTCTGAGAGATATAATCATAGTAGGAGGAAAATACTTAGCAAAAAAATCATCCTTACACTTATCCCAAGTTCCAATACTATTGTGAGGCAAGGATGAAAACCAAATTTTAGCTTTATCTCTTAGTGAGAAAGGAAATAATTTCAACTTAAGCACATCATTATCCACATCCTTTTTCTTTTGCATATCACATAATTCAACTAAAGTATTAAGGTGTGAAGCGGCGTCCTCGTTATGACTTCCGGCAAATTGTTTTTTCATAACAAGATTCAGCAAAGGGGCATTTATATCAAAAGCTTCCGCACTATTGGTGGGTGGTATAGGAGTACTAACAAAATCATTATTATTAGTATTTGAAAATTCACACAATTTGGTATTTTCTTGACACATAGCAACAAAGCAAGCAAATTAACGAGCAAACAAGTAAACTAGATAACTAAGCAGACAAGCAAATTTAAATATTATTATATATTTTTTTATATAAAACAAATATAAATATAAAATAAATTACAATTAAAAAGTAGAAAAAGTTATTGATAGTTTGTGTGAAGGGACCTTCATGCAAAGTTGGTGATGTCTCCCCGGCAACGGTGCTATAAATTCTTTCTGCTACTTGTGAGCTGCGTTGGGTTTTTCCCCGAAGAGGAAGGGTGAAGCAATATAGTAGAGATAAGTATTTCCCTCAATGTGAACCAAGGTTATCGAACCAATAGGAGAATCACAACAACTCGTCTTTCAAGCGGTACCTGCACACACAAAACCAAACACTTGCACCCAACGCGGGCAAGAGTGTTGTCAAGCTCCTTGAACTCGTTACTTGCAAGGATTACTTCTGATAGTGGTAGATAGATAATGATAAAATCAAAATAAAATAAAAGTAAATAAATTGCAGCAAGGTATTTTTCAGGTTTTTAGAAAATATGATTAAGTAGACCTCAGGCCATAGTGTTCACCCGAGGCTTCTCTCTCCAAAGTAGCATACAGTGGGTAGACAAATTACTGTTGGGCAATTGGTAAAAAAACGCATAGTTATGAATATGTATTCATGGAAATGATCATGTATTTAGGAATCACGTTCGTGACAACTAGACCGAAATGATTCTGCATCTACTACTGTTACTCCACCAATCGACCGCTATCCAACATGCATTTATGGTATTATGTGCAAACAGAGTAATGGTTTAAGCAAGATGACATGATGTAGACAAAGTAAGCACAAGCAATATGTTCAAACCCCATCGTTTTATCCTTAGTAGAAACAATACAATATGTGTCTTGTCCCTTTCTGTCACTAAAATATAGAACACCACAAGATTGAACCCACTACAATGCACACCTCCCACTGAACATAAATCAATCTAGTTGGCCAAAGCAAACCGATAGATCGGAGAGACTTACAAAGCTATGAAAATCATGCATAATATAATTCAGAGAAGACTCAATTACATTTCATGAACAATCTGATCATAAACCCATAATTCTTTGGATCCCAACAAACACATCGCAAAAGAAGACACCGGATAGATCAACGCGAGAATCGCGAAGAACTTTGTATTGAAGATCAAAGAGAGAGAAGAAGCCATCTAACTACTAGCTATGGACCCATAGGTCAGTGGTGAACTACTCACACATCATCATGGAGCCAGCAAGGTTGATGAAGATGGCCTTCGTGATGGATCCCCCTCCAACAAAGTACCGGAAAAGGCCTCTAGATGCGATCGTGGAGGAACAAAGACTTGCGACGGCGGAAAAATTATTTCAGGTGGCTCGCTGTTGGTTTCTCAATTTTAGAGAATTTATGGAGGTGGAATTAGGTCAGACGGAGCCATGAGGGGCCCACAAGGCATCAAGGCATGCCTACCCCCCTGGGCGCGCCCTGTTGCCTTGCCATCTTCTCGTTTCTCGTCTGGTCCTCTCCTAAAGCTTCCAGGGTCTCCTTTGTCCAGAAAAAAAATTGTCAAAAAGTTTTATAGCATTTGGACTCTGTTTGGCTGATTTACTGGAAAACCAAAAACAAGAAGAAAACAACAACTGGCACTAGGCACTAGGTTAATAGGTTAGTCCCAAAAATGATGTACAATAGCATATTATTGCATATAAAGTATCCAAGATTGATAATATAATAGCATGGAGCACTAAAATATTATCATTATGTTGGAGACGTATCAGCATCCCCAAGCTTAATTCCTGATTGTCCTCGAGTGGGCAAATGATAAAAACAGAATTTTTTATGCGACATGCTACCCAACATGTAATCTCCTTTAAGTATGATCTTTGAGAAACGATGAATCAATTGACATCAACATAATAATATACATGAACATAAGAACCATAATTATTACTGTTTCAAAATATAAGATGCTTAAAAAGTGTTATCACCTACTCATTTTATCATATCAGGCATGACTCTATCTTGACCGCATAAGTATAAACCATGAGCACACCGGTATCAAACTAGGCAACTGGATCGTACTTCTAACGCGCTTCAGTATTTTCACCAACAAGCAATACCATGGATATAGCATATGGCTGGAATAGAATATGGTCGTAGATATCAAGGGAGTCAAAAGGTGGGAAAGTCTCAAATGAACTAGGCGAATCAACATGCTATGGAGATGCCCATCGATTGATATCGATGCGAGGAGTAGGGATTGCCGAGCAACGGATGGACTAGAGCTACAAGTGTATGAAAGCTCAAATGAAACTAAGTGGGTGTGCATCGAACTTGCTTACTCATGAAGACCTCGGGCATTTGAGAAAGCTCGTCATCGGAATATACAAGCCAAGTTCTATAACGAAAAATTCCCACTAGTGTATGAAAGTGACAAAACTGGACACTCCATGTGAAAAACATGGTGCCACTTTGAGGCACAAGTGTGGTAAAGGATAGTAGCAAAGTCCCTTCTATCTTTTTCTCTCATTTATATTTTTTCTTTTTTTTCCTTTTCCTTTTTTTCTTTTTTTCTTTTTTTGTGGTGGGCTCATTTGGCCTCCCTCATTTTTTATTTTTCATCCGGAGTCTCATACCGACTTGTGGGGGAATCCTAGTCTCTATCATTCTTTCCTCACTGGGACAATGCTCTAATAATGATGATCATCACAATTTCACTTACTTACAACTCAATGAAGAAAAATATGACTATATGAATGCATCTGGCAGTGTACCAGGATGTGCAGTGATCTAGCGTAACATGTAATCAATGATGAATGGTGGATTTTCCACAAATACTATGTTAGCTCTATATGATCATGCAAAGCAATATGATGATGAACACATGTCATGTGACGGAACAATGGAAGTTGCATGGAAATATATTTCGGAATGGCTATGGAAATGCCATGATAGGTAGGTATGGTAGCCATTTGGGGAAAGTTATAAGGTGTCTTAAGTGCGATAGAGCGAATCATATCACGGGGTTTGGATGCACCGGAAAAATTAGCACCAACTCTCGAGGAGAGAAAGGGCAATGCACGGTACCGAAGAGGCTAGCAAATTACGAAAAGGTGAGACTGCGTATATCCATGGACTCACATTAGTCATAAAGAACTCATATACTTATTGTGAATTATTATTATCTCTCTCAAATCAAAGCACTACCGCATGCCCCTATGGAGGAGGTTGGGAAGAGTTAACCATCGCGCGCCCCCGATTCGAACAACACGATAGGATTTCATTTCAAACATAAAAATGCTCACACATCATCACCATGCCATGACCAATACTTATATGATAATTGAATAACAAATTTTAATACCAATATTTATACTAACCAATGATAATTAACCTATATCCTTTCATATTACTACATCAATGTAATCAACACATGTTTCTTCTTTAGTGAGCAACATGAAAGTTTTTATTATACCCCCCTTGAATGCCTATCCTATTTGGACTAGTCTTACAACATGTGCAAAATACTATTCCTATCACCTTATACTCTCAAAAAGATTTAAGTGAAGCATGAGAGTTCAACTATTTCTATAAAATATGACCGCCGCCGTGCTCTAAAAAGATATAAGTGAAGCACTAGAGAAACTACCTAGCTCAAAAGGTATAAGTGAAGCACATAGAGTATTCTAACAAATTATGATGAAAGTGTGTCTCTATCGAAAAGTGTTTCCAGCAAACAATGATTGTGGCAAACTAAAAAGAAAAATCAACTCATAATGAATAAAAATATAGGTCCAAGTGACATACCGATAGATTGGAGACGAAAGAGGGGATGCATACCGGGGCATCCCCAAGCTTAGACGCTTGGGATGCTGATACGTCTCCAACGTATCTATAATTTATGAAGTATTCATGCCATATTCACCTATGTTTACAATACTTTTATATGGTTTTGATGCACTTTATATGATTTATTTAGAACAAACCCGGACTGATGTTGTTTTCAGAAGAATTACCGTGGTGTTGTTTTTGTGCAGAAAATGAAAGTTCTCGGAATCGCCCAAAACTTTTTGATGATTTTTTCTGGAGAAAATAAGCAATACTGGAGTGAAGAACCACCGGAGGGGAGCCACCTATGGGCCACAAGCCATCAGGGCCCCCCCCCCCCCGAGGCCGTGTCGTGTTGGCTTGTGGGGCCCACGTGGCTCCGTTGCGCGTGATTCCAACGCTGAAAAATCCTATAAATCCAATAAGCCCAAGAAATAAAGAGAGAACTTCTGCCTCGCCGCCACAACTCTCTGTATCGATGAAAAACCAATCTGGAGCCTTTCCAGTACCCTGCCGAAGAGGGGAAATCATCTCCGATGGCGATCTTCATCATCCCGGCGGAGGCCATGACAAGGAGGGAGTAGCACCCTTGGGGCTGAGCGTATGTACCAGTAGCTATGTGTTTAATCTCTCTCTCTCTCTCTCTCTCTCTCTCTCGTGTTCTTGAGATGGCATGATCTTGATGTATCATGGGCTTTGTTAATATAGTTGGATCATATGGTGTGTTTCCCTTGCTATCTTGTTGCGACGAATTGAATCTTTCCATTTGAGATATCGTTATGTTGGATTGAATATTGGATTTGAGAACACTTGATATATGTCTTGCATGTGGATACCCGTGGTGACACTGGGGTGTTCTATTGATTCACTTGATGTATGTTTTGGTACTCAACTTGCGGATTCCCGAGGTGACATTGGGGTAATCTATGCATAGGGGTTGATACACGTTCTTGTCCTACGTTCTCCGATAGAAATCTTGGGGTGCTCCTTGAAGTTCTTTGTGTTGGAGTGAATATGATAGATCTGAAATTGTTTGATGCATGTCGCATAATTTACCCACAGATACTTGAGGTGATATTGGAGTATCTAGGTGACATTAGGGTTGATTGATATGTATCATTGGTGTTGTTTTGTACGAACTCTAGGGCTGTCTGTGACACTTATAGGAATAGCTAAAAAGATTGATCGGAAAGAATAACTTTGAGGTGGTTCTACTACCTACACCAATTTCATCTTATGTTCTCCGCTAGCTAGGAACTTTGGAGTGATTCTTTGTTGCACGTTGAGGGATGATCATATGATCCTATTATGTTAGCATTGTTGAGAGATTGCACTAGTGAAAGTATGAACGCTAGGCCTTATTTCCAAGCCTTTATATAACGTTTTGCTCGCTATTTTCCACTTGCTACCTTGTTATTTTTATATTTTTAGATTACAAAAACCTATATCTACCTTCCATATTGCACTTGTATCACCATCTCTTCGCCGAACTAGTGCACCTATACAATTTGCCATTGTATTGGGTGTGTTGGGGACACAAGAGATTTCTTGTATTTGATTGCACGATTGTTTGAGAGAGACCATCTTCATCCTACACCTCCCACGGATTGGTAAACCTTAGGTCATCCACTTGAGGGAAAATTACTACTGTTCTACAAAACTCTACGCTTGGAGGCCCAACAAAGTCTACAAGAATAAAGTTGCGTAGTAGACATCAGTCTTCCTATTACCTTGGGGTGCCTTGTGCATCCCCAATCTTATGGTCTTTCCGCTCCTTATTCCTTCATCCATCGTTGTCTCACCCAAAACATAACAAGTTCAGCAGACGAAACTCAAAAAAATCTCGTGAGATCCGTTAGTATAATAGACATATCAAATACTTTAGGTATTGTTATAAATTGATTCATATTTTATTATTTCATAATAGGTATTGTATTCCAACTTCTCCATGGCTTATACCCCCGATACAATTCATAGCATCATCAAAAGAAGCAAACTATGCAAACAAAAACAGAATCTGTCTAAAACAGAATCTGTTTAAAATAGAACAGTCTATAGTGATCTATACTAAAACCATACTTCTGTAACTCAGAAATTATGAAACATTAGGAAAACTTGGGAAATTTGTATACCAATACTATGTAAAAATTCGGATCAAAAAGACATTCCAGTAAAATCAGAGAAATTATGCAGTCGGCGTAAAAGTTTCTGTTTTTGCACATCATTAATTATACAATCTTCCAAGTCATCCCAGAGGCTTTACTTGGCACAAACACTAATTTAAACACAAAAACACCACCATAACAGTGTCAACAAAAGTGTAAACTTAAAATAATAGAAAGTAAAAACTAAATTTAAAGACAACAATTGGGTTGCCTCCCAACAAGCGCTATTGTTTTATGCCCCTAGCTAGGCATAATGCATTGTTTCAAGTATTGTTGTCCTTCAAATTGATTCCATAGGTGTCCCTCATAATAGATTCATAAGGTGGTTTAATTCTCTTTCTAGAAAAGTGTTCCATCCCTTTCTTTAATGGAAATTGGAATGTTATATTACCTTCTTTCATGTCAATAATAGCACATATAGTTGTAAGAAGGGCTTAGCAAGTATAATAGGACAAGACGGATTGCATTCAATAACAAGCACAATGAAATCCATAGGCACATAATTTCTATTGGCAATAATAATCACATCATTTATTCTACCAATGGTTTCTTAATAGTAGAATCCGCTAGATGCAAGTTGAGGGAACATTCATTTATATCGGTGAGACCTAGCACATCACATAAGGATTTCGGTATAGTAGAAACACTAGCACCAAGGTCACACAAAGCATTGCATTCATAATCTTTAAGCTTTATTTATTTTAATAGTAGGTTCCCATCCATCATGCAATTTTCTAGGTACTGAAACTTCTAGTTCAAGCTTTTCTTCATGAGCTTTTATCATAGCTTCCATAATATGTTTAGTAAAGGCTTTATTTTGTTTGTGAGCATTAGATGAACTTATCATGGATTGAAACAAGGAAATACATTCAACAAAAGAGCAAGTATCATAATTAAAGCCCTTGTAATCCAAAGCAGTGGGCACATCACTATGTAAAGTTTTGACCTCTCCAAACCCACTTTTTTCATTTTTATCATTAAGATCATCACCCTCCAAACAATTGGGATGCCTTCTAACTAAACTTGACTCATCTCCACTCCCTTTTTCATCAAGTTTTAGATTAGTAAACAAAGATTCAATAGGAGAAACACCAATCATTTTAATATCTTCATCATGATTACGATAAAACCGGGAGGAATAGCCTTTTCTAGGAACTCTTGCTTACCTCTCAACCTAGCGGTACTCTCCTTACTTTTAAGAGTTTCCACATCATGAGCAATCCTATCCATGTTCCTAGCCATATCGTCAACTTTATGTAGTTTTTCCTCTACCATAGTGTTGAAATTTTTTTGAGAACTAATAAATTATTTAATGGTGTTCTCAAGATCAAAGGGTATCCTATTATTATTGTTGGAAGAATTACAATAGGAATTACCATAATAATTAACATACTTATTAGAGGAATTACCGGGATACGGTCTAGGATTGAAATTACCTCTATAAGCATTGTTACTAAAATTATTTCTAGAGACAAAATTCACATCAATAACATCATTATTTTTATTAAAAGTAGTTAGTGGCACATCATTGGGATCAATACGAGCATTCTTATTTGCAACCATATTCATAAGGGAATCCAACTTATCACCCAAAGTAGCGATTTCTTAAACATAATTAACCTTCTTACCAGTTGGAGCTCGTTCGATGTGCCATGGTCATGATATTATCCAGTAGTTTTGTAGCTTCTCCCAATGTAATTTCCATAAAGGTTCCACCTGCAGTAGAGTCTAAAAGATTTCTCGACACAATGTTTAGTACCGCATAGAAATTTTGTATTATCATCCATAAACTTAAGCCATGAGTGGGACAATTTCTAATCATTAATTTCATTCTCTCCCAAGCTTGTGCAACATATTATTGCTCATGTTGTTTAAAATTCATAATTTGATTGTTGAGAGATATAATCTTAGCAGGAGGAAAATACTTAGGAATAAAAGCATCCTTAAACTTATCCCAAGTTCCAATACTATTACGAGGCAAGGATGAAACCCAAGTTTTAGCTTTATCACTTAGTGAGAAAGGAAATAATTTCAACTTAACCACATCATTATCCACATACTTTTTGTTTTGCATATCACAGAACTCAACGAAAGTATTAGGGTTTGAAGTAGCGTCCTCATTAAGCCTTCCAGCAAATTGTTTTTTCATAACAAGATTCAGCAAAGCATCATTTATATCAAAAGCTTCCGCGCTAGTGGTGGGTGGTATATGAGTACTAATAAAAATCATTATTATTAGTATTTGAAAAGTCACACAATTTGGTATTTTCTTGAGACATAGCGACAAAGCAAGGAAACTAACGAGCAAACAAGTAAACTAGATAACTAAGCACACAAGCAAATATAAATATTTTTGTATTTCTTATTTTTATGCAAAGAAAATATGAAGATAAAATAAAATACAAGCAAAAGGTAGAACAAGTGATTGATACTTTGTGTGAACGGACCTTCCAGCAAAGTTGCTCAAACCCGTAGAGTTTGACAGGCTTTGTTTTTTGCTTCCACTTATCATGTGCTATATTGGCCTACATGTTGCAATCCTCACGTACCCATGATGATATTTGGCACTGTGACTAGCTAGCTAACATGTGCACTATCCACGACTACAAAAATGCCAATTAAAAATCAAGTTTTTTATCGTGTCCAATCTCTCTCCAAACGCTTGTGGACCTCTGGCATTTACAGTCGGGCACCCTAAATCTTGCTCAAATGTCCGACCGATCATCTCGGTCACTGATTGGTCAATAAAAATCGATCCAGACGGATACCTCAAATAGCTCTTGAACGTCCGGCCTAAGCAGCATAAATGATATGCAACCCAAATATGAAGCAGATATGAGGAGGCTTGTGTGCGACCAGGCGTGTCCGTCACGTTAGACCCGACACCACAACGCCACCACAAATTACATCAAATCCACCCACCTCGACCTACCGATTTCATTTGCTCTCTCTTCTTCTTCCTTCGCGTCGAATGTCTTGAAGCTCCACCGCCACCCTGGCTGCGATGTCATTTCGAGCCTCAGCGTCATCAGCACCGGCATTGCAGTCCTCTCTATTGTGCTTGTCGCCGCGGACATCGTTGTCATCCCAGCCGCCACTGCGGTACGTTCGGCAACTTACGGGCTGCCCCTTGAGCTCTACGTGTTCGTACGGAAAACAATGAATTCCGATGCTTCGTCGGACGAGGAGTATGGACTGACGGAGCTTGATAAAATGATTTAAGATGAGTTATTTGATTCCTCGGAGTCAGATGAAGAAGTGGACATGATCATGCTCATGGCCATGTAAAAGGAAATGGGCCGGCAGGTCGAGCATATTCTCAACTTCAGGGGCTCAATCAAAGGGAGAAGAGTGATCAATCAGGATAGGGTCTCCGGAGCACGGCTACTGTACAAGGACTACTTTGCTCCGGACCAAACATTCTTTCATGACACATGGTTTCATCGTTGTTTTCATATGCGCAAACCATTGTTTTTGCGCGTTATGGATGAAGTGGAGACACACGATGACTACTTCAAGCTCACAAGGGATTGTTGTGGCCAACTCTCTTTCTTTGCTAAGCAGAAATGCAAGGCTGCTCTGAGAATGCTTGCACTTGATACTGTTGTCGATGTGGTTGGTGAGATGGTCCGGCTGGGGGAGAACACATGCCTGAACACTACTGTTAGGTTTGCAGCACCATGGTGCATGTGTTTGAAGCAGAATATCTGAGAGAACCAAATGTGCAACACACAGAAAAGTTGTTGGCTATTGGAGAGGCAAGGGGGTTTCAGGAATTTCATGCATTGGCAATGAGAAAACTACCCCAAAGGTTTCCATGGAATGTATCAAGGTCATACCAAAGACGCCACCATCATACTGGAAGCAGTGAAATCACATGAATTATGGATTTTACATGCTTTCTTTGAAATTCCTGGTTCTCACACCGACATCAACGTGCTTCAACGATCTTCCATGTTTAGGAGGCTTTGTAATGAGGAATCACCTTCGTGCAACTACACAGTCAACGACCGTGACTACAACATGGGATACTATCTTGCCCAAGGCACCTATCCTTAGTGGGCGGTGTGAAGACCATATACGAACCACAAGGTAACAAAAAAGTTATTTTACAACAATGCAGGATGCAGCTAGGAAGGATGTGGAGATGACATTCGGAGTGCTTCAAGCTTGTTTGTGGAATTGTTCGTGGAGCTGCAATGATGTGGGAATCAAAAACTTTGTGGCAACTGATGACATGTTGTGTTATTTTGCACAATATGATTGTCGAGGATGAGGGTGATGGTGTAGTCCAAACCAAGAATTTTGAAGCGCCTAGAGAACAAGTAAAAATCCCAAAAGATCAAGATGCAAATCGGCTTATGAAGTTTTGCATATGCATCAGAATCTTTGAAATCATCAGGTGCATCTGCAATTAATCTTGTGGAGCATTTGTGGACCCATAATGGAAACTAGAGAGCTAATGTTTAAATTGTGTACATAAAATACATTTTATGTAAGAACTATGTATTTTCGCTACCAACGTTTGATATTTACGTGTCAACATTGACGTCTATGATGAACGTGCATGTATTTGCATGTATTTGAGAGTCCAATTTAAGAAATGTGTCTGCGGGACACGACATACGAGGGACGGTTTGGATGTGTCTGTATACGTATATGGGGCCGGATTTTTCTGTCCTTGTGGGCCAATTTGTTTGGTCGCACGCATTACCATGGACGCTGGAAAAATTAACGTCCTATAAGAGGTTGTTCCAACAAGCTTTCCTATACTATATGATACCCGACGCCTTGCTGCGGGAACTGTTAAAAATAATTTGATGTTTCAAAAAACTATGAAAGGTTCTGAAACACGGTATAAGTTTATGATAAAGAAATTTTCCTATACTATATTTTTTGAAAGAAATTTTTGTTAGAATAAGCATCTAAATAACTTTGGATGAAAGGGCCCAAAATGGATGGGATATTTGTTCTATTAATCTATTACCTTGACAATATATCAACGAGATGATATGAGACAAAAACAGTGTTGAGTAGAGACAATAGAGACATCTCAATCATTGGCTAAACCTAAAACAGCGATAGCAACTAAAAACGTGCATTCATAGAAAACATAGCTCCATAGAAGAATAAAATGTGAGTTCGGTCATAATTTGATTTTCTATATCAGGCCCAATGTTGAGTAAATCATGCTTCTCACTAGTCAACCATGTATAATGTACTGCAGACATTCACCACAATATATTGAGGTAGCTCGATCTAATTCTTTTTGTTTATCTTGTTTGGTGAGCAACCATGCATGCTCCTTGGTGAAGCTTAGTTTCTTCATAAAAAATCCTAATTAGCTATATGGGTGTGATGACTCTATATTTTACGCATTTTTAGAGCTCATTTGTTGCATGTTTTCTTTATATATTTTGTCTCATTGAACCAAATATGTGTCCATTCTGCATGATTGCCGGGTTTTGCAGTTTTCATTGTGAGCATTACATATTTGTATTTTTATTAGTTTTTCTTGTGTCTACAAGTGTTATAGAGCAACCTAAAACAAAGCACGATGAAAGGGCTAATGACAGGTTCAATATGGAAGACTTACAATACCATACTTAGGCATTTCGGAAGGCGGAAAAAGTAATTTTTTTCCAAAGTGCTCCAAATTAAGATCTAATTCATACAAATCCAATGAGCATTCTTATTTGCAACCATATTCATAAGGGAATCCAACTTATCACCCAAAGTAGCGATTTCTTAAACATAATTAACCTTCTTACCAGTTGGAGCTCGTTCGATGTGCCATGGTCATGATATTAACCTTCTCACCCAAAGTAGTTTTGTAGCTTCTCCCAATGTAATTTCCATAAAGGTTCCACCTGCAGTAGAGTCTAAAAGATTTCTCGACACAATGTTTAGTACCGCATAGAAATTTTGTATTATCATCCATAAACTTAAGCCATGAGTGGGACAATTTCTAATCATTAATTTCATTCTCTCCCAAGCTTGTGCAACAAATATGGGGCCGATATGGGGGCGCCCGGGCGCGCCCGGGCACGCCCGCCACGTCGGACTGACGAACGGGGCCCAGCCGGAAACGACCGCCAACCCGGCGGTCCGAAGGTCGTCTCCTCCGCAAGACCGGTTGCGCCGCGTGTCGCAGCTCCGGCGGGCCGCATAGTGCATTGCCCGGCTATTTAAGTGTACCGGCGGACCCCGAAACCCTACATCCACATCTTCCTCCTCCTCCTGTCCGCCGCCGCCGCCAGTTTCCACTCCACCCATCCGCAGCCATGCCCCCACGCCACCGGGTGAGGAGCCAGGCGTTCCTGACGCCGGAGCGCCGGCTCGAGCTCCTTGAGCGGATCCTGAATAGGCGCGAAGCCCGGATCGCCGCGGGGCTACCTCCGGATGTAGTGGATCCGGAGGAGGAGTCGGAGGAGGAGGAGGTGGAGGTGAAGGAGGAGGATGAAGAGGTGGAGGAGGAGGGGGATGAGCTGGGGAAGGAGGATGTGGGGGACGCTGGCGACGGGGATCTCCGGGCGGAGCAGCAGGCCATCCTCGATTCCCTCTGGTCGGAGTCGGAAGCGGATGCAAGACGCCGTCGCCGGCAGGAGATGGAGGCGCAAGAAGCTGCGGAACACGCGGAGTGCTTGGCCTACATCGATGAGATGGAGCAGGAGGAGGATGAACCGGAGCCCTCCTCCCCGCCCGTCCAGCCGGCGCCCGGCTTCGTCGTCGTGGACATCACCGACGACGAAGAGTAGCTAGGGTAGTACGTAGGATTTTCTTTGCATGCTTTTGTATGGATGTAGGGGATGAAATTTGAGGGATGCGGATGCAGATTGACGGATTTGAGGCGTGCCCGGTCAGTGCCCGCGGACGCATCCGGGCGCGTCCGCGGGCATTGGAGGGGCCGAATTTGTCATATCCGGCTGTAGATGCTCTGAGCCCAAAACTCCTTCAAAAATTGCCTCTCTAGACATGATTCTTCACTGATTTCGTTCCCGTTTGATTTCACGAGATCCTTGGACAATAAGGAGACTCGAGGAGGCCTCCTATATAAACACCTCCAACCTTAGCATCAAGACTCAGCCACCACCATCCACCAAACCTCCGGGCAGCCGCCGGGAGGCTCTCCTCCTTGGAGGCCTCTCCCTCCATATCTCTATCTCCACCACGTCGCACGAGAGGAGGAGAAGGAGGCGCCATCATCACCATCACCGTCACCAGGTGCCGGTCCTGGCTAGGTCGTGCGTGCCAGAGACATCTTCCTCTTCATCTCCATCTTCACACTTGTAATTGTAAGATTGAACATGTTGATGACATCAAAGAAGCATTCCTCTTTGTGTGTCTATTCATCTATGTTTGAGTGATTGATCCGGTTATAGGTTGAGGTATGATCTAGTTTGCAAAATTAGCCTTTGTGGCACGATATAGTATTTACTCGAGTTACACGTAATGTTGGGAGACATCCTTTCTTATGATCTTGTTTTCACCTACATTTATATGTTATTAGCATTGTCGTTGCCACTAAGGTGCCAACGGCATGCTAGTATAACGCTTGGGCTCTAGGCTTTGGAGAGGTGGGCGCTAGGCTAGCTTTTGTATTATTATTTTTCGTGTAGCGCACGTGCATCGCATTGGAGACAGGGACGCTAAACAAATTTGTTGATTAATTTCTTTTCTCTAATGTCCAAACAAGTGCCTGAAGGCCTTAGCATATTATTATTTTTGCATTTTTCAAGTAAACATGTGCAACATTTTACCTTATTTAAGCATTCTGTCATAACATCAAAAATAAAATAAAAGAGAAATCACACAAGTTCGCTTAAATTGGATATTTTTCTAAAAAAACTGCTAAATGGGGTTAGAGGTAAAAAGTGGAATTAGCAAGTCAGATTACTCATTACAAACGTGCACGCACGATTATGTGAGGCCTATATGTATGATTATACGCGGATACTCTAACTAGCACGCTATCACAAAGCCCCCGCGTCGCTCGTCAGGAGCGGCTCGGGCGGAAAAAGCTCTGCGCCGCCGCCGTTACCCCGTCCACTACCTTCCCCTCGCCGCCGTTGGCTCACGCCACTGGGCAAAGCTCGCTGGCGGCCGGCGGCGGCGGGATCTGCTCGGGCCGGCGCGGGATTTGCTCACGCGAGGCGGGCGACGGCCAGCGTGGAGGTCTGCCACCGCCGGCGGGCTGTGGTACTGGGCGCCAAGGGTGTGGCCTGGAGGACGAGGAAGCTTCCGTGCTGGGGGCTCATGGCCATGGGCGCCAGGGCTGGGGTGTGGCGCCGGTGCTGCAGGGCGGGCTGGATCTCGATCCCCTTTGCAAGAGGTGGATTTGCTCGCCCCAGTGGATATGGTGCTGGCCAGAGGTGCGTGCGTGCAGTGCGGCCGTGCGGGGCGAATGAGGTGTGCACAGAGGGGCCCGAGGAGGTGCGGCGACTATGGTGTGGTCGAGCAGGGAGGCTCGGCAGTGGTGCATGGCGAGGCGTGCATAGGAGGCCGGGCCGTACGATGCTCGGGCGGTGGCTTCGGCGCGAGGGGCGCGGTGATGCGCCTGCTATGGCGTGGTGGAGGTCTTCCGGTGGAGGGGCTTGAGCGGCCTGTACGGCGCTCGAGCGGCGGCTTCGGCCGCGAGGTGCGCGGCCGGTGTTGTGTCTACGCGGCTGGCGTCGCGTGGACGCCCCTGGGGTGCGCGGATCGGAGGTCCATGGCAACGAGGATTTGCACTTTGGCGGCGTGTGATGCGGATCTTGTCTCCGGCCGTCGGTGGTCTCCGCGAGGTGCGGTTGGCTGCGGCGAATCTTGGTGCTTCTTCGTCGATGGGCGGCTTCGATGGTGGTGATGTTTAATGGGCTTGCCGACGCCAATGCGGGATGATGTGCGGCTGAGGTGGTGTGGAGCAGGGTGAAAACCATGTCTTGGCCTCGTGTCGGGACCAGCGATGGCGGCAGCTGTGGCCGTCGTTGACCTTCATGGAGGCATCGTTGATTTGTTCTCCCACCCCTCCTGCGCAGATCTGGCCATTTCGGCCTCTCCGGGGGAAACCTTGATCAGTGATCGGACGATGGCAGCGTCTTGGTGTCGTATTCCCTCTTGGGGGCTTCGTCTTGGGAGCTTGGCTTCGGCGAGCGGGACCTGTGGATGGCGGTTGGCGGCGGGTGTGGCGTCCAGGCTTCTGTGGCAACGATGATGGTGGGAGCGACGTCGGCGACGCGGCAATGGTTGCGGTAGTCGGCTCTTCTTCGGCGTGTCCACGGTTTTGCCTCGGTTTGTTTGCTGCTATGGAGTCGAAGCTGCGGCGGCGAGGCCCTGTGGTATACGATGACTGGCTGCAAGTAGTCCGTTCGGCGATCTCCTGTGGCGCCAGCCGTGCCTGGTTTTGTCCTACTGAGTTCTCCATCAGAGTCAGAGTTGCGTCGTCTGGCCGCAGGTGGTTGAGATTTTGGCATAGATCTTAATGCAGCTTCACATGTCCTCTACAGCGTGGGTTGAGTCGACGATCGCCTACGGCGGAGTCGGAGTCGTTTGCTCAGAGTGTAGGGATGGCGATGACGCCTCTAGGGGAGGAGTGATGACGATGACGCCTGCATGCTGTCTCGCCGAGACCCTCTTTGGGCTTTTTTATGTGTGCCGCTCAACGGTTGTAACGGTTTTCGTCCGGTTTTCCATAATTAACTGGGCAATCTGGTTTTCGCTCAGTTTTCCCTAATTAACTGAGCAACTCTTTTCTTCTTAATGAATGCAGGATAAACTGTCATTTTGAAATTTTATACGCGGATACTGCATGATTACCAGCAGCGACTGTGATCCGAAATGGAGATCCGTGGTGGAGGACACCCTCTGCTTTTACTTCGTTTTCGTTGTCCCCTCCCCTGCCGGTGGATCCGTGACTTGGCTAACATCACCAAAGCCTATCTATGGTGGCTACGGGCCAGTAGAGCTTGTCGTGGGAATGACTCCGACAGTACGAAGGGGGTAGGGTAAAGGAGCATGATCTACCGAGATGCATATGGGTGACACGAGTATTTTTAGCAGGTTCGGGCCCCTCTCGGAAGAGTAATAAGCCCTACGTCCTGTCCTCCGGAGAGGGTTCTTGTCTCTGCGTATGAACACGGGGTTACAGAGTGTGTGAGAGGGTTGGAGGAAATGAGTCCCTGGAGGGAGAAGAAGTCCCGAATGAGAAGCCCCGGGCGGCTTATATAGAGTCCGCTGCCCGGGAGTTACAAGTCATAAAGACAGGTTCAATTGCGTACTAATGGCCGACCGTTTCAGCCATAATGACGGTGGTAATTGTCTCTGGCGGTTGGACTGCTGTCGTCCGAGTGGACCATGCGACCGAGTGGTTGACCGTCGAGTGGAGGGAGGAGACTCCGAGTGGATGCTGTCGAGTGACTCATACACCATGGTGATTTCAGTCGGAGTCTTCCTTGTAATCTTGTAATCCTTAAGTTCTCCGATGTGATGTCCTTAGGTAGGGTATGCAGGTCAGGCCTGTGACCCTACCCTAGGTACATATCCCCATCATTAGTCCCCGAATTGATCAGGATTTGAGTGAAAAAAGGGATCGATGCAGGTTCTGATATGACACAAAAATTCCGAATGCATTGTTAGGCTTCATAGCAGTCTTCGTTGATTGGAGTCTTTGTCATTCACCCTGATCGATTCTGTCTTGATATGCGGAGCAGCCGAGCGACGAAGGCGTGTCCGGTAGAGTGACGGCGCGCGGGGTGGCCGAGTGACGATGGAGCGTCTGACTGAGTGGCGATGAAGACGCGTCCAGTAGTACGACGGCGCGCGGGGCGGTCGAGTGACGATGGAGCGTCCGACTGAGTGGCGATGAAGACGCGTCAGTAGTATGACGGCACGCGGGGCGGTCGAGTGACGATGGAGCGTCTGACTGAGTGGCGATGAAGACGTGTCCAGTAGTATGACGGCGCGCGGGGCGGTCGAGTGACGATGGAGCGTCCGACTGAGTGGCGATGAAGACGCGTCCAGTAGTATGACGGCGCTCGGGGCCGTCGAGTGACGATGGAGCGTCCGGCTGAGTGGCGATGCGCGGAGCTGCCGAGTGTCGAAGGAGCGTCCGACTGAATGGCGATGCGCGGAGCTGCCGAGTGTCGAAGGAGCGTCCGACTGAATGGCGATGCGCGGAGCTGCCGAGTGTCGAAGGAGCGTCCGACTGAATGGCGATGCGCGGAGCTGCCGAGTGTCGAAGGAGCTCCCGACTGAATGGCGATGAAGACGCGTCCAGTAGTACGACGGCGCGCGGGGCGGTCGAGTGACGATGGAGCGTCCGACGGAGTGGCGATGAAGACGCGTCCAGTAGTACGACGGCGCGCGGGGCGGTCGAGTGACGATAGAGCGTCCGACTGAGTGGCGATGAAGACGCGTCCAGTAGTACGACGGCGCGCGGGGCGGTCGAGTGACGATGGAGCGTCCGACTGAGTGGCGACGAAGACGCGTCCAGTAGAACGATGGCGTGCGGGGCGGTCGAGTGACGATGGAGCGTCCGACTGAGTGGCGATGGAGGCGCGTCCAGTAGTACGACGGCGCGCGGGGCGATCGAGTGACGATGGAGCGTCCGACTGAGTGGCGAGGAAGACGCGTCCAGTAGTACGACGGCGTGCGGGGCGGTCGAGTGACGATGGAGCGTCCGATTGAGTGGCGATGGAGGCGCGTCCAGTAGTACGACGGCGCGCGGGGCGGTCGAGTGACGATGGAGCGTCCGGCTGAGTGGCGATGAAGACGCGTCCAGTAGTACGACGGCACGCGGGGCGGTCGAGTGACGAGGGAGCGTCCCGTGGAGTGGCGCTGCGCGGAGCTGCCGAGCGATGACGACGCGTCCAGTAGAGCGGCGATGCGCGGAGCTGCCGAGTGACGAAGGAGCGTCCAGTCGAATGACGGCGCGCGGAGCTGCCGAGTGACGAAGGAGCGTCCAGTCGAATGACGGCGCGCGGAGCTGCCGAGTGTCGAAGGAGCGTCCGACTGAATGGCGATGAAGACGCGTCCAGTAGTACGACGGCGTGCGGGGCGGTCGAGTGACGATGGAGCGTCCGACTGAGTGGCGATGAAGACGCGTCCAGTAGTACGACGGCGCGCGGGGCGGTCGAGTGACGATGGAGCGTCCGACTGAGTGGCAATGAAGACGCGTCCAGTAGTACGACGGCGCGCGGGGCGGTCGAGTGACGATGGAGCGTCCGACTGAGTGGCGATGAAGACGCGTCCAATAGAACGACGGCGTGCGGGGCGGTCGAGTGACGATGGAGCGTCCGACTGAGTGGCGATGGAGGCGCGTCCAGTAGAACGACGGCGTGCGGGGCGGTCGAGTGACGATGGAGCGTCCGACTGAGTGGCGATGGAGGCGCGTCCAGTAGAACGACGGCGTGCGGGGCGGTCGAGTGACGATGGAGCGTCCGACTGAGTGGCGATGGAGGCGCGTCCAGTAGTACGACGGCGCGCGGGGCGGTCGATTGACGATGGAGCGTCCAGCTGAGTGGCGACGAAGACGCGTCCAGTAGTATGACGGCACGCGGGGCGGTCGAGTGACGATGGAGCGTCTGACTGAGTGGCGATGAAGACGTGTCCAGTAGTATGACGGCGCGCGGGGCGGTCGAGTGACGATGGAGCGTCTGACTGAGTGGCGATGAAGACGTGTCCAGTAGTATGACGGCGCGCGGGGCAGTCGAGTGACGATGGAGCGTCCGACTGAGTGGCGATGAAGACGCGTCCAGTAGTATGACGGCGCACGGGGCCGTCGAGTGACGATGGAGCGTCCGGCTGAGTGGCGATGCGCGGAGCTGCCGAGTGTCGAAGGAGCGTCCGACTGAATGGCGATGCGCGGAGCTGCCGAGTGTCGAAGGAGCGTCCGACTGAATGGCGATGCGCGGAGCTGCCGAGTGTCGAAGGAGCGTCCGACTGAATGGCGATGCGCGGAGGTGCCGAGTGTCGAAGGAGCGTCCGACTGAATGGCGATGAAGACGCGTCCAGTAGTACGACGGCGCGCGGGGCGGTCGAGTGACGATGGAGCGTCCGACGGAGTGGCGATGAAGACGCGTCCAGTAGTACGACGGCGCGCGGGGCAGTCGAGTGACGATAGAGCGTCCGACTGAGTGGCGATGAAGACGCGTCCAGTAGTACGACGGCGCGCGGGGCGGTCGAGTGACGATGGAGCGTCCGACTGAGTGACGGCGATGAAGACGCGTCCAGTAGTATGACGGCGCGCGGGGCCGTCGAGTGACGATGGAGCGTCCGGCTGAGTGGCGATGCGCGGAGCTGCCGAGTGTCGAAGGAGCGTCCGACTGAATGGCGATGCGCGGAGCTGCCGAGTGTCGAAGGAGCGTCCGACTGAATGGCGATGCGCGGAGCTGCCGAGTGTCGAAGGAGCGTCCGACTGAATGGCGATGCGCGGAGCTGCCGAGTGTCGAAGGAGCGTCCGACTGAATGGCGATGCGCGGAGCTGCCGAGTGTCGAAGGAGCGTCCGACTGAATGGCGATGCGCGGAGCTGCCGAGTGTCGAAGGAGCGTCCGACTGAATGGCGATGAAGACGCGTCCAGTAGTACGACGGCGCGCGGGGCGGTCGAGTGACGATGGAGCGTCCGACGGAGTGGCGATGAAGACGCGTCCAGTAGTACGACGGCGCGCGGGGCGGTCGAGTGACGATAGAGCGTCCGACTGAGTGGCGATGAAGACGCGTCCAGTAGTACGACGGCGCGCGGGGCGGTCGAGTGACGATGGAGCGTCCGACTGAGTGGCGACGAAGACGCGTCCAGTAGAACGATGGCGTGCGGGGCGGTCGAGTGACGATGGAGCGTCCGACTGAGTGGCGATGGAGGCGCGTCCAGTAGTACGACGGCGCGCGGGGCGATCGAGTGACGATGGAGCGTCCGACTGAGTGGCTAGGAAGACGCGTCCAGTAGTACGACGGCGTGCGGGGCGGTCGAGTGACGATGGAGCGTCCGACTGAGTGGCGATGGAGGCGCGTCCAGTAGTACGACGGCGCGCGGGGCGGTCGAGTGACGATGGAGCGTCCGGCTGAGTGGCGATGAAGACGCGTCCAGTAGTACGACGGCACGCGGGGCGGTCGAGTGACGAGGGAGCGTCCCGTGGAGTGGCGCTGCGCGGAGCTGCCGAGCGATGACGACGCGTCCAGTAGAGCGGCGATGCGCGGAGCTGCCGAGTGACGAAGGAGCGTCCAGTCGAATGACGGCGCGCGGAGCTGCCGAGTGACGAAGGAGCGTCCAGTCAAATGACGGCGCGCGGAGCTGCCGAGTGTCGAAGGAGCGTCCGACTGAATGGCGATGAAGACGCGTCCAGTAGTACGACGGCGTGCGGGGCGGTCGAGTGACGATGGAGCGTCCGACTGAGTGGCGATGAAGACGCGTCCAGTAGTACGACGGCGCGCGGGGCGGTCGAGTGACGATGGAGCGTCCGACTGAGTGGCAATGAAGACGCGTCCAGTAGTACGACGGCGCGCGGGGCGGTCGAGTGACGATGGAGCGTCCGACTGAGTGGCGATGAAGACGCGTCCAATAGAACGACGGCGTGCGGGGCGGTCGAGTGACGATGGAGCGTCCGACTGAGTGGCGATGGAGGCGCGTCCAGTAGAACGACGGCGTGCGGGGCGGTCGAGTGACGATGGAGCGTCCGACTGAGTGGCGATGGAGGCGCGTCCAGTAGTACGACGGCGCGCGGGGCGGTCGATTGACGATGGAGCGTCCAGCTGAGTGGCGACGAAGACGCGTCCAGTAGTATGACGGCACGCGGGGCGGTCGAGTGACGATGGAGCGTCTGACTGAGTGGCGATGAAGACTTGTCCAGTAGTATGACGGCGCGCGGGGCGGTCGAGTGACGATGGAGCGTCTGACTGAGTGGCGATGAAGACGTGTCCAGTAGTATGACGGCGCGCGGGGCAGTCGAGTGACGATGGAGCGTCCGACTGAGTGGCGATGAAGACGCGTCCAGTAGTATGACGGCGCGCGGGGCCGTCGAGTGACGATGGAGCGTCCGGCTGAGTGGCGATGCGCGGAGCTGCCGAGTGTCGAAGGAGCGTCCGACTGAATGGCGATGCGCGGAGCTGCCGAGTGTCGAAGGAGCGTCCGACTGAATGGCGATGCGCGGAGCTGCCGAGTGTCGAAGGAGCGTCCGACTGAATGGCGATGCGCGGAGCTGCCGAGTGTCGAAGGAGCGTCCGACTGAATGGCGATGAAGACGCGTCCAGTAGTACGACGGCGCGCGGGGCGGTCGAGTGACGATGGAGCGTCCGACGGAGTGGCGATGAAGACGCGTCCAGTAGTACGACGGCGCGCGGGGCGGTCGAGTGACGATAGAGCGTCCGACTGAGTGGCGATGAAGACGCGTCCAGTAGTACGACGGCGCGCGGGGCGGTCGAGTGACGATGGAGCGTCCGACTGAGTGACGGCGATGAAGACGCGTCCAGTAGTATGACGGCGCGCGGGGCCGTCGAGTGACGATGGAGCGTCCGGCTGAGTGGCGATGCGCGGAGCTGCCGAGTGTCGAAGGAGCGTCCGACTGAATGGCGATGCGCGGAGCTGCCGAGTGTCGAAGGAGCGTCCGATTGAATGGCGATGCGCGGAGCTGCCGAGTGTCGAAGGAGCGTCCGACTGAAGGGCGATGCGCGGAGCTGCCGAGTGTCGAAGGAGCGTCCGACTGAATGGCGATGAAGACGCGTCCAGTAGTACGACGGCGCGCGGGGCGGTCGAGTGACGATGGAGCGTCCGACGGAGTGGCGATGAAGACGCGTCCAGTAGTACGACGGCGCGCGGGGCGGTCGAGTGACGATAGAGCGTCCGACTGAGTGGCGATGAAGACGCGTCCAGTAGTACGACGGCGCGCGGGGCGGTCGAGTGACGATGGAGCGTCCGACTGAGTGACGGCGCGCGGAGCTGCCGAGTGTCGAAGGAGCGTCCGACTGAATGGCGATGCGCGGAGCTGCCGAGTGTCGAAGGAGCGTCCGACTGAATGGCGATGCGCGGAGCTGCCGAGTGTCGAAGGAGCGTCCGACTGAATGGCGATGCGCGGAGCTGCCGAGTGTCGAAGGAGCGTCCAGTTGAGCGGCGATGCGCGGAGTCATCGGCAGGGGTCTTAGATTTGTTTTGATTGTAGGTCCAGTGGGGGCACGCTGAGTGCACCCACTGGGTGTAGTCCCCGAGACCGCCGTCGAGTGCTTGCATCGGCGGGGGTCTGATAGAGACAATGTTTGCATGTTTGCTTTTCAATCCTTTACGTTTGTTTGGTTTCCGAGGGAGATGGATGCTCATTACTCAGAAGAAGTTTGAACCTAGGCGAATCTTAAACGGAGTCCGACTCGCGGCTAAGTCTCCGAGTGAGAGGTGTTCGTCACTCGGAGTAGGTTTTTACTTGGGCGAAGCGGATTCGCGGCCAAGCCCCCGAGTGGAGGGACGCTCGTCACTCGGAGGAGGTTTTTACTTGGGCGAAGCGGATTCGCGGCCAAGCCCCCGAGTGGAGGGACGCTCGTCACTCGGAGTAGGTTTTTTACTTGGGCGAAGCGGATTCGCGGCCAAGCCCCCGAGTGGAGGGATGCTCGTCACTCGGAGGAGGTTTTTACTTGGGCGAAGCGGATTCGCGGCCAAGCCCCCGAGTGGAGGGACGCTCGTCACTCGGAGGAGGTTTTTACTTGGGCGAAGCGGATTCGCGGCCAAGCCCCCGAGTGGAGGGACGCTCGTCACTCGGAGGAGGTTTTTACTTGGGCGAAGCGGATTCGCGGCCAAGCCCCCGAGTGGAGGGACGCTCGTCACTCGGAGGAGGTTTTTACTTGGGCGAAGCGGATTCGCGGCCAAGCCCCCGAGTGGAGGGACGCTCGTCACTCGGAGGAGGTTTTTTACTTGGGCGAAGCGGATTCGCGGCCAAGCCCCCGAGTGGAGGGACGCTCGTCACTCGGAGGAGGTTTTTTACTTGGGCGAAGCGGATTCGCGGCCAAGCCCCCGAGTGGAGGGACGCTCGTCACTCGGAGGAGGTTTTTACTTGGGCGAAGCGGATTCGCGGCCAAGCCCCCGAGTGGAGGGACGCTCGTCACTCGGAGGAGGTTTTTACTTGGGCGAAGCGGATTCGCGGCCAAGCCCCCGAGTGGAGGGACGCTCGTCACTCGGAGGAGGTTTTTACTTGGGCGAAGCGGATTCGCGGCCAAGCCCCCGAGTGGAGGGACGCTCGTCACTCGGAGGAGGTTTTTACTTGGGCGAAGCGGATTCGCGGCCAAGCCCCCGAGTGGAGGAATGCTCGTCACTCGGAGGAGGTTTTTACTTGGGCGAAGCGGATTCGCGGTCAAGCCCCCGAGTGGAAGGATGCTCGTCACTCGGAGGAGGTTTTTTACTTGGGCGAAGCGGATTCGCGGCCAAGCCCCCGAGTGGAAGGATGCTCGTCACTCGGAGGAGGTTTTTTACTTGGGCGAAGCGGATTCGCGGCCAAGTCCCCAAGTGGAGGGATGCTCGTCACTTGGAGGAGGTTTTTACTTGGGCGAAGCGGATTCGCGGCCAAGCCCCCGAGTGGAGGAATGCTCGTCACTCGGAAGAGTTTTTTACTTGGGCGAAGCGGATTCGCGGCCAAGCCCCCGAGTGGAGGGATGCTCGTCACTCGGAGGGGGTCTTCATGTATTCGGATTGGATCTTCGTGGGCTCGGCATGGTAAATAACTGTAATCTTGAGTTGAGTCAATCTGATGGATCTTCTTGCGCTTGGCACCGTAAATAAGTTCAGCCTGGAACTGGGTCAATCAGGTGAATCTTCATGCACTTGGCACGGTATGTAACTTCGGTCTTGAAACTGCCGACTGGAGAGAAAAGTTGGACACTGCGAGGAAAAACTTGGTGGCACTCGTATGTCTCCCGGAGGAGATAGACTAGTGGTCCGAGGTGGACGTGCCATGAAAACCCGAGTGGCAAGGCTAGCGCGTGGACTGACTCTTCGGAGAGAGGCCACTCATTATCCCGGGGGAACACCAGCACAGGCCATCTCCAAGTCCAAGTGTATCCGTAGAGGAGAGTCATTTTCACCCTTTTGCAGTCCTGAAGATGACTCCAGGTAATGATTTGGGCGGCTGAGTCGAGCTTGTCGTCGAAGAGGAGTCGACCCAATGACGGCGCACAGAGCAGCCGAGTCGAGTGATCTTGTAACCTGTGTATGAAAAATAGCACAGGCCAACATAAAAATCTCTCGGAATACTTTGAATTTGCTGAAATGATTTGCATAAATAACACCCATATACACCCACTGGGTGCGCCAGGTGTTTGCTGGTCCAGGACCAGCGAAAGTATAAAAGAATGAAGAATCTGACTGAACTCGCTTGAGTACTGGACCCAAATGAAGCGGAAGTGTAGTGTTCCGACATGAAAATAAGCAACCGAGCGCAGAGGTACACTCGGTGGTGTGGCCTCCGAGCGAACGTCATGTGCGACTTACTTAACACTCGGTAATGCAATAACTATTTAATTGGATGCAGTGTGTGAAGAACGACTTAGCTGTCAGACGGCGCAAGAGCAGTCGAGTGACGAAGTAGCGTCCAGCTGAGTAACGGTGCGCGGAGCGACCGAGATGATGAAGGAACGTCTGGCGGAGTGGCGATGCGCGGAGCTGCCGAGCGACGAAGACGTGTCTCGCCGAGTGGCGATGCGCGGAGCTGCCGAGTGGTGAGGACGTGTCCAGCCGGGTGGCGACGCGCGGGGCGTCCGAGCGATGAGGACGTGTCCGACCGATGGCGACGCGCGGGGCGTCCGAGTGATGAGGACGTGTCCGTCCGATGGCGACGCGCGGGGCGTCCGAGTGATCATGACTTGTCGAAGTGGCGGATCTGACTGCACTCGTTGAAGTGAAGGATCCGACTGGCGATGAAGTACTAGACCACTCAGGAAAGTGTGATTCCGAATGAGCTGCAGCCTCCGAGTGCTGCGTAGCCCCCGGTTGCACTATAGGCTCCGACGGCGGATCTGTCGGAATACGAGAAATATAGTATTGAATGGGTAAATTGTAATTCATCGAGTCGGACTCGGGTAAAGGTGAGGAGCAGCTCTCGAGTGTTACTCGAAAGAAGCAAACTCGTAACGGAATGAAGTATGCAGTTTAATTATAAAAGGGACTTATCTGTCTCATGCCCAACGTGACGACGAGGTCTATGTCGCTGACACGACGAAGAGGACTCCACGGAGGGGTCGGCCAGATGTGTCCGAAGTCAACAGAGCGACGTGGTCGATGCTGCACTGCGTTAGGATCGGTGTGGTGACCGAGTCCGAGTAGTAATGAAGTTGGTGCACCGATCCGCCGAGTGATCGCGTAACCAAGTGGCGATGCGCGGAGCTGCCGAGTGATGTAGACGCGTTCAACTGAGTGGCGGCGCGCGGGGCGGCCAGGTGACGAAGGAACGTCCAGTCGAGTGACGATGCGCGGAGCCGTCGAGTGATGACGACGCGTTCCGCCGAGTGTCCGGACGTTTAGTTGTCCGTATGTAAAAAACTTATCTTGACGAAGCGGAGCCAGCGGAGTGGCGACGCGCGGGGCGTCCGAGTGGCGATGGAGCGTCCGACCGAGTGGCGATGCGCGGAGCTGCCAGTAGTCGAAGGAGCATCCAGTCGAGTGACGGCGCGCGGGGCGGCCGAGTGTCGATGGAGCGTCCGACCGAGTGGCGATGCGCGGAGCTGCCAGTAGTCGAAGGAGCATCCAGTCGAGTGACGGCGCGCGGGGCGGCCGAGTGTCGATGGAGCGTCCGACTGAGTGGCGATGCGCGGAGCTGCCAGTTGTCGAAGGAGCATCCAGTCGAGTGACGGCGCGCGGGGCGGCCGAGTGTCGATGGAGCGTCCGACGGAGTGGCGATGCGCGGAGCTGCCAGTTGTCGAAGGAGCGTCCAGTCGAGTGACGGTGCACGGAGCGGCCGAGTGTCGATGGAGCGTCCGACTGAGTGGCGATGCGCGGAGCTGCCAGTTGTCGAAGGAGCATCCAGTCGAGTGACGGCGCGCGGGACGGCCGAGTGTCGATGGAGCGTCCGACGGAGTGGCGATGCGCGGAGCTGCCAGTTGTCGAAGGAGCGTCCAGTCGAGTGACGGTGCACGGAGCGGCCGAGTGTCGATGGAGCGTCCGACTGAGTGGCGATGCGCGGAGCTGCCAGTTGTCGAAGGAGCATCCAGTCGAGTGACGGCGCGCGGGACGGCCGAGTGTCGATGGAGCGTCCGACCGAGTGGCGATGCGCGGAGCTGCCAGTTGTCGAAGGAGCGTCCAATCGAGCGATGGCGCGCGGGGCGGCCGAGGACCTGCACGCTAGTCATCTGGATAGAAATGCCACCGAAATAAACCTGGACATTTTAGTTGTCATCGTGGACGTTTGGTCGTCCGAGTGACGGGCCTGTCAGCTTTCGGAATAAGCCTGTTGGCTGTCCGAGTAACCTGGTTCCCAGCTAACCGACTGACCCTACAAGTTAGCAAGTATAGCCACCAATGTTTGCGCTGGACAATAAACGCCTACACTAATTGGCAGGATTAAAGTCCGAGTACGGTTATGCATGCATGCATGCACGATTTATTGGCGTGGGAAATGCTCACCTGATGAGGCGTTAATGACGCAATTGTGCATGCATGCACGCATGGAAAATGCTCACCTGATGAAGGGCTTAATGAGGGAGGGAGTTTATGAGGCATTGACTCGTTTGATCCCGAACGGCTATCAGTTGCAGGTTGTGGCCGTTTTGTAGGCTGTCGCTGTAGCGCGCGTCCGCTGCCGAGACCGTCATTCGCGACTGACGCCGGAGGAAGGAGCGATGCGCGGCTGTGCCGCGGCAGGCTTGCGCCTCCACCGCGGAGGTCGAGGACACGAGGCGGAGTCGACAGCCGTGCGTGGGTGCTCAATCGACAAGGTTGAAGACGATGATGAAGCGAACGACGCCGGCGGACGCGCGTGACGACGGCGAGGTGGATGGTGCCGGCGGCCATGCGAGGAGGCGCAACGACGACGTCACCGACGAGGTGCAACTAGTTGTGCAGAGGTCGGAGACGACGATGACGTGGACGGCGCCGGTGGCCGCGTGCGCACTAGGCTGTACTGAGGTTGGAGACGAAAGGATGACAGCGCCGGTGGCCATGTGTAGGAGCTTGCCGACGGCGTCATACAACGGGCTGTCCTTTTCTCTTCTCCTCAGCTTCATGACCAACCATGTATTTGTATGTCTGATCCGACAGGAATAAAAGACAAACTCATGGTTAAATAATTGATTGTAAAAAGACTAGATGGAATCGATACTTCCCTGATCCTCTTGTTTGTATAATGGCATGATGGCCAATAAGTTTCTCCGGCGATGGTCATTGATCCGTTGCCGAAGATTGAAGAAAAAAAACCATTTGCACCATGGCTCGATAGACGCCAGGCCCCACGGTGGGCGCCAACTGTCGTGGGAACGACTCCGACAGTACGAAGGGGGTAGGGTAAAGGAGCATGATCTACCGAGATGCATATGGGTGACACGAGTATTTTTAGCAGGTTCGGGCCCCTCTCGGAAGAGTAATAAGCCCTACGTCCTGTCCTCCGGAGAGGGTTCTTGTCTCTGCGTATGAACACGGGGTTACAGAGTGTGTGAGAGGGTTGGAGGAAATGAGTCCCTGGAGGGAGAAGAAGTCCCGAATGAGAAGCCCCGGGCGGCTTATATACAGTCCGCTGCCCGGGAGTTACAAGTCATAAAGACAGGTTCAATTGCGTACTAATGGCCGACCGTTTCAGCCATAATGACGGTGGTAATTGTCTCTGGCGGTTGGACTGCTGTCGTCCGAGTGGACCATGCGACCGAGTGGTTGACCGTCGAGTGGAGGGAGGAGACTCCGAGTGGATGCTGTCGAGTGACTCATACACCATGGTGATTTCAGTCGGAGTCTTCCTTGTAATCTTGTAATCCTTAAGTTCTCCGATGTGATGTCCTTAGGTAGGGTATGCAGGTCAGGCCTGTGACCCTACCCTAGGTACATATCCCCATCAGAGCTTACGTACGCAGCTACCATGAACTCTCTTCTCAACGTACGAACGCCCACGCGAGTGAGTAAATATGACACGTCCAACATACACGGAGCCGGAATGAGCAAGTGGCTTAAAGCACCTAACTAGAACAACTACAATAGAGTGACGGCTATAAGGGATATCACATCAAATTTGTGTCACATCAAATCGTCCCATAAAAGCATTATGGGTTTCCTCCTAAACCGGATTTGTAGTACCGTGAAACATCGGATAGAACAAATCCCGTAAAAATCATCGGTAATAACTACCAAATAGTATAAAAAAACTACAAACAAAATATCGATTGCAATTGGGTGCTCACGACCTAGCTGCTGCTCAAGCCCGCGGCCGCATGGGCATCAGAGCAACTCTAACCGTGCGACTCATACGGACGCGTGCTTTGTTCGTCTTTTGTCCGTTTGGGTCGGTTCGTCCGCTCTCTTTTATAAATAGGTCGGTCGTGCGTCCAACGAAGCGACCCATTTTTCGTCCGCGCACAAAACTTTTCTATGTAAAAAAGGTCCGCGGCTAAAGATCATGCCAGCAACCATGCCAGCGCCAAGAGTTCACGCCAACGATATGGCAGCGGCCAGCATACATATGCCAGCCTCCAAAACGAAGGACGCAGTTTTCATAATGGCCGCACTTGTGCTTTGGTGGCCTCGATCTCTAGCATCTTTGCTTGATTCTCCGCCTCCAACGCGAGCTTCTTATTTGTATGTCCATGAAGGCCCTAATTTGCTCCTCCTTGTCTTGGCGGCGCTTCTCCTCTCTTGAATCCTTGTTGGCGATCATGCCTTGCAAAGTAGCTTGCAAGGCAAGGGACGCCGCTTCGCGCTTGTCCTCTTTCCTGGAGTTGGTCTTCCCCGTGGCCGCGGCTTCTCCCCCTCACCATGCTCTTCAACGGCTGCCCCCCTACCCCACGCGCCTTGATGGCGGTGTATTGCGCTTTGAACTTCTCTTCTCCATTGATGATCATCCAACAATGAGTGAGGTTGAAAGACTTGCCCTCATAATGGACCTTGAATGCTTCCAAAGCTTGGAAGACTTACAAATGGACAAGCAACATTATGGACGAACAAGCTACGGGAAATCAAATAAGCAAGCATGTCGGCATACCATGTCTTCCATGCCGATGCCACTCACGGGACGAGCCTCGATGCTCTCAAGAGTGGAACAAAACTTGTTGCACTCTTGTTGTATCACCCTCCAACGCTTGCCAAACGAGACCCACCCACGCTTGCTCGCCATTTGGTATGGTTTAAACTTCTTGCGCTCGTGGAACTCGCGGTGCACTCTTTGCCAAAATGCCGAAGCCTTTTGCTTGGAGCCTATCTTGGGGTCTTGGCCAATGTCTCTCCAACATTCACAAAGGAGTTTGTCCTCATCCTATGTGTACGCTTTGGTCCGCTTGCTCTTCCGCTTCTTCTTTGCATTGGCTTGGACGGAGAGCTCTTCCTCGAACAATGGCTCTCCATCGATGTCCACTTCATCATCCTCTTCGTCTAGGCCATAGTCTTTCGGGAACTCGTGATCTAGCGGGAAAGAGCTGCCCAAGCCGAGTTGGTCCTCCATGAGGGGGTCGGCCATGCCTCCATTGTCTTCACGAAACGAGTGCCCCATGCCATCGTGCCCGGCCATGAAGGGGGTGATCCCATCTTGGCTTTGCGTCTCGTCGGGATCGAAGGGAACGCCACCGCCACCACCTTCGTAGATGAGGCTCTCCATGAACAGGCGGTTTGCCTCATCTTCCGCAGCCGGCATTTTATCGAACATGTTGCGGGCGTTCCCCATGGTGTCGGCTGGGAGCTCGCGATGTCGTTTGTGCGCACCCCCGGAGGACAATCCACCGCCCACAGGTATCACGTTGAGATCGATGCCCATGGGCGCTAGCATAGCAGGCGCGGCCACGCTCACCTCCGGTGAACCGGAGCCCGTAGAGTAGGACAAACGGGAGGTTCGCGGGTCGTGCCGCTGGAAGCCATGCGCCTGTGGCGTGGTGGACATGCGCGGCGAGTCCAGAAGTTGGTCACGAAGGGGCGATGAGCCGGTGCTGGTCACGGCCACAACGGCAGCGACGAGCCCATGTTGGCCTGGGTTTAACCCTAGCATCAGCAGGGTCTGCCTCGTGGCCTCGAGAACGAGCTGGCGGGTCTTCGCAGCCTTGGCATCTTTCTCTAAGGCGGCGGCGAGGGTGGACGCGGCCGCGGCGTCGTTCCTGGCTTCCTACTGATGCCAACGGTTCTTCCTCCTCAACGATTGGAAGGCGCGATCCTCGGGCATCAGCACCTTCTTCTTCTTGGTCGGCACCGGCCCTTTGCGTGCGCCGCGGGGATTGACTACTTTGGTGGAAACGGGGCCGGCGGAGGCAAGGGAGGCGAGGCCGGCGGCGGCGTTGTGGGTCGGCGCATCGTCGTCCATGGAGCACGTGCGAGTGGGCAGTTTTTTGGGGGGGAAATTAGAGGGAAATGGTGACGATGTGCCACCGACGGGCAGGCCAGGGGGAGGAGAAGGGTGGGCGTCGCGCGCGTCCGTCCCATGTCTGCGCCGAGCCGCCGATGCAAATCCGGCCCAAATTTGGTTCTGGAATGGGTCGCGGGCGGATAAAAGACGGACGACCGTCCGTTTGGGTCGGCGCGTTGGGAAGAGTTTTGTGTCCGCGGCGACCCAAACAGACACGCGCGGACAAAATGGGTCGCCCAGTTAGAGTTGCTCTCATGGCCTGCTCGCAACTGAGCGCCTGCTCGTGCCCGAGCTACTGCCCGCGGCTGCACGCCCGAGCGCCGAGGCTAATTTTTTTTAAATAATACATTTTTTTATAAATTACAGAAATAATACACGAATTTGAAAATTTTCAAAAATAGAATCCAGTCGGCTAGAGCTAAGCCGATAGGCCACGTGGCAGGTTCAGTCGGCTACGGCTAAGCCGACAGGCCACGTGGCAGCTTCTGATTTGCCCGAACACGTCGACCGTCGCGTTGGATTCGCCAGTCGGCCTAGCGCACTGCAGTCGGCTGCGGCCCAGCCGACAGGGTTCCAGTCAGCCCCGGCGCAGCCGACAGGCCGTCCAATCGGCCGGGGCGTGGCCGACAGGGGCCTGCCAGCCCACCGCGCCTTTTCTCCTTCCCTCCACCTTTTCTCCTTCCCTTCTTCTCCTTATCTCCTTCCTCCTGCGCCCGTGAGCTCTCCTTCTTCCTCTTCTTGCTCTCTCTCTCATTTCTCTCTCAGTCTCTCGCAACCCCCCGTCGATCTCCTCGCTGGTCCATCCATTTTTGCATCCAACCCACAGAAAGAGTAGATCATAGCCAACTCCGGTGACCTACGGTATTTTTTTTCCAATAGGATAGTTTTTTTCTCGTTCAAGTGAGGTGAGGAGGAGGCATGGTGGAGGTGGTTGAACCATGGTAGAGGTGGTGGTGAGGAGGAGTTGCTGCTGGGGAGGAAGAGGTGGTGAGGAGGAGGAGGAGGTGCGGCTGAGTTGAAGAGAGGAGCAAGAAGCAGTGGCACACGCGTCGAAGGTATACCTATGTCGTCAAATAATTTCTCTGAGTTGTACATATTTTGAAAAATTAATGTCAGTATTTTTAGTTGCTCCGGGTAATATTTCGTGTTATATGTGCATGTCAAATATTTAGGTCTGTTAGTATTTTTAGTTGCTCCGGTAATATTTCGTGTTATATGTGCATGTCAAATATTTAGGTCTGTTAGTATTTTTAGTTGCTCCGGTAATATTTCGTGTTATATGTGCATGTCAAATATTTAGGTCTGTTAGTATTTTTAGTTGCTCCGGTAATATTCCGTGTTATATGTGCATGTCAAATATTTAGGTCAGTCAATATTTTTAGTTGCTCCGGTAATATCCCGTGTTATATGTGCATGTCAAATATTTAGGTCTGTCAGTATTTTTAGTTGCTCCGGTAATATCCCGTGTTATATGTGCATGTCAAATATTTAGGTCTGTCAAATATTTAGGTATGTCAGTATTTTTAGTTGCTCCGGTAATATCCATAATATATTAAGTTGTTTCAATATTTAGCTTCGTTAATATTCCCTAATCTATGTACTTGTCAAATATTTAGGAGTGTGAATATATGTAGTTTGTCATGTTGTTTAACAGTTGTCTGTCCATGTTAAAAAAAATTATAGGTGAGCCGAGATGTCTGATATAGTGAAGTTCATATTTTTCTACGGTCCTGGTAATGTCCAAACAAATGAGATTGGGGTTGATCTGAGTGAATTTGAGCACATAGAGGTGGCACTGACCGACCCTCAAACATGGCCTCTTAGTCAGTTGAAAGAATGGGTGACAGCATGTTTAGGGCTGAATACTGAAACACAGACCGTGGGTGTTCATGCATTGTGGACCCGGTCAAGTTCGAATGTCTTCTTCTATTTGAGGCCAGTAGAGAGGGATTCTCAGTGGGTGCGCTGGTTACAAGGTTGCGAAACAAGGGGATGCAATCCTTGTGCCTTAGTGCTTCCCGTTCTGAAGGAGGTAATTGCGCCTGAAGGCCAGGGTGGTAACGATCCTGGGCAAAGCAGTGACGGGATGATGTTATCTGTGTCAAATGCTGGAGATGATGGTTACGAACAAGGGCAGAGTAGTCAGGTAGAAGGAGGAAATGGCGATGGTTATTACAGTGGCGAGGCGGACGCGGACGAGGTAGATGGGCACATGCAGAACATCATGGAAGAAGAAGACACCGATATTGAAAGTGGTCATGCAGATAATTCTGACGAGTCAGATGAAGACGAAAATGCAGAGGAGGTCCCGATTCCTGCTTCTTGGAATCATGACTTCTCATCTGCAATGACCGTGAACGATGGTCATGATTCTGCCTGGCAATATCACCAAAACAACATTGCGACCGGTGCTATGTATCCCAACAAAGAAGCTCTGAAGGACGCAATAATAAATTGGGCAATGTCCACGCAAAGGGTTTTCATAGCTGAGGTGTCCAGTCAGAAATACTTGACAATGGTATGCAAGAATGCAGGTTGTCCTGCCAGGGTGCACGGCTATCTCCCTAAGTATGGCACAAGTTGGGTGATCAGTGACCTAGTTCATCACACATGTCTTATTCCCTGCATCCCTCAAGATCATCCCGTCCTTTCATCCACGCTTATTGCGAGGTTGTTTTACAGTGAGATAGTGGAGAGCAAAGCGATGGAAGTTAAGGCTATCCAGACAAAAGTATTCGTCAGGTTCAGGTACAGAATTTCTTACGGCAAGGCTTGGAGGGCTAAGCAAAAGGCGCTTGAGAGCAGATTTGGTTCTTATTTCGATGCATATGACTCAGTTGTCCGGCTCCTCCAGACGCTGAAGGACAGGAATCCGGGCACCTATGTCGACATCGAAGACCTCTTCATGCCAGAGTTCCCAACTGTGAGGGTGCTGCATCGACTGTTCTTCTCTTTCGGTGTATGCATCGAAGCTTTCAGGCACTGTCGACCGGTGATATGTGTAGATGGCACTTTTCTGACTGGCAAGTACAAGGGTCAGATCCTGACAGCCATTGGTCAAGACGGCCAAAATCAAATAGTCCCACTGGCATTTGCTTTTGTTGGGAGTGAGAACATTGGAAGTTGGACATGGTTCTTCAGGCAACTGAAAATATCAGTTGTGAAGGATAAGCCCAATGTGTGCATCCTTCATGACAGGCATGCAGGTATACTCAGTGCGATAAAGACACTGACAAACCCTGGCCCTGAGGAACAAACTCCATGGCAGGACTTGCAGAGCCGTTGGTGCATGTGCCATCTGGGGGCTAATTTCTTCTCGCAGTTCAGAAATAAGAGCCTGATGAATCTATTCAAAAAACTATGCAAGCAAAACCAGCTATGGAAGTACAATTTGATACGTGACAGACTTAATGTGTGCACGCGGAGACACGTTAGGGACAGGAAAGCTGCAAGAGATGCAGCGGTCAGGGCACATGTTGAAGCAGTAGCAGCACAGTTAGCAACAGGACCAGCTGCCGTGGAGGAGGAGTCCGTTGGGCTTTGTGACTTGCCAGGATTTGACCCACCTGGTACTAGGAGAAGGCTCGGGAGGTCGATTAAAACCTTCGAGCAGTGGATAGAGCATGAGCCTCTGGAGAGGTGGTCTTTGCTGCATGACACACATGGAGCAAGGTACGGTGTCATGACTACCAACCTCGCAGAAACATACAACTTTGTCCTCAGAGGAAACCGGGCATTGCCACTTACAGCCATCGTTGAGGGTATTTTCTATGGCACCGTGAAGTACTTCAGAGATAGACGTCAAAAGGCAGAGCAACATATGTTGAACAACCCAAACACACGTTACTGTGAAAGGATTATGAAGTACATGGAAGAAAAGATGGAAAAAGCCAGGTCACACACTGTAGTCCCCATTGGTAATCCTGATGAAAGGCGGTACATTCCAGACCCAGAGAATATGCGAACAAGTAGAGGCAGACGACAATGTCATCGCATCCGGAATGATATGGATGAATCTGAAGCGGGAGGCCCCACTATGCAATGCATTTTATGCAATGAAATTGGCCATAGGGACACTAATTGTCCCACTTTCGTCACTGCCAGTGGTACTGGGCGTGGACGAGGCAACCGGGGACGAGGAAGCAGAGGAGGAAGAGGAGGAAGAGGAGGAAGAGGGAGAGGAAGAACCTAGGCTGCACTAAGTTCTAAATTTGTATTCAGTGTGGCATTAACTTCTAAATTTGTATTAAGTGTGACACTAAGTTCTAAATTTGTATTCAGTGTGGAACTATGTTGAACTTTGTATTAAGTGTGGCACTATGTTTGAAATTTGTATTAGTTGTGATATTATGTTGCAAATTGTATTAAGTGTGGACTATGTTTAAAATTTGTATTAAATATGCCACTAAGTTTGAAATTTGTATTAATTGTGGCAATATGTTTGAAATTTGTATGTGCAGGAATGACAGAAATGTCGTTGCTTAATCCGGAAATTGATAGTAAACATCGTGCGGCGGTAGGTTATGAGCGCCAGCTTGAGCCCCTGTGCACTCGCACTCAAAGGGAAGACTGGATGATACACGAGGGATGGGTTGAACGGTACGTGCTTTATTTATTTGTTTCAATCACGTATATTGATGGGACGCACTAACTGAATTGCCCTAACATGCAGGTTGAAATGGGCTGGCCTATTACCTTTCGCGCGGCTGGTTGAGCGCACGGATACCTCCAGACGCGTCGCCATCGACACCTCTTTGCTCACGTGCTTAGTGGACCGGTGGAGGCCTGAGACCCACACGTTTCACTTCCGCTGGGGAGAGATGGCTCCTACTCTGCAGGATGTGTCACTTTTGCTGGGACTACCGTTGGCAGGTCATGCCATCGGACCGTTGGAGGCAGCGGCTCGTTGGCAGGAAGATTTTGCACAACGTTTCGCGGGTCTTTATGACGGTGCTCCGGCTCTGGCATCGGAGCATCACGGACCTAAGTATGATTGGTTGCTCCATTTCCAGGTTAGTTCCCCTGCCTCATATCTTTCAGTTGTCGCTATGTACTAATGCTTTATCTTTGCTCAATACAGATCCAGAAGTTCCCGGGGTATCCGCAGGTCCCGTTGAATGCGACACAGATCACTCGCAGCCTGGAGGCATATATACTGTGGCTTCTCGGTAAGGTGATGTTCACAGAGAACCATGTCACCACTATAAGCGCGCTCTACATCCCTATTGCACTAGAGATCGCGAGAGCTCAGACGCTGGCTCAGATCACACAGAGGAGTTGGGGTTCGGCGGTCTTAGCGGCTACATATCGAGGTATGTGCAACGCCTGCCAGCTGACGGCACCCACGTCAGCTCTTCTTGGATGCCCTCTATTTCTACAACTGTGGTCGTGGGAGAGGTTCTCTATAGGACGACCGGACGTACGTATTCAAGAGCCTATGCCCGTAATGTTCGATGCTGAAGGCATCGATATGCCTACTTTCGGTCTGTGTTGGACACGTCGCAAGGTATGTCCCGTGTTATAATTTTCTTCTTTGTGTACACTATGGCTGAAACTAACTTGTGTTTCGGCCAGGACGTACGTATTCAAGAGCCTATGCCCGTAATGTTCGATAGCAGGATCCCACGTCAGGCTACGTGTTTCGGCCAGGACCACAGCAGCAGGGTCCCACGCCAGGCTACGTGATGCACCCCCCCCCCCTACAGGTATGTTTCTTCATATTAATTCTTTCCAATATCAATTGCGACTACGTATTTCGTCAGTACTTATGTTCCATCCCTCCCGCAGCAGGCTACGGATATATGGCGTCTATGTCCGGACATGACGCGTCTATGTCCGAATCCAGGTGGGAGAGTGAGCCTGACGATGGGCATAACACACAGGAATACTTGTCGCAGCACAACGAGTGGTTGGACATGTATTCGACTCCTGCACCACCTCCCACACAGGAAACACAGTATGACCTGGACGGGTCCGAGCTTCCTCCCCGTATCATCCGGCCACCCCACAGGTATATGTGGCCGACGCCGGAGACACCACCTCAACGACGTGGCGGACGAGGTGGCTGATGATTGTGCGTCACTTATATCTAGCTATGTATGCGATAGACATATATCTGCCTATGTATGCGAGAGACATATTCTACCTATGTATGCGAGAGACATATTTCTGTTCATTCGCTTTGTTAATCGAGTTACATTTCCGGAGAGACTGCTGCAGATAATTAAGATACAAGTTCATCTGAATTAAACGGTACGACTGACCATAAATAATACTGCATACAAACTACATGAAGACATCATCGTGCTTCTCGCTAACACTACATAAAGTCATCATCACTATTCTCACTAACATGTTTCTTCGACTTAGATTTTTTATTGGCTGACATAAACTCATCGCTGGAAGAGTAACCATCATCACCGGGCTTTGGTGATGCATCGCTGCATTTCTTCTTCTTCGAGCTTGAGCCATCATGAGTTGATACATATTTCGGCGGCGGAACGGACCCAAATAAAAGCTTGAACCATGCCAACATACTGACATCGTGGTTCATTTCTTTAGCGTCCACATTGTATCTCTACAATTCACAAAATGAACAAAAATGAATTAAAACGACAAACATATTAAATATGTAAATCAAATACGAAATTTAAATTACCTTTTGAAACGCAATATATTCATCAACTGGCAAATCTATCACATGATGATCTAAATCATCAAATGATCGTGTGAATCGCGCTGATTCATATATTAGTTCACAAAGTCTTTCCCACCTTGCACGCAACCGAAAAAGTTCTAGTCGAATGTCCGCTGTGTTTCTACTATGACAAGCTGTTTGTCTAAACCTCCGCAAGTTACTCTCACTGCTAACTAATTCATCGAAAGATACACCTGGAGTTCCATGAAGCCCGGACTTCATGGAAACCGCACCCATCAAGACATCACAAGATGCCTCTCGTGAAAATGGACGAGGATCACCCATCACTGCGGATTTGTTAATGCTACCACAACAAGTAGTGAGGAGAAGAGGAAGTGAGGAGAAGTATTGTGAGGACAAGAGGCAGAGAAGAGCTCTTTTTAAATAACCGTCGAGGCTCAGTGCGCTGCTGTTTTCCAGTCACACTCACCACCGAAAGCAACACTTCCAGTCAAACTCACCACCGAAAGCAACACTGCCAGTCAAACTCACCACCGAAAGTAGCACTGCCAGTCACACTCACCACCGAAAGCAACACTGCCAGTCAAACTCACCACCGAAAGTAGCACTGCCAGTCACACTCAGCACCGAAAGCAACACTGCCAGTCACTTCCTGTCACACTCACCACCGAAAGTAGCACTTTTTCGTTGCCTTGCGGCGGCCACACCCGACAGCATCAATTTTCCCTCACTTTCGGTGGTGAGTATGACTGGCAGTGTTGCTTTCGGTGGTGAGTGTGACTGGCAGCGCACTGAGCCTCACAACACTTCTCGTCACTGCCTCTTCTCCTCACTGCCTCCTCTCATCACAGCCTGTAAACCGTCTAAATCAGCATATGGGCAACGAGAAAAGAGAAAGGGCTTGTGGGGCTACTCTGCCTTGCCGCTAGAATTGCATTGCATTGTGGATGGTGGCCGCAGAAGGTCAGATGAGCCGGATGGCGGCGGCGGGCATCACCGGCATCACCGAAAGGGGGGTAAAAAAAAACCAGTCGGCTTAGCCCTAGCCGACTGGCCAGTCGGCTTAGCCGTAGCCGACAGGAGCCCCAGTCGGCTGGGAGGGGGCATGCAGTCGGCGGGGGGCATGCAGTCGGCTATGCTGGGCCCAGTCGGCTTAGCCGCAGACGACTGAATCCAGTCGGCTTAGCTCCAGCCGACTGGATTCTATTTTTGAAAATTTTCAAATTCGTATATTATTTCTGTAATTTATAAAAAAAAATGTATTATTTAAAAAAAATTAGCAGCGCCGAGCGCCTGCTCGTGCCCAGCTGCTGCTCAAGCCCGCATCAGCCGAGCGCCTGCTCGCGCCCAGCTAATGCCCACGGCTGCATCGGCCTCGCCTGCTCACGCCCAGTTGCTGCCCACGGCCGCATCTCCATCTGCCTCCTCCGTGCTCGGCAAGGTCACCGGAGGCTACGAACCATCTCCATCTCAACCTCGGCCACCGCTTCTCTTTTATTTGGCTGGAATCGAATTCGGAAGTGGCGGCGCCGGCTGCAACGGGAGCGGTTGGCGCTGAAATTTATCCCCCCGATCATTTTTGTTTTGTTTTGCACGTCCTTGTAAAAACTGTCTCCAATCCTAATCATCTATGAGAGAGGTCAGTTTTTTGAGGGGGAGGGGCTGTAAAATAGAGGACGTTTTGCGGTACCTCGTGTGGATATTTATTTCGCCTCGTACTGTAAAACGACGGTTATTTTACAGTTTTGAATATTTTGCGAGATCTACTAGAGATGCTCTAAGGGCATCTTCAACGGTAGCCGCTTAGATGGGCGCTTAGGAAGGAAAAAATAAATAGTGTGAAATAAAAAATAGTCATAGCGCTCGCTAACGCAACGCTGGCGGCTAATAGCAGGCGCTAATTAATTGCTAACCGGCCGTAAAACCAGGCGTTGGGCATAGGGTTTCAACTCATGCGAAAGAAAAAAAAGAGCTAAGCGCTCGCCACCAGATATTGCGTCGATGCCGGGCCTGGTGCCAGGATCGGATGGCCCAACTGCCCCATCGACCAGGATTTTGATCCTGGCGCCTACGCTAGCGCCCAGCGTTGTAGATGCCCTTGAGAATTATGCTACAAACTTGAACTCGACTACAGCACGAACTGCAACAAATTTCTCAGAGCAAGGGGTGCGCCATATATTAATGCTAGCATGACTAACTATTGTATGGACGTAATTGACTATAAATGACGTGACAACTCCATATAGCCAGTTGATGGCTGAATATGGACGTCCTGAACCCATGGCATATGAACCAACTTTTCAAAAAATACATTTTAAATACGTTTTAAAATGTCAAAAAATAATATTTCATGCGTACATCTTCGCAACATGTGTGCGTGGCATAAAGTTTTGTGAAAAAATAACTCTTTTGATTTTGCCACCACAAAAAAGACCATTTTCAGTGATTCTAAATAGCGTTCAGGCCAAAAAAATTGTTTTTCGTGAAACTTTCTGCGCGCACATAGAGTAAAGATTTAAGGATGATATTTTTTTCAGAATTTTTTGACATTTAAAAATGAGTTTTTTCAAAGTAAATTCATATACCATGGCTTCATCCATGCACTTCTCGCTGATGGCTATACTATTAACTGTGCTCTTAAACGCACGCGGGAAAGGAAAGATGGGCAGGACAGGGGTGGACATGGATGAGAGGGACCATGAAGTGGCAAAGTGTCCTCGTGTTTGGACGAGGAGGGCAAGAGAAAACAGCCACTGTGCTCCGGCGTGCCTCTCCTGGCCTTGTGCGCGACTGTGCATGAGGACTGCCCTTCGTTTCAGAAAAGGCATGATCTCTCCCGTGTGGGTCTTTGTGTGTGGGTGTTGTCGGTCCCCTGCTTCTCCACCCAGTTGCATATTCATCACAATTCACATCGTATTTCCAATTCCCGATAGAAACATGCAGCACTTTTTCATGAGCCTTTTATCCCACTTTGCATGCAAAGTTATCGTGGTGACGACAGCAGCCACGGTTCAACAAACCGGTTAAGAGTGTTTCCTACAGTTTTTTTTTCTTCTAGAAACACACTCACCCCTCCGAACGTGTGTTGTTGTCGGTTTTCATTGAACAGACTTCACCAAAAGGTCCGGAATAAATTCAGGAAAAGGCAAACAGTCATGTCAAGTTCAATACATGAAGCTGGTGGGTTGATTTCACAATATATGATGTAATAATCAAAGCTATTCTCAGTTCGCCTACTCATATCTTTTTACTACCATGTTGTTATCATTTATTTGCTTTTCATAAAGGAGGTGCACAGCCCATTATCGACATCAATAGATAATATTAGTTTCACTAAACAAACTAAACGATTTTGCTTAAAGCATGGACAACCGCCATTTCATGAAATCATGGTAGATTTCTCAACCGTGTGATTTGTTTTGTGATACCAGTGATTCTCTTCAGAGACGACGAGAAGCTGGACTGGAGCGACGTGATGCGATCTGCGCCGTGCTAGACGGGTAATGAAGGGAAGTTTTGGCTATGTGATGAGGACAATAGATGCAAGGATAAAACTCTTCATGATACCTAAAAGTAAAGGATGGTTGCGGTACACGGGGTTAGGGGAGGGCCCGGTTTGTGGTGACGGTTTTGTGAGGGTGGGCGGCGACACGACGTAGTAGTGGGAGCCACCGGAGAGGAGCAACCATTGGGCTATGCAGGGGGTGGTTCGCCGGAGACGACGAAGGCCAGGCGAGGCGGGAGGTGGGGAGGGAGGGAGGAGGAGGGTGAACCGTTCGATCCCTACCGTAAGGTAGGATCCAACATCAACTGTGCTTTGCCTTATGAAACAGTCGCCTACCCAACAGCTCGGACATGTGCCTGTCCGAAAAGCGTCGCACGACACAAGCAATGACTCCCAACGGGATATATGGTAGTAACAGGAAAGCAAAAAGGAGCCAGCCAGCCAATGCTAAGCTACAGCATTGGACGAGCAAGGAGCAACAGTTTCATCAGAAACCAAATACTGCAGGCAGCGGGGTCAGCTATTGCTTGCGGCAAGACGTGTCGTGCAGGAGCGACGACAACCATTCGGCCCCGTATGTTTCTCCCGTTGTGCTCGCCGACATCGGTGCCTGCTCCAGCGGGATCGAGCGTCAGCGCCACTGCTGCCCCTGAGCCGCATGGTCCGTGTCAACGGAGGCGAGAGAGCAGGGCACTATTTTTTTGTTCCGAGAGTTAAGGTTCGGGTGTGTATTCATGTCGTGAGGTGATGGAAACCCACCAGTCCTGGTATGTGCGTCCGGTCGGTCGGTCTCATGCTCATGAATGATGCATCTGCTTGCTTCTGTGCACGACCTCCTCCTCCCTCGCTGCTACGTGATCCCGTCGCTGTTGCTGCTTGCTGGTAGGATTCGGGCTGGGGTTTGTGCTGCAGTGATTGCCTGGTCATCCGGTCGTTGATGGTGGCAGCACGCACGTACTGTTCCTCCCACCATAAAGATATGAGATCACTGTACCAAATGGCGTTAAACTAAATTGTACACAACGTTTGACGACGACGGCCATGTCTTCTCCCCCTTCTCCCCCTTTCTGTCAGAGCATCTACAACCGAATCACTCGCACCCGTCTCAAACGCCCGGACAGGCCGCCCAGTCACTGAACGGTCACGAAAATGCGACACAGACGGATGCCTTAAACGGGCCTCAAACGTCCGGGCTGACCGGCACCCCTCATATCCATCTCATGAGATGAGTATGAGGAGTGACCGGGCGTGTCTGGTCAGTGATCCTGCGTCCGCCACATATGATTGGACCCACATTTTCTCTTTGTTTATTCGTTCTCACTTCATCTCCACCAATTGCATGCATGTGACCGGACGTATAGGGGTAAAGTGAGGGACATGGCTACGAAAATGAAAATTTAAGAGGTGACCGGTCACTGTGCGCGAACGCGCCCGGTCGCGTCCGCGGTCGTTTGAGGGGTCAGATTTGCCAAGTCCGGCTGCAGATGCTCTCACCTCCCCTCGCTCTTACAATCCCTGTTTGTTCTTTGTCTCCCCTCACCTTCTCCTCTGGCGGCCTCGACAGCCGATGTGGGCAGGGGAGGGAGGATAGGTTTTAGTAGGTTTAGAGCATCTTAAATGCAGACCCCTAAAACGGACATCGCATCTGTCCGCGGGTCGGTCCGAACAGGTGTTCGGATACTGATATGGGAGTTGGCTAGCCAAATCTAGCCGCAAACTTCCAATCACATTTCAAACAGAATTTAATTAAAAGAAACAAATTTGATGCAAGTTTAGACTAACTGGACGACTTTCATTCAAACATAGATAATTTTTACCTAAACGGGAGCATGTTTATTACATTTCTGACATATTTCTACTAAACTATAGTGAACTAGGCTATTTAAACCTAGTCTAAATGATTGCTGGCCATGGCGATGCCCATCTCTCATCACATATCTTGTCCATGTCCAACAACAACCTCGCTGGCTGACCATGAGCCTCGTGAACTAAAATTTCAGCGGGAAGGGGTGAATAGTCTCCGGCTCCACGAAGCAGGCAAGCTCACCGACTATGAGGCCCGGCAAGATAGTGATGGTGGCCTTCTTGGGACACAAGCGACGACGACCCCCATGTTCTACTCTTCCTCACACTAGTACAAAACAGGGCATCGGTCCACCCCTGAGAAGCCCATTAGTTCCGGTTCACTCACGAACCGGGACCCATGGGGGCATCGGTCCCGGTTCGTGAGGCCAGGGCGCCGGCCGGGCCTCGTGGGCCATTGGTCCCGGTTCGTCGGACCCCTTTGGTCCCGGTTCCAGACACGAACCGGGACCAATGGGCCTCGCTCCTGGCCCACAACCATTGGTCCCGGTTTGTGGCTGGAACCGGGACTAAAGGTGACCCCTTTTGTCCCGGTTCCAGCCACGAACCGGGACCAATGCGCCTCGCTCCTGGCCCACAACCATTGGTCCCGGTTTGTGGCTGGAACCGGGACCAATGGTTGGCCTATATATAGCCCCCGCCCGTGAGCAGAGCAATGCATTGCTCTGTTTTTTTGCCCGGCCGTGGGAGAGCTTTTGTGGTGCTCTAGCTCACCTCCTATGCATATGAGGTGTTCGATGAAATGCCCGAGCCACACTTAAGCTTTCTCCTCTCGAAGCTCCTTGTCCAAGCTCCATTTTCCTCAAGATTTGTCTAGGTTTGGCGGTCCGTCCTGTCCCGTCCCCGTCCTCACCGCCGTCGATCGCCCGCGCCCATCTCGGCGCCGGCAACACCGTGGTTAGCCTCTTCTTCTTATCTTCTTTCTAAAAGAAAAAAGTTCTTACTTGTGTGTTTTAATTAGATGCTCTAGAGAGTTATATGTTGTTCAATAATAAGAACTATATAACGCACGTAGATGAACCGGCAATGGATGTACCGTGACCGACGCACCTCCGAGTATATTAAGGGCCTGCATAATTTTCTCGAAGCGGCTGAGGCAAACAAGCAGAATGGTTTTATGCATTGTCCATGTACTGTCTGTGAGAATACGAAGGCTTTCTCCAACTCTAAAACCCTTCACTTCCACCTGCTTGAGAACGGTTTTATGCCACACTATAATGTTTGGACCAAGCACGGAGAAAGAGGGGTTATGATGGAAGACAACGAAGAAGAAGAGGATGATGACAACTACCCGCCCCCTGAATACGGTGATGCTGCAATGGGGGAAGCTGAAGATCAAGAGGAACCAGACGATGTGCCCGATGATGATCTTCGCCGGGTCATTGTTGATGCATAGAGAGAATGCGAAAGTGAAAGGGAGAAGTTGAAGTTCGATCGCATGTTAGAGGATCACAAAAAAGGGTTGTACCCAAATTGCGAAGATGACAACAGAAAGCTCGGTACCACACTGGAATTGCTGCAATGGAAGGCAGACAATGGTGTATCTGACAAGGGATTTAGTTCGCTGCTGAAAATAATGAAGAAGAAGCTTCCAAAGGATAACGAATTGCCTGGCAGTACGTACGAAGCAAAGAAGGTTCTATGCCCTCTAGGATTGGAGGTGCAGAAGATACATGCATGCCCTAATGACTGCATCCTCTACCGCGGTGAGTACGAGGATTTGAACGCATGCCCGGTATGCGGTGCATTGCGGTATAAGATCAGACGAGATGACCCTGGTGATGTTGAGGGCGAGCGCCCCAGGAAGAGGGTTCCTGCCAAGGTGATGTGGTATGCTCCTATAATACCACGGCTGAAACGTCTGTTCAGAAACAAAGAGCATGCCAAGTTGATGCGATGGCACAAAGAAGACCGTAAGAAAGACGGGAAGTTGAGAGCACCCGCTGACGGGTCGCAGTGGAGAAAAATCGAGAGAAGGTGGGGGGACTTTGCAGGTGACGCAAGGAACGTATGGTTTGGTTTAAGTGCAGATGGCATTAATCCTTTTGGGGAGCAGAGCAGCAATCATAGCACCTGGCCCGTGACTCTGTATACTCAGTTTCACTTACTCGAGGTTAAGTAATGTAATTGATGAGTTATATATGCGTGCGCAGTTTCCACTTTATTCTGCTATCCATTAAGCTTGACGGGGCATTAGTAACTGTCTTAGACTCGAGACGTAAAGATCCCGAGAATTATGCGGACATGACTGCAATGCTCAAGAAGTAAGTTCAGTCACTACCGGGACCATATCGGCATGCAACTTTCGTTAATTTCCTGATATCAAGTAATCATTTTCTTTGCCTGGCAGGGTTTGGAAGAAGTTCACCCGAAAGGTTCCCGGTCTAAACAAAGAGTTGCGATTTACGCACCCCAAAGTAAGTAGTACTAGCTAGTTCCGCGCATCTCTAATTGATTCAAATTTTCATCAATATATCATTACCATGCTTGCTTATCAGTTTGATTGAACTCTATTCTCGTAAAGTGCTTGTACCAGAAAGAAGGGACTGTTTTATGTGCATACTACGTATGCGAGTTCATTCGCCACTCGACCTCTGAGCGGGGCTTCTCTGACAAACAATTTGAAGTACGTAAATAATATTCACAATTTTATTTTATATATTACCATCAATTGTGTTGAGTTTTATTTATATATATGCATGTATTGACCCCCTTCTTTAAATTAGATCTGGCAGATGCGGGATGAACTCCTACCATATGATCGCATACGAGCAATTCAAGAGGAATTGGCGGGATTCTTTCTTGACACCGTCATACCTAAAGACGGGGAATACCATGCGGATTTGTGATTGGATCTTAGGTAGATGATGTTAGGGATTGTAAAAGATGTTATATTGTATATATGTAGTACCGTCGGATAGATATACGAAAACTTGTCGTTCGACCAAGCACGGAGAAAGAGATGTCACTTCTCTCTATATATGTTCAGCATGACGATCTTGTGTAATTAATGGTTTCCTTCATTTTCTTATTAGCTAGCATCGAGTTATCTCTATATGTATAGTAGCTACCGTCGACCGAGCACGGAGAAAGAAAGGACACTTCTCCCTATTAGCTAGCTAACACAATATGAAACCCCTAAATTAACCCTCCAAAACCCCCCAACCCCCCCCCCCCCCTTCAAAAAAAAAACCCAGCTGCTGCCTGAAGCTGATGCGTGGATGACCTTTGGTCCCGGTTGGTGTGACCAACCGGGACTAAAGGTCCTCCTGCCTGGGCTCCCCGCTGCGGCCACGTGGATGCCTTTTGGTCCCGGTTGGTGTTACCAACCTGGACCAAAGGTCCTCCTGCCTGGGCTACTCGCAGCGGCCACGTGGAGCCCCTTTGGTCCCGGTTCGTAAGCGAACTGGGACTAAAGGTTTTGGGCTTTAGTCCTGACCCTTTAGTCCCGGTTCCAGAACCGGGACTAAAGGCCCTCTGGAACCGGGACTAAAGGCCCTTTTTCTACTAGTGTCACTATCGGCGGTGGTTGTGCACGTACCAGCCTCGTCGTTGTGGCGGCGAGGTGCAGCTAACGCGGAGCTAGCAACGTCGCCGGTGCCCCCATCAAATTCCTCCGGCGTCGCATCGATGTTCGTGAACAGAGCATCTTTCTTCGCCCGCAGGACGTGCAGTCGCCATCGCTCGCGGTGGGATTTGTCATGACTCGTAGTATATGAGAGTGTTTTTTTTATTAAACTTTGCATTCATGATAGGAAACTTGGGGTGAATTTAAACTTCCATTTAAAATACTATGTCAAATTTCATTCAAACATAAAATTGACATGACCTTTACTCTTATTTATAGTTTGGGTTCAAGCTGCAATTAAGAATTCTGATAAGGACCTAAGTGCTACAAGTATAATTCAATTATGAACTGAAAATGCATTTATAAATAGTACATAATTGGATAATAGAAACTTAAACATAATTAATAATTTCAATAAATAATACAAAGTATTATTACAAAAGAATAAAGAAATCTTTATTATAAATTATAAGTACATTTCTCTAGTTAGGAAGCTTGAGAAAAGATAAAACCTATACTAAGCTACCTATTTTTAAATCCTATCTAAACCTATCTGAATCTCCAAGATCTTCTTCTTTTCAAACCTGCAAAAGAAATGGTATTAAGTTAGTAGTGTAGCATAGCCAAGCCACATCTTAACACAAGTAGGATTGATCAAAAACAACAAGCTAGCTATAGAGAGTCAAACGGTAGCAATCAAGATCCAATTTCCAATCCAAATAAGTTGATCTTGTCGACATAAGAAAAGATCCAACAATGCCAGCAATACCAATGGAACGGTGGCAACAATAGCAAGACCAACAAGTTAAGAAGCAGATCACAAAAAGATAAAAAGCCAAGCAATAGATCAAAACCCTAACTAGCACTAGCCCTATAGATTTCTTAAGCCACTTATCCGTGTTTAGTGTCAGTGCAAGAGCATGGTTCCCCCATGTTTGGTTTTGGTATTGATGACAATCCCTATGGACTAATGGTTGCCTTGAGTTATATTTGAAGGTTTGTCCATATGCATTGCTCGAAGACCATTTGTTGGTTTCAAGGCTATTAGGAAAAGAATATGTGTGAACAAGGTGCTATTCAAGGAGTTATCCAAAGATTGGTCATATACAAGGTTGATCAAGACTAAGTAAAAAGAGTGATTGAAGTTGATCAACACACAAGCGTAGAAGATGTACCGATAAGGATCAAGTGATCCAATGGTATGGTAAGCATTGTCCATTACGCTTTGTGTACTCACCCGTGGTCTATATGAGAGTTGTTTGTGTGATTAGGTATGTTTCCATGGGCATGCATCAAAAGGAAGATCTCATATGTCCCAGGGAGGATGGCATCAAGTGTTGATAGTCATCAAGGTTGCGGTGTGTAAGTTCAAGTGGAGCATCACGAAGATATCACATGCTTGAAACTCGTCGTTCATTGTGGTGATAATGAACATGTGAAGATGTGCCGAAGAGAGGCTCACCCATAGTGGAGTATGGGGGAGCAATATACAGGTCTTCATCGAGCCAGCACAACCAAGAAAGGTGGTCCAACTTGAAGAAGTCAATATCGTCATCATCTAGCTCAAGTGGACTATGCGCAAGGCAAAGGTTTGTCCTTGATAGGTTTTCTGTTTTACCGGTCTCATGGTGTTAGTTGGGAGGCTGAGTCATAGGATCAATTGTCATACTATCAAGGGGGGCTCTCGAGTGAGTAGCTTGATCGTATCGTTCATAGAGAGCTCAAACATTGCATCTTGGCATCATCTTTCCTGGTTCTTGTTTGACTTTTCTCTGTGAGAGTTTTGGAGCTTATTGTCATCTTCATGACAAGCTCAAGTTCATCGAAAATGGATTTCGTATGCATCTTCTATTGTGTTTTTGATGGTGGAGTTTTTGCCGGTTCATATTTTGAGAAGGTCCTCTCCCTTATACTATTGGCATTTATTCTAGATTGCTAGTTCTTAATATATCCAACATGCTTGAGTTTGCTAATTTTTTAGCATGTATGCAAAAGTTAGGACGGTTTTGGTTTCTTCTGTTTTGCTTGGGCTACTTTGCAGCACCCAAGCGGTAGTAACGCTCGGTACCACGGTAGTACCGCTTCATGTTGTACTTCCATTGTGGTCTATCGCAGCTACTTCCGTTTGGGAAAATGCATCTATTTCTCTTTGGTATTTTAAGCGATAGTCGAGCGGTAGTACCACATTCTACTACCGCACGCACTTTCGCTAGCTCATATGCTTCTGTAACTCATCATAGTTTTCACGGTAGTAGAGTGGTATTAGGGCGTGGTAGTACCGCTTCGTGCGGTACTACCGTCCTACCCACCTTATGGAGCGGTAGTACTTTTCCCCCGAGCGGTAGTACTGCTTGAGCTCAACCAGTGAGCATAACGGTTGGATTCGTGGGGACCTATTTAAAGGGGTCTTCTTCCCCAATGGTTCTTATCCTTTGAGCTTGTTTTTGCCCCCCCCCCCCCCGTTGTTGAACCTCTTGGAGCTTGCTATCTCCCAATCGCTCCAATGATTCTTACTGCTTCTTGAGGTAAAAGAGAGAGGAGATCTAGATCCATATTTCCATCAATCACTTTCTCCTCTAAGTGAGGGGAACCCGTAGGATCTAGATCTTGGAGTTCTTTGTGTTCTCCTTGTTCTTCCTCCATAGCTTTTGTTGTTGTGGTGGGATTTGAGAGTGAGGGACTTGACCACTTGGTCTGTTCTTGTCATTGCATTAGTTGCATCGGTTTGAGTTCTCCACGGTGATACATGGAAGTGAAAAAATTGAGAAGCTTGTTACTCTTGGGTGTTTGGGCACCCTAGAGCTTGTGCCTCTTGGGTGCCTGGGCGGCTGGGCGCCTTAGACGGTTGGTGGCATCTCGAAGCTCAATCATTGTGGTGTAAAGCTCCGGGTAAGCATCAGGGGTCTCCAATTAGGTTGTGGACATTGCTCCAAGAAATTTTACGTCTTTTGATGACCACCCCCAAGGGTTGCCAATTGTACGGGTTTGGTGACCGCCCCAAGGGTAGCCATTTCTACGGGTTTGGGGACTGTCCTCAAGGGCCCCTTAGTGGAATCACGACATCTTGCATTGTGCAAGGGCGTGAGGAGATTACTGTGACCCTAGTGGCATTTTGGGGAGCATTGTGCCGCCACACCACTCCAAACAAAGATTAGCTTACGCAAAGGTGTGAACTTCAGGATACATCGCTGTCTCCGCGTGCCTCGGTTATCTCTCACCCGAGTCCTTCACTTATGCACTTTACTTTGTGATAGCCATATTGTTTCATGTTATATATCTTGCTATCACTTAGTTGTTTATCTTGCTTAGCATTAGTTGTTGGTGCACATAGGTGAGCCTGGTTGTTTTAGGTTTTGTGCTTGTCAAATTAAACGCTAGTTTTATTTCGCATTTGTTCAATCCTAAAACGTACTTATTTTAAAGTGCCTATTCACCCCCCCCTCTAGGCGACATCCACGTCCTTTTAGTCATTAATTGACCACTACCACTGTAGATGATCTATTGCCAATGTTCATCATCCAAAACAATCCATCACGTAGATAAGCAACACACCAGCCGACCAAGGGACAAGTTTGCAAGAAATTAGCCACCATAAGCTTAAAGGATCAGGTCAAGCACAACGAAACACACAAGCAACTAATGTCACTGCCACCACAACCGGAGCATCATAGTCAACCAGATCGCACAAGCAGCACAAAAGAAGCAGTTGAGTCATATGCCCATGTGGCAAGTGACTAAACCATTCCCCAGCCTATAAATAAGCCAAGCCAACCGGCTAGACAAACTTTAGAACCACCAGATACAATAGTACATACCATGAGACCACTAAACGGTTACAAATCAAGCAGCTAGGAGGTGCATGGCTACCACAAGAAGCAGGCCCAACAGATCCCACAACACAAAGCTACAAAAGACCACCAGGTAGGAATTGTTATGATGAATCCTCGGGTTTGGATAGAGATGCTATGCCCGACATCATTGGATTTTAGGAGCCATGATAGCATCTATAGTTCACCAAGTGAGTTATGCCCTAGACCAGGATCATAGGCTAGGCTAGCTCAAGGAACATCTGCTCTTATCAGTGAACAGAAAGATGGACAAGAAGTAGAAGAGAGGGGCCATGATCAGGAGGTATTTGCTCATACTAGTAGAAGAGAGGGGACAATAGTGAGAAGAGAACTATCTAAGTCAGTGCAAGAACTAGACCACCAGTAGAACATGTACATGATTTGCTAGAACAGAACACCTGCACAACACTTACACTTGGTATTTTTCTGCAAATAGAAATTCAAGCACCCACGGTCACATGGTCTAGTAGTAATTACTACTTATACAACAATAGTGGCAATATGTATGTATAAATGTATACATAGTAAGTTGTATGTGTACATATAAACAAGTTAACACATAGAGTGGTAATATAGCAAGTTAAAGAGAACAATTGAAAGGAAAATGTGATAACAAACTTAACTGAAGCACAAAGAACCACTGATTGAACTATAACAAGTTCAGTAAACTTGTTGGTGCAACTTTTTGCCCCCTTATGTTTGGAGATTGTTGTCAGAAATAGAAAGGGACTAATTTTGCAAGTGTACATAGGGAGAAATGTCCCTTGAGTATCGATAATTGTGAATAGTGTTGGATGGCACTCTCCTGGATCATATCCGTGGACAACGTCTGGCAATAAAAAGGAACATTGGCAGTGTCCATTTGCGGGTCAGTGTTGGAGATGCCCTTATGCTTCACTAGTCAGCCTTGGAGATGCCCTTATGCTTCACTAATCTTATGTTGAATATAGCATAAGATATTATCTATCATAGGCAGAAACACCCAATGTTTATGGATGCCTAAGCCTCCCCTCGACAAAGATAGGTATTGGAAATACTGGTAGCCTTGACAATTCCATGTAACCCAAACTAATGCGCACACCTCCACATGGATTTGAGCTTTCAGCTTAAGTTGGATTCCCACCAAACAAATTTCTAACATATTATTAATATTCGTATGCGGTGGTAAGTTACATGCTACATGGATGGTACGTCATAGAAGTTAAGCAAATGGTCAATTAAGGAACATATATTGGATTGTTTCACAAGAACATCACTTTTTTTCTAAACCTGCCATATGAGTTTCTCAAGTCAATCGTAGTTAAGAGAACTTTCTTGTTGAAGCATTGCATAATTGTTTTGATCCTCACTGAGACTTTTACCTTCCAAAGAAGAGTTTCACTCTAGAGCTTGAGATAAGGCGCACGTAGGACCATCGAAGCCACTCATGTGTTGTCGCCACTACTTTTCCATGATCCCGGCAGCTAGATGCGACGAGCGATCCCCATCGCTGCACAACCGTCGCTCTGCATCATGTTGGAAATATGCCCTAAAGGCAATAATAAATTGGTTATTATTATATTTCCTTGTTCAGGATAATCGTTTATTATCCATGCTATAATTGTATTGATTGGAAACTCAAATACATGTGTGGGTACATAGATAACAAAGTGTCCCTAGTAAGCCTCTACTAGACTAGCTCGTTGATCAGAGATGGTTAAGGTTTCCTAGCCATAGACATGAGATGTCATTTGATAACGGAATCACATCATTAGGAGAATGATGTGATGGACAAGACCCAAACTATGAACGTAGCATATGATCGTGTCAGTTTATTGCTATTGTTTTCTGCATGTCAAGTATCTGTTCCTATGACCATGAGATCATGCAACTCACTGACACAGGAGGAATACCTTGTGTGTATCAAACGTCACAACGTAACTGGGTGACTATAAAGATGCTCTACAGGTATCTTCGAGGGTGTCTATTGAGTGGGCACGGATAAAAACTGGGATTTGTTACTCCGTGTGACGGAGAGGTATCTCGGGGCCCACTCGGTAATACAACATCACAACAAGCCTTGCAAGCAATGTGACTAAAGTGTTAGCCACGGGATCTTGTATTACGGAACGAGTAAAGAGACTTGCCGGTAACGAGATTGAACTAGGTATAGAGATACCGACGATCGAATCTCGGGCAAGTAACATACCGAAGAACAAAGGGAACAACATACGGGATTAACTGAATCCTTGACATAGAGGTTCAACCGATAAAGATCTTGGTAGAATATGTAGGAACCAATATGGGCATCCAGGTCCTGCTATTGGTTATTGACCGTAGAGGTGTCTCGGTCATGTCTACATAGTTCTCGAACCCGCAGGGTCTGCACACTTAAGGTTCGATGACGTTTCGGTATAGTTGAGTTATGTATGGTGGTGACCGAAGGTTGTTCGGAGTCCCAGATGAGATCCAGGACGTCACGAGGAGCTCCGAAATGGTCCAGAGGTAGAGATTGATATATAGGAAGTCCTGTTTTGGTCACCGGAAAAGTTTCGGGTACTTCGGTAGTGTACCGGGAGTGCCGGGAGGGTACCGGGGGACCATCGGGAGGGGCCTCTCGCCCCAAAGGGCCTCATGGGCTGTGGGAGGAGGTAAACCAGCCCCTTGTGGGCTGGCTGAACCCCCCCCCCCCCCCCCAACAAGGCCCATGCGGCTAGGGGTGGGAAAGTCCAAGTGGAGGAAAGGAAAACCAAGTGGGGGAGGAATCCTACTCCTAGTAGGATTGGAGTTGGACTCCTCCACCTCCCCACTTCGGCCGCACCCTAGGGGGAACCCTAGGGGCGCCGGCCTCCCTCCCCTTCCTCCTATATATACTGGAGGGGAGAGAGGGCAGCCGCACCAGAAAACCCTAAGCCACGGTGCAGCCCTCTATCCCCAATAGATCAAGTCCTCTAGTTTTCAGCAGTGCTCAGGCGAAGCCCTGCTAGAATAGTTCCACCACCACCGCTGCCGCGCCGTCGCGCTGCCGGAGAACTCATCTACCTCTCCGTTCCCTCTTGCTGGATCAAGAAGGCGGAGATCGTCATCGAGCTGTACGTGTGCTGAACGCGGAGGTGCCGTCCGTTCGGCACTAGATTCGAAGGACCGTGATTGGATCGCGGGACGGATCGTGATTGGATCGCGAGACGGATCGTGATGGGATCACGGGATGGCTTGTGATTTGGATCGCGAAGACGTTCGACTACATCAACCGTGTTTCTTAACGCTTCCGCTTAGCGATCTACAAGGGTATGTAGATTCACTCTCCCTCTCGTAGATGCTCATCACCATGGATAGATCTTGCGTGTGTGTAGGAAAATTTTTGTTTCCCATGCAACGTTCCCCAACAGTGGTATCCGAGCTAGGTCTATGTGTAGATGAGATCACGAGTAGAACACAAAGGAGTTTGTGGGTGTTGATGCTCAGATTGCTTCCTCCCTTGGTCTTTTCTTGATTCAGCGGTATTGTGGGATGAAGCGGCCCGAACCAACATTACTCGTACGCTTACGAGAGACCGGTTCCATCAACTGACATGTAACTTCGTTGCATAAAGATGGCTGGCGGGTGTCTGTCTCTCCCACTTTAGTTGCATCGGATTCGACAAAGGCGGTCCTTGAGAAGGTTGAATAGAAATTTGTGTATCACCGTTGTGGTTTTTGCGTAGGTAAGAATCGTTCTTGCTAGATACCCGTAGCAGCCACGTCAAACATGCAACAACAATTAGAGGACATCTAACTTGTTTTTGCAGGGTATGTTGTGATGTGATATGGCCAATTACATGATGAGATATATGTGATGTATGAGATGATCATGTATTGTATAGAATATCACGACCTGCATGTCGATGAGTACGGCAACCGGCAGTAGCCATAGGGTTGTCTTTAATTTATTTTCGCCGTTTTGCTTTACTTTATTGCTATGAGTTAGCAATAGTCATAGAAGAAACAGTTGGCGCGACAACCTCATGGCGACACATTGATGGAGATCAAAATGATGGAGATCATGGTGTCATGCCGGTGACGATGGAGATCATGCCGGTGCTTTGGAGATGGAGATCAAAAGCACAAGTTCATGGCCATATCATGTCACTTATGATTTGCATGTGATGTTAATCCTTTTATGCATCTTATTTTGCTTAGGACGACGGTAGCATTATAAGGTGATCCCTCACTAAAATTTCAAGATAAAATTGTGTTCTCCCCGAGTGTGCACCGTTGCGAAAGTTCGTCGTTTCGAGACACCACGTGATGATCGGGTGTGATAGACTCTACATTCGCATACAACGGGTGCAAGCCAGTGTTGCACAAGCGGAACACTCGGGTTAAACTTGACGAGCCTAGCATGTACAGACATGGCCTCGGAACACAAGAGACCGAAAGGTCGAACATGAGTCATATAGTAGATATGATCAACGTGGAGATGTTCACCATTGAAACCACCTCATCTCACGTGATGATCGGACTTGGGTTGGTGAATTTGGATCATGTAACACTCGGATGACCGGAGGGATGTCAATTTGAGTGGGAGTTCTTTAGTAATATGATTAACTGAACTCATTATCATGAACATAGTCAAAATGTCTTTGCAAATTATGTTGTAGATCTGTAGCTCGCGCTGTAGCTCCCCTGTGTTTTTTATACGTTCCTATAGAAATAGAGTTGAAAGATGATGGTAGCAATAATGCGGACTGGGTCCGTGATCTGAGGATTGTCCTCATTGCTGCACAGAAGGCTTATGTCCTTAATGCACCGCTCGGTGCTTCACCCCCTCAAGCGTGGTCTATAGATGTTGTGAACATCTGACAGGCACGTTCGGATGACTACTTGATAGTTCAGTGCGTCATGCATTACGGCTTAGAATTGAGGCTCCAAAACGTTTTGAACATCACGGAACATATGAGATGTTCTAAGAGCTGAAATTGGGATTTCAGGCTCGTGCCCGTGTTTAGAGGTATGAGACCTCCAACAAGATTCTTTGCCTGCAAGATGAAGGAGAATTGCTCAATAGGTGAGCATGTGTTCAGATTGTCTGGGTGCTACAATCGCTTGAATCGAGTGGGAGTTGATCTTCCAGATAAGATAGTGATTGATATAGTTCTCCAAGTCACTGTCACTAAGCTACTAGAGCTTCGTGATGAACTATAAAATGCCAGGGATGGAAATAATGATCCTTGAGCTATTCGCGATGTTTGACACCACGAAGATAGAAATCAAGAAGGAGCATCAAGTGTTGATGGTTAGTGAAACCACTAGTTTCGAGAAGGGCAAGGGCAAGGAGGGAAACTTCATGGATGGCAAGTCAGTTGCTGCTCCAGTGAAGAAACCCAAGGTTGAACCCAAACCCGAGACTAAGTGCTTCTATTATGAGGAGAACGGTCGCAGAAGCGGAACAACCCTAGATACTTGGTAGATAAGAAGACTGGCAACGTCGACAGAAGTATATTTGATATACGTGTTATTGACGTGTACCTTACTAGTACTCCTAGTAGCACCTGGGTATTGGATACCGATTCGGTTGCTAAATGTTAGTAACTCGAAATAAAAGCTACAGAATAAACGGAGGCTAGCTATGGGAGAGGTGACGATGAGTGTTGGAAGTGTTTCCAAGGTTGATGTGATCACCATCGCACGCTCTCTCTACCTTCGGGATTAGTGATAAACCTAAATAAATGTTATTTGGTGTTTGCGTTGAGCATGAACGTGATTAGATCATGTTTATTGCAATATGGTTATTCATTTAAGTTAGAGAACAATGGTTATTCTGTTTACATGAATAATACCTTCAATGGTCATGCACCCAATGAGAATGGTTTATTGAATCTTGATCGTAGTGATACACATGTTCATAATATTGATGCCAAAAGATACAAAGTTAATAATGAGAGTACCACATACTTGTGGCACTGCCGCTAAATGTCATATTGGTGTAAAGCGCAAGAAGAAACTCCATGCTGATGGATCTTTGGACTCATTCGATTTCGAATCGGTTGAGACATGCGGACCATGCCTCATGGGCAAGATGACTAAGACCCCGTTTTCCAGTATGATGGAGCAGGCAAGTGACTTATTGGAAATGATACATATTGATGTATTCGGTCCAATGAGTGTTGTAGCATGCGGTGGATATCGTTATTTTCCTACCTTCACTGATGATTTGAGTAGATATGGGTATATTTACTTAATGAAACACAAGTCTAAAACGTTTGAAAAGTTCAAACAAATTCAGAGTGAAGTTTGAGATCATCGTGACAAGAAGATAAAATGTCTACGATATGATCGTGGAGGTGAATATCTGAGTTACGAGTTTGGTATGCAACTTAAGACAATGTGGAAGTTGTTTCACAACTCACGCCGCCTGGAACACCATAGTGTGATGGTGTGTCTGAACGTCGTAGTCGTGCTTTATTGGATATGGTACGTACTATGATGTCTCTTATCGATTTGCCACTATCGTTTTGAGGTTATGCATTAGAGACAACTACATTCATTTTAAATACGGCACCATCTAAGTCCGTTGAGATGACACCGTATGAATTTTGGTTTGGCAGAAACCTAAGCTGTCATTTCTCAGAGTTTGGGAATGCGACGCTTATGTCTGATAAGCTCGAACCCAAAGTGGAAAGGTGCATCTTCATAGGATACCCTAAGGAAACAGTTGGGTATACCTTCTATCTCAGATCCAAGGGCAAAAGTGTTTGTTGCTAAAAACGGGTCCTTTCTCGAGAAAGAGTTTCTCTCGAAAGAATTGAGTGGGAGGGAAAGTAGAACTTGATGCGGTTGTTAAACCGTCACTTCAGTTGGATAGTAGCACAACACAGAAAGATGTTTCTGCGATGCCTACACCAAGTGAAGAGGAAGCAAATGATGATGATCATGAAGCTTCGGATCAAGTTACTACCGAACCTCGTAGGTCGACAAGGACTCGTACCGCCCCTGAGTGCTACGTCAATCCTGTCTTGGAGGCCATGTTGTTAGACAACAGTGAACCTACGAGCTATGAAGAAGCGATGGTGGGCCCAGATTCCAACAAATGACTAGGAGCCATGAAATCCGAGAAATGATCCATGTATGAAAACCAAGTATGGACTTTGGTAGACTTGCCCGTTGAACGGCAGGCCGTTGAGTACAAATGGACTTTTAAGAAGAAGACATACACTGATGGTAAATGTCACCATTTATAAAGCTCGACTTGTCACAAAGAAGTTTCCGACAAGTTCAAGGAGTTGACTACGATGAGACTTTCTCACCCGTAGCTATGCTAAAGTCTGTTGGAATTATGTTAGCAGTTGCTGCATTTTTCGATTATGAAATCTGGCTGATGGATGTCAAAACAGAGTTTCCTTAACGGTTTCTGTGAGGAAAGGTTGTATGTGATACAACCAGAAGGTTTTGTCAGTCCTAAGGATGCTAAAATTTATGCAAACTCCATCGATCCTTCTATGGACTGGAGCAAGCATCTCGGAGTTGGAATATACGCTTTGATGAGGTGATCAAAGTTTTTGGGTCTATACAAAGTTTATGAGAAACTTGTATTTACAATAAAGTGAGTGGGAGCACTATAGAATTTCTGATAAGTATATGTGGATGACATATTGTTGATCGGAAATGATGTAGAATTTCTGGAAAGCATAAAGGGTTGTTTGAAAAGGAGTTTTTCAAAGGAAAACCTGGAATGAAGCTGTTTAAATATTGGGCATCAGGATCTATAGAGATAGATCAAGACGTCTGATAAAACTTTCAATGAGTACATGCCTTGAGAAGATTTTGAAAGAGTTCAAAATGGATCAGTCAAAGAAAGAGTTCTTGCCTGATTTGTAAGGTGTGGCGTTAAGTGAGACTCAAAGCTCGACCACGGCAAAAGAAAGAGAAAGGACGAAGGTCGTCCCCTGTGCCTTATCCATAGGCTCTGTATAGTATGCCATGTTGTGTACCGCACCTGGTGCGTGCCTTGCCATGAGTCTGTCAAGGGGTACAAGAGTGGTCCAGGAGTGGATCACTAAACAGCGGTCAAAATTATCCTTACTAACTGGAGGACTAAGGAAATGATTCTCGGTTATGGAGGTGACAAAGAGTTCGTCGTAAAGGGTTACGTCGATGCAAGCTTTGACACCAATCCGGATGACACTGAGTAGCAATCCGGATACGTATAGTGGAGCAGCCATTTGGAATAGTTCCAAGTGGAGCGTGGTAGCATCTGCAGTATGACATATAGATTTGCAAAGAATACACGGATCTGAATGTTGCAGACCGTTGACTAAAGACCTCTCTCACATGCAAAGCATGATCGAACCCCAGAACTCATTGGGTGTTAGATTCATAACAATGTAAATCACATGGTGATGTGAACTAGATTATTGACTCTAGTGCAAGTGGGAGACTATTGGAAATATGCCCTAGAGGCAATAATAAATTGGTTATTATTATATTTCCTTGTTCATGATAATCGTTTATTATCCATGCTATAATTGTATTGATTGGAAACTCAAATACAAGTGTGGGTACATAGATAACAAAGTGTCCCTAGTAAGCCTCTACTAGACTAGCTCGTTGATCAGAGATGGTTAAGGTTTCCTAGCCATAGACATGAGATGTCATTTGATAACTGAGGGAGTCCTGGTTTAAGGGGTCCTCGGGAGGCTGACCTGTTTCTTATGGGCCAGACTATATGGGCCACTTGCCGAGCATTGGATGGATCAAAGACCCTGTCTCCAGGAAGGAAGCTTCGGGAATCGTGGCGTGTCCCCCACGTTTGGAGTAGTGAATAGGCATGTTTATACCTTCGACGTGTAACCGACCATGTGTAAGCCCTAGGTACCCTCGGCGTCTATATAAGCCGGAGGGTTTTAGGTTATAGGGCAGAAGAACTCATCTAGGGTTTAGCTATTTGATCTCGAGGTAGATCAACTCTGTAACCCTTATACCATCAATATAATCAAGCAGGATGTAGGGTATTACCTCCATAGGAGGGCCCGAACCTGGGTAAACATCGTCTCCTTCGTCTCCTGTTACCATCGATTCTAGTCTCACAGCTCGGGACCCCCTACCCGAGATCCGCCGGTTTTGACACCGACATTGGTGCTTTCATTGAGAGTTCCGCTGTGATCGCCAAAGGAATCGATGGCTCGCCTTGTCATCAACGAAGAGGTCCGCAATACGGACTCTTTCGTCCCCGGACAGATCTTCACTTTCATCAGCGTTGTGCTGCACGCCAACCCGACCGGCCATCTAGGCCGTGTCGGAAGTTTTGCCCCTGATCAAGAGATCAAATTCGGGAACCTAGAGTTCTCCGTAGACTCTCGGGGCGACCTTTCACTAACCGGGCTCGCGGTCTCGCCCGCCACGCCCGAAGACTCTGAGGCTCTAACCTCAGATCCATCTTTCGGTCTCGCCCACGGGATCTACCCCGGCGAGGACCCGACTCTCAGTCCGGACCCGGTCATAGTGCCTGACGTCCGACACCTGTTCTTACCGAACACTTCCCCTACGCGGACGCATCGGAGGTTAACTCCGGAAGCTCTGAGCAGGCCGACCCGATCGAGCTCTCGATACTCAATGAGGCCCTAGATCGGATCTCGTCGATGAAGATTACCGACGACCCAACCCCGATCTGTGCGCAGATCGGGCTCAAGACGGGTCAGGACGAATTTTTCGTCCCACCCACCACCCACTTGGTAGCCACTGTCGAGGATTTAACCGACATGTTGGACTATGCCTCTGAGGAGGCAGATTACATGGATGAGGAGGATCGCGCCCTCACCCCCGTTAACACTGGGCAGTGGATGGCCACCTCCACATACGACGTCTACATGGTGGACACTCCGAAAAACGATGGTGACAAATCGGATGAAGCGCCGTCAAGATGCCGAAAGCCGCATAAACGGTCAAAAGGAAAGAAGGGAAGAAAAGCTATCGACGGCACCGGGGATGGAGACACCCCAGAAGACCTCGGCGATCCCGAAATCCCTGAACACCCGTTAGAGGGTCAGGAGAGGCCGGAAGACCGGCGCAACCCCGGCGATCTAAATGATTCCGAGGACGACAATTACCTCCGCCCTGCCGAGGAGGAGAACATCGCGGAAGCCAATGACTTCGCCATCCCCGATAATCCTGAAGATCAGGAACTGTTCAGGCAACAGCTTATAGCCACGGCCCGCAGCCTGAAAGCAAAAGAACGGCAGCTTAGAGCCGAACAAGACAACCTCAACGATCGATGGACGAGAGTCCTCTCAGCCGAGGAAGGATACGGTACCGGTCTACCGGACCAGCCTAAGAGCTATCCACGCAGAAGGCTGTTGCCACAATTTGATAACGAGCTCACGGATACGCCGTCTCCCAAACATACCCCATACGACAAGCCAGACCGCCCTCCTCGAGGACGGGACAGAACGGCTGACGACGCTGGCTATAGGCCGACGATACCCCGTAGACGGGGAAAAGAGCCACTAGAGCCCGATGACAGGTTCGACCTGCGACACGGCCTGGACTACAGAGCAGGTCGTACGCGATCCATCTACGGATCCAGAGGGTACTCACCCGATAGACGGGAAGGGTACCGGCCTTGGCTCGACCGCAACAATAAAGGTCGGGAACTAAACCGGGCTAGGACAGACGCCGATCACCGGCGCGACATAGCTCGGGTCAGAGGCGCTGCCCACCCACTGTGCTTCACGGACGAGGTGATGCAGCATCAGTTCCCGGAAGGGTTTAAACTCGTAAACATAGAACAATACGATGGGACAACTGACCCAACCGTATGGATCGAGGATTTTCTCCTCCACATCCACATGGCGCGAGGAGATGACCTCCACGCCATCAAGTACCTACCCCTGAAGCTTAAGGGGCCATCTTGGCACTGGTTAAATAGCCTCCCCAAAAATTCCATTGGATGCTGGGAGGATCTAGAAGATGCATTCCGATCTAACTTCCAGGGCACTTATGTTCGGCCTCCGGACTCCTCCGACCTAAGCAACGTCGTCCAGAAACCAGGAGAATCCGCGCGACTATTCTGGAATCGGTTCTTGACTAAGAAAAACCAGATCGTGGACTTCCCGGACGCCGAAGCAATAGCCTCTTTCAGGCACAATATTCGGGATGAGTGGCTGGCTCGTTGATACGTCTCCAACGTATCTACTTTTCCAAACTCTTTTGCCCTTGTTTTGGACTCTAATTTGCATGATTTGAATGGAACTAACCCGGACTCACGCTGTTTTCAGCAGAATTGCCTTGGTGTTATTTTTGTGCAGAAACAAAAGTTCTCGGATTGACCTGAAAATTTACGGAGAATAATTTTGGAATTAATAAAAAATACTGGCGAAAGAATCAACTGCAGGGGGCCCACCACCTGGCCACAAGCCAGGGGGCGCGCCCACCCCCCTAGGGCGCGCCCCTGTGGCTTGTGGGCCCCCTGTGGCTCCTCCGACCTCGTTTCCACTCCTATATATTCCTATTTACGGAGAAAAAAAATCGGAGAGAAGAGTTCATCGCGTTTTACGATACGGAGCCGCCGCCACCTCCTGTTCTTCCTCGGGAGGGCAGATCTGGAGCCTGATTTGGGCTCCGGAGAGGGGAAATCGACGCCGTCGTCATCACCAACCATCCTTCATCACCAATTTCATGATGCTCTCCGCCGTTCGTGAGTAATTCCATCGTAGGCTTGCTGGACGGTGATGGGTTGGATGAGATTTACCATGTAATCGAGTTAGTTTGGTTAGGGTTTGATCCCTAGTATCCACTATGTTCTGAGATTGATGTTGCTATGACTTTGCTATGCTTAATGCTTGTCACTAGGGCCCGAGTGCCATGATTTCAGATCTGAACCTATTATGTTTTCATGAATATATGTGTGTTCTTGATCCTATCTTGCAAGTTGTAGACACCTATTACGAGTTATGATCCGCATCCCCCAAGGTGACAATAACTGGGATTCTTTCCGGTGATTACCGTAGTTTGAGGAGTTCATGTATTCACTAAGTGCTAATGCTTTGGTCCGATTCTCTATTAAAAGGAGGCCTTAATATCCCTTAGTTTCCATTAGGACCCCGCTGCCACGGGAGGGTAGGACAAAAGATGTCATGCAAGTTCTTTTCCATAAGCACGTATGACTATATATGGAATATATGCCTACATTACATTGATGAATTGGAGCTAGTTATGTATCACCCTATGTTATAACTGTTGCATGATGAATGCCATCTGACATAATTATCCATCGTTGATCCATTGCCTATGAGCTTTCCGCATATTGATCTTTGCTAAGTTACTTTTCCGTTGCTACTGTTACAATCGCTACAACACTGCTACTGTCACTTTGCCATCGTTACCGTTACTTCCATACTACTTTGCTACTAAATACTTTGCTGCAGATATTAAGTTTTTCAGGTGTGGTTGAATTGACAACTCAGCTGCTAATACTCGAGAATATTCTTTGGCTCCCCTTGTGTCGAATCAATAAATTTGGGTTGAATATTCTACCCTCGAAAACTGTTGCGATCCCCTATACTTGTGGGTTATCAAGAGCTTTTTCTGGCGCCGTTGCCGGGGACCATAGCTCTATTCTCTGGGTCACTTGGGATTTATATCTGTTGATCACTATGAAGAATTTGAAAGATGCTAAGACCAAGATCTACCCCTCTACTACGAGGACGGGTAAGGAACTGCCATCTAGCTCTGCACTTGATTCACCTTCTGTTATGAGTAAACTTGCGACACCACCACCTACTATTGATTCTGATATGTCGCAAGTAGTTGATGATTCCACTTCTGCTATGCATGATGCTTATGATGATACTTTGCTTGATAGTACTGTGCCATTGGGTGAATTTCTTGATGAACAAATTGCTAGAGTCAATGCTACAGCTGATTATACTTCTGAAACTGATGAAATTATTGAAACTGAACACTATGAGACACCTGCTAGACCTAGCTCTCCTAGATATGAATTGCCTAATATACCTAAGGGTTATGTTATGGAGGGAGAGGTAGCTAGGGACTTTCTTGCTTGTAAAGATAGAGATGATCTTAAGAAATTACTATGCAAGTGGAAAGAAAAATCTTTGAATGCTAGAATGCAATATGATCCTAAGTTTGCTACTTCACCTATCTTTGTTACTGATAAGGATTATGAATTCTCTGTCGATCCTGAGTTAATTACTTTGGTTGAATCTGATCCTTTCCATGGTTATGAATCTGAAATTGTTGTGGCACATCTTACTAAATTGAATGATATAGCCACCCTATTTACTCATGAGGAAAAAATTCGTTATTACTATATTCTTAAGTTGTGTCCTTTCTCATTAAAGGGTGATGCTAAGATATGGTTTAATTCCCTTGCTCCTGGTTGTGTGCGTAGTCCCCAGGATATGATATATTACTTCTCTGAAAAATATTTTCCTGCCCACAAGAAACAAGCTGCCTTGCAGGAAATATTTAACTTTGTGCAAATTGAAGAAGAGAGTCTCCCACAAGCTTGGGGGAGGCTTCTCCAATTACTCAATGCTTTGTCTGATCACCCTCTCAAGAAAAACGAAATACTTGATATCTTTTATAATGGACTAACCGATGCTTCTAGGGACCACCTAGATAGTTGTGCTGGTTGTGTTTTCAGGGAACGAACTGTTGAACAAGCTGAATTACTATTGAATAATATATTGAGCAATGATAATGATTGGTCTATTCCCGAACCACCTCCAAAGCCAACTCCGAAGAAAAGAGGTATTCTATTTCTCAGTCCTGAAGATATGCAAGAGGCAAAGAAATCTATGAAAGAAAAAGGTATTAAAGCTGAAGATGTTAAGAATCTACCACCTATTGAAGAAATACATGGTCTTGATAACCCGACACAGGTAGTAGAGGTAAATTTTCTCCGTAGATTTGATCAAGGAGATATTCCTTATAATAAGTCTGCTAGCCAATGCTTGGATGAATTTGATAATTTTGTTGTGAAGCAAGAAAATTTCAATGCTTATGTTAGTAGACAATTGAAACATAATGCTTACATGCTTGATCGCTTGGGCGATTATTTGAGTAGAACTGTCAATGATCTTAAGCTTATTAGTAAACATGCTTCCATGGTAACCACCCAAGTAGAACAAGTACTTAAGGCTCAAAATGATTTGCTTAATGAAATGAATAATAAGAACAATGATCATGCTGTTAAAGTTGTGACTAGAGGTGGTAGAATGACTCAGGAACCTTTGTATCCTGAGGGCCATCCTAAGAGAATTGAGCAAGATTCTCAGAGAGTTAATACTGATGCACCTAGTTGTCCCAGTAAGAGTAGGAAAAAGATTGACGATAGGACTTTGCATGCTGCTAGTGAACCTGTTATAGATATACCTGAGAATCCAAATGATATTTCTATTTCTGATGCTGAGACACAATCTGGTGATGAACATGAGCCTAGTGATAATATTAATGATGATGTTCATGTTGATGCTCAACCTAGTAATGATAATGATGTGGAGATTGAACCTGTTGTTGATCTTGATAACCCACAACCTAAGAATAAGAGATATGATAAAAGAGACTTTATTGCTAGGAAGCATGGTAGAGAAAGAGAACCATGGGTTCAAAAACCCATGCCCTTTCCTCCTAAGCCATCCAAGAAAAAGGATGATGAAGATTTTGAGCGCTTTGTTGAAATGCTTAGACCTGTCTTTTTGCGTATGCGTTTGACTGATATTCTGAAAATGTCTCATTATGCTAAGTATATGAAAGATATTGTGACAAATAAAAGAAAGATACCGGAAGCTGAGATTTCCACCATGCTTGCTAATTATACTTTTAAGGGTGGAACACCAAAGAAACTAGGAGATCCCGGGGTACCTACTATACCATGCTCTATTAAAGGAAATTATGTTAAAACTGCTTTATGTGATCTTGGAGCTGGTGTTAGTGTTATGCCTTTCTCTTTATATTGTAGTCTTGATTTGAATAAGTTGACACCTACTGAAATCTCTTTGCAAATGGCTGATAAATCAACTGCTTTACCCATCGGTATTTGCGAGGTTGTGCCTGTTGTGGTTGCGAATGTTACTATCTTAACGGACTTTGTTATTCTTGATATTCCCGAGGACGACAGTATGTCGATTATCCTTGGTAGACCCTTTTTGAATACTGCAGGGGCTGTTATTGATTGCAACAAGGGCAATGTCACTTTTCATGTTAATGGTAATGAGCATACGATACACTTTCCGAAGAAACAACCTCAAGCTCATAGTATCAACTCAATTGAAAAGGTTTCAACGATTATTAATGGAGGCTTTGAATTCCCTCTTCCTACTGCCAAAAAGAAATATGATATACTTATTGTTGGGGACATGCATATCCCCATTGAGGTAACCTAGTGTTATTCGAAAATTCTCCGGTTTCATGTCATTCGAAAAAGGTTTGTCAATAATACTTGATCAACCTTATTGATGGATTCTTTTTGAGGAGCATGAGATGGATGAATTTAGAAGGCACAACCTTCTGTACCCAACTTTTATTCCCTGTTCCTTAGTTTCAATTTAGTAAAAATGCTATTATTTTCCTGTTTTCCGTTTTATCCGTGCAATAGAAAAATGTCCTGACAATAAAAGTCCTCAGAATGCCCTGAAAATTTAGTATGAATTTTTCTGGAATATTTAAGAATTTTTGGCACTGAGTATGCATCAGGGGGCTGCACCAGTGGGCCACAAGCCTGCAGGGCGCGCCCACCCCCCTGGGTGCGCCCCCCTGGCTTGTGGGTCCCACGTGGGGCCCCCTCACTTATTCCAGCCACCATCCACTTCGTCTTCGCCCAGAAAAAATCCCACCATTGCTCAAACCCGTGTTCTAGCTCATTTTGCTGCCATTTTCGAGCTCCTTGCTCAAAGCTCCATTTGCAAAACTGTTTTAGGGGATTGCTCATCGGTATGTGACTCCTCCAATGGTCCAACTAGCTTTTGTTCTAGTGCTTTATATATTGCAAATTTTTGCTGCTGTGGTGACCTTGTTCTTGAGCTTGCATGTCAAATTTGTATGGTCCGAAGTAGTTTTGATGCATGATATAGCTTCTAGGCACTTGTGGGAGTAGCTGCTATGAGTTTTGTTGAGTTTTGATTACTTTTAATTAGAGTCGCTAAAAATTTCAGAATTAATTTTCATCAAAAGAGATGATGAGGAGATTGTTAAGAGGCTCTTTGAGCAGGGGTTTTAAAGAAAAAGAAAATGAGAAGCCTAAATACAATATCCCTCGTACCATGGAGGTTCGTCCATGTGAATGGCCAAGTGAAGCATTCCTGAGGGCGGCCGGAATTTATGAAGATTTTTATTATCTAGCAGAAAATGCAGGCATCACCGACTTCCTCAACGATAAGTGTGAACAGTATCTCCTACTTACTAATACTTTCGTGCAAAATTTTCATTTTTATCCTAGGAAGAATCCTCCCATGGTAGAATTTCATTTATATGATGTACCTAAGGAAATGTCGCTTTACGATTTTTGCAATGTTTGCAAAATACCTCATGAGGGCAGCATCAGTGAACCACGTCCTAGAGACATGGAGGATTTTATTGCCGCAATCACTGTAGGGGAAGAGAGAGGGGTGTCAAAGGCAAGAGCAGCTAGTGTACATTTTCCTGTTTTACACTATTATTCATTATTTGCGGGTAGATGTCTACTTGGTCGAGGCGAGAGTGGAAGCCTTAGTGCTCCCGACCTCGCTATTTTGCGCCATGCTTTACTTACTGATAGAACTTTTAGTCTGGGCGCCATTGTGGCCCAACGGTTGAATTTAAACCGTTCAAAGGGTCCCATATTTGGAGGTATCTACGCATCTCGCTTAGCTAAACATTTTGAGATACCCATTAGGCTTGATGAGGAAGAGGAATTGTTGCTACCCAAGAAGTATTTAGACTATGATAGTATGGTAGCACATGATTTTATTAGAAAAGATAAGGATAGGAGGCTACTTTACAACCTAGTGTTTAGTCAGGGTACTTGTGAAATTATTACTCTGCCTGCTTCTTCTTTGTTCAATATTCATTCAGGCAGGTACACTATTATGCCCGATGACATCAACCGATATTGGGGTTTGTCGCAACCCCCGGCACCTGAGCCGACACAAGCCCTTGACCCATATCAGGCTCCAGTTTTTCAGTGGGAGCCACAGGATCTCGCCAACCAGTGGAACCCTCAGTATCCTCCGGAGTATCCCGGAGATGGTTATTTCCAGCCGTGGCCCTAGACCAACTTAGGCCAAAAGCCTAAGCTTGGGGGAGTACGTATTTCTCACCGACATTACATTCATGTTCACACACTTCATTCCAGTTGCCGGTGTTCATACTTTTTCATTGTACCGTCCATGGTAGTTTATTTCTTCTTTTTGCTTTCTTCTTATGTGTTTAATTAACCTTGAGAAAATCCAAAAAAAATTAGTTCTAGCTTTACTTTCTAGTTTGTTTAGTTGTAGTATTAAAAGAAAACCCAAAAAGATTTCTCGTTCTTTTTTTGTTTGTTGGGAGCTTTCCCGTGTAAATAGTTTTCTTTTCTTCTTTGGGTCGTAAGGAGAAGACCACGATGAAAATGTTGAGTGGCTCTCGTATGCACTATTGTTTATCTAACAGAGAGCCCATATTACCTTGCCTTCTCCCTTGAGTTATCATTTGCAGATTCCAGCTTAGTCCAATGCACGTGCACTCTTATTATTATTCACACCGTTCGGTCGTGCAAGTGAAAGGCAATAATGACGATATATGATGAAATGACTGAGATGGAGAAAAGCTGGTATGAACTCGACCTATTTTGTTTTTGTAAATAGGATTAGCTCATCGTTCAGGATTCAGCTCATTATGGGTTGAACATGTTTGCAATGACAATTAGAGATTATAGTTACTCATGCCATGCTTAATTAGCTAAGAGTTAATAATGGTTTGTTTTGAGTGCCAACATGCATATTAAAATGGTTGTGATGTAGTATGATAGAATGGTATCCTCCTCTGAATGATTCGAGTGGCTTGACTTGGCACATGTTCACGCATGTAGTTGAAACAAAACCAACATAGCCTCCACGATGTTTATGCTCATGGTGATTTATATCCTAATCATGCTTGCATTCAATGTTGGTTAATCTCAAAGCATGTTTATGACTGTTGTCGCTCTCTAGTTGGTCGCTTCCCAGTCTTCTGCTAGCCTTCACTTGTACTAAGCGGGAATACTGCTTGTGCATCCATCTCCATAAACCCAAAGTTGTTCCATATGAGTCCACCATACATACCTATATGCGGTATTTACGTGCCGTTCCAAGTAAATTTGCATGTGCCACTCTCCAAACTTTCAAATAAATATTCCGTTTTGTATGCCCATATCGCTCATGTAGTGACTGGGGGCTGTCAGTATCTTCCATGCTAGCTGAGTTATTCTCACGAGATGTGTTTATTCACTATCATTCACGAGAAAGTGGCTGGTATTCGGGATGCCCAGTCCCACGCTCAAAATTCAAATCAATATATAATAAACAAAACTCCCCCAAGATTGTGTTTGTATGGACGGTACCCGTGGATTCGGCCCGCCATGGAGTGTGACTGATTTGGTGGAGGGGGAGTAAAAACTTTACTATTCTGTTTGGGAACCGCCTATAATGTATCTAGCATGGAAGATATCGAGATCTCTTAGTTGTTATGTTGGCAATGAAAGCATACCACTCAAACTTATTATTCATCCCTATTTTAAAAATTCGAGCTCTGGCACCTCTGCAAATCAATGCTTCCCTCTGTGAAGGGCCTATCTATTTTATTTTACTGTTGAGTCATCACCCTCTCATAAAAGGTACCAGTTAGAAAGCACTCCCGTCATTTGTATGCTTTGCTATTAATTGATTTTGAGTATGAGTATGACTGGATCTCTTTTACCATGAATTACAATGTCTAGTCAGTCCTTGTTCTCCAGAGGTGCTCTGCATTTATGTTTTGCGGTCTCAGAAAGGGCTAGCGAGATACCATTATGTCATATTGTATCATGATTGTTTTGATAAAATTGTTGTCATCCGAGACTTATTATTATTGCTCGCTAGTTGATTATGCCATTGATATGAGTAAATGTGAGACCTAAATGTTATTGTGAATGTGGTTAGTTCATAATCTTTGCTGAAAATCTGCACATCAGTTAGACATATTTACAACAGCAAGATCAAACAGAGTTTGTAAAAGTTTTTCTTTATCACTTTCAATTTATCAACTGAATTGCTTGAGGACAAGCAAAGGTTTAAGCTTGGGGGAGTTGATACGTCTCCAACGTATCTACTTTTACAAACTCTTTTGCCCTTGTTTTGGACTCTAATTTGCATGATTTGAATGGAACTAACCCGGACTGACGCTGTTTTCAGCAGAATTGCCTTGGTGTTATTTTTGTGCAGAAATAAAAGTTCTCGGATTGACCTGAAAATTTACAGAGAATATTTTTGGAATTAATAAAAAATACTTGCGAAAGAATCAACTGCAGGGGGCCCACCACCTGCCCACAAGCCAGGGGGGCGCGCCCACCCCCCTAGGGCGCGCCCCTGTGGCTTGTGGGCCCCCTGTGGCTCCTCCGACCTTGTTTCCACTCCTATATATTCCTATTTACGGAGAAAAAAATCGGAGAGAAGAGTTCATCGCGTTTTACGATACGGAGCCGCCGCCACCTCCTGTTCTTCCTTGGGAGGGCAGATCTGGAGGCTGATTTGGGCTCCGGAGAGGGGAAATCGACGCTGTCATCATCACCAACCATCCTTCATCACCAATTTCATGATGTTCTCCGCCGTTCGTGAGTAATTCCATCGTAGGCTTGCTGGACGGTGATGGGTTGGATGAGATTTACCATGTAATCGAGTTAGTTTGGTTAGGGTTTGATCCCTAGTATCCACTATGTTCTGAGATTGATGTTGCTATGACTTTGCTATGCTTAATGCTTGTCACTAGGGCCCGAGTGCCATGATTTCAGATCTGAACCTATTATGTTTTCATGACTATATGTGTGTTCTTGATCCTATCTTGCAAGTTGTAGACACCTATTACGAGTTATGATCCGCATCCCCCAGGGTGACAATAACTGGGATTCTTTCCGATGATTACCGTAGTTTGAGGAGTTCATGTATTCACTAAGTGCTAATGCTTTGGTCCAGTTCTCTATTAAAAGAAGGCCTTAATATCCCTTAGTTTCCATTAGGACCCCGCTGCCACGGGAGGGTAGGACAAAAGATGTCATGCAAGTTCTTTTCCATAAGCACGTATGACTATATATGGAATACATGCCTACATAACATTGATGAATTGGAGCTAGTTCTGTATCACCCTATGTTATAAATGTTGCATGATGAATGCCATCTGACATAATTATCCATCGCTGACCCATTGCCTACGAGCTTTCCGCATATTGATCTTTGCTAAGTTACTTTTCCATTGCTACTGTTACAATCGCTACAACACTGCTACTGTCACTTTGCCATCGTTACCGTTACTTCCATACTACTTTGCTACTAAATACTTTGCTGCAGATATTAAGTTTTTCAGGTGTGGTTGAATTGACAACTCAGCTGCTTATACTCGAGAATATTCTTTGGCTCCCCTTGTGTCGAATCAATAAATTTGGGTTGAATACTCTACCCTCGAAAACTGTTGCGATCCCCTATACTTGTGGGTTATCACTCGTCAGCTGGGCCAGGATAAACCAAGGACAATGTCCGCCCTTACATCGCTCATGACTCGCTTTTGCGCGGGCGAGGATAATTGGCTAGCAAGACGCAGCCACAACCCCGAAGACCCCGGAACCTCCGAAGTTCGGGATGGAAACGGGAAACCAAAGCGCATCAAGAATAAGCGCCGGCACCACAATAGTGATGCCGATGACACGGCCGTTAACGCCGGCTTCCGCAACTCCCGACCCGGGCAGCGGAAGAAGCCTCCCAAAGGCAATCGCGATGGACCCACCCCGCTGGACAAGATCATGGAGAGGCCTTGCCAGATCCATGGCACTCAAGAGAAGCCCGCCAACCACACCAACCGTAACTGTTGGGTATTCAAATAGGCCGGCAAGCTCGCATCCGAGGACCAACGCAAGAGCCCACACAGCGAGGACGAGGATGAGCCCCGCGGTCCGGTCGGTGGTGGACAAAAGAAATTCCCTCCAGAGGTGAAAACCGTAAACATGATATACGCCACTCCTATACCCAAAAAGGAGAGGAAGCGTGCCCTTCGAGAGGTCTACGCCGTAGAGCCTGTAGCCCCGAAGTATAACCCATGGTCGGCATACCCGATCACCTTCGATTGACGTGACCACCCGACCAGTATCCGTCATGGGGGTTCGGCCGCCCTCGTCCTAGACCCCATCATAGACGGGTATCACCTCACTAAAGTTCTAATGGACGGAGGAAGTAGCCTCAATCTGATTTATTCAGACACGGTGAAAAAGATGGGCATAGATCCATCAAGGATCAAACCCAGCAACACTACCTTTAGAGGAGTGATCCCAGGCATCGAAGCCCGGTGCACGGGCTCTGTAAGCCTGGAAGTAGTGTTTGGCTCGCCCAATAACTTTCGAAGCGAAGACTTGATCTTCGACATCGTACCTTTCCGCAGTGGCTATCACGCCCTGCTCGGTCGTACAGCGTTCGCTCGCTTTAATGCCGTCCCACACTACGCATACCTCAAGCTCAAAATGCCCAGCCCCAAGGGGGTCATTACTGTCAACGGCAACACGGAGCGCTCCCTCCGAACTGAGGAACATGCGTTGGCCCTGGCGGCCGAATTCCACTACAATGATAATCGGCAAACACAGATATCCGCCGTAAAGGCGCGTAAGGCTGGGAAGCAAGCTCGGTTTCAACCCGAAGTCCTAGAACCTTCTTCTCCCCATAAATGGGGACTCGCCCCCCATTGTACCGCCCTAGAACCAGTGAAGTACGTGCCAAGGATGCACAACTTCGCGCTTAAAATTCCATGGGCAGCGGTGGGGAAACACTATCACAGGTAGGTGTTCGGCTAGACCGAACTATCACCGTTAAACGTCTTCGGACACACTACAGGTACCATAAAGTACCTGTTAAGGCGTAAAGCTCATCCACACTTCGGCGACTTCTCAAGATTTTTCTTCAAAATCCGCTCGCCGAACAGCAAAACCCATAGCGGTATACAACTCCTTAGGAGACGCCGGAGCGGACAAACGACAGGGCACACCGAGGACATCAGGTCACCCACCGAAGATCCCTGGTACAACCCCTCCTGTAAAGTTCATATTTTATTTTCAAATACCTGTAAATAGTCGCATCAGCAATTTGAATAATAAGAGTTGTTGAGCAAAATACAGATCCTTTATACATGATCGCTTCGCTGTCTTTTTTGGCACTCTCTCTATTTTCTCCCTCTTCTTGCGAACCTGTTTGGTATACTTTACGATGCAACCGGCTAATAGACCGGGGGCTCGAACTTAAAAAATCGCCCTAAGCACAAATGATTTTTCGTTCGACGTCTTGGAATTCTGCTTTATATGCATTGGTTCCAAACTATGTCTTGGGTCAATAGTTGGGTTGCCTGGCTCCTGTGCTTGCCCCTTTACGTTCCGCTCGTTCGGCTAAAAGAGCAAAGGGAGAACCACTGCGGTTGTGCTTCTGGCTAGCCTGGTCAAGCACCTCAGCGGAGAAAGCCAAAAACTGACTGTCATAGTATGCGAGAACCGGTCTGCGAATCCGAGCTTATATAAACCTCGTTAGAGGTTACTCCGCGTCATGCGATGGGTTTGGTATTCGTACAAACCATGTGATATCGGCTTTAGCCGCGGTTCATCCGAACATCACAAAACCCTGGGGGCTAGTCATCAGCCCCCCGCACTCCTTTCTCGCGCCCCTACAGCTAAGTGAAAGCAATAAAGTATTATGGTCCGATTGCCTTGTCCGCCCCACACTACCGCCTTCGGGTACCGATCACTCGGCTAAGGGTCACAGTGCGTTGGCAGAGACACCCCGCGTAGTATCTACATGGGGGCTGAAGCCGACGACTCGCAACTTTTAGTTTCAACGGCCACACAGGAGTTATAAAGGATGCAAAACACGAAAGACATGATAAACCATGCATCTTAAATATAAACGCGTTAAAAGGTCTTCGGACATATTACAACGCATTTACTCATAAATGTTTTCTCTCGAGCATTGAGACTCTATTGCCCGAGCACCCTCCATAACTACAGAGAAGTACCGCTCGGGGCACCTATGCTCCTTTCCAGGAGGCAGAGGGGCGGTTGCTATCTTCATCGGATCCAGCCTCGGCCAGTGCACCTTGGCCTTCGCAAAGGTCATTCGAGCTCCCTCGATATAGGAGGAACGCCTTAGTGCGTCGATCCGGGGCGAGGCGTCGCTCAACTTCTGCACCAGGCCGAAGTAGCTGCCTGGCAGCGGCTCGTTGGGCCATAGCCGGATACAGAGATCCTTCATGCCCGGCTCCGCCATCCGGTGTAGCTCCATCAGCTGCTTCAGCTGCTCAATAAGAAGAGGAGAAAACTCGGGGGCTTCAAACTGCGCCCAGAATAAACGAGCTTCATCTCCGTCTCCCCGTGAAGCATAGAATTGGTTCGCGTCTGCTACGCTCTTCTGGAGGTCCGAGCAGGCGCCTAAGGAACGCCACACCTGGGTAAGCAACTCGAACTTGCTATCCCCGAAGACACACTGCAATAAATACGACTTACCATCCGTGATAACCTTCGCTTGGCGGACTTGCTCCTCAAAGGACCGCCTATCCACCCGCTCCTTTTGGAGATTGGTTTGCCGGGTGGATAGTTCGGTGGCCTGCTCCTTGCCTTTCCGCTCAAGGTCCTCGCACTTTTGGCCGGCGTCCTTGAGCTCCTGTTGGATTTCCTCCACCCGAGCCTCATGCTTGTCGTTGGTGGCTCTTAGGGCGGACAGCGCGGTAGCCGCTTCTTTGGCCGCCGCCTTCTCAACCGCAGCCTCCTGCTTCGCCTTCTCAAGCTCGGCCTTGAGCTTCTCAATTTCCTTCGCCGAGGCTGCGTAAGCATTAAACATATCAAAAATACTGCGTTGACAGTACGGTCATGAAGAATTTGGATACTCTAATCTGGCTTACCTTGCGCCTCGTCGAATCTCTTATTCAGAGCTTCGAGCTCATCTTCGGAGCTCTTGAGCTTCCGATTTAGCTCATCCAGCTCGGCAGCATTAATATCCGCCACCGATGACGAAGCCTATACAAAACAAATCCCTATCAAGTTACATGGGTTCACAACTTCCGAACTGTCATAAAAATGATCCTATGTCCGGTCCTCTTAAGGGCTGTTAGAACGTTCCGAACAAATATTGTCCTGTACATAGTTCGGATAATGATCTACGATTGACCCCCAGGTAAGTTTGTTCCAAACTTACCTAGGGCTCGGGGGCTGCCATGTATATAATGATAACTCAAAGAAATTAATATTTCACAAACAGAGCATTACGTGGCTCACCTGAAAGCCCGTCAGGAAACCGTTGAAGGCCTCCTTCAGTCCCCTGTCTACGGACTGAATGCTCTGCAATACCGCACCCATAAGGGTGCGGTGCTCCTCGGAGATGGAGGCACTTGACAGAGCCTCCCCCATAGCCGGCCACCCATTGGTCGGTGGCGCCGGTGGGGATCGGTTGACCTGATCTCCAACCGGGGATTGAACCGGTGCCTCCGAAGGCATGGTGCGCTCCGGAGACGACCTCGGAAGGGACTGGACATCCCCTCATCCGGTCTCCTCAGTATCCGGGAGGGGCTTTTCCCCCCGGTCTTCGGCGGCCGAGGCGTTAGCCTCGACCATGACATCGTCGCCCCCACCTCTGGTGTCCGGCTCCAAAGGAGCCTGTTGGGATGACACCTCCGTGGCATCCTTTGCGGCGCCCGGAGGAGAGGGGTGCGATGCAGTCCCGCTCTCCGCTAGCTCAGCGGGCGGGGTCACCCCGTTCGAGACTTGATCGGTGGGGAGAACACGTGGTGGGCTGCAAGTCAATAGGCGCTCACATGTTAATAACATTCAAAACTTAGCACTAATAGCTCAGGAAGTCTTCGGATCTTTACCTTCGAGATGGGGGCTTGACTCTGAGGTTCCTTCGTGGAACCCTCTCGAAGTCTTCGGACTCGGTATCCGAGTCCGAACTATCGTCGGACAGAACTACCTGTGTCCGGCACGCTTTCTTCGGGGCGGGGGGAGGTACATCCTCTGAGGTGTCCGATGACGCCGCCCTCTTTCCTGCGAGGGGGGAATCGCCTCCCCCCTCACCCTCGTGCTCCTCCTCTTGATTCGAGGAGGCATGGGTTTCCTCGGACACAGCCCTCGGCTGGTCCCTAATGCGCAGGCCTGCTCGGCCTCGTTTCTTCTTCTGCTCCTTCTTCTCTGGCGCCTTGTAAGGCGCCACGATGAGCATCTCCGACAGCAACTGGGATCTAGGGCTTCGGGCTGTGGAGCCGGGCATTTGATGCCCGTGGCCTTGCTCAACCATTGCTGCGGAAGTAATCGGAAAGTGCTTAGATTTTCTTTAGGAAAACGAAGCCGATCAAGCGAAACTGGGTTATACCTCGGAAGGGGGCTTATCGGCGCGCAGGCCCTGGTCCTCCTTCTTGGCTGGCCAGTTCTCCTGCGCCTTGAACAACGCCTTCCACAGCTTCTCCCGAGTGGTGCGGAAGAGCTGACGAATCGTAGGCTCATCGTCAGTCCGATAAGTCCACATAGGAGAGCCCCGGCACTGGCAGGGGAGGATGCGCCGCCGGAGCATAATCTGGACCACGTTGGTCAGCTCGATTTTGTCCTTGATCATGGAGGCGATGCCCTTTTGCAGGTCATCAACCTCTGTATCTGACCCCCAGTCGAGGCCCTTTCGGACCCACGAGGTCAATCTGGTCGGGGGGCCGGATCTGAATTCGGCAGGAACAGTTCCGCCCTCCTCCCTTGGCTCGGTGATGTAAAACCACTCTTTTTGCCAAGTCTTGATGGTGTCGATGAAGGTGCCGGATGGCCATCCGGCGCGAGGAAGCTTGCTGATGACCACCCCACCGCAGTCTGCGTGTTCGCCTGCGACACACTTCGGCTTGACATTGAATATCTTGAGCCATAGTCCGAAGTGTGGTTCGACTCGCAAGAAGGCCTCACAGAAGATGATGAAGGCCGATATGTGCATAAAGGAGTTCGGTGGGAGGTCATGGAAGTCGAGTCCGTAGAAGAACATGAGGCCGCTAACGAAGGGGTGGAGCGGGAAGCTCAGTCCTCGGATGAAGTGAGGAATGAAGACCACCCTCTCGCCTGGTTTGGGGGTGGGGATCACCTGGCCCTCCTCCACGGCGCGGTGGAAGATGTTGGCGGGGAGGTAGCCGGCGTCCTTGAGGTCCCAGATGTCCTGGTCTGTGACCGTGGAAGCCTCCCACTTGCCGTTGGAGCCTGAGCCGGCCATGGCTGAGCTCGGAGGAGGAAGAATGGAAAACCTAGATCTGGGCTCTGGAGGCTCAGAAGATTGGGGAAGCGGGGATGCGAATGGGAAGCGCGGTTAAGCCTTGGGGTTTTCTTTCCCTTTTATTGGGCTTGTCGCCGGTTAGCCTCCCTTCACTGCGCCGTGAATCCCTCCGCTTCCCAAGACGTGCATGTCGTTATACGCGCATGATTAAACATATACCGTGTGAAACGGAGCACGATCTGTGCATTGATGGGTCATGCTGACGGAAACGGCCTCGAACCGCGAATCGAGCTTTTGCGACTGGTTTAGCGGTCGTGGTGGGCCGTGACCGTTTATCTGAAAGGTTGTCAGGGGGCACTATTTACTCCCTGACGTTTGGCCTTCGGGGCCGGGTTATACATGGTGTTCGGACGATCCATGATCGGGAAAATTACACGTCGTCGGAGGCCGAACTGAACTCGGCCGAATCACTGTTTGGAGAAAGGAACTCGCCTCGCAAACCGAAGACTCTGATCATATGAAGCAGCTGGATCTGGGACCCTTGGCGTTGGAGGCTAGTTCGGGGGCTACTGAGGGAGTCCTGGTTTAAGGGGTCCTCGGGAGGCCGGCCTGTTTCTTATGGGCCGGACTATATGGGCCACTTGCCGAGCATTGGATGGATCAAAGACCCTGTCTCCAGGAAGGAAGCTTCGGGAATCGTGGCGTGTCCCCCACGTTTGGAGTAGTGAATAGGCATGTTTATCCCTTCGACGTGTAACCGACCATGTGTAAGCCCTAGGTACCCTCGGCGTCTATATAAGCCGGAGGGTTTTAGGTTGTAGGGCAGAAGAACTCATCTAGGGTTTAGCTATTTGATCTCAAGGTAGATCAACTCTGTAACCCTTATACCATCAATATAATCAAGCAGGACGTAGGGTATTACCTCCATAGGAGGGCCCGAACCTGGGTAAACATCGTCTCCTTCGTCTCCTGTTACCATCGATTCTAGTCTCACAGCTCGGGACCCCCTACCCGAGATCCGCCGGTTTTGACATCGACAATAACGGGATCACATCATTAGGAGAATGATGTGATGGACAAGACCCAAACTATGAACGTAGCATATGATCGTGTCAGTTTATTGCTATTGTTTTCTGCATATCAAGTATCTGTTCCTATGACCATGAGATCATGCAACTCACTGACACCGGAGGAATACCTTGTGTGTATCAAACGTCACAACGTAATTGGGTGACAATAAATATACTCTACAGGTATCTCCGAGGGTGTCTGTTGAGAGGGCATGGATCAAGACTGGGATTTGTTACTCCGTGTGACGGAGAGGTATCTCGGGGCCCACTCGGTAATACAACATCACAACAAGCCTTGCAAGCAATGTGACTAAAGTGTTAGCCACGGGATCTTGTATTACGGAACGAGTAAAGAGACTTGCTGGTAATGAGATTGAACTAGGTATAGAGATACCGACGATCGAATCTCGGGCAAGTAACATACCGAAGAACAAAGGGAACAACATACGGGATTAACTGAATCCTTGACATAGAGGTTCAACCGATAAAGATCTTCGTAGAATATGTAGGAACCAATTTGGGCATCCAGGTCCCGCTATTGGTTATTGACCGTAGAGGTGTCTCGGTCATGTCTACATAGTTCTCGAACCCGCAGGGTCTGCACACTTAAGGTTTGGTGATGTTTCGGTATAGTTGAGTTATGTATGGTGGTGATCGAAGGTTGTTCGGAGTCCCAGATGAGATCCAGGACGTCATGAGGAGCTCCGGAATGGTCCAGAGGTAAAGATTGATATATAGGAAGTCCCGTTTTGGTCACCGAAAAAGTTTCGGGTACTTCGGAAGTGTACCGGGAGTGCCGGGAGGGTACCGGGGGACCATCGGGAGGGGCCTCTCGCCCCAAAGGGCCTCATGGGCTGTGGGAGGAGATAAACCAGCCCCTAGTGGGCTGGCCAAACCCCCCCAACAAGGCCCATGCGGCTAGGGGTGGGAAAGTCCAAGTGGAGGAAAGGAAAACCAAGTGGGGGAGGAATCCTACTCCTAGTAGGATTGGAGTTGGACTCCTCCACCTCCCCACTTCGGCCGCACCCTAGGGGGAACCCTAGGGGCGCCGGCCTCCCTCCCCTTCCTCCTATATATACTGGAGGGGAGAGAGGGCAGCCGCACCAGAAAACCCTAAGCCACGGTGCAGCCCTCTATCCCCAATAGATCAAGTCCTCTAATTTTCAGCAGTGCTTAGGCAAAGCCCTGCTGGAATAGTTCCACCACCACCGCTGCCGCGCCGTCGTGCTGCCGGAGAACTCATCTACCTCTCCGCTCCCTCTTGCTGGATCAAGAAGGCAGAGATCGTCATCGAGCTGTACGTGTGCTGAACGCGGAGGTGCAGTCCGTTCGGCACTAGATTGGAAGGACCGTGATTGGATCGCGGGACGGATCGTGATTGGATCACGAGACGGATCGTGATGGGATCGCGGGATGGCTTGCGATTTGGATCGCGAAGACGTTCGACTACATCAACCGCGTTTCTTAATGCTTCCGCTTAGCGATCTACAAGGGTATGTAGATTCACTCTCCCTCTCGTAGATGCTCATCACCATGGATAGATGTTGCGTGTGAGTAGGAAAAATTTTGTTTCCCATGCAACGTTCCCCAACACATCAAGCATTGGTTCATAGTTTTCATCTCACTGCCAAAGTTCACCACCGGATCTCGAGAGATGAACCCTCCCAAAGACCTTTCCGTGACCACCGCCGTCGTGGAGCCGAAGGATATCGCTGCAGAATAGTATGCAGACACCGCCACCTGACCAATCGGGGCAGGATCACCGCCATCAAGCCATCCAGATATGAATCAGTGTAACTAACCTGGGTCAACCGACACCAACGTTGTGGTTGCCCTCCATCAGATCCGACCATTGCGATGTTGCATGGCTGCAGATAGTCGCTGAGGGAGTCCTGGACTAAGGGGTCCTCGGGCCGCTGGCCTATCTCCCAATAGGCCGGCTTGGTGGGCCGCTCTCTGACTATCGCAGGAAGGGCCAGATATGCCATGACCCCGTGTTCTAGAAGGAAGCCTCGAAGGCACGTCGTGCACTCCAAGTCAAGATGAGGAAATTGGCATCTCCATCCCCGGCAGGAGGCCTATCATGTGTAAACCCTAGGTACCCCCCGGTGTCTATATAAACCGGGGAGGTTTTAGACTGTAGAGAGGAAAAACTCATCTAGGGTTTTAGCTAGTCGATCTCATGATAGATCAACTCTGTAACCTTCATACACATCAATATAATCAAGCAGGACGTAGGGTTTTACCTCCATAGGAGGGCCCGAACCTGGGTAAACGTCATCTCGGTCGTCTCCTGTTACCATCGATCCTAGACTCACAGCTTGGGACCCCCTATCCGAGATCCGCTGGTTTTGACACCGACATTGGTGCTTTCATTGAGAGTTCCGCTGTGATCGCCAAAGGAATCAATGGCTCGCTTAGTCATTAGCAAGGAAGCCCGCAACATGGACTCCTTTGTCCCTGGACAGATCTTCGCTTTCGGCAGCGTCGTGCTGCACGCCGACCCGACCGGCCATCTTGGCCGGGTCGGGACTTTCGCCCCTGATCAAGAGGTCAGATTCGGGAACCTAGAGTTCTCCGTAGACTCTCGGTGCGATCTTTTGCTCACCGGGCTTGCAATCTCATCTGATGCGCCCGAGGACTCCGAGGCCTTGACTTCGGATTTCGCTCTCAGCCCCGCCCACGGGACCAACCCCGACGACGATCTGGCTTCTAGTCCGGATCCGGTCATAGTACCGGATGGTCGGGGGTCGGCTCCTGCCGAACACACTCCTTGTTCGGACGCGTCGGAGGTCAACTCCGAAAACTCTGGGCAGATTGACCCGATCGAGCTCTTGACACTCAACGAGGCTCTAGATCGTATAATATCGATGAAAATCACTGACGACCCAACCCCGATCCACGCTCAGATCGGTCTGAAGGCGGGTCAAGAGGAATTTTTCATCCCACCCACCACCCACTTAGTAGCCACTATCGAAGACTTAACCGACATGTTGGACTACGCCTCCGAGGAGGCAGAAGACATGGATGAAGAGGATTGCGCTCCCGCCCCCGTCAACACCGGGCGATGGACTGCCACCTCCACCTATGACGTCTACATGGTGGATACTCCAGCCGATAAGGGCGATCACACACCCAAAAACAATGGCGATAAATCTGGCGAGGAGCCGTCAAGGCGCCGCAAACCGCGCAAATGGTCAAAGGCAAAAAAGGGAAGGGAAGCCATTGCTGACACCGGGGAAAAGAACACCCCGGAAGACCTCGGCGATCCCGATATCCCCGAGCATCCGTTAGAGGACCAGGAGAGGCCGGAAGATCAGCGTGACCTCGAGGATCTATACGATTCCGAGGATGACAACTACCTCCCCCTATCGAGGAGGAGGACAGCCTGGAAGCCGAAGACTTCACCGTCCCCGATAACCTTGAGGATCAAGAACGGTTTAGGCAACAACTTATAGCTACTGCCCGCAGCCTGAAGGCAAAAGAACGGCAGCTTAAGGCCGAACAGGACACCCTCAATGATAGATGGACAAGGGTCCTATCAGCCGAGGAAGGGTACGATACCGGTCTATTGGACCAATCCAAGAGCTACCCACGCCGACGGCTGCTGCCGCAGTTCGACGACGAGGTCTCTAATACACCGTCGCCCAAACACACTCCATACGACCAGCCGGACTGCCCTCCCCGAGGACGAGATAGGACGGCTGGCGACGCCGGTTATAGGCCGGCAATACCCCGCAGAAGGGGAAAAGAGCCAATAGAGCCCGAGGACAGGTACGACCTGCGACACGACCTGGATTGTAGAACAGGCCGCACAAGATCCATCTACGGATCTAGACGGTACTCCCCCGATAGACGGGACGGCTACCAGCCTTGGCTCGACCACAGCAACAGAGGTCGGGAACCAAACCGGGCCAGATCAGACGCCGACTACCGGCGTGACATAGCCTGGGTCAGAGGTGCTGCCCACCCACTGTGCTTCACCGACGAGGTGATGCAACATCAGTTCCCGGAAGGGTTTAAACCCGTGAACATAGAGCAATACGACGGGACAACTGACCCAGCAGTATGGATCGAGGATTTCCTCCTCCACATTCATATGGCACGAGGGGATGATCTCCACGCCATCAAGTATGTGCCCCTAAAACTTAAGGGGCCAACTCGGCACTGGTTAAACAGCCTCCCCGAAAATTCTATCGGGAGTTGGAAGGATCTCGAGGACGCTTTCCGATCTAACTTCCAGGGCACCTATGTCCAGCCGCCGGACTCCTCCGACCTAAGCAATGTTGTCTAGAAAGTAGGCGAATCGGCTCGACAATTCTGGAATCGGTTCTTGACCAAGAAGAACCAGATTGTCGATTGCCCAGACGCCGAGGCAATAGCCTCCTTCCGGCACAATATTCGGGATGAATGGCTAGCTCGCCAGCTCAGTCAGGACAAGCCTAGGACTATGTCCGCCCTTACATCACTTATGACCCGCTTTTGCGCGGGCAAGGATAACTGGCTAGCTAGACGAAGCCACAACCCCGAAGACCCCGGCACCTCCGAAGTCCGGGATGCAAACGGTAAACCACGACGTAACAAAAGTCAACGCCGGCACAACAACGGTGATGCCGACGACACGGCCGTTAACGCCAGTTTCCGCAACCCCCGATCCGGGCAGCGGAAGAAGCCTTCTAAAGGCAATCGTGATGGACCCACCTCGCTGGACAAGATCATGGATACGCCCTGTCAGATCCACGGCACTCAAGACAAGCCCGCCACCCACACCAACCGTAATTGTTGGGTGTTCAAACAAGCCGGAAAACTCACAGCCGAAGAGCAAGGCAAGGGCCCATGCAGCGAGGACGATGACGAGCCCCGCGGTCCGAGCAATGGAGGACAGAAGCACTTCCCTCCAGAGGTAAAGACTGTGAACATGATATACGCCACTCATATACCTAAAAAGGAGAGGAAGCACGCCCTTCGAGAGGTCTACGCCGTAGAGCCTGTAGCCTCGAAGTTTAACCCATGGTCGGCCTACCCGATCACCTTTGATCGACGAGACCATCCAACCTGTATCCGTCATGGGGGTTCGGCGGCCCTCGTCCTAGACCCCATTATCGATGCGTACCACCTCACTGAAGTCCTAATGAACGGAGGAAGTAGCCTCAATCTGATTTACTCAGACACGGTGAAAAAGATGGGTATAGATCCATCAAGGATCAAGCCTAGCAACACTACCTTTAAAGGAGTGATTCCAGGCGTCGAAGCCCGGTGCATGGGCTCTGTTAGCCTGGAAGTAGTGTTTGGTTCGCCCGACAACTTCCGCAGCGAGGACTTCATCTTCGACATTGTCCCCTTCCGCAGCGGTTATCACGCCCTGCTGGGCCGCACAGCGTTCGCTCGCTTTAATGCCGTCCCACACTATGCATACCTCAAGCTCAAGATGCCCGGGCCCAAGGGGGTCATTACTGTCAACGGCAACACAGAGAGTTCCCTCCGAACTGAGGAACATGCATTCGGCCTGGCGGCCGAATTCCATTACAATGACGATCGGCCAACACCGAAATCTGCCATAAAGGCACGTAAGGCTGACAAACGAGCTCGGTCTCAGTCCGAACTCCTGGAATCTCATTCTCCCCAGAAATAGGGACACACTCCTCACTGCACAGCCCTAGTGCCCGTCAAACATGTGCCAAGACGGCACAACTTTGCACTCAAGATCCCATGGGCAGCAGTGAGGAATGACTATCAAAGGGAAAGTGTTCGGCTGGACCGAACTACTGCCAATACATGTCCTCGGACATACCACAGGTACCATCAAGGACCTGCTAAAGCGTAAAGTTCATCCATACTTCGGCGACTTCTCAAGATCTTCTTCCCAAGGTCCGCTCGCCGACACCATCACCCTTAAAGGAATACAACTCCCTAGGAGGCGCAGGAGCGGACAAGCGGCTGGGCACATCGAGGTCGTCAAGCCACCCATCGAAGACCCCTGGTACAACCTCTCCTCTGTAAACTTTATATTTCCTCGTCAAATACCTGTAAACAGTGGCTTCGGCAATTTGAGTTATAAGAATTAATGAGCAAATAATAGACCATTGTACATGGCTTCTTCGCTGTATTTTATGCTACATACTCTGTTCTTCCCTCATCAACGCTTCTTGCAAAACTGTTCGGTATACATTACGATGCAACCGGCTAATAGACCGGGGGATTGAATTTAAAATATCACCCTAAGCATCACCCCGACACAATTGATCGTGTGTTTGGCGTCTTGGATTTTGCTTTATATGCATCGGATCCAAACTATGTCTTGGGTCAATAGTTGGGTTACCCGGCTCCTGTGTTTGCCCTTTTACGTTCCGCTCGTTCGGCTAAAAGGGCAAAGGGAGAACCACTGGGATTGTGCTTCCAGCTCGCCTGGTCAAGCACCTCAGGGGAGAAAGCCGAAAACTGACTGTCATAGTAAGCGAGAACCGGTCTGCAAATCCGAGCATAAGTGTCATACTAAAAAATCGATAGAGGTTATTCCGTGTCATACGATGGGTTTCGTACTTGTACGAACCATGTGATGCTGGCTTCAGCCTCGGTACATCCGAACATCACAAAACACTAGGGGCTAGTCATCAGCCCCCGCATTTTTTTTCCTATGGCTAAGTGAAAGCAATAAAGCACCATAGTCCGATTGCCTTTGTTCCCCTCGCACTACCACCTTCGGGCACCGATACCTCGGCTAAGGGTCACAGTGCGGAGGTAGAAACACCTCGCGTAGTATCTACGTGAGGGCTGAAGCCGACGACTCGTAACTTTCAGATAAAACGGCCACACAGGAGTCACAATAAATACAAAACTCAAAAGACATGATAAACCATGCAGCATCATTATAAAGCGTTAACAGTCTTAGGACATATTACAGCGCGCTCATTCATAAAAAACATCCTTAGAGCATTGGGCCTCTATCGCCCGAGCACCCTCCATCACTGCGGAGAAGTATAGCTCGGGGCGCCTATGCTGCTTTCCAGGGGGCAGAGGTGCGGTAGCCATCTCGGTCGGCTTGAGCTTCGGCCAGTGCACCATGGTCCTTGCAAAGGCCATCCGAGCTCCCTCGATGCATGTAGAACGCTTTAGCGCGTCAATCTGAGGCACAACATCGCACAGTTTCCGCACCAAGTCGAAGTAGCTGCTCGGCAACGGCTCTTCAGGCCACAGCCGGATGCAGAGGTCCTTCATGGCCGGCTCCGCCATCCTGTGCAGCTCCATCAGTTGCTTCATCTGCTCGATCAGAAGAGGAGAGCGCTCGGGGGACTCAAACTGTGCCCAAAATAGCCGAGCCTCATCATCCTCCTCCCGCGAAGCATAAAACTTGTTCGCGTCTGCTATACTCTTTTGAAGGTCTGTAAAGGCGCCTGAGGAACGCCACACCTGGGTGAGCAACGCAAACCTTCTACCACCAAAGGCACACCGTAGTAAATACGGCTTACCATCGGTGACAGCCTTGACTTGGCGGATTTCCTCTTCAAAGAACCGCCTGTCCACCCGCTCCTTTTGGAGCTCGGATTTCAGCGCGGATAGCTCGGTGGCTTGCTCTTTGCCTTTCTCCTCAAGGGCCTCGCACTTCGTGCTGGCATCCTTGAGCTCTTGCTGCACCTCCTCCACCCGGGCCTCGTGCTTATCGCTCACATTTTTTAATGCGGATAATGCGGCTGCTGCTTGTTCGGCTGCCACCTTCTCATCCGCGGCCGCTTGCTTCATCTTTTTTAGCTCGGCCTTGAGGTTCTCGGCCTCCGTAGCCGAAGCTGTGTTAGCAGTAAATGAGTCATTACATTGGGTTAACAGTCTGGATTAATAACGATAGATAGCCCGGATATTTTCCGACTTACCTTGCGCTTCATCGAACCTCTTATTCAGGCGATCGAGCTCCTCATCGGAGCTCTTGAGCTTTCGATTTAGCACGGCAAGCTCCGCAGCGTTGACGGCCGCCGCCGACGACGAGGCCTGCAAAAAATAAATTATACAATATCAAGTTCTGTGGGTTCAAACCCCCGAGCCGTTAAGAATATGACCCTGTGCTCGGTCCTCTTAAGAGCTTTTAGAAAAGTGCGGGACAAATGGTGCCTTATGCACAGTTGGTCTCTCCGGGGTATTTGACCCCCGGGTGGGTTTTTGCAAACCCACCCAGGGCTCGGGGGCTACTGCATATATAAAGATAGCGCAAACTTAATTAAATTAAACTTTTCGGGAAAAGGGTATTACGTGGCTCACCTTGAAGCCCGTCAAGAGACCATTGAAGGCCTCTTTCAGTCCGCTATCAACGGACTGAATACCTTGCAAAACTGCACCCATAAGAGTGCGGTGATCCTCGGAGATGGAGGCGCTTGATAAGGCCTCCTCCATCATGATTGGCCACCCAGTCATGGGTGGCACCGGTGGGGACTGGCCAACCCGATCTCTGATGGGGGATTGAGCCGGTATCTCTGGAGGCACAGCGCTCTCTGGAGATGTCCTCGGAGGGGACTGGATAGTATTTCGCCCTCCCTCCTCAGCGGCCAGGGGAGTTTGCCCCTCCTGGTCTTCGGCGGTCGAGGCGTTAACCTCGACCATAACATCGTCACCCCCGCCGCCGGTGTTCAGCTCCAAAGGAGACGAGCGGGATGACACATCCGCGGCCTCCTTCGCGGCCCCTGGTGTGGGGAGCGACGTAGTCCCACTCTCCGCCAGCTCGGACCCGGGGCCTTCGGGCTGTGGGGCCGGGCAGTCCATTTTGGCGGCCTTGCTTAGCCACTTCTGTAAAGATAAGAGGGAAGTTGTTCAGCTTTTTGTCAAACAACAGGGCTGGAGTATCAAAATAATGTTGTACCTGGGTAGGAGGGTTATCGGCGCTTAGGCCCGAGTCCTCCTCCTCGGCTGGCCAGCTCTTATGGGGTTTGAATAATGCCTTCCACAACTTCTGGTGGGTGGTGTGGAAGAATGCTCGCACCGTAGGCTGGTCCTCGGGCTGATAGGCCCACATTGCGGAAGCCCGGCGCTGGCAGGGAAGAAGACGGCGGTGGAGCATAACCTGAACAACATTGACCAGCTCGACCCTGGCCGCGATCACCGAGGAAATGCGCTTCTGCAGCAATTTGACCTCTGCATCCCGACCGCCAGTCAAGCCCCTTCTTGAGCCACGAGGCTAACCTCGCAGGAGATCCAGATCTGAACTTGGCAGATGCCGCCCAGCCCTCGTCCCTTGGTTCGGTGATGTAGAACCATTCCTTCTGCCAGATCTTGATTGTATCGATGAAGGTACCGGCCGGCCACTCGACGCGGGGGAGCTTGCTGATTACTACCCCTCCGCAGTCTGCGTGCTCACCCGCGACTATCTTCGGCTTGACATTGAAAACCTTGAGCCACAGGCCGAAGTGTGGCTCGACCCGCAGGAAGGCTTCGCAGATAATGATGAATGCCGAAATATGCATGAAGGAGTTCGGGGGAATATCGTGGAAATCCAGCCCATAGAAGAACATGAGGCCCCTAACAAAGGGGTGGAGCGGAAAGCCTAGTCCCCGGAGGAAGTGGGGGACGAACACCACCCTCTCACCTAGCTTAGGGGTGGGGACCACCTGGTTCGTCTCTGGAGCGTGGTGGAAGACGTTGGCGGGGAGGTAGTCGGCGAGCTTTAACTCCCGGATGTCCTTGTCGGTGACCGTGGAGGCCTCCCACTTGCCCATAGAGCCTGAACCCGCCATGGCAAAGCTCGGAGGAGAAATTGAGGGAGAACTGGATCTGGACTCTTGGAGCTTGGGAAGATTGAGGAAGCGAGGGATGCGAATGGAAAGCGTGAATGGGCCTCGGGGTGTTTTCCCCTTTTATGAGGCGTGACGCCGATGAGCCTCCCTCTACTGCGCCGCGGGTCTCTCCGCTTCCCGAGATATCCGTGCCGTTACGCACGCGTGAGAAAACCTAGGGCGTTAATCATATCCCGTGTGAAACGGAGCACGATCTGTACGTTGATGAGTCGTGCCAATATAAAAAATGGCCTCGAACCGCGAATCGAGTTTCCATAACTGGTTCAGTGGTCGTGATAGGCCGCGACCCTTCGTCAAAAGGGCTGACAGGAAACACTGTTTACACTTTGACGTTTGGCCTTTGGGGCCAAGCGACTCATGGCGTCCGAACGATCGTATGATCGGAAAAATTATGCGTCATCGGGAGCCGAACTAGTCTCAGCCGATCATTAATGGGAAGAAGAACTCACCCCGCAAGCCGAAGACTCCGATCACGTGGAACTGCCGGTGCTGTGACCCTTGGCGTTGGGGGCTAGTTCGGGGGCTACTGAGGGAGTCCTGGACTAAGGGGTCCTCGGGCCGCTGGCCTATCTCCCAATAGGCCGGCTTGGTGGGCCGCTCTCTGACTATCGCAGGAAGGGCCGGATATGCCATGACTCCGTGTTCTAGAAGGAAGCCTCGAAGGCGCGTCGTGCACTCCAAGTCAAGATGAGGAAATCGGCATCTCCATCCCCGGCAGGAGGCCTATCATGTGTAAACCCTAGGTACCCCCCGGTGTCTATATAAATCGGGGAGGTTTTAGACTGTAGAGAGGAAAAACTCATCTAGGGTTTTAGCTAGTCGATCTCGTGGTAGATCAACTCTGTAACCTTCATACACATCAATATAATCAAGCAGGACGTAGGATTTTACCTCCATAGGAGGGCCCGAACCTGGGTAAACGTCGTCTCCTTCGTCTCATGTTACCATCGATCCTAGAATCACAGCTTGGGACCCCCTACCCGAGATCCGCCGGTTTTGACACCGACAGTCGCCACCACCTAGAAGCCCATGTTCCAAGATACCGATGTCTGCGCAGAAGACAGTCGGAGGACCCCCAAGACCGAGGTAGAGGCCGATACAGCCATCCATCCGAGTGGGTGAGGGAGGGCATGCCGCCGCCGATGGCATGCGGGTTTTGCCGAGGACGTGGGAGGAGGAGTTGGTGTTTGGCGATGGCTAGGGTTTGCGTCCAATTTGCTCGGGAGTGGGAGGGGGCTCAAGGTTGGAGACGGTAAGTGAACCGACCGTGACAAACCAAACAACACTGGACCATGGCCATTCAACGCCTGTTCCTAAGAGCATGTATAGCCGGACTGGGCAAATCTGGCCCCCTATATGTCCGCGGAGGCACCCGGGCACGCCCGCGGACGCATCCAGATGACCCCTCATATATCGCTCCACACATCCACATATCTCATATACGGACTCTCAAATCCATGTAAAACCATGCACGTTGATCACGGAAACATAACCATTGTCACACGTAAATGACAAATGTTGGTACCGAACATAAATAGTGTTTACATAAAATTTATTTGAAGTGCACAATCAATCATCTTCTCTTTGGTTTCCATTATGGGTCCACATATGCTCCACGAGATCATTTAGTAGTTGCACGTGCACGTGATGATCTCGAAGATTCTGATGCATCTGCAGAAAGTTCATAAGCTGAGCTGTATCTTGATCTTCCGGGATTTCAAGTTGTTTGCCACGTGCTTCAAAATCATTGGTTTGGGCTACACCATCACCCTCATCCTCGACAATCATATTGTGCAAAATAACACAAAATGTCATCAGCTGCCACAAAGTTTCTGATTCCCACATCATAGCAGTCCCACAAACAATTCCCCAACGAGCTTGCAGCACTGCGAATTCCCTCTGCACATCCTTCCTAGCCGCTTCCTGCATTGATGCAAATTGCTTTTGTGTGTTGCCCTGTGGTTCGGATATGGTCTCCACAGATGCAGCCCATCGAGGATAGATGCCATCGGCAAGATAGTATCCCATGTTGTAGTCTCGGCCGTTGACGGTGTAGTTGCATGGCGGTGATTCCCCATTGCAAAGCCTCTTGAACACCGGAGATCATTAAAGCACGTTGATGTCGTTGTGAGAACCCGACAATCCAAAGAAAGCATGCCAAATCCATAAGTCATGTGATGCCACCGCTTCTAGTATGATGGTGGCCTCTTTGGTGTGACCTTGATACATTCCTCGCAAACCTTTGGGACAGTTCTTCCACTGCCATTGCATGCAATCAATTGATCCCAACTTTCCTGGAAACCCTCTGGCCTCTCCAATAGCCAACAACTTCTCCGTGTCCTGTGCATTTGGTTCTCTCAGATGCTCTGCTCCAAACACGTCACCCACAGCACGAGCAAACTTGACAGTAGTCTTCAGGCATGTGCTTTCCCCCATCTTGCCCATCTCACCAACGACATCTGCGGCAGTACCAAGTGCAAGCATTCTCAGAGCAGCCATGCACTTCTGTTTGGCAGAGAAAAAGAGTTGACCACAGCAATCCCTTGTGAGCTTGAAGTAGTTGTCGTGTGCCTCCACTCCGTCCACAATCCGCAAAAATAATAGTTTTCGCATGCGAAAACGGTGACGAAACTATGGATCATCCGAGAAAGTTGGGTTCGGAGCAAAGTTGGGTTCCTTCTGCAGTAGCTTTGCTCCGGATACCCTACCCAGATTGATCACTCTTCTCCCTTTGATTGAGCCCTTGAAATTTAGAATATGCTCCACTTGCTGATCCATTTCCTCTTGCATGGTCATGAGCATGGTCATGTCCACTTCTTCGTCCGAATCTGAGGAATCGAAGAACTCATCTTGAATCATTTGATAAAGCTCCGTCGGTCCATACTCCTCGTCGGACGAAGCATCAGAATCCATCTTTTTCCTTAATAAAATCACAAAAAATCCGATCAGACGTTGTGTCGAACACATCAAGCGCAAGGCGGAGCCAGAGAGTTGCCGGAGGTACCGCGGTGGCTTCCGGGACGGTGACGACGTCCCCCGCGGCGAGAACGGGATAGAAGACTGCTCTGCCGGAGCTGGCGGAGCAGAGGCGGAGCGCACGCGGCGGCGGATCTGCGAGACGGACAGCACGGAGGAGGAAGAAGAGAGAAGAGAGTAAATGGATCCGGCTGCTCTAGTGGGTGGATTTGGTGCCATTTGCAGTGGGGTCGGCTGTCGGATCCGACGTGACGGGCATGCCAGGGCGCGCCCGAGCGCCCCCATATCCGCCTCATATTTGAGCTGGATATGAGGGGTGTCGGTCAGCCCGGACGTTTGAGACCGGTTTAAGAGGCCCGTCTGGGTCGAAATTTCGTGACCGGTCAGTGACCGAATGGCCTGTCCAGACGTTTGAGGGGGTACGAGGGGTCCGGTTGTAGATGCTCTAATCACCCAACTTTTCATCGGCATCCTAAAAAAAACTTTCCATGGGCAAATCTTCGGGAGGCCCAGCTCCAAATCTCGGTCCCGTACGCAGAAATTCAGAAGAAGAAGAAGAAGACGCCCTCCCGCACAGCACGCGCAAACGGCAAAAGAAAGAAAAACAGGAAAAAGGAAAAGAAAAGACCAGGCAGGCGTGCGGCGCGCTGGCTATAGACCGCTAGGTAAGGTAGCGTAGCCGAACGCGGCATGCACCTCGCAGTAAAGGCGCCGAGTTTAATTCCACCACCCCGCCCCTCACCAAACCGGCCAAACCATCTCTCTCTCTGACTCTCTCCCTCGCCTCCCTCTGCCCGTGTGCGTTTCTCGGGACTACGGCCCCTGCTCCCGGTGTAAATAAAACGGGTGAAGAACCGGCGCCGCAGGGGGAGGAGGGAGGAGGCAGCAGGGAGACGTGAGATGAAAGCAAGAGGCGCACGCTGAGCCGCAGAGAAGCTGTCGCCGAGGACGAAGAGAGAGAGAGAGAGAGGAGTAGCAGAAAGCAGTTCACCAGTTCGTCGGTTCTTCCTCGCCATGAAGTTCATGAAGCTCGGCTCCAAGCCGGACACCTTCCAGGCCGACGGCGGCGGCGACTCCAGGTGAGCCCCTCCTCCCCCGGCCATCTGCAAGCTTGCATCTTCTCCTGCTTCTCCTTCTTCTTCTTCTTACCTGCTGTGCCGTGTGATCGAGCAGAATGTGCTGTCAACAGCGTTTGATGCATTTGCTCGTTGTTCTAGCGTTCTTGGTTTTCGATCTACTATCTCCGTCTCTCAAACCATTTTCTCCCCGAAACAAATAGTACAAAACAACAATGCAGTGTTTTACACAAGAAACTAGCCTTTTTTTTTACAAGTGCAAACCTTTTCTCAAGCATGTATTCTTCATCTTTCTCCCCCCATGAAAAGGCCTTTCTTTTGCTTTCGTTGCATGAGTAGTTTTCTTTTTACTCAACATGAGTAGTTTCTTTCCACCCCTAATGATCTGATCTTGAGCTGCGTGGGGCTGCTGCTACGCTACCCCTGCTGCTGCTCGCCTGCTCGAGCGCTCGTGAGCTTACGTACGTCGAGCCATTTGACCGGTGAGACCAAAAGGCTGGCGTCCCTGCCTTTTGGCTGCACAAACAAGCCATGGTCGTAGCAGTTGCGATATGGATCATAGGATTCTTTTCTGCTCGCTCGCCGCAGCAGTATTTTACCTGTAAAGTTGTGACGCGGATCAAAATGCTGCTTGTTTTCTCTCCTTCCCCACATGGCCACGCCCACCGGATCTTGGACTTCACACCTCTTTCCATTATTTTTAGTTCCCGTTGGAGCGTATCTCTACGTCTGGACCTCAACAAGAATGTTCTCTCACTGGTATTTGATTAATAATACCAGTAGTTTTTTTTGTGTGAGAATGTTTGATAAATCAATCAATTTTTGGGAGAATGTTGTACGTATCAAAAGTATCTCGATACTCCTCCATGTAGTTCTCAACATTTTATTCATGTTCGTGATCTGCTACATTCTCAGATTTTTTCCATGCTTGTTCAACATTATCAGTATGTAACTGTGAACAGATCATCCTCCCGCAGATACGTGCTGTCGGACCTGCCGTCAGACATCGTCGTCCATGTCGACGACGCGAGGTTCTACCTGCACAAGGTAATTACGTACCTTATTAACCGATTGATTCCTCTGCATTTTACACATTGAAATTATTGCTGCAATATCTGAACTTCTGAAGCTCGAGTTAGAACAGACAGTGCATGCGCCCACGTACAGCTACGAGCACACCGCAAGATGCGGCTGCGTTCCAACATCTTTCGGTCAAGCTCCGCCACTTGTAATTTGGATCCACGCTGCCAGTCCGCCGCTCAGAATCTTTCCATGAGTCCCTCCCTCTAGATCGGCTTTCCATTTCCACGAGTTTGTATATGCGTACATGGCTGGTGACTGCACACATTCGCACGTAGCGCCTCGCAATTGAATTTGAATATGCCCATTTGCTGCACCCGCTCGAAGCAGACACAGAATGCTACAGCAGATCAACGATTCCCCACTGTTCAACCAATCATGGCCACTGAATTTGTTCTTTAACCATCGGTTAATGGCTGCTGTAATTCCGTTGGTTTTAATTAATGGGTGCTGTAATTTTGATTGTGTGTAATCTGGTTGCAGTTCCCTCTGCTTTCCAAGAGCAGCCTGCTGCAGAGGCTGATCGTGGAGGCGAGCCAGGGCGGCGCCGACGAGGTCCGCGTGGACGGCCTCCCCGGCGGCGCGAGGGCCTTCGAGATCTGCGCCAAGTTCTGCTACGGCATGGTCGTGACGCTCAACCCGTACAACGTGGTCGCCGCGAGGTGCGCCGCCGAGCACCTGGGCATGACGGAGGACGTGGACAAGAGCAACCTCGTGTTCAAGATCGAGGTTTTCCTCAACTCCGGCGTCTTCCGGAGCTGGAAGGACTCCATCATCGCGCTGCAGAGCACCGTTGGGCTGCTGCCGTGGTCCGAGGAGCTCAGGCTCGTTGCGCGGTGCGTCGACTCCATCGCCGCCAAGGCCACCGCCAGCCCCGGGAGCGTGGTGTGGTCCTACACGTACAACCGGAAGGCGGCGTCGTCTGACGAGATCGTTGAGGCTCGCCGGTGCTCGTCGTCGTCGCCGGCCATGCCCAGGGACTGGTGGGTGGAGGACCTGTGCGAGCTGGACGTGGAGCTCTACAAGCGCGTCATGGTGGCGGTCAAGTCCAGGGGTGATAGGGATAGGGTGCCTCCCGATGTCGTCGGGGAAGCTCTCAGGGCCTACGCCGCGAGGTGGCTCCCGGAGAGCTGCCGCGGTGGCGAGCAGGCGGACGACAACGACGCCTGCGCCTTGGAAGTGCTCGAGACCATCGTGTGGCTCATGCCGTCGGACGGCGATGGATCGTCGCCGTGCGGCTGCTCGTGCCAGTTCCTCCTGAACCTGCTCAAGCTCGCCGTGCTGGTTGGGGCAGGGGAGCTGCTGAGGGAGGAGCTCCTGGAAAGGATCGTCCTGCAGCTGCACGATGCTTCCGTGAGCGATCTCCTGATACCAGCCAAGCCGCCGGCGCAGACTGCCTACGACGTCGACCTGGTCGAGGCGCTAGTCGGCCGGTACATGCGGCGCGCCGGAGTCGACGACATTGACAGGGAGGACGTGTTCGAGACGAACGGGGAGGCGGAGGACCCTTCCTTTCTGGCGCTGTGCAAGCTCGTCGACGGGTACTTGGCCGAGGTCGCCGCCGACCCGAACCTGCCGGTGTCGAGCTTCGTCGGGCTGGCGACCTCCATGCCCGAGTCGGCCAGGCCATCGCACGACGCCCTGTACACCGCCATTGATGTCTTCCTCAAGGTACATTACATCTGATCTCATGCCATGAAAATTGCTGTTGATTCTTTTATGTCAACAGAATCGCAGTGTATGTTTTGAAATTTTGATGATCTTGACATGAAAACTGCTGTGGATTCTCGTCTCATCAGATGCACCCAAATCTGAGCAAGGTGGAAAAGAGGAGGATCTCGAGCCTGATGGACGTGAAGAAGCTGTCCAAGGAGGCGAGCATCCACGCGGCGCAGAACGACCGCCTCCCGCTGCGCGTGGTCGTGCAGGTGCTCTTCTTCGAGCAGATGCGCGCGGCGGCGGGGAGCGCGAGCACGTCGCTCCTGCTGGCCGCCGCCGGCGACGGCAACGCGCACCTGGAACTGGACGACGACGACGGCGACTGCTGGAAGAACGGCGCGCTGGCGCTGGCGCTGCCGGAGCCCCCGACCCCGTCGGCGGCCCTGAGGAGGCAGATCGGGAGCATGAGCCTGAAGCTGGTCGGCGAGGACCGCCGCCGCGCCGAGGACGTCGTCAGCGACGGGCGGCGGCTGGCGAGGAGCGCCAGCATCGCGAACCAGAGCAGCAGGATGTCGCTGTCGTCGCGGTCGCGGCGGATCTTCGACCGGCTGTGGGTGGTCGGGAAGCCGCCGGGGCCGGGCGAGGTGGTGAGCAAGAGCTCGGACACGTCCGGGAGCTCGCAGAGCCCGCGGTCGTCGGCCAAGCCGCTGGGGTCCAACAAGTCGTCCGGCGGCTCGTCGTCGAGGAACCGGCGCTACTCGGTGTCGTAGGCCGGCGCCATGGGACGAGGCTGGCTGTACAGAGGAGTCGGTCGCCGTCGCCGTCGCCGTCGCCTGATCAATGGGCACCGACGACGGATCAAATGCTGCATGCCGAATTCAGTTCGGGGTCTGCTTTTTCCGGAGAACGATCAGCTGCAGTAGAATTTAGTGATCTTTATTATTTCGTCTGAACTTGACGCGATCGGCTGGTCCTTCTCTTCTGTTAGAACTCTCGTCAACACTTTTGGTGGTTGGCTTAATGCGCATCGTGGCGCTACTCAGCAGGCCAAATCGTATCAGAAAATTCAGAGGGTTTTCGTGGGGGTTTTGACTGGGAAGCTTGAATTTGTAGGCGAAAACTAAATCAAACTCTGAAGTCTCAATCTTTGAAATCAGCACACCAAACTTTCTCATCCCGGTCTATTTTGAACCTTGAGACGATTTAGCCGGTATTCGCTGAATTGGGCCGGTCTTTTTCTTGAATACGCATAAGCATGTGTATCATATATTATAGATAGAGAAGGGGTAGAGAGTCCCTCCACATGGGATATGTTTACAAGACACACCCTAGTCCACCGGTACAATGTTCGTTACACCGACTACTCGCGGTCTATCCACCATGACAACATGTGAAAGAAACCATCAGTGTTGTTTCTAATCAATCCCGCCTGCTTCCAAGTTTTTGCTTCCGCCAAGATCCTTCTACCTACCTGTCGCGTCGACGGCGAAGCTCCATCAAAGACAATTGCGTTCCTGTGCTTCCACAGCTCACAGAGGGCGAGCATGAGGATGGTCTGGTGATCCTTCCACAGTCCATTTCCGGAGTCCTTGTCCACGCACCACTCCTTTAGTCGGCCTGTGGCACCCAATCCTGCCTGCCAAGGGCGTTGCATACCTCCTGCCAGACAGTCCTTGCCAGTACACATTCCACCAGCAGGTGGCTGATTGTTTCACCGCTTTGGTTGCAGAAAGGGCACGCGTTGTGATGGGGTAAGGCACGTCTTGCAAGACGGTTGGAGGTCCAACATCTATTCTTCATTGCGAGCCACGTAAAGAACCGGCATTGCAGTGGTGCACGCGATTTCCACATGAATTCAGCGGTCAGGGTGATCTCCCTCCCGACGAATCTGGCCGCATATGCCGATCGGATCGAGAACTCGCCTTTGCACTCCCAAGCCCACCTGAGGCTGTCCGACGTCTCCGGGTCGAGCTGAGTCACCGCAACTCTATGCCACAAGTCTACATATTTTGCGATCGTCTCCATATCCATGCTCGGACCGATGTCAAGCGGCCATCTACCCTCCTGGATCGCCCCGGCCACCGTCAAACTTCTCTTCGTCCTCAGAGGTATTCTCTCATACACCTTTGGCGTCACTTCCTGAATTCGCGCTCCTTGTAGCCATCGGTCTTCCCAGAACAAGGTGTCCGTGCCTCGGCCAATAGTAGCCCCAGACGCTGAATGGAAGAGTTGCATTGATTCCTTCGGTACCTGGATGTCAAATTCCCTCCACGGTCTGGAGTTGTCCGATCTTGCCAGCCATGGCCACCGGGCCTGCATCAATATGTTGAGCCATCTTAGATCCAGGATGCCTAGGCCTCCCGCCCACTTGGGGGAGCATACCACATCCCATGCCACTGCGCAGTTTCCACCATTTGCCTTTGCTTTTGCGCACCATAAGAAGCCTCTCAGAATCTTGTTCATGTCCCCAATCGTTTTCGACGGCAAGTCCAGAGCCATCATGGCGTGTATTGGTATTGAGCACAACACCGACTGTATTAGCAAGAGACGACCACTCTTCGGCATGGCTGAACCACGCCAAATGGGGAGGCGCTTCGCGAGCTGGTCAACGAGACCCTGAAGTTGCGCCGCTGATTGCTTCCTGATTGACGGGGTTATTGAGGGAGTCCCGGACTAAGGGGTCCTCGGGCTGCCGGTTTATCTCTCGATAGGCCGGCTCGATGGGCCATTCTCCGAAGAAGGGCCGGACATATCAAGACTCCACGTTCCAGAAGGAAGCCTCGAAAGCGCGTCGTGCACTCCAAGTCAAGATGAGAATGTCGACATCTCCATCCTCGGCCGGAGGCCCACCATGTGTAAACCCTAATCCCCCCCGGTGTCTATATAAGCCGGGAGGGTTTTAGATCATAGGGGACAGAAACTCATCTAGGGTTTTAGCTAGTCGATCTCGAGGTAGATCAACTCTGTAACCTTCATACCATCAATATAATCAAGCAGGACGTAGGGTTTTACCTCCATAGGAGGGCCCGAACCTGGGTAAACATCGTCTCCTTCGTCCCTTTGTTACCATCGATCCTAGTCTCACAGCTCGGGACCCCCTACCCGAGATCCGCCGGTTTTGACACCGACATTGGTGCTTTCATTGAGAGTTCCGCTGTGATCACCCAAGGAATCGATGGCTCGCATCTTCATCAACGAAGAGGTCCGCAGCGTGGACTCCTTTGTCCCTGGACAGATCTTCGCCTTCGGCAGCATCGTGCTGCACGCTGACCCGACCGGCCGTCTTGGCCGGGTCGGGAGTTTCGCCCCTGATCAAGAAGTCAGATTCGGGAACTTAGAGTTCTCCATTGACCCTCGGGGCGATCTCTTGCTCACCGGGCTTGCAGTCTCGCCTGATGTCGGTGTCAAAACCGGCGGATCTCGGGTAGGGGGTCCTGAGCTGTGAGACTAGGATCGATGGTAACAAGAGACGAAGGGGACAAGGTTTTACCCAGGTTCGGGCCCTCCTATGGAGGTAATACCCGACGTCCTGCTTGATTATATTGATAGTATGAGGATTACAGAGTTGATCTACCTCGAGATCAAGTAGCTAAAACCCTAGATGAGTTCTGTTGGCCTACAACCTAAAACCCTTCGGCTTATATAGACGCCGAGGGTACCTAGGGTTTACACATGGTCGGTTACACGTCGGCGGGTAAACATGCCTATTCACTACTCCAAACGTGGAGGACAAGCCACGATTCTCGAAGCTTCCTTCTTGGAGACAGGGTCTTCAATCCATCTAGTATTCGGCAAGTGGCCCATATAGTCCGGCCCATAAGCAATAGGTCGACCTCCCGAGGACCCCTTAAACCAGGACTCCCTCAGTAGCCCCCGAACTAGCCTCCAACGCCAAGAGTCCTAGCTTCAGCTGCTTCATGTGATCAAAGTCTTCGGCTTGCGAGGCGAGTTCCTTCCTCCAAATAGTGATCGGCTGAGATAGTTCGGCCTCTGACGACGTGTAGTTTTTTCCGATCATAGATCGTCCAAACATCAGGAATAACTCGGGCCTTGAAGGTCAAACATCAGGGAGTCAATAGTGCTCTCTGACAACCTTACAGATGAAAGGTCACGACCCACCACGACCACCAGACCAGTCGTAAAGACTCGATTCGCGGTTCGAGGCCGTTTTCATCAGCACGATCCATCAATGCCCAGATCGTGCCCCGTTTTACACGGGATATGTTTAATCATGCGCGTATAACGGCACACACGTCTCGGGAAGCGGACGGATTCACGGCGCAGTGAAGGGAGGCTAAACGGCAACAAGCCTAATAAAAGGGGAAGAAAACCCCAAGGCTTATCCGCACTTCCCATTCGCACCCCTGCTTCCCCAATCTATTGAGCCTCCAGAGCCCAGATCTAGGTTTTCCACCCATTCCTCCTCCGAGCTCAGCCATGGACGGTTCAGGCTCTAGTGGCAAGTGGGAGGCTTCCTCAGTCACAGACCAGGACATCCGGAACCTCAAGGAGGCCGGGTACCTCCCCGCCAACATATTCCACCGCGCCGCAGAGGAGGGCCAGGTGATCCCCACCCCCAAACCAGGCGAGAGGGTGGTCTTCATCCCTCATTTCATCCGAGGACTGAGCTTCCCGCTCCACCCCTTCATGAGGGGCCTCATGTTCTTCTACGACCTCGACTTCCACGACCTCCCGCCGAACTCTTTCATGCATATATCGGCCTTCATCATCGTCTGCGAGGCTTTCTTGCGAGTCAAACCACACTTCGGACTGTGGCTCAAGATCTTCAACATTAAGCCGAAGTGTGTCGCCGACGCACATGCGGACTGCGGCGGGGCGGTCATCGGCAAGCTCCCTCATGCGGTATGGCCATCCGGCACCTTCATCGACACCATCAAGACTTGGCAAAAAGAGTGGTTTTACATCACCGAGCCAAGGGAGGAGGGCGGAACTGTTCCTGCTGAATTCAGGTCCGCCCCCCCGGCCCGATTGACCTCATGGGTCCGAAAGGGCCTCGACTGGGGGTCGGACACAGAGGTGGATGACCTGCAGAGGGGCATCGCCTCCATGATCAAGGAGGGAGTCGGGCTGACCAACGTGGTCCAGGTTATGCTTCGGCGGCGCATCCTCCCCTGCCAGCGCCGGAGCTCTCCCATGTGGAATTATCGGACTAACGACGATCCTACGATCCATCAACTCTTCCGCACCGCACGGGAGAAGCAGTGGAAGGCGTGTTCAAGGCGCAGGAGAACTGGCCGGCCAAGAAGGAGGATCAGGGCTTACGTGCCGATAAGCTCCCTTCCGAGGTATGATATAGTTCTATTAGATCGGCTCTTATCTTCCCGAAGAAAATCTAAGTGCTTTTCAATCACTTCCGCAGGAATGCCTGAGCAAGGCCACGGGCATCAAGTGTCCGGCTCCACAGCCCGAAGACACCAGGTCTCCGCTACTGTTGGAGATGCTCGTCGTGGCGCCGTACAAGGCGCCGGAGAAGAAGGAGAAGAAGAAACCAGGCCGAGCAGGCCTGCGCATCAGGGACCAGCCGGAGGCTGTGTCCGAAGAAACCCATGCCTCCTCGAATCAAGAGGAAGAGCATGAGGGTGAGGGCGAGGACGAGGGCGGAGGCGACTCCCCCCTCGCAAGAAAGAGGGCGGCGTCATCGGACGCCACAGAGGACATACCTCCCCTCGCCCCGAAGAAAGCGCGCCGGACACAGGTGGTCATGTCCGATGACAGTTCGGATTCGGACACCGAGTCCGAGGAGTTGGAGAGGGTTCCACGAAGGAACCTCAGGGTCAAGCGCCCACCTCGAAGGTACAGATCCGAAGACCTTTCGAGCTATTAGTGCTAAGTTTTGAATATGATTATAATGTGAGCGTCTTATTGAGTTGCAGCCCACCGCGTGTCCACCCCACCGATCAAGTATCGGACGGGGAGACCCCTCCCGCCGAGCTAGCGGAGAGCGGGACCATGTCGCGCCCCTCTCCTCCGGGCACCACGAAGGATGCCGCGGAGGTGTCATCCCAACAGGCTCCTTTGGAGCCGGACACTGGAGGCGGGGGCGACGACGTCATGGTCGAGGCTAACGCCTCGGTCGTCGAAGACCGGGGGGACGAGCCCCTCCCGGACACTGAGGAGACCGGACGAGGAGATGTCCAGTCTCCTTCAAGGCTGTCTCCGGAGCGCACAGTGCCTCCGGAGGCATCGGTTCAATCCCCGATCGGAGATCAGGTCAACCGATCCCCACCGGCACCACCGACCAATGGGTGGCCGGTTATGGGGGAGGCTCTGTCAAGCGCCTCCATCTCCGGGGAGCACTGCACCCTTATGGGTGCGGTATTGCAGAGCATTCGGTTCGTAGACCACAGACTGATGGAGGCTTTCAATGGTCTCCTGACGGGCTTCCAGGTAAGCCATGTGATGCTCTATTTTGTGAAATATTATTTTCTGTGAGTTATGATTATATACATGGCAGCCCCTGAGCCCCAGGTGAGTTTGAAAAAACTTACCTGGGGGTCAAACATAGATCCTTATCCGAACTGTGCATAAGACAATATGTGTTCGGATCGCTCTAACAGCCCTTAAGAGGACCGGATACAGGATCATTTTTAGTGACAGTTCGGAGGTTATAAACTATTGTAACCTTATATGATTTTGTTTGTTACAGGATTCGTCGACAGCAGCAGCTACTAACGCTGCCGAGCTAGATGAGCTAAATCGGAAGCTCAAAATCTCCGAAGACGAGCTTGACGCTCTAAACAGGAGATTCGACGAGGCGCAAGGTAAGCCAGATTAGAGTATCAAAACTCTTATTTACTGTACTATCAACACGGTTTCTTGATATAAGTCGATGCTTACGCAGCCTCGTCGAAGGAGATTGAGAAGCTCAAGGCCGAGCTTGAGAAGGTGAAGCAGGAGGCTGCGGTGGAGAAGGCGGCGGCCAAAGAAGCAACTACCGTGCTCTCCGCCCTAAGAGCCACCAGCGACAAGCACGAGGCTCGGGTGGAGGAAATCCAACAGGAGCTCAAGGACGCCGGGCAAAAGTGCGAGGACCTGGAGCGGAAGGGCAAGGAGCAGGCCACCGAACTATCCACCCTGAAAACCAATCTCCAAAAGGAGCGGGTGGATAGGCAGTCTTTTGAAGAGGAGGTCAGCCAGGTCAAAGCTATCATGGATGGTAAGCCGTATTCATTGCAGTGTATCTTCGGGGATAGCAAGTTCGAGTTGCTAACCCAAGTATGGCGTTCCTCAGGCGCCTGCTCGGACCTCCAGAAGAGCACAACGGACGCGAAGCAGTTCTATACTTCGCGGGGAGAAGGAGATGAAGCTCGGCTATTTTGGGCGCAGTTTGAAGCCCCCGAGCGCTCTCGTCTTCTTATCGAGCAGCTGAAACAGCTGATGGAGCTACACCGGATGGCGGAGCCAGCCATGAAGGATCTCTTCATCCGGCTATGGCCCAACGAGCCACTGCCGGGCAGCTACTTCAGCCTGGTGTAGAAGCTGGGCGATGCCTCGCCCCGGATCGATGCGCTAAGGTGATCTTCCTGTATCGAGGGAGCTCGGATGACCTTTGCGAAGGCCAAGGTGCACTGGCCGGGGCTGGATCCAATGAAGATAGCCACCGCTCCTCCGCCTACCGGAAAAGAGCATAGGCGCCCCGAGCTGTACTTCTCCGGCGTAATGGAGGATGCTCGGGCAATAGAGGCGCAATGTTCAAGAGAGAATGTGTATGAGTAAAGCGTTGTATTATGTCCGAAGACCTTTTAACGCGTATGTATATTTAAGATGCATGGTTTATCATGTCTTATATGTTTGGCATCCTTTATAACTCCTTTGTGGCCGTTAAAACTGAAAGCGGCGAGTCGTCAGCTTCAGCCCCCATGTAGATACTACGCGGGGTGTCTCTGCCAACGCACTGTGACCCTTAGCCGAACTATCAGTACCCGAAGGCGGTAGTGTGGGGCGGACAAGGCAATCGGACCATAATGCTTTATTGCTTTCACTTAGCCGTAGGGGCGCGAGAAAGGAGTGCGGGGGGGGGGGGGGCGATAACTAGCCCCCAGGTGTTTGTGATGTTCGGATGACCCGTGGCCGAGGCCTATATCACCTGGTTTGTACTAATACCAAACCCATCGTATGACACGGAATAACCTCTGACGAGATCTAGTTAAGCTCGGATTCGCAGACCGGTTCTCGCATACCATGACAGTCAGTTTTCGGCTTTCTCCGCTGAGGTGCTTGAGCAGACTAGCCGGAAGCACAATCGTAGCGGTGCTCCCTTTGCCCTTTTAGCCGAACGAGCGGAACATAAAGGGGCAAGCACAGGAGCCGGGCAAC